>CM045460.1:17442601-18042601 GCA_024666655.1 Dascyllus trimaculatus | reverse complement strand
TTTCTTTGACTCAGCTGGTCTTTGGTTTTGCTCTGCAACTTCAACAAGAGATTTAAAGAGTCCACACTTTGAAGCCAAACACTGCAGAGCAAATGAAAGACTAAAGGATGCTACGAAAACAGATTGTTCTGACAAAGAGCTCGCTCAAGTGGCAACAGGCTTGGCAGACTGTGTTTTCTCGAAAACGCGTTTCTCATTTGAGAAACAAAAATATGGGAATTTAGACATCGTTTTGTGCCATCGTTTTCTGTGCCTGCATTCCTTAATAATGCATGATTAAAGAAGACTGGAGTCACGGCCATCTGCATCAGCCCCGTTGTGCTGCAGTTAATCACAGATTTAGTGAGAATAAACTCGTATGAGCGCCTTCAGTTCTCTCCTTAGAAACAGAGTTTTCTTTCTCTGCATGACAGCAGGATGTTCGCCTTCTCTTCAAGCTGCCTTTTCCTTTCCTTTGGAGTTTAGTGTAATCAAACGTGGCCTATAGTGCCATTTACTACTGAGCATTTCTTCCAAAGCACCACAGCTTCAGCAGTGTGACTCACTCTTGATCTGTGCATTAAGAAACCATCACTGGTTTCCACATGCTGCTGACTTCTGTAATATTGTCACCTACTGTACAGGTTCCTCTGCTGGTAGTAGATCAGTTCTGCAATATAGTGTGTGAAAAGCAAAAACCTGGCTTTCAGTAGTCTTTCATGAAGATTATACAGAACCTAATTATATCCACCTGAATGGCCCATGATTTTTCCCGCTTTTGTTTTATTTTGTTTCATTTCTACCTATTATTTTCCTCCTCAGTGGGTCCATAAATGCTCTAATGTGTTTCTGTTCTTACTTAAATCACATTGAATTGCCTATCTGTGAAATGCATTACCCCATTGCCTCTCTTTTTGCTGTTTTATAACAAAGATAGCCCTTTTGATTGATGCTCTCAGGGTGGTTTCAACTCCAACTAATGCGTGGAAATTGCTAATTTGTTGTCAAAAGGTCCAGTAAAGCATACACGATGATGTAGCGTAACATCCTTGTTTTTCTTTTATCGGATCACAGGCAGTAAAAATATTTATTTAGCAGTTGCAGTATGGTGAAGTGAAGTCATCTTTTTGCTAAATGGACTAGATTTAAGTGTTGGTAACCTTGAGGAAGATGCTGAATCTATAGCAGCTGCAGGGATGTTATTATGTACCTCACCCTGTGCTCTGGTTTTCTCATCAGATGGAGAGAAACTGACATGGAAATTTAACAACAAGGATCAATACCGCCCTATGTCTTTATTTTTTCTGTGCATCCTGCCAAAAACGTTCAGCATGCTGACATATCGTTCAGTCGCTGAAAGGTGTGCTGGGTAACTTTTGCACTTTAAATTGCTTAGCTAGAAGCTCCTGCTCAGCAATACCTGCCCCAGATTCTCACTCCCTTTGACCCAAACCGCATATATACAACATGTCAACTGAATCACACCGAGACCTCTGAATCAGCTGTTTGCGTTTGCTGCTCAATCGCCACATTTTATCCATCGCTAGTTTTCTTAATTTTCTTTCTGTTTCTCATGTTTCTAACCCTCGGATATGTGAGTGTTATGTCTCAATCATAAATCTGCCCTTCGCCCACCTTTTATATCTGCAGTTATTCAGGTTTCAACCACCTGGCATGAGCACAGATACTAAAAGTACCACATAGACAGTTACTTAAGTTTTATTAGTAAATGAAAAGAGAACCGTCTCCCCTGACATTTATCAGGACATTAAAATATAAGATAGTGTTAATATAGTACTTTATATTTTAATGTTCTGATGAGGTAGTGAATTAACCCAGGCAGTTGTGATTTTGTAGACATCAGACCTAATGTCTACACAATGTAATCCAGAGGCACATACATATTCTTCATGTTTTGCAGTATTTCACTGCAATGTACACCGAACAGGCATAACATTATGACCACCTACCTAATATTGTGTTGGTCCCCCTTATGTGCTCAAAAATGCTCTGAACCATTGGACATGGACAAGAGGACCTCTCAGGGTGTCCTATGGGGTCTGGAACCAGGATGTTGGCACTGGATCCTTTAGGTACTCTGGCTTGTGCAGTGGGGCCTCTGTCAGTCAAACTTGTTCCACTGCATCCTGTTGATGCTTGATCACAATGAGGTGTAGGAAGTTTAGAGGTTTAATCAACATGTTGGGCCATTGTCATGTTCCTCAACATGTTCCTGGTTGTTTGATGTATTTGTCATGTGGTGGGGTGCATTTTCCTGTGGGGGTAGGCCAGTGACATTTGGGATTTCCATTTGCATGAGGGAGTGTGCTTGTTGTGGGACAATGTTTATTTGGGTGTCTCATCAACACTGATGTCAAAATCCAAGGTTTTCCAGCAGAACACCACATAGTAGCAATATGATCAATGTTATTCACTTCACCTGTCAGTGGTCAGAATGTTGTGGCTGGTCGGAGTATTTCCTGCTGCATGTTCCATCATAGTTTGTCTGACTTCTAGTAACAGAAACCAAGGACACAATTCTGAACATTTTTGCTGATTTCCTTGTTAGATTTTTTTTGTAGGAAAAAAACCTAGACAGCTTTTTGTATTTTCTCTATTGAAAACTGAAATCCGAAAATTAGCGGCCTTCAGTATTGTCTGAGTTGCTATTTGGTCTCACACTTCTACTCTCACATTTTCCTGTTTTCTCAAGAGCTGTTATTCTGTCTTATGTTTGGATTCATCTGCATTCCATAACTTTTCCTTAGCCAGTGATGAAGGGGCAAATATCAGAAAGAACAGACAGCTTTGTAAGAACTAAAGTCACTTATTTAGTTAATGGGCTTTTCCCGGTGTTGTCAAGAGAGAATGGTTACACTGCCATTGATTGCTGTCACTCATGTCTGATGCACGCTGATCAAAATCCCATTAAAAAACAGACTTGCCAAACTGGCTATCAGCAGGAGGGAGAAGCTGAGGTAGATGGAGGGCATGAGAGAGAAAGAGGGATACAAATAGAAACAGCCAGCATCAATTAGAACAAGAAAGAGGGCAGATTTCACTGTAATTTGGGTCAGCGATAATTGACACGAGGTGAAAATTAACCTTCGGGAAATTAATAGTTGTCAAAACCAAATTTGCAGAACTTATGTGAATAAAGCAGCTCTGCTAATTAGCAACCTTTTCTACTGTTCACACAGTTTGGCCCCTTTAAACCTCATGTTTGTGTTCATACATGAAACCGTCATTCATAATTAACAAAAACACAACTCTATGCAGCACGACGATGTAATTTGCAAGAATACACAAAAGCAACCACACAATAATCAATACAGGGATGAAACAGACAAATAGGCCCCTGAGCCCTTCACAACAGGGAAAGCACATAATGACAATGACGGCTGAATTCCATTTATTTGTTTTGCTTGCATGATTCTGGTCGGGTCATCTTTTGCAGCTGAGATTTTTGCATGTCATAAAAGCATGTAACACAATTGCTAATATTAAAAACATCCCATTCAGGTAAGCAAGTTCCAGGATATTGGTGTCTAGTCTGCCTCGTTGTCACTGTTTACTGGCAAAGCTGACCTGAGTCATTGTCAATGAAATTTATGTGATCTGGGCTTCTCCTGTTAGGATAAGAAAAAATATTTGGCTTGTAAAAAGCCTACAAACAGACCAAGGCTGCCTTTCAGTACCTATACTACTATAGAGTATGCCAGAAAAAGATCTAGTACAGTCCAATGCATAGTGCGTTAAATGCAGTATGCCAGAAATGTTAAAATGTTCGACTACGTCTGGTCAGATTTTGCAGTACGCAGGCCTGCAAGCTTTTCTGGTCATTCTGACACACAATGCTCTGTGCAGCCATGTCACGTACAGCGATCAGCATTAAACATTAACATTAACATTAAACAATAACATTAACATTAACATTAACATTAAAACCACTGGTAGGTGGACCGGGGACCAGGGGGACCAGCACAGTATTAGGTAGATGGTCATAATGTTGTGCCTGATAGGTGTATGTCAAAATGTCTTGCTATCACAGCTAATTTGACAACACTCAAAGTTTAAGGCACAATGTAATGTCCAAGTAGTCCCAATTGCATGTGTACTACGTGAAACAGTACGTACTTTGTGAGGGCAGCTATAAAATGTACTTGAAGTAAAAAGACAAAATGCGTGATTTGAAATGTAGGCAGTTTCTTCCTGAAACTTTCCTCCAGCTTTTATCCCTGAAAAACTATCAAAATTAAGTTTACATCAACACAAAAATTAAATTAGATTTACAAATCACCCTTTTTGGATATTATCACCCTGTTAGATTATTCCCATATATATGGGCCACTAGAGGCTTAATCCACCTTCTAGACTCAGTAGGCTGTTTTCACTTAATTCGTTTGGCAGTGGAACCGTGATGTTGCACTTACAAAGAGTAAGTCAGCAAACCTACTTGCGTTATCAGGCTGTGTTTAGTTAAGTTTAAGCACCAGAAGTACATAGTTAGGTTTAGGAAATTATTATTTGGGTTAAAATAAACTCTGTGGCTATTCTTACCACATGTTACAAAGCTCCCTGTTGTATGTTTCCATGGTCCACTGGAAATTTTGCATCTACTTATTCACACAACCGCAGGAGATCATCTGCGTTATCAGGGATAATTTGTCTTTATCAGTGATCATAATTAATAATAATCAGCATTCTGCTAGAAGCTGGAGGAGGCCTCTACTGGTCCATATGTATGAGGATGATGTGCGTTGATAACATCCAAATCGGGTCATCAGTTCATGTTTGTGTGTAGAAGCATGCTGTTGCAGAATTAGTCTGAGAAAGCATACACTTGTAATTCAGTGTTTTTATTAGTTTCATCTGTATGTGACTGTATGTGTGCAGTATGTGTGTCACTGGACAGCAGAGTTTAATTTATGTACAATTGTAGATGCATCCTTTTCACGACAGATTTGTGTTGTAAAAGCTCAGTAAAAGCTCAGCTGTTACTAATAACATTAATTATGGCTGTGCCCCATTTATGTGCTATGGCATGTCAAACTGTCTGCTATGAAAATGGTTATTTAATTTTGTGTTTAGAAGTCAAAGGGTTTCAGATTGTGCATGGTCGAAATTAGTACCCAACCAGCTGCATGACACAAAGCTCTTGCAGATCTTAAAAGTGCATACGTGCATAGAAATGCAGACAGTAAACAGGAACAGTTGTCAGACCTTTGGGATGCTTGGAGTCCTTGAAATGTCTGGAATGACTATTGATCTCCGTGTACTTGTAAATGGTCATTTTTGGGGTTGTGTGCTTTGTGTTGTGAAGGACAGATTCAATGTCTGCCTCGTTTTATCCAATCAGCAGTGAAAACCCAAAGAAATCCATCATAAAAGACAAAATTTAAAGCTGACTTTTTGACATCTTTTAGTTAAAACTTCTTTTTAATTGACTGATGTTCCAGATCTGATTTGGCAGTGTCCATTTATTCTTCCAAAAGCAAATAACAGAATCATCTGATCAATTACGGTCATAAACTTGTGCTCTTACAAAAACAAAATGACACAGGAATATGTTAGCATGCAACACAATAAGTTTAAGCTTATAAATAATTTCTCTTATCACCCATGGAATACATTAGTAAATGGGAAGGGATAAAGTTTAAGACAGCTTTTATTTGGGAAGTTCTCACTGAGGTGGATGTAAAGGTGCAGAAACCCAATCTCAAACCTTCTGCACAATGACTTATAATATACCACTACATACTGCTTTTTTATGCAAACTGCTGTTATATAATTGATTCTGCTGTCTCCCCTCCAGGACTGGCTGAGTAAGTTTGGCTACCTCCCGCCCCCTGACCCAGTGACTGGCCAGCTTCAGACCAAGGAGGCCCTCACCAAGGCCATCAGAGCCATGCAGAAGTTTGGAGGGCTGAAGGAGACCGGAGTCTTCGGTATGCTGCCTTATAGCTTGTATGAAATGAATATCTGTTTGTTTACCTGTGTGCCTACAGGGCACCAGGGGAGGAAAATATAAGGCATGCCTGAAAATAACAAATGAAAACACAAAGTATGGAAATTGGACAAGCTAAGTCAATATCACTGTGACACAGCAACCCCATGAACATTAGAAAAGTAATACTTATTGCACTTCTTATGTTTTAGATAGTGTTAGATTGCACAGCTGTCTATGCAGTATAAAACACCTTGTAAACATAAATCATACTTGCCATCACACACACACACACACACACACGGAGGAGTGACAGTACTGTTATGTGCCTACTGTACGTGATTGATGATCCCCGCATGTGTGAAACAGAACAGTATATTGATTATTGTGCATTCTCCTATTCTCCGTCGCACACTGTACTCCACGGCACACACTGACAGCCTCACTCACTCATACAGACCGCAATTCTCCTCTACAAACAGCATCACTCTTTATCATACAAACTACCACTGCCTCTCACATATATGACTGTAAAAAAGGCGGGATACTGTGTGGGAATAATGTTAATAGTACACAATGCTGTGAGGTAGTGTAATCATATAATGCCCAAACAGCAGTGTGTGTGAGAGAAAGCATCATTCCCATTGGGATCTTGCAGAGCATGTCTGATTTATGGCCCAAATGACTTCTCATAACCTACTGTATGTGCACATGCTGTGTGTATGCATAAGAGGACGTATGATATGAGTTGCACATACTGAGGCGGTCAGTTACAAACAGATGTTGAATCACGGTGGTGGATTCCTCTTTTTGCTGGTGCTTAACTAATTTTGTTTTCAGATTAAATATTAAATTTGTCACTGTGGCATGTATTTCCATTAGTTTGCATCACAATTACCTCCCCTCTCCTTCAGACCAAGCCACCCTGGGTCTAATGAAAACACCCAGATGTTCTCTGCCAGATGTGTCCGAGGCCGAGGGGACAACAGCGCGCAGGAAACGGAGCCCGAACTCTCAGAATAAATGGAATAAGAGGCATCTATCCTGGAGGTAGGGATGATAAAAACGCACCCTACAGGACACTATAAGGTTATAAAAGCTCTGTCAAGCTCACTGAATCACTTTGATCCACTCAACAGTTACATCTGTAATAATGCTCAAAGCTAAAGGTTGCCTCACCCAGATAAGACCACAGAGTCTACGGACAGAGTGAGTTCTTATCTTAATCACCTACGTGTGGTTTCAGCAGTAGGAGGCATCTTGCTGTTGCTTGGCAACCGCATAATAAGTTATCAGTTGCTTCCTGTATCTCCTCACATTCATCACAACAAACAATAGCAGCTCAGGTGATCAAGTGAACAAAAACACTGTAGTAACAGACAGACAAATCTGAATCATGACATCTTATTGCTTCAGGCTTTATATTGTTTTTTGTTTGTCGTGGCAATATGTGTCAGTAAGATCCAAGGACATTTCTTGTATGTTTTCCAGATCAGATTTTAATATTCTTCACCTTTAAAGGTAGAGTCTGTGATTCTGGAGAAGCATTGTTGATATTTAACAAATTTGCTTATCTAGATAGTTAGCATGTGCCATATTGACTGTCTCTCCTCACCCTCACTTACCAACTGTCCTGCTCAATAATGTGCACAGAACACTGGAATATTGTCGTCTGACTTGGACCGAGCCACTTCGTTTGTTTCCCATTTCCAGTTTCCAGAGCCAGGGCTGCTTACAAACACTAAGTTTTTATTTTTCTTGAGCACACACTCAGAACAGACCGCTAACAGACTGTGAGGAGAAATTTACCGAATTTTACAAAAAGCGTATTGGATTAGAACCATGTACTCCACCTTCAAGTGCTCAGAACAGTTCTCCAAATGATACAAGAGGTATTTTTCAAAACCACTAAAAGCAAGTAGAGGAAGTCACTTGCTACTGCTGATAGCGTATCGACTTCATCCCACTGGGTTGCTGGGAAAAAGCAGGATACAATAAACTACCGACTATTTTACTGTTTGAAGTATAATACTGTAAAAATCCCATCCGTCATGTTTGTGCTTCAGCATAGTTCAGTCTGTTTTAAATGAGACTCAGTTATATCTCAGCTCCGTCCAAATCACTGTGATACAAGGAGCCAGAAGAATCATTACTTTTTCACTACTTTCTCCATTTGCGCTCCCCTTGGTAGATTAGATTTGATACACTTTCTCATGACATAAATCTTTTTGACTGAGAGGAAAAGCCTTTTACAGAATGGCATGATGGTTAGAATGAACCTAAATACAGAAGTAGAATTTCCCTCCCTCCTGTTGTGTGTAAAATGTGGAAAGTATTCAGCAACAGTAATGAAGAAATACAGAGGTTTAGCACACATACAGCCATTGCATTTCCAGCTCTATACAGCCCTGCTCAGAGATCAGAATCTTGTGTGATTTCTAAAGATGAAGGACTTGAAGTCATTCTGCAGTTTACACGTTACATAATAAAATAATATGGGCATCCTAAAAGCAGCTGGGCCATCTGTCAGTGATGCAGCTTAGTGTTAAACAGCAGAGGAGGAGGCAGTGAAACATATGGTTGGCCTGTGCTGATTCACACATGCTATTAGCGCTGGATTCAACAAGGAGATGATCTAAGGCAATGTGTCAGCCAATTTGTGCAATATGTGCGTGTACCCATGCAGCAAAAGAAACTACTGCCATAACACACAGGCACTTACAAGCACATGCAAACGTCCCAAAAAAACACCTACGTACTACATATGCACACACACAGAAAGTAACTCTCGTACAGATACTCCCACACTCTCCCCTCCCACATAAGTTTGGATTTCTCCCTGTGATCTCTCGCTTGCTGCTGGTGGAAAGTCTTTGTAAAGGGTCAGTGCTCCTCAGCCAGCCGCAACGTTTGATAAAATCTCCTTTTTTGCTTTTGTTGCCCATTTATGGGCAGTGATGTTGCTTAGATTCGAGCCAGCAGTGTGGCTGCTGATAAGAAAAGTCCGTCTTAAGCTAACTTATTTGATGGCGTGACTGATTAATTATTGGTATTTCATTACCAATGACTGATCCTTCTATATACCAATTATTTTTTTCTAGAGCACTTTTCACAATCCAACTTACAGCGTGCTTCACAAGGCGCAAAAATAAACAGACAAGTCATAAGATCAATGGGATTTAATGGACCACCATGTTGTTTAAAGCCAAGTACAGTGTTAGAAAAGAGAATGTTCTTATTGAAAGAAGTAAAAAGAAATTAAAACTCACTGATTCAGCTGACCTGATTTCCTCAGACAGAACCGTCCAGATCCTCTTCCCGAATATCTCAAAGTTCATACTGATGTGTATGGTGCTAAAAGGTCAGAGATAAAGCTGTGAGAAAGTTCTTAAAGGTGATCAGTAAAATCTCCAAATCCATCCTAAAACATGCTGGGAGCCAGTTTTAAGAGGCTAAAACAGGAGTGATGTGATCGTGACTAAATAGGATCTGTTGAACCATGTCCTATTGTGTATTATCTTCACACAACAGGCATCACAAGTAGTGGACAGACTGCTCATGAAATTTGTTTCCTAATAGGGATCAACCGATACTGATGCCGACTATTGGTAATCAAAAAAGACTGATTACCAATCTAATATATGAAATAAATGTACGTGACATGTAATGTTTTAACAGCATGTGATAACAGGGGACCTGTCATTCATAACTAGGCTTCTTCATTAATAAGGGTGAGTATAACTGCATATGTAAAATTAAAATAGGAGGGATTAAATTAGGCTGCTCTCCTCTGTTTATAACTCAGATTGATCAGTCTGTCTCCTGCAGGTCGGCTGTTCTTCTCTGTTTTATTAATCTGTCACTGTTCTATCACTTTTCTTGTCCACTAAGGTCCACATCTTAACCCCAGATCTCTACCAGTGGGGTTGTTTGTGCAGGTGTCATATCTGTGGAACAGGAGATCCCACGGGCTCGTTGGAATGACTAACCTGAACCCTAACCCTGGCATTTTAACCCCAGATCGCCCCCATTGGCAAACAATGAGGTTGTTTGTGCAGGTGTCATAGCTGTTGAACGGGATGTCCCAAGGGCTCGTGCCTGGTACCGTTGGAAAGCTGGTGGCCACAAATGGGAGGGTAGGTGCCATCCCCTTGTGCCTGCGGGGCTTGGAATGGCTAACCCCAACCCTAACCCTGGCATTTTAACCCCAGATCTCTACCAATGGGGTTGGTTGTGCAGGTGTCATATCTGTGGAACAGGAGATCCCACGGGCTCGTGCCTGGTACCGTTGGAAAGCTGGTGGCCACAAATGGGGGGGTAGGTGCGATCCCCTTGTGCCTGCAGGGCTTGGAATGGCTAACCTGAACCCTAACCCTGGCATTTTAACCCCAGATCGCCCCCATTGGCAAACAATGAGGTTGTTTGTGCAGGTGTCATAGCTGTTGAACGGGATGTCCAAAGGGCTCGTGCCTGGTACCGTTGGAAAGCTGGTGGCCACAAATGGGGGGGTACATGCCATCCCCTTGTGCCTGCGGGACTTGGAATGGCTAACCCCAACCCTAACCCTGGCATTTTAACCCCAGATCTCTACCAATGGGGTTGTTTGTGCAGGTGTCATATCTGTGGAACAGGAGATCCCACGGGCTCGTGCCTGGTACCGTTGGAAAGCTGGTGGCCACAAATGGGGGGGTAGGTGCCATCCCCTTGTGTCTGCGGGGCTTGGAATGGCTAAGCCCAACCCTAACCCTGGCAGTTTAACCCCAGATCTCTACCAATGGGGTTGTTTGTGCAGGTGTCATATCTGTGGAACAGGAGATCCCACGGGCTCGTGCCTGGTACCGTTGGAAAGCTGGTGGCCACAAATGGGGGGGTAGGTGCGATCCCCTTTTGCCTGCGGGGCTTGGAATGGCTAACCCCAACCCTAACCCTGGCATTTTAACCCCAGATCGCCCCCATTGGCAAACAATGGGGTTGTTTGTGCAGGTGTCATATCTGTGGAACAGGAGATCCCACGGGCTCATGCCTAGTACCGTTGGAAAGCTGGTGGCCACAAATGGGGGGGTAGGTGCCATCCCCTTGTGCCTGCGGGGCTTGGAATGGCTAACCCCAACCCTAACCCTGGCATTTTAACCCAAGATCGCCCCCATTGGCAAACAATGGGGTTGTTTGTGCAGGTGTCATTGGTGTTGAACGGGATGTCCCAAGGGCTCGTGCCTGGTACCGTTGGAAAGCTGGTGGCCACAAATGGGGGGGTAAGTGCCATCCCCTTGTGCCTGCGGGGTTTGGAATGGCTAACCCCAACCCTAACCCTGGCATTTTAACCCCAGATCTCTACCAATGGGGTTGTTTGTGCAGGTGTCATATCTGTGGAACAGGAGATCCCACGGGCTCGTGCCTGGTACCCTTGGAAAGCTGGTGGCCACAAATGGGGGGGTAGGTGCCATCCCCTTGTGTCTGCGGGGCTTGGAATGGCTAAGCCCAACCCTAACCCTGGCATTTTAAACCCAGATAGCCCCCATTGGCAAACAATGGGGTTGTTTGTGCAGGTGTCATTAGTGTGCAACGGGAGGTCCTACCTGCTCACCCCTGGTACCGTTTGAAAGCTGGTAGCCACAAATGGGGGAGTACGTGCCATCCCCTTGTGCCTGCAGGGCTTGGAATGGCTAACCCCAACCCTATCTCTGGAATTTTAACCCCAGATCTCTACCAATGGCGAACTTTGTACAGGTGTCATATCTGTGGAACAGGAGATCCCACGGGCTCGTGCCTGGTACCGTTGGAAAGCTGGTGGCCACAAATGGGGGAGTAGGTGTGATCCCCTTGTGCCTGCGGGGCTTGGAATGGCTAAGCCCAACCCTAACCCTGGCATTTTAACCCCAGATTGCCCCCATTGGAAAACAATGGAGTTGTTTGTGCAGGTGTCATTGGTGTTGAATGGGATGTCCCAAGGGCTCGTGCCCGGTACCGTTGGAAAGCTGGTGGCCATCCCCTTGTGCCTGCGGGGCTTGGAATGGCTATAACCCTGGCATTTTAACCCCAGAGCCCCCATTGGTTGTTTGTGCAGGTGTCATTGGTGTTGAATGGGATGTCCCAAGGGCTCGTGCCCGGTACCGTTGGAAAGCTGGTGGCCACAAATGGGAGGGTAGGTGCCATCCCCTTGTGCCTGTGGGGCTTGGAATGGCTAACCCCAACCCTAACCCTGGAATTTTAACCCCAGATCTCTACCAATGGGGTTGTTTGTGCAGGTGTCATATCTGTGGAACAGGAGATCCCACGGGCTCGTGCCTGGTACCGTTGGAAAGCTGGTGGCCACAAATGGGGGGATAGGTGCCATCCCCTTGTGCCTGCGGGGCCTGGAATGGCTAACCCCAACCCTAACCCTGGCATTTTAACCCCAGATCTCTACCAATGGGGTTGTTTGTGCAGGTGTCATATCTGTGGAACAGGAGATCCCACGGGCTCGTGCCTGGTACCGTTGGAAAGCTGGTGGCCACAAATGGGGGGGTAGGTGCCATCCCCTTGTGCCTGCGGGGCTTGGAATGGCTAACCCCAACCCTAACCCTGGCATTTTAACCCAAGATCGCCCCCATTGGCAAACAATGGGGTTGTTTGTGCAGGTGTCATTGGTGTTGAACGGGATGTCCCAAGGGCTCGTGCCTGGTACCGTTTGAAAGCTGGTGGCCACAAATGGGGGGGTAAGTGCCATCCCCTTGTGCCTGCGGGGTTTGGAATGGCTAACCCCAACCCTAACCCTGGCATTTTAACCCCAGATCTCTACCAATGGGGTTGTTTGTGCAGGTGTCATATCTGTGGAACAGGAGATCCCACGGGCTCGTGCCTGGTACCGTTGGAAAGCTGGTGGCCACAAATGGGGGGGTAGGTGCCATCCCCTTGTGTCTGCGGGGCTTGGAATGGCTAAGCCCAACCCTAACCCTGGCATTTTAACCCCAGATAGCCCCCATTGGCAAACAATGGGGTTATTTGTGCAGGTGTCATTGGTGTGCAACGGGAGGTCCTACCTGCTCACCCCTGGTACCGTTGGAAAGCTGGTAGCCACAAATGGGGGGGTACGTGCCATCCCCTTGTGCCTGCGGGGCTTGGAATGGCTAACCCCAACCCTAACCCTGGCATTTTAACCCCAGATCGCCCCCATTGCCAAACAATGGGGTTGTTTTTGCAGGTGTCATTGGTGTGCAACGGGAGGTCCTACCGGCTCGTCCCGGGTACTGTTGGAAAGCTGGTGGCCACAAATGGGGGGGTAGGTGCCATCCCCTTGTGCCTGCGGGGCTTGGAATGGCTAACCCCAACCCTAACCCTGGAATTTTAACCCCAGATCTCCACCAATGGGGTTGTTTGTGCAGGTGTCATATCTGTGGAACAGGAGATCCCACGGGCTCGTGCCTAGTACCGTTAGAAAGCTGGTGGCCAAAAATTGGGGGGTAGGTGCCATCCCCTTGTGTCTGCGGGGCTTGGAATGGCTAAGCCCAACCCTAACCCTGGCAGTTTAACCCCAGATCTCTACCAATGGGGTTGTTTGTGCAGATGTCATATCTGTGGAACAGGAGATCCCGTGGGCTCGTGCCTGGTACCGTTGGAAAGCTGGTGGCCACAAATGGGGGGGTAGGTGCGATCCCCTTTTGCCTGCGGGGCTTGGAATGGCTAAGCCCAACCCTAACCCTGGCCGTTTAACCCCAGATCTCTACCAATGGGGTTGTTTGTGCAGGTGTCATATCTGTGGAACAGGAGATCCCACGGGCTCGTGCCTAGTACCGTTGGAAAACTGGTGGCCACAAATGGGGGGGTAGGTGCCATCCCCTTGTCCCTGCAGGGCTTGGAATGGCTAACCTGAACCCTAACCCTGGCATTTTAACCCCAGATCGCCCCCATTGGCAAACAATGAGGTTGTTTGTGCAGGTGTCATAGCTGTTGAACGGGATGTCCCAAGGGCTCGTGCCTGGTACCGTTGGAAAGCTGGTGGCCACAAATGGGGGGCTAAGTGCCATCCCCTTGTGCCTGCGGGGCTTGGAATGGCTAACCCCAACCCTAACCCTGGCATTTTAAACCCAGATAGCCCCCATTGGCAAACAATGGGGTTATTTGTGCAGGTGTCATTGGTGTGCAACGGGAGGTCCTACCTCTCACCCCTGGTACCGTTGGAAAGCTGGTAGCCACAAATGGGGGGGTACGTGCCATCCCCTTGTGCCTGCGGGGCTTGGAATGGCTAACCCCAACCCTAACCCTGGAATTTTAACCCCAGATCTCTACCAATGGCGAACTTTGTACAGGTGTCATATCTGTGGAACAGGAGATCCCACGGGCTCGTGCCTGGTACCGTTGGAAAGCTGGTGGCCACAAATGGGGGGGTAGGTGCCATCCCCTTGTGCCTGCAGGGCTTGGAATGGCTAACCTCAACCCTAACCCTGGCATTTTAACCCCAGATCGCCCCCATTGGCAAACAATGAGGTTGTTTGTGCAGGTGTCATAGCTGTTGAACGGGATGTCCCAAGGGCTCGTGCCTGGTACCGTTGGAAAGCTGGTGGCCACAAATGGGGGGGGTAGGTGCCATCCCCTTGTGCCTGCGGGGCTTGGAATGGCTAAGCCCAAACCTAACCCTGGCAGTTCAACCCCAGATCTCTACCAATGGGGTTGTTTGTGCAGGTGTCATATATGTGGAACAGGAGATCCCACGGGCTCGTGCCTGGTACCGTTGGAAAGCTGGTGGCCACAAATGGGGGGTAGGTGCGATCCCCTTGTACCTGCGGGGCTTGGAATGGCTAAGCCCAACCCTAACCCTGGCATTTTAACCCCAGATCTCTACCAATGGCGACCTTTGTACAGGTGTCATATCTGTGGAACAGGAGATCCCACGGGCTCGTGCCTGGTACCGTTGGAAAGCTGGTGGCCACAAATGGGGGGGTAGGTGCCATCCCCTTGTGCCTGCAGGGCTTGGAATGGCTAACCTGAACCCTAACCCTGGCATTTTAAAGCATTATTCAATTTTGTTTTCCAGATTCAGTTTCAGGTTAACCTGTGGCTGCCTTTTAACTTAACCACTAGCTGCTAGCCATTAGCGTAGCCTTAGTCACGGTGAGAGCAGTTATTGTGGCAACAGCTTGTGTTTCTTGTTCACTTTTTGCTGCTTGAGAGACATTTCTGAGACCACAGAGTGACGACAGACAGAGAGAAGAGGTTGCACCGGACCTGAAGTAGAGCAATATAATTTATCAATAATCAGTCAATAAAAATTACAATATCGATTATGAGAAAAATGCCACATATCGGCCACAATAATCGGCCAGGCCAATAATTGGTCCATCCCTATTTCTCACAATCATGACATGACGCCCTTCACTTTCCATCTAGTGCTGACATGTGGTCATAATTTAGTTTTTCACTGCTAATAAACATCCTAATATGCCACAGTAATGTTAAACATTACTGCCGCTACACAACAGCATATTGACATTGTTTTTGAGAGCCTGTTAGCTTTGACGATATCAGTATTCACCTCAGAGCTTTCATATTTAATTTTAACACCAAGCACAGCTGTTTAAGTTGGTACTGAGTGTTAATTTTTCAGCCTGTGTTGCAGTATTAGATGGTTATTGCAAAGTTTATAATTATTCATGAAAAAGGAGCAGCTAAATATTATAATTACAGTTTATTACAGCACACACCTGCAGAATGTATTGCAGTCAGACATACTAATGAGACTGTTTGTGGAATTGGCGTAAAAATAAATAAAAAATATGGAAAGAATTAAGTTGGAATGTGTCACATTTATATACATCGGAACTGCAATGATATTAGATGCTGCTCTGCGAAACACAGTGTGACTACACTGTCATGTTTTTACTGAGTTCTACTATTCTTCTCTCATTTAACACTTGAGCCATTTTTCCACAAGTGGTTAAATCGCTTTCGTTGAGACAAGGATGTTTACAGCTGATAGGTCAGCACGCCGTCTTGGTTCAGTGGGGGTGTTGCTTTGCTGAGAGCTGCAGTGTGTAAATGACAGCTGGAACCCGCCGCAACAGGCAGGTATAAGCTGTGGAAATCTTGGCAGTGCCTTCAGAATATGCGATGCTGTTTATAAATAAAAGGAAGTTTAGTTTGCAAGTGTATTCACGGTGCATCAGTTAGAGTGAAAAGCTGAATGTGTAAATATGACAAGCTGCTTTTAATTCTCTCTAGTTTTGTCATATCCAGACTTGAACCATGTGTCATGAAGCTCAAAAACAGTGGAGGTAGGTTCGCCATCTTGTTGCTGAAGGGTGAGTGAAAGAACTAGCCAGCTTGCTTTGTCTTTATGTTTGTGATGATGTGATGACAGGCCGTTTAGTTGTACAAGGATTCTGGTGGTGAGAGCAAGATGCTGAGCTTTTCCAGCAGTTGTGAGGCAGACAGCTAGTTAAAATATAAAATCCCCTCCTCTTATCTGGGACTTTCTGTGAAGGAAAAAAACAAGCTGTCTGAAAGCTAATTAATAAATTAAATAAACTCAGCATAAATAAAACAGTGTGCTTATGAGTACAGTAGCAGAATGCATGTCAGCACAAATTAAAGATACACTGTGCAGGAATTGTTGGGTGCTATTTGTAAACACAATATTCAAAAGGCTTCAGAAGCACACACCCCCCCAACCACATTTTCCAGAACATACACAGCCCAGTTTACCACCTGCAGCACCACATACAGCAGCGACTCCACAGTCCGGCTACCTGAACACCAGCTCGATACAGTGAGTAACTTACAGGCTTGCAGACCTCTAACTGGTTTCACCAACTTGCAAAATGGAGCCTGCAGGCAGACACCGACATGTTGAACCCGCAAGCATGTGTGTGCAAATTCGCAGCACTGAATTTTTAGCTAAAAAACAAAGTAAATTTACACAACCACCATTAGCACTGAATCGAAACGATTATCTTATTGTGTTGCTCATATGTTCAAGCTCAAACTTTTTCCAAAGTGTACAGATTCCTTTGCTTTAAAAGTAGGCTAAGTTGTACATTTGCTTCCATCTACTGATGTAGGAAAGTTAAATTTGTCTTAATGGAAGAACCGATGCCTAAGCGAACTAACCTGCCCAACAAAAATCAGGTCGACTCCGCATTGCATTTCATCCTCATCCTCTTATTCAGATGATAGCCAAGCCTAGATTCACTCTTGTTTTGAAACAAGCTTTGTCTGTTGGTCTCGCAGTATTTGTGTTTTTAATGCACTGTGTCCGCCATTTTCATAGCTGCTTAAGGTCTATAAAGTCCCAACCTATTGCCCGAAGGCTGAAGCCCATAAACGTCTTAAACACAGCAAAACAAGAAGAATATATGAAAATACAGGCAGATGGCCAGACCTCTTATGAGCCACACACAACCTTTTTATGAACTATACACTGCAGTTAAGGAATATCTTGCATAGTATGCTTTTAAAAACGAAATAGCAGTCTCTTGGTGCTAGGAGATCGGCTAAATGCGTATTTATGAACCAGAGTAAAGTTTTATTTAATCAGACTGACCTGCAGTTAAGGAGAGGGGGATGCACAGGCCAGATGGGATGAAGCAACCTGCAGAGGAATGATGAAGCGAGGAGGCTAATAGATCTAAGGTAGGACAGAAGGGAAGCAAAGTGAAGTGAGATGCGGCTGGAAAGCAGGACATCGGGGCACTGGAGGATTGAAAAAACAGGTCGATATGCAGGAACTTTCAGCTGATGGAAAGGATGTGAGAGCGAGTGTGGAGTGTGGTAGTTAAAAGCAGAACAGAAAATAAAGTAGATTTAGAAAAGGTGGTGAAGACTACAAGGAAGCAGCGTGAAGATGATTGTAAAATGCAAATGTTTTTTTTGGAAATACTGTACAAACAGGTTTTGAATGTAATATTTTAGCCCTCATGACTGTCAGGGTGGCAGTCCAGAAATATCTCAACAACTGTCTGATGGATTGCCATAAAATTATGTCCACACATTCATGGTCCCTATAGGATGATGCTTATTGACATCATTGATCCCCTGACTTCGTGTCTGGCCCCACACTGGCGCTGACATTTGCTATGAAAATTATTTCTGACATTCAACATCGGCACTAATGGCAGGTAAAGTTTTTATTTTTGACCGGTCACGTATGTGAAAGTCACCCTGGCTTCTGCATTCTCACTTTCGACTTGGCTACATTATTAGCAGATTAACGTTCAGCATTGGACATAAATCCAAGAAAATCATCCAACACGCGATTCCCAGGGACACGGGTCTTGCTCATCCATCCAGGATCGGCTAAGTAGAGTAAGCTTCTTCAGCACACTGGTTTGCAGCAACAAAAGCTACTGCTCAGCCTGCAAGAGGGATGAGTTCAGAGGGATGAATCACTTGTCACCAGGGGCAGGATGGTTACGGCTTTTTGATAATAAATTACCTGGTGACTTTGTCCCCATGGCATCGCCTTGTTGAAATAATCCCCCTCATCACTGGAGGCTTTCAGTCGGAGACATTTTTCCGGTCGGGTTTAGGATGTGATTGCATTGGGGAGGGGGGCTTCTCGCGTGTAAAGTCTCAGCTAACCTAGAAAAACCAGGTGGCAGCAATCCAGCATCGCACTGCACCGAAACCACGGAGTCAACATCTGCTTCAGGGGACTAGCATGCGCACTGCTGTGAGGACCTGCTGTTTTACGACTGGAACATTTTGCTTTTTCACATCACTCTCTCTGTCTTTCTCCCGGCTTCTCTCTACCCGACTAATGCCAAACTGCTGCTGCCAATCACACGCCTTACACTGCCTTCGGCTTGGCCCCACTCGGTCTGTGAAATAAGGCGGCAACTCTTTTCAGTCCAGTGAAACCCCCCTTTCTAGTTGAAGCTCGCGCATTTAGACAGTAAGCCAAGATTTGCTGGAAATTGAGATATACAGAACTCATGTCTTTCGTACATTTTTGTCCAGCCTGGAGCCCCTGCCTAGACACAGATGGTGAATGTACTCAGCTTTTATTATAAACGCTCGTCGATTATTTGCTGAGTTCAGATTTCTTCACATTTCATGAGGCTTCCATATTGTCCGATTTATCCATTAAGGAATATAGTCAAGTAATATAATATTCTATACAGAATTGTTGCCTCTGGTGTGTAATTTACTGCAAGCTTCTTCTTCTTTTTACCCAGGTATTTTGTTTAATATGGAAAATGTATGCCTCATTGCCTCTTTATTGACTTGTGTGCTTGTTTTTTTCATGAGATAGACATTTACTCTATTATTATGGTGCTTAACTGATATCTCAGGTGGAAAATCATCAATTGCACACTGAAACATTCACTCTCTTGCAGACTTTCGCCCTCTCATCATCTGTTCCTTTATTTAGCAAAGTCCCTGCTTTGGTGACTCCTTCCAGAGAACATTTCTTCTATATTTATCAGTGAATTAAATGGGCAGTTTCTGAATTTTGCTATTTTCCATCATGTTAAAAGACGCTTCAACTCCTCACTAGATGTAATGTTTAACAGTAACATTTGTACATTTTCTAGACGTATGTTGAAGCAGTTTAGATTATTACTGAACTGTTGTTCCTGCCTTCAGATTTTCTCAAACCAGTATTGCTCTGAGACAATATTGCATAATAGGACTCTGTAATAGCAAAACTAATTTCCCTCTTCATCGCATATTTATGACCTAGATTCGCTAAAGACCTTGCACGGATACGGTTTCATAGACATTTTTAAAGAAGGAAGTTTATCAGATAAGATGTAGAGCTTCTTACGAGCACACAGACACTCTACAGCTGTGAAAAGAGCCCAACTCCCCACAGTCATTTTATTTCAACTAGAAGGTTTATTGCATTTTATTGGAATGATTTAGTTATAATTACGGCTATATATATTCCATTCTTTCTACCTCTACTTGAACTGTTGCTTTAGCAGCATGAATTTTTGTGTAGGATTAGAATGTGTAACGGTGCGCACACATGGATTTCCCCAAATGATGCACAACACTTAAAATGCATTGCCAAACTTTGCCATTCTCTAATTGCTTTAAAGGCAAACAGATTCGAGCTGTCTCCAAAACCTGTGTTTATATCTATTCAATAGCTCTCCTTTTCTCACAACTTGGGAAATTGAAGCTTTCCATTGCAGACAGATTGAATTAAAAGAGTCTAATCTTTTACAAATCCAATTTCTCAGGAACAAGCGTACCCTGCTTAAAAAGAAGCAATTTGTTGCTAATTGTTGGCTTGGTGTGCAAAGGAAATGTTTTTAGTGACTGCTACAAAAAACTTGTGGGGATCAACACTCTTACTACTTGTGTGGCACTGAATGCAGAATGAAACTTGTCTACTACAATTTAAACTTTTATTGTCCAATTAAGCAAAACCAACAATTAAAAAAGTGCCCAGAACTTGCTTGATGAAAATTTCCAATATTTGGTCACTATGCCCCTCAAAGTATTGACCTTGTGCAGTGATGTACTGCTCCAAGCTCTCCTGCCACATTTCAAATGCTTCATTGAAGTCCTATTCTGTAAGAGCGACAAGTATCACCTGCGACACAAGTGTCAAAACGGCAACTCTTAAGAAATTTCAATTTTGGGGAAGAGACAGAAGTCACAGGGAGACTAACCGAGCAAGGAGGGCAGGTGGAGGCTAATGATTGTGTTGCTGTGGCCAAAACATTTGCACATCACCAACGTGTGCACCCGTTCATTGTGCAATTGGAGGACCCATATGCTATCACACCACAATTTAGGTAATTTGTGCCAAATATCTTCCTGTAGATGCCTCAGGATGTTACAGTAGAGCTTGAAATTGACAGTCTGACCCATGGGATGAATTCACAATACAAGACCCATGAATGTTAAACAAAACGACGAAAATTATTTTAGTGCACTCCTGACATGATGCGTCTTGGAGACTTCTTTCACTGCAAATACTGCTTTTTGCTCTCTGGGTCATTGCTTAGCTATCGTCATATTGAAGATTTTCAACGTGAAGGTTGGTACATCCCAGGCTGCCAACAGTGATCCTTCAGACTTAAATGCAGTGCTACTTCTCTCCATGGTGAAATCACCAATACGCACCTAGAAGTGTCCCACAAATGCGTATCCTAAGTTCCAATCTTGATTCCATGACATTATCTCACCCACATAGTTGCTGCTCGTACTGGTTGCATGAGTGTTTTGTGTGCAACATGAACAGAATTGCAGCTTTTGAAAATTGCTCCTCGCACAGCAAGATAACAAAGAATATGTTCAATTTTTGACAATCAAGAACAGTTAATAGTAGGATTCAAGTCCAATGTTGGAAAAACAACTCTAGATCATCAAGAGCACTGTGACTTTGACTTTGCTTGCTTCATCCCTCGCATTCTTCTTTCACTCTCATCAGCCTCTAACAATGCACCTCTCTCTTTCCTCCTCTTCTTTCATCCTCTGTTTGCCAGTTAAGCATCACAGCAAAAGATCCACAGCCTGTCCAGGACTGCCGGCTCAGTAGTGTCAGGGTGTTCTTTGATGTAAGCAGTTCTTTATGTAGGTATTATATTTGATTGATGTGGAACCGTCTGACAGTACACTCTGTTCTCAGGTATTTATTTGTGAGTCAATGATGCATACTCAGGAGCTCTGTTGCTGCTAAACAGCCCTTCAGCCACTGAGCCGCTGATGACTCCTGCTTTATGCTGCAGCCAAGATCTCTTACATCTGCAGTTTTTGGTTCTCCGAACTCTGCTGGCTCATGCGCTTATCACTCTCTAACTGCTCATAAGTCACAGTCATAAAACTTCAAGAAAATAGACATTTACGCCTCGATTGCACAGCCATCAGCTTGATCAGCCACATTTTTTTTCCTTTAGAGCCGACCTGAGAAAAGCATCCAGTGATGCAACTTGTGAATCCAGTGTAGCCCTTAAAACTTCATAATCATAGCCCTTAAAACTTCAGATTTTTTATTTGTTCCTCACTGTGATGACAACAGTACTTTAATCTAAATCAGTTATTCATGTACAATTATAATCATAATAATATTTTAACATATATTACATATCTGTCTGACAGCTCACATTCAAGGGATAATTATATGAATATAGATGAACACAATGTTTGGCATCCAGACTTTAGTCTTTTCTCTTCTCGCAGGGTAACATTAAGTTTAGTTCAGCACAGCAGGGAGTGGAGAGTGATGATAATAACTTCCTCCAAGAGAAACGGAGGCTCTTTACAGGTGGATGTGAGAACAGAAGTAGGGTTTAATGAGCAGCAGTTGCAGCAGAAGTTTAAAGCATAGCTTGTAGGCTGTGTTTGCCACGTACAGCAAAAAAAGTAAACAGACCAGTAGCAGCTTAAAATAACAGCTTGACATTTTGGGAAATATGATCATTCAAGTTCTTTCTCAGACTTGTTTCTGCACACTAAAAGTAAAGCTAGAGCCAATATGCAGTTCGCTTTCTATAGCATGAAGACTGGAAGCAAAGGAAGTGGCACCCCAAGAACGTTTTTCATCAGGGTTAATTAGATGTGACTGGCTGAAAAACTTTGGGTGGCACACCAAAACTAAAAAAACTGAAACTGAAAGCTATAACTGAATTTCAGGATTCTATTGTGCTGCTCTAGTATCTAGTTTCTTATTTTACAGCTAATTATCTGATGTGCATGGACTAATACAGGTACAGTTGGCATTTTGGTTATTAGGGCGATTGACGCTCAAAATAGAAGAATAGATGCTGTGGAGTATTTGAAGGGGAAAATTTACCCACAGGCAAGACATCCATAGTTTATTCATGATTTTAAGTTGAAAATTCTGTCCATTTTCAATGATAGTTTATGGAACTACAGACACATATGGTACTTATACTTGTGGTACACAATAAATGTGCTTTTGCTGTACTCCCTGCTGCTGCAAGTATCTTGCTGTGAGTCTTAAAAAAGACTATATGACAGAAAAATATTTTTGACCTTAGTGAATGGATCAAACTTTAACATAACATAGTCTAGCTGTGTTGGAGTTCAGGATTAAACCATGCAAAGACAATCTAAGTGCAGCTTTTAAACTGACTTCTGCCTGACGTGAAGAGACTCACAAAATGTCAATAAATCCTATCTCGATGTCAGAAAAATGTATATGTTAATAATGAAGTTACTGCTCATATGGAATCTACTGCTGTTTGATGGTGCAGTTATTTAATAAACTTAAAGGAAATACTCCTACAAACAGCTAGAATCAACACACTAAACGTAAATCTCCTGTTAATGTTTTGATGTCTATGCACCTTAATCAATTAAAGGTTAGAGAGTCTTTTACACTCTCTGTGATGTCTATGGATGCCTGCCTACCTGACTGGCTGCTGATGGTCATACTGTAATTGTTAGAGTCAAGTAATGGTGCTTTCACTTGCACTGAAACTTGTACATCGAAGCTTCAGTGAAAGAACTTGACCTATCAGATCTGTGGTGGCCACGGTGCTGGCTGATGAAATTTTAGAGGTAACACTGGAAGCAGCTATGTAGATTCTTAAGAAAGAAAGCTAAGCTTTGTAGCTCCCCTAAAGCTGACACATTATACACCGCTCAGGCATGACATTATGACCACCTGCCTAATATTGTGTGGTCTAAAATGTTCTGAACCATTGGACATGGACAATACGACCTCTCAGGGTGTCCTATGAAGTCTGGAACCAGGACGTTGGCAGTGGATCCTTTGGGTACTCTGTCTTGTGCAGTGGGGTCCATCAAACTTGTTCCACTGCATCCTGTTGATGCTTGATCAGAATGGGGTGTAGGACGTTTGGAGGTCAAATCAACATGTTGGGCCATTGTCATGTTCCTCAACATGTTCCTGATTGTTTTATGTTTTTTCCATGTGGTGGGGTGCATTTTCCTGTGGGGGTAGGCCAATGACATTTGGGATTTCCATTTTCATGAGGGAGTGTGCTTGTTGTGGGGCAATGTTTATTTGGGTGTCTAAGTCTCATCAACATGGATGTTAAAATCCAAGGTTTTCCAGCAGAACACCACATAGTAGCAATATGATCAATGTTATTCACTTCACCTGTCAGTGGTCATAATGCTGTGGTTGATCTGTGTGTCTTGTTAGTTTAATCTCCAGTAAGGGATATTAAAGAGGTGTAAAAAGAAACACAAATTGTAATTTTACAGGCAACTATTTGCTGTAAAAACTTCTTGGATGGATACACTGACTTTCTGGAGACTTGTCATTACCGTGAGGTTGCAACCTGCAGAGACTCAGTCAGCAAGAAAGCGAGAGCATATTTCCCAAAATGTCAAACTATTAACTGCCTAGATGGAAAGGTTGACTTGGATAGATGTGGCAGTGTGAGGACTATGTGAGTGTAGCAGCAGGCTTGTGTTCTGATTGCCTGGACCAGCTTGCAAGTTTTGCTTCATTAGACGGTAGAAACTTGAAGTGCATGGGAAACACTTATGCTGTTTTCAATATGTTGGATATATCAATTATTTTTGATGGATTAAAATTAAAGCAAAACTGCTTCATGTAAAATTATTATAATTATTTTGATTTATCTAGACTTGTCTTTGTCAGGAAATTATTGCCACATTTTATTTCTAGCATATTTAACCAATCAAGACAATTACTAACAAAATTACCAAATTATTTACTTCAAGTAAATTAATGCATTAAGATTGATATAGTATAACTGCCAAAACTCTTGAAATAACGTATGTATTTGCATTGTCACACATTGTGTTGCATGAAATGAGTTAATCCAATATAACTGAAGTGATCAACTGGAGTTTATGATTAGATGAAATATTTAGCCAGTGTCCAAATTATTCTTAAATATTCCACTTTTTTTTTTGTTTTGACCATGGTGATTCCAAAAGCATATTTATGCAGCTGTTTTTTGTCATAAAAGTTGAGTGGACAACAACTAGGTCATAAAAACACTACACAGGTGTGGACTTAATGAGGACACGCTGTTTAATAAACATCAGATGTGACTGCAGTTGGTCGCTTAATTAAAATACAATCAATAAGGTTGCTAAAATCAAAGTGTAAGATTGACATAGTGACAAGATCCATGTCCCAATCTGTAAGGATAATCACATTTAAAGGAGGCACCGCAGGGAAGTGACACTTGCTTCATTTTTCATGCACCTATAGTCTCCTTATGTAAACACAAGCAGTTCCCAGAGACTCCTCTGTTCATTTAAGATGCAGGGCAGGAATGCTGTGACCTTGGCAGACTTACCTGCAATTACATCCCAACCCACACACTCTCTCTCACACTTACACGTCGATGCGCACAACATTTAGATGCACATACATGCTTACCCGCTGACAAAACCATGCAGTCTTCCTCTCCATCTTTCTCTCTCATAAACATTCTCCCAAACACACAGAAAATCTACAATCAGCCACCCTCGTCAGTTTGAATTACGGCTAATAAGCAGGTGAATTGTCTGTGGAGGCTGAGCCATTTGTGGTGACCTTGGCTAGCTGTGGCAAGCAATGAGGGTCAGATGCTCGGGGAGTATGAATAAATGGACTGTGTAGACGCAATTTTGCAAACAAATCAAAGGAAGAAAAATTCCGTCTTACTGTAAACCACAAGTTCCCCCTACAGAATAGAAGATCCGATTAGATTTTGAAGTGACTGTCTGCATACATTTGCATATTAATCTTGAAAACCCCATTTTCAAGCCACTGCTTCCTTATTACTTTAAGCTAACACTCCTAATACGGCCATGTGTTTTGTGACAACGTGTTGATACAGACATATTTGCTAATTAGTACATTAATTAGCAGCACTAATGAACTCATTCACATCACTGGATGTGTTAAAGACACTGTGGTAACAGCGGAACAACAGGCAGCTCAAGTGTTCGCTGCAATTAGGAGCATAAATATCAGTTAATGTGCGCTGAATCTGTGGATGTTATCGAGCTGCCATGACCTTGAAAGGATTTCATTGGAAAGATGTGATGTGAGAGATGACAGTGTCCTTCCGGAACTTGCCTCCATGACTGTTTTTTATACAATGATGTAGCAAATCATGCCAGAGTGTTCAGAGGAATACTTTGCAATCAACATCAAGACCGGTGTTACATGAATTTTTGTGACCATTCGACGGTGAATTTGCAATTTTGCGATGGACCTCAAACTGGAGCACAGAGCAAACATCAAGTTATATGTCTGTCAACAGACCCTGTCTACATAAGATAAGATAAACTAAGATAAGATAAGCTTTTATTAATCCCACAGCGGGGTCATTTTCGGTGTTACCGCTGCAAAGGGGTAGTGCAAAAATGTAGGGACATCAGTGAGTCTTGGTATTAGGGATGTCGATCACTTAGGCTTTTAACTAATTAGTATCAGCATTAACATACACCTGATTATTTGTGTTAACATCTTATGTCAGTGTGGCAATGTGGCAGAAGCTGCGATAATAGCAGTCAGATAAGGGACCATTGCCCGACATTATCTCAGCTAAATTAACTCTTCTTGCAGGCGTGAACTCACTCAGTCTCATACAAGTCTTCATCACAGTGCTCCTTTGCTAGCTAAACTCACACCACATTGCTCTCTGCTTGTCAGCGCAGAAGTGCCCACCTCTGGTCACTACAGTTTTAAACAGTAAGAGGATGCATCTGGTGGCGCATCCAGGTATTGCATCTAATCTACAATATATAAATCATGTATTATCTAAGAAGACAGTTTTGGCAGATATCAAATATTAAAGGACTCTGATCGGATTCTGTGCAAAAAATGAATTAAAACTTGATCGGGATGTCTTTGGTTGATTCTGTACAGATTCTTTCTTAAGTAGAAATTAAGATACTGCACAGATTCCATTGAATGTGGAAAATAACGATACTTTACTTTGTTATTATGTATTTACGAAAACACTGATATTGCACAGATTCGGGTATAGGTAGAAAAAAAACTAATACTGTACAGAGTCTTTAAATGTACAAAATATTCACACACAGAATTGAATGCACTGATGTCGCACCAAAATTTAAATACGACAGTTTTTCATGTTCAGTATTATTACTGGTGATGCCATGTCCGGATTGCACCAGGAGCATACTAGTCATTTTCTTCGACCTTTTTCCAGGTTGTGCACTGTGAATTCATTTCCCAGGGTCAGAACGTCATTACCAAGTTCTATGATATGATGCCCTGAGGCGTCTGAGGGAGAACATTTGGTGCAAACAACCTGAGCTGTAGCACAGTGGCATTTGAATGCTGATTATGCAAACGTTTTTTTGTCCACAACAACACAATCATCGCTTCGAACCAGCCCTAGTCCACGTCTTTGGTACCGTGCAACTTTTGTCGCATTCTCAAAACAAACTGAAATTTAAGTTGAAGGGTCAACATTTTGAAATGGGGGAGGAGATGCATTGCACACTGTAGATGAGGCTGACATGCTTACTAAAGAAAAATACCAGGGTGCATTGAAAGCGCAGCAAGAGCGCTGGAAGCATGTATCACTGCAGAAGGAGACCACGTTCACGGGAATGGTGGGCAAATTTAAATCAGGTACAGTTTTAAAACCTTTTAATCTTACCTCTGAGCAGCAGTCATGACTGTAAGAGTGAGACTGACTTTAGCATTTATTATCATTTTCATTAATCACGTTTAATGTGCTTTTCACCTTTTAGCTCAGTTTTAGTCTCCACCATCTACTGAAAAAAATACCTGGCTCTTTAGCTGCTTAATGCTCCACTGTTCACCTGAACTTTAGTTACAATTTGTAATGTCAGTTGCTGTTTGGTACTGAATAGTTGGTGCATAGCTGGTATTTGGAGCTGTTTTTAAAGAGAACAGCTGCCTGCTGTGTCCAAAAAAATGTTACATGTATTAAAAAAATATAAAACAAATAACAAAAAGTGGATGAAAAGTTAGTAGTAGTGACTGAGAACAAAACTGAAACAGAGGTAAAACAAGACAGAACTACACATGTGTCTGAAGCTGATTTAAAGGATTAAAGAGACCTTGCTGGTGTGAGCTCCTCTGGCAGGTGTTCAGAAGTTTGACTTTGACTGTAAAGGTTCAGTGACTCTGAGCCACAAGCTGAGTTGTTGGAACAACTGCTTCTCCAGCTCATGTGGGGAGTGAAGACTAAAGGGTGAGAGTTGGTGTGACTCAGAAGTTATCAGGAAATTACACTTTGACGTCCTTCGCTGTTAAAACACATCAGCAGGTCGTCAGGACAGCAAAGCCTTTAAGATGGGCGAGCAATCTTTGAGGTCTAAACGCAGCTTGTTGGAAATGTTTCAGCAGAAGGTGGAGGCAGATGCAGCGCACAGACTCCGGGTCAGATTTAAAACTTTTATTGCAAAACTTGGGTGTAAAGGGGAATGATGGCAGGTGGAGGACATGGAGCTGAGGAGCACTTAAGACTAGAAGCATTCTGAGGAGAATGAGCGGCTGTTTGGAAGCGGGGAGTGGGTGGACCAGCGGCTGCTCTGGTGGAGTATGGAGGGTAGAATAGTGGTGGAAAGCAAACAGACAGGCTGGAGGCTTGGAGGTGAGCGTGGATGCTGAAAGAAGTGAGCAAGAAAGTTTAAAGCTTGGAAGCAAATGCAGCTGTAGATGAGAATCTGCAGGCAGGCAGATGGCTGGATAAAGCTGAGGATGCAGGGTGAATCTGAGGCACAAGGTAAATACAGGGGAAACTCAAATAGTATCCTGAAAAGGTTAGTTTTCTCATCTTAAGATGACAAAACATCCCACTTGATGATCTATAACTGCACAAGCCATAAAATCCAAGAAAAGAGCCAATAGTCAGCTCAAATAAAAGTCAAAATCCTAAATTTATGAAGGAAAAATAGATGTAATTGTCCAGATACACATTTTTAGATAAAGTCATTTGTTAAAGCTGACTGATCAAAAATATTACAAAACAAAGACAACCAAAAATATCACAATAGACTGAGTTGGATAAAACACTCAAAAATGTCTGGGCCAGGACCAACATAACTAGCAACTAATACGCTAAAGCAGGGCAAATTGAAAGAATATACTTGAGGAAATACTGCTAGTAATTGAAAAATATATACAATAAAATATAAAATGAAATATGGAATATATATTCTTTACTTGTAAATGAAATATTTCATGCCTTTTTGTTTTAATTTTGATGATTATGGCTTATAGCCCATGGAAATCAAAATCCATTATTGAAAATTATCAGAATATTTCAAAGAACTTATTGAAGTCCAGGTTGCTTTGACAGTGGCCTTTAGCTTGTCTGTATTTTTGGGTTTCTCTCATCTAGCATGCAGCAGGCTTGTGTTCTGAATGACTGAACTGGCTTGTACGTTTTCCTTCATTACACAGTAGAAACTTAAAGTACATGTCCAAAATTGAAATGTGAATAGTTTGATAGTTTGATGTTTGATTTTTAACAACTTCAAATTAATATTTACCTACTAAGCCTGTTTGACCACACGCCATGTCCAATGCTGTTTATTTTTGTTAGATAACTAATGGAAAATAAATAATAGTATTAATAAATTATTTTTGATGGATAAAAATTAAAGCAAAAATGGATTCTTGTTTATTTTTCATGACAATTTTCTTGATTTGAAAAACATTGCCACATTTTGGTCATACCACATTTGATCTAGACAATTACTAACAAAACGGGCTAATTATTTAGTTCAAGTAAAACAATACACCCCTTGGGGATCAATAAAGTATTTCTATCCTATTGTTAAATACAGAGAAGTGCCAAAACTCTTGACTCTGACTCTCTGGTTCAGGAGTGGCTTGATATTAGGAATTCGACTGTTGTAACTCCTTTCTCTCCTAAGTTCTTGAATCTGCTTTTCTTAACAATCCTCTCAAGGCTGCGATCATCTCTGTTGCTTCTGGATTCAGACATGACCCTTTTACCACCACGGTCAGTTACCAGGGTGAAAAGTCCTGCCCCACCTAATATACGATTGAATAAAATGTTGATATGTATTTGCAATATGTCACAAACTAATGTAATCTAGTAGGAAATAGATTTGTTGCAAAACATTTGAAATGCAGTTTAGCTGTAAAGCAACACAGGGCTGAGAAAAACACAGGATTCATGGTAAAAGCAAGGACAGTTGCTTATATTGATTTATCTTGACAGTGGGGCCTGGTGGGCTACATGGGGCGTTCATCAAGTTCTGTACCGGCAAGCAGCTTTTTGATGTTGGATCTGAGAGGAGATAATGTGGGTTCATATTAGAGATGCACTGATCTAATCCAACAGAAAGGTTTTGGCTTACGGAGCCCCAACAGTGACTTTTTTTGATAGCGAAAATAAAATGTAGCTTTTTAAAAGAAAATGTTTGTATTGAAAAACTTCTTCAAAACACTTTACAGTGTGTTTCTCTTCTACTCACTCACATATAAATTCTCATGCTAGAGTGTTAATTCTTTGACCATTAATTTGCAGTATTATTATGTTATTTTATTTCCAAAAAAATGTATTTATTCAGTCGTAGCTACCAGCTGAGCCACGTTTTAGTATTTTGGATGAGCTTTTTATACTGTTTGATATTTATTCAGTAGAGTATATTACAAGAATACCATATGTTTGTTATGAAAAAATGAATCTGCAGAATAATGAGCAACAGTATAGCTGTTAAAATTAATACAGTCAAGCTAAAAGTGCAGTGTTTTAGTCTAAAATGTACACCAATCAGGCATAACATTATGACCACCTGTCTAATGTTGTGTTGGTCCCCCTTATGTTCTCAAAAATGCTCTGAACCATTGAACATGGACAAGAGGACCTCTCAGGGTGTCCTATGGGGTCTGGAACCAGGACCTTGCCACTGGATCCTTTGGGTACTCTAACTTGTGCAGTGGGGCCTGTCAATCAAACTTGTTCCACTGCATCCTGTTGATGCTTGATCACAATGAGGTGTAGGAAGTTTGGAGGTCAAATCAACATGTTGGACCATTGTCATGTTCCTCAACATGTTCCTGATTGTTTGATGTTGTTTCCATGTGGTGGGGTGCATTTTCCTTCAGGGGTAGGCCAGTGACATTTGGGATTTCCATTTGCATGAGGGAGTGTGCTTGTTGTGGGACAATGTTTATTTCGGTGTCTCAGTCTCATCAATACAGATGTCAAAATCCAAGGTTTTCCAGCAGAACAGCACATAGTACCAATAAGATCAATGTTATTCACTTCACCTGTCAGTGGTCATAATGTTGTGGCTGATTAGTGTATAATGCTATAAAGTACGATATAACACCTTTCTATGTAAAAAAAACAGTAATATATTTGGCATGTAAATGCATTATTGTTTATGTGTTTTGTCTCTGATATTAGTTTTATTAGTTTTATTAGGATCCCCATTAGCTGCCCATTTACTGGCCGCTAGTCCTCCTGGGGTCCTTGGGTAAATGAAGAAAGTAAAAGTGCATTTTCATCCCCATTTAGGTGGTAGAGAAAGAACAAAACAATCGGCAACAATGTTGCATATATACACAAAAAACTGAAGGACTGTTAACTTCAGATCTGTAGCTCATTTGAAGCTCACAAAACTCAACTATTGTACTAGAAAAAGAGATCATTCATCTTTGAAGGAAGTGAACCTGAATTCTTTTCCACGCAATATGTTGTAATCAACTGCATCAAGGCTGCAGTAAAAGTCAGACAGAAGGAGTCACCTTTATTGGCAGCAAAAAAACAGCAACAACAAAAAAAAACAGGCTATTTTTAACTCTGTCCCTTTTTATACCGTGCTACAAGGGGCATCAAAGCTGCTATGTAAAGTCAGTAAATGTTGCTTTAAATCATAGAAGATGCTATCTGAAAGGAGAAAGTCTTTCTCGGTAGCTTGGCTAAAAATGTCAGTTAGAAGATCAAGGGTGTCAGGAGGCAGAAAGTTTTTACTTATTTACTACATTTGATCTTTCTACTAAAGAAGTGAAAATGTAACCGAAAGAAATTCATGATATATAAATATATATATTACCTCTGGATGTTCCAAGTCAAGAATAATGACAGTTTTCAATACATGAACTAGACTTTTAGCATATGAAGTACGTTAAAAGTGTGAACAAGTCTTTGAGTCAGTGTCAAAACATAGTGACAGTTTATTTCTTGGTATATTGTCAGTACAAGAGGTCGTAATACAATCAAAGTAAATGTAAGTAAAGTCAGTAAATGGCTGCAAGTCATACTGGCATGATAACCTCACTTCAAGTATAGTTTAGTAATTTATTTGATTTAACCTGTGTTTTATTTTTTACACATATTTTTTTATTTAGTTAACTATAATATTCCATTTTAACACTTTTAGACATGTTCATGTATGTCTTTAATGGGTATGTTTCTACTTACATTACATTTAGGCACTACTTCAAAAAATACATCTCATTTAGTGTTTTGTGCTTTTATAGTATACAGTAAATGTAAAAAAAAACTCATATGTAAAGATTAGCATAAGAAATACTGCTATATTCTACTTTCATAGTGCATTTGTACTTGTTTGTTTGTTTTCTATACGTTTAATAGGATATTTCACAAAAGTATATGGAAACTTGAACTTAAATATATTTATTAGCAGCTACAAACAGGTTTTTGGTTTTGTATGTAATTTGAAAGTGTATTAAAGTCTGTAAAGCTAAACATAACAGCGTTTTCTGTATTCCTTTTATAGTACAGGGTTATGGTCACGTCTGTGTTTCGTTCATTGTGTAGGTGTTAAAGTTGTTTGGAAGCCAGATATTTTTTTTCAAGCTTCTGTTGGGCCTCCTCTGTTTTTAATGTGTTTCTGCTGTTTTCCCTTCTCCAGTGTTTTCTGTCTCTCTCTGTTTGTTTGTGCATGTGCCTCTGTTGGTGTGACACTCATCACCTCCTCTGATTTCATCAGCCTACACATTTTCCTCTCATCATCTCATCAGCGCTGCTGCACTTAAGTCCTGGTTCCTCGTCTACTCTCCGCCAGTCTGCCAGTGCGACTCCAACACTGCAGCTACTCAGTTTTGCAGTTGTTGATTCCTTGTGGTTTTGACTTTTGAATTAATCCCTGATTTCCCTGTACTTCAGGTCCACTTGTAGCTCAGTTTGCCAGCCTGCTTCTCACCACCACTCATGCAGCTCTTCACACTCTCTCTCTGGCCTGATTCCTCCCACTCAGCCATCAGCCACGTCTCCCCTCCAGCCTGCCCGACTCCTGTGCTTGTGCCGCCGTCAGCCTCCCTCAGCCTTCACCTGCCATCTCCTTCTTCCCTGTTCACCTCCATTTCTTCCCCGGACCTTCTAGTAAACTGTTCTTAACCTTTACAAGTTTGAGTCTGTGTCCTTCATTTGGGTTCCACTTGTTGATCACAACAATTTTGGAATGTTTTCAAAGTAAAGAAGTGCTCTTGTTATACTGAAAGTTTATTTTGCATGATGGTTGAAGAAGAACAGCACAATACTCTAACTGCGTGCAACATGAGTTCTAATGGTACTGTTATCACATGGGTAACACACATATATACTATTAGTACATACACATACTAATAGTATATTCCTATTTCAGGCATAGTGTATTTGCATTATGTTGAGAATACATTAAAAATACACTACTGATGTACTTTTATAAGACACACAAAAGATACTTTACTGTGCTTTTAGAAAAATATCCTATGCTGACCAAATGTAATTGTAATATATTTATATACATCCAAAGCACAACTTTTACTACACTAAGTTCATCTGAAGTGGTTGCTTTTTTACCAAAAATAAGTGTACTAATTTTGAATGCATGAAAATGTCCTACAAGCTTTCAGAAAAATGTATCTTGAAGTACTTTTTCCATGTTTACAACATAAGTTAAGTCTAATTTGAATATAGTAACATTATATAAAAAATGCAGTGACAGTATTTTTGAAGCAAATTAGCTTTGCTGTCACAATACATTTGGAGTGGACTATAAGTTGAATGTTGCTATACCTTTTGTACATTTGCTAAATTATACCTCTGATGCTAAAAGTGTAATTTAACCCCAGTAGTGTATGATTTTAGTGAGGAAAAATAGACCAAAACACAGAGTAAATGTATATTTTTAAATCTGTTCTATTAAAGAGTGCCTTAAGTATAGATATCTGTATAGTAAATGGTTTCAAGTTAACATTTTAGCATGTCAGTACTAATAATATATACCTATACATCCACATATGTGTATTGATTTTTTCTTGGGGTTTGACAAGTATGAAGGACATTTCTTTGAATTTTGCTCAAATCCACCTCCAACAACTGTTCTTTGTTTCCTTCTTCTTTTATCCAACACAATCCTCTCCCAGAGTGAGGACCTTCCCTAAGGACTCGGCCTTACTGGGCAGGGACACTGTTCGAGCTCTGATGTACTACGCCTTGAAGGTGTGGAGTGACATCGCGCCGCTTAACTTCCACGAGGTGGCCGGCAGTGATGCTGACATTCAAATCGACTTCACTAAGGCCGACCACAATGATGGATATCCCTTTGACGGACCCGGGGGCACAGTGGCACATGCATTTTTCCCCGGAGAGAGGTTCACAGCTGGAGATACGCACTTCGATGACGACGAGGCCTGGACCTTCAGATCACCAGGTGAGGAACAGCGTCAGAATCACACACACAGACATGCTAAAATATGCAAGTTTCATATTACTGGGTGAGAGAGGAGTCACTGAATCAAAAGATGGAAGAACAGTATTGTGTGATATTCTTGGAAGCATCTCATCAGAACTTATGAGAAACTCCTAGAGTGCTGTGAATTAAGGAAAATGAAACAGTGAGTGTCTAGAAAACTTGTGAAAAAAAGGTGATTGAAGCTGGTGTGAACTTCCATACTCACTAAAAGTACCGTATCCAACACTAGGACTCTGATTGTACTTTGGAGTCAAGCTGAGCTGCTACCTTTTGTTCATGTTCCAGATTCTATAATTAAGATTTTATTTGTTAGAACTAAAAATATGACAGATAATAGCATCAGTGTGGCAACTGCAGCAGCGTTGATGAACAGATAAAAGACGCCTTTTCATTTCCTTCAACTGCCACAAACAGGGAAATCACTTTAATATGTCATTGACACCCATGAAATTAGTTTCTGCAATTAGCAAAAGAAACTGAAGTTCGCCATCACTTTTTATTGATCCTACTTTTCACAAGAATTGAGTCTTTTAAACGTGAAAATTGGTTGAGGAAAAAGCGGCATATTTGGACTAATCTAATTGTTTTGTGTGACAGCAATCAAAGCGGCAGCTCTAATGACAATCGATAAAAGAGTGATTTGGAGACAATGACACAGTGATGCGATAGCAAAACAAACTGTTAGTGCAGAAAAATCAGTCCATCTTTATTATTGTGAGGGACAGTGGCAAAGAATTAGTATGCTAAGTACTGTACTCACCATGAGTACTTCCATTATTTACTACATTTAATAGCATTCGTTTTGCTTCATTCCAGTACATTTACAAGTTATCATCTTCTAAAAGAGGAGACCAAAATGGTTAAAATTAGAAAATAAAATGCAGCTTGCATACAATTAACATTATTATATTAGACTGTTTATTCTATATCATTTATTTTGACTTCAATTAACATGTTTATTTTGCTACTACTACTTCTATTCTTATTGTGCTGAAGTCCATTTTTAAATGCAGGAGTTTACTGTTTTGACACTGTGGTACTGTACAGAAGAGTTTGACTACACAGATACACAGATTTACTTTCTTTCTGAAAGTTTTGTGAGGAAATGCTGCTCACATGTCTGTATATTTTTATTATTATTATCATTATTATTAAATGTAATAATAATAATGATAATAATAATAACTTTATTTGTATAGCACATTTCATACAGCAAGTACAACTCAAAGCAATTTTAATCAAAACAAGACAATAAATTAAAGTGAAAATGTAAAAATTAGAGTGATATTGCAATAAAATAAAATACAAAAGTCCATATTGGCAATAAATGGGTTCAATATCAGTAATTTTAAAGAAACCCACAAGTCCAAAAAGCTAGTGGCTAATTTAGCATAGCACAAAGACTGGAATGCTAAATTGCCATGCTAAATTAGCCATTAGCATAGCACAAAGACTGGGACTAGTCCACCTGGTTATGTTTATATGTATATAATCTTTTTTTAACCTACAGATTAAACAACGTAGGTGGATCTGTTTCCAGTCTTTATGCTAAGCTGAGTTAGCTGGCTGCTGCATGTAACATACATGTGCATAAGTTGTGTCAGTTTTCTATTTCTAAGCAAGAAAGCTAGTAAGTCTTATAATACTCCCCATAATGCCAAACCTTCCTTTAAATAATAGATCTGAATGCTCCACCACTAGTGAGTTATCAGCTTGTAATATCCCAGATGAGACACATTCCACATTTCTGCACTTCCCATATTGAGAAAAATGTGTTTGTGTGCAAACACCATGATGACCACGTGATGTAGATAAAAGCAGAATTCTTCATGGCACATACTCCTCACATATTTATGACTAAAGTCTGACAGATAGGCCCCCTCCAGGCTCACAGGCTCACTATGCAGCTGCAGAACTTGAGGCTTACAGCGGGGGTGTGGATGATGTTGATTGTATCTGCTGGTGAGTCTATGATATACAGCCAGAACCTGTGTTCATTTCCATTCTTTGCTGTAGCCCTGCTAAAGCTGGGAGCCATATGTTACTGCAGCTCAATTTGCTCCAATTAAACCTCCCAGCAAGCTGCAGCAGTGTCATGACACGATGGCATGATGCTCAAGTAGTTTACTGCATCGATGGGGTTTTGATTAATGAGAGCATCGAGGTAACGGAGGGACGGGTCAGAGGTGTGCTGTTGCATGACCCCAATTATCTCTTCAAACTATCATATGGACAAACAATACGGAGAATTAAAACAATTAGATTTTTCCAACATATGTTTCCAGCCATAAATTGCTCAGCAGTGGCAGCAGACTGATGGAAGACAGCAGCAGAGTTATAAACAAGCCTCTTGCTGAGTAAAAAGGTTGCGTGCTGTGAATCATCTTAACTTGTCAGATGCTCCTGCTTTCAAGGTCACTTTATCACTTCCTGTGATAAAGGGTAAAAGGCTCTTCAGATGCAACATATTGGTCTTTACCAGGCATCTATCTCATAAAGGGATAAAACCTGTTTGTTATGGTCAGTCAGTACCAATAAAAACAACCCAGTTAACTGCTGTATATACACCGATCAGCCACAACATTGTGACCACTGACAGGTGAAGTGAATAACACAGATCATATTGCTACTATGTGGTGTTCTGCTGGAAAACCTTGGATTTTGGCATCCGTGTTGATGAGACGAGACGAGACCAAATAAACATCGTCCCAGAACAAGCACACTCCCTCATGGAATGGAAATGGAAATCCCGAATGTCACTGGCCTACACCCCACAAGAAAATGCACCCCACCACATGGAAAAAACATCCAGGAACACGTTGAGGAACATGACAGTGGCCCAACATGTTGATTTGACCTCCAAACTTCCTACACCCCATTCTGATCAAGCATCAACAGGATGCAGTGGAACAAGTTTGATTGACAGAGGCCCCACTGCACAAGCCAGAGCACCCAAAGGATCCACTGCCAGTGCCTGGTTCCAGACCACATAAGACACCCTGAGAGGTCCTCTTGTCTATGCCCAATGGCTCAGAGCATTTTTCACCACATAAGGACCAACACAATATTAGGCAGGTGGTCGTAATGTTATGACTGATCGGTGTATTGATGGTACACGGAAGACAACATAATTTGTCCACGATCCTTTTCTTGAAAGTTTCAACTCTGTCCTTGCAGTCTCTCTCTCACGCTTGTACTTTGAGCCTTTAGCAACTTTACCTCTAGGCCAAGGGGCTCTCTAATTACAGAATTTCAAATAATTTCTTTCTTTGTAAAGCACTTCATATAGTAATACTCTCCCAATCAACTATGTAATTCTAAAGCAATGTGGTATTCAAATGTTTTAGGCTGACATGCAGCTCATTTTAAAGCACTAAAGATGCACTGTTATAGGTAATAAGTGACCCGCTGCGTGCACTTGTGGTTCCAACTGAGTTTTCGTTCCGCTCAATTAGAGTACAGCCTATGATGCTACCACAGTAAACTTCTGCTTTGCCGCCTCAGTTTCTTAAACCTGCATTGACTGTTGAGCACAACATTGGGTTATTGTGATAAATCTGATATTGTGAACATTAGCATTTATATGAAATCATGTTTCTGGCCACCTGGCAAAATTAAGTCCAATATTCACTCTCGTTTTAGCTGTCTCCACCAACACCTGAGGGAAATATCCGTCTCATTAAGTGTTAAATGCTCCGCTATGTTCACCAGCTAGTCGCTAACTTTGTCTGTTTGCTGTTTGGTACTGGGCTTTACGTTATAGTGATTTAAGAAGTTAGAACTCATTGAGAACAACTTCCTGTGACAACTATGAAGAGAACTGATGAATCTGAGGGCATAAAACCGATACAAAAGTGAAAAACGGCCATTACACACTCCTTCAAGGTGTGTGTTTCGTCATATGATCCATTACTGTTACTAAAATACTGATTCTAGCAGCTTTAAAGAGATAGTTTACCACATGTTACAGTTTTGAGTTCATATTAAGATACCTGGCGAATTCTGGTTACCTTTAACAATACTGAACCATGAGGAACAGTTTATTGATTCTGAACTCTCATTAAGAAAAGAAGCTCATTTTTTCACTAGAGAAGCATTATTTTTTCTTTGTTTTACATCAGCAGTAGCTTTTAACATACTGTATCTGCGAAAATGTTTCCAGAGTCTGTTCGTCAGAAAAAAATAACCAGTTGCATCCTTTCTTCTTTCTCAGTGTTTACCTATTGACGGTTGTGAGCCAGATGCATCTGCATGCATCTGATGATTGCTGCTCTTTGTTACAAACTGAAAATATATTAATTAAATCTGGCCCACTGATGTGACAGTCCCACATCTCCTGTTTTGCTTAGCAGCCTGCTCAGTGGCTGAAAGGATCGTTGTCCCAGAGCTGCCAACTTATCTAATTCAACACACTAAACACTCACAAAAGGAGCTGATGCAGACATAAAAGCTCTTTATGTACACTAAATTTGCCTTTGCAGCCCCAAATCCCAGAGAGAAACGTCGTCCCTAAATGCAAACAGCCTAACTGAAAAGAAAAGGTTAGATTTGCAAGCAGTCTGACCCATTACCTTTGGATAAAGCAGCCCAGATGAGTAAGAAGAAATTGAGGATCAGAGATTCCAAAGATATGATTGAGGTCAATTAGAGACGCTCAGTTCATATTTTGGTCACATACCTTTGATTTCCAAATTTAAGATCCTTCATAACTGAGAGTTCAGGAATCTGACTTCTATTTAGGTTCCACTTCTTGGAAGTTCAGTGGAGTTCGGTAAACTTTGATTAATATTTCAAACTCTAATTTTCATCTCTCGAGACGCCTTTTTTTCATAAAGTTGCAAGGATTCAAGGCCATTCCTCCTGAGCAATATTGATTTCATGGTCAGCTTTCTATTTGAGTTTTAGCAACTAAGGGTCTGAGCTGTACTGGAGCACAGAATATATTTATTGCTTCACTGTAATTTCCAATAATCTACATACGGTAATAGCGTCCTCACTCTGTGGATGAAAAATGCAGCAAAAGAATATGTGGGTCAACTGTGGATGCAGGAATCACCAGAATGTATTTTTAGGCTGCTTCTGAAATTAAAAACTCAACCAGTGCCTTAGTTGTTTTTCTTCTTCAATAAAAAGTGAGAGCCTGTAATGTCAACAGATCCTCCACCTTCAAGCGTCTTTTCAGTTAGCCCTCAATAAATACTGCACAGATATTTTTAACCTCTGTTTGGTGGTTTGGTTTAGGCATAAAAACAACTTTGTTAGGCTCAAGGAGAGATCCAGGAACCTGTTCGATAAAGAGCACTGAGAAAAGTGGCCAACACCTGACTCGAATGAACCAAACAAATCAGTCAGGGCCAAAGCAGCTCCATAAAGGTCAGTTCGGGTTCATGCAATCAGGCTAATTCAATACAGGTTCAAGTAGTCAAGGTAATTGCGTGTGTGCACTATTCTTAAGCAGCCAAGAGGTCAAGCGTGGATCAAACTGATGCACAGTCACAACCAGCAGTAAAGAGAGAATGTTCATGACCATCAAATGCTTTCTGTTAAAAACATATGAAGAACTTCTAGTACCTAAAGCAACTAAGTTAAAATGTAATAAAATATTTTGACACATCCTGATTAGATACAGGATGTGAACTATAGAGAGGTGAAATAAGACGTGAGCTCCGCTGGAAATATGATTTCTGAATCTCTAAAATATTGTCAGTATGCTGTTGTTGCTATGCATTTTATTATTTCTGTGTCTTTATCATCAGGACAGGTGTAAAATTAGATTGCAGTTATTTTATGATTCAGTCTATTGCTATTCTTACCATCATTATCAAAGTGTGGCGCTGCAATATCATAAAATAAAGTAGTTTTCACAGCAGCCACTGTTTTCTTATTTCTGTTAATCATATTGTTATTACTGGGTACCTTAATGAATAATAGCTAAATCAAGTACTATATGACATTAAGCTACACTATTATCATATTGTTGGGATGGGATCATATACCATAATTAAGTGTCTACGTCTGATCATTTATCAGTGTCATTTATTAAAGTTAATATTTATTTTAAGGGGATTTTCTGTAAACTTCAATTTGACTGATACTGGCAAATAAAGTCCAATTATGGACTTACACCAAAGAGTCAGTGGTAAAATCTTGGCTTTCCCGTCAGATCGGTGCTAGAGGAGCTCTGGTTAAGGAACAGTTGGGATTAGTCTGACAGTTAGCCAGACAGCTAGCCCAACAGTTGGCCTGGCAGTTAGCCTGACAGTTAGCCTGGCAGTTAGCCAGAGAGTTAGCCTGACAGTTAGCCAGACAGTTAGTATGACAGTTAACCTGACAGTTAGCCTGGCAGTTAGCCTAACAGTTGACCTGGCAGTTAGCCTGACAACTAGCCTAACAGTTAGCCTGACAGTTAGCCTGACAGCTAACCTGACAGTTAGCCTAACAGTTAGCCTGACAATTGACCTGACAGTTGACATCCCCTGTACCAGTTTAGTTTCCCAGCATAAGTTTACGGAGTAAGTGAGCTTAAACTATTTTGACTTTGCTTTATGGAACTAAAATAACCTGAAAGTAGTCAGACAAAAAGACATAAGACTCGATTATATGGTAAACTTCTTTTCTGTAACAGGCAGCAATGTAACACATGGAGTTCTAGGTTTTGGAATGGTCAGATGTTCACTGTGGGTTTGAGGAACAAACAGTTATTAGTGGGTCATAATAAGCTGCTTGTACAGATGATTATGGGTTGCTTTTTCATTGGAGGAGGCTTCTTCTTGATAATTTGTGCAATGTGAAACCCAATCTCAAATTCAGTGGTTGTTGTAAGTTTTAAGTAAAAACCATGTTTGACTTTTCCATCTATTAAATTGAAAGATCAGAGAGATGTTGTTTCATTCCAGTACTTCATTTAAACATTAAAAACCAACTGTACACTTATATTGTGATGAAAGAAGTGTTATGTCACAAGTATTGCAAGATCTCAATACCACATGGATTCACACCAGATGAAATCGCCCGTGGCTAGTTGTGCTCCCGATTCTTTCCATCTACCTCATGGCACACCATCCTTATTAAACTTTTAACCAAATGCTGCGAGCTATGTTTATAGCATTCTGGATTTGTCATGGTATCAGGTAGCACGGGCCCTGAATGCACTGTGCATTTTCTGTGCATCAGAGGAATGTGATTGTATACATATCCCTTATTGTATCCTGGAAATAGTTGCGCCATTTGGAAATATCACTTACAGATCATTCTGTTTTGCTTCTTTCTGTTTACTCTAAATGTTTCTTCTTGTCTTTCTCTCTCTTTCTCTCTGCCATGGGTGTGTAACTCAATGAATCTTGTTCACCCAGCCAAATCTCTCAGCTCTGACTTTGTCCGCAGGCACTGGTATTTTTTTTTGTCAACCTCAGATGGACTGTAAATTCAATGACACGGTACCTACTTTGTTCTGAATCCCTCGATCCTCCCTTTTATCCACCTTTCCCCTCGCCACCTTGTGCTCCCGTAGATTAGAGTTGGCATTTAGCTCTGAATATCCCAGGTGTTGTAAGCACAAGCGCAGTTGTCCTTTGTCTTCTGACGGAGCGCAGCACTGAGATGTTCCCAAGTCGAGGCCAGCATAAGGTTAACAGAATGCAGTCTTGATCCTAGCCACCGAGGACCTCTAAGCTAGCTTGGCTCGACGTGCTAGCACTCACATTTTTGCAAATCTCCGAGCCCGAGGTTTTGTCTTGCTTAGCAGAGCCAGAAAGGAGTTTTGGAAGCTTTGGCGTTTCTTTTTAGCCAAACATTCAGGGAAATGTGCTTTAATAGCCTGCAGCCTCTTTAGGTGTCTTTCCGCACTTAGGTTTTGATTGGCAGCCCAGGGGCTCAGGCAGTATTACCATAGTTATCTCACTACAGCACATTCCTAACAGCACTCACAGCCACCAGAGCTGCCTGTCATGCCTCTTAACTTGCAACCTATAGAGTTCACTCATAAAAAGGGGATAAACATGCAAACAGGGGCTGCGCTGGTTCTACAGAAATCACAAAGTTTAAGCAGAAAGGTGATCTCCATCAAAGCTGAGGGTGATATAGTGGAGGTATAAAAGGTAATAATGCTGTCTCATGAAGTAAAAAAAAAACGTCACTGTTAGCTTTTACTGCCCCAAAAGGCTTCTGTTAGTTTTCAACAAGTGAAGTAATTTACTACAATGGCGGACGGCAGCAGTTGAAGGGAAAAACTCTGTGTGCAGAATTCTCTAGCTTCTTCTTTGATTGAATTGAGCTCCTTCCTAAATAAATAAAGGAGTAATTTCCGATAGTGGCGGGAGTGTTTTATTCGTTCTGTTTTATTCCAGCTCCAAGTTCAAATGTGCTTTATTACAAATGCAGGCTTTAAATAGTCCTATTCATGAACTACGGGAAAATGTGAAAAAATCAAATAACAGTGATGATTTATTTCTCTGTGTCTTCCTCAGAGACTCACGGGATGGATCTGTTCGCGGTTGCAGTCCATGAGTTCGGTCACGCCATCGGCCTGGTCCACACCTCTGCCATCGAGTCCATCATGAGGCCGTACTACCAGGGTCCTGTGGGAGACCCTCTGAAATATGATCTGCCCTATGAAGACAAAGTCAGAGTCTGGCAGCTTTACGGTACGAAGGAACATTCATTCACTGTCTGTGTGTGTGTGTGGAAGACAGAGAGAGAGAGTAAGTGATGAGTTCTGTAGGTTATTGATTAATGAATACATGGGTGGAGTTAATTGGACCTCTTTATGGCACATGACCTTATCACATCATTCCCTGATATAGAGAGTAGCAGCGTGCAGAGGAGAGACTAATGATCATGAAGGTGAGAATGTGGTGCAGGAAAGAAGGAATGCTGAAGTACAGGGCTGCAAAGGAGGAAGATAAATTGAACTGAATTAAAGCTAAACACAGACAGTAATAGGAGGAACTGAATCAAAAATCAGCAGTGACTATATGTTTTTTATTACTCTTGCACTCTTGCACATTATTTGCACTACACATTAAACACTAACATTTGAACTTTCTTATTTCACAAAGGATATTTTTACTCAGAGTGTATATTACACTGCATTTTGTATTTTTCTTATTGTTTATTTTTACTTACTGCATATTTTATTTATCTGTATTTATGGTGGTGGTAACTTTATTCTTTCTGCTGTAACAACCGAATTTCCCCGCAGGGATTAATGAAGTATCTATTATATTAAATTTCTTGTTTCTTGACCAGTAACTTAAATGTTTATTTGAAATTTTTAAAAAAATACTCCACATTATTCCCTGAAATTGCTAGTCTGACCAACAGTCCCAAACACAGTGGTATACAATATAATTGCCAATTATATTTAACAAACAAATCGGGCAAATCTGCTCATTTGAATAGCTGGAGTGTAAGTAAAAGAGCTGTACAGTTAACCCTCTGAGAGCTGACACCTGCTAGCGGGTCAGAAAGGCATGTTATCTTTTTTAAAAAATGCTGAAATTACGCCATTTATCAGTGCCAGAAACTGAAAAAAATCATCTGATTATCAATTTCCAGACAGTCTTTGACCTAATTCAGCTGTGATACGCCTGTACTGTCGCAAAACTTCACCAAATCTAAGCTTAAAATCGTGATATTTCATCAAAATCAGTTTATTTTACATCTGATTTAAAGTTTTTCCTCCAACTAGATTCTTAAAGTAACACACACACACACACACACACACATATATATATATATATACATATTTTTATTTTATTTTATTTTATTTTTTTTCCAACAGTGGTGCAGGACTTCATATTGCAGTGACAAATGATGAGGCCACAGTGAGAGCAAAAACCCTTGGAGCTAAGAGGGTAAATGTCTTGTCTTTTATGTGCTCATGTGAAATATAATCATATTTATCCACCCCAGGAGTCAGAGACTCGGTGTCCCACACAAATCAACCAGGAAACCCCTCCCAGACAGCCGAACCTCCTGTCCTGCTGGACCTTCCTGAAAACAGATCCACACTCATGTAAGTAGGACATCTGCTGTGCTTTTTTGTTTAATGCCAATAGTAGTCAAACACATGAATGATCGACTTTATGAATAATGCTTCATCATTCTGCGTTTACTCTCTTTCTCCTTTTCTGGCCTTCTCAAACACACATAGTAATTGTTCATTCTTTTGCAAGTCCCCTCAGGTCTTTCTGTCCACTCACTGGGTAAATATGTGGAAGCAGAAGGTGCACTAAATGTTCCCTATAGATGAACACAGAAAGGTGAAAGCGAAAAAGACTCTTTGGCAGCCACTAAATGCTGCAGTGCGGTGCCTGTAGGACAGCAGTTCCCAGCCTTTTTCTTTAGACTTACTCTCAAAAACCTGAAAGTTGAATTTCTTCATCAACACAACGTGTCATGCCCCAGATGTGCTTGCTTGAATTGATTTTAAATTGCATATCTAACTTTGAATTGTAAAAAATGTATGAAATATGAAGGTTAGGTCAGTTTGCATTCATACTCCCACCACTTAGAGTAAAAGAAGCTTGATGTTCTCATCAGTTACTAAATTTTAGCTATTTCAGTTGTTTTTTAGCTAACATTTTTAACTGTGATCTATGATTGCTGCTTATCTGTAACTCCTTCTATCTGTTTTCATTTACTACTCTTGTTGTGGAAATATTTCCTGACCAAATCATAATTTCTACTTCATCAAGTTGGGATACTGTATAATATTTCCATGCACTCCCTTGAAAAAGCAGAAATGTCTCCTGTAGAATATGTGTGTCTGGTAGGGGATTGCAACTCTAGGATGGCTAAAAAAACTCAGAAAAATTACCTTAATTACAACATTTACTGACTCTCCGTCTCACAAGCATGGAGCTACTTAGATATTAAAGCAATCATCTGCTGCTGAAGGTCAGTGGATCATCACCAATAAGTGATTTTCATCCTCTATGACCATGATGACCACAAATTTCGTGACCATCTGGATGTTACCCCGTCATTTGGCTTCGTGGTGGCATGAGAAAAAAGATCACTTGAGTCAAAATTGATGAAAAATAGTCACCGGAGCAGAAATCTAATTTGTGAATTTGTAATTTTCATGTGAGAGTGCGTGACAGATCTCATTAAGGTTCATCCTACATCAAGAAAGATGAGAAGGCTACATGAAGATATTTACGAATCATCCTCTGAGGACCATGAATATCGGTGAAAAGTAACATTTCATTCTGTTGCTCCACAAAAGGACACTGTCTAGTTCAGGCTGCACAAACCCACCAGCCTGTTGAGTTGTGTGTTAACCAGACAGCACAACACGTGAACCACAAGTGAGTGATGACCCGAATTCAAAAGCCTTTTGTCTATGATTTCACATGATTCATGCTGCGCTATTGGAACTTACTTTACCGGGAAAGTCTGTCTTTGTGGTATTATTTTAAATTGCTGTGACCGAAAAGTGTCGGTACCCTTCACTTCACTAAAGCATGTATAGAACAAAGAAAGGAATAAATCAAAAAAGGGGCATATTTTATCAGTATACAGTGTTGTTTTTTAAAGTTCCGCATACCCTTTGGAAATGGTGATTCATATGTATATGTAAAGCAGAATGGTCACAGGTGTCTGCAGTCGTACAGCTATTCATGTATTGTATTGCAGTACATGAATAGCATTAACAGTTTTGTATCATTGTGTGCACGGCATTGAACATGGAAAAGAGAGGAAAGAACAGAGTTGTCTGAAGAGCTAAGAAAAAATAATTCCAGAGCATTGTCAAGGTGAAAGCCATAAGATCATCTCAGTGCAGCATTTTTTTTTTCTTGTGACCCTATCAACTAATACAATTAGGACATTTAAGATCCTTGGGCTCCCAGCCAACCTCCCTCAACAAGGCCACGAGAGGAAAACTGACCCCAGACTGAACTGAAGGATAGTTGTAATGGTAGAAAAATAGGCAAGAAAAACTTGGAGACAGAGACAGACCTCCAACATCAAGGTCCAACTATGTATGAAAGTGGACAAGACAAACTAAAAGCACCAAGAATGGATGAGAAGAAAAAACTGATCCGCTTCAGTCCTAATCTTAATCTAATTGAACATCTGTGGAAAGAGCTGAAACTCTGAAGCCACCCACTAAATGTGGGATGACTGGAGCCCAAGAGGGGGGCAAAGTACAAGTTGAGAAGCTACAAAAAGCACTTAATTGCAGTGATTGCCTCAAAAAGGTGCACTGCAAAATAATAGGTGGAGGGCCCCGATGTTTTTGCACATGCCATTTTCATTTGTTGTATTATTTCAAAATAATATGTTGCAATAAAAATCAAAAGCAAAGTGCCTGTTGGTTAAATGTGGGATGGAAAATAGAGGATGGCAATGACTGTTTTCACTTTCAATTTATTTCAGAGAAAATTGTCTTTTTTATGGTGAAGGAATACCAATAATTTTAGCCATGTCTGCTGTTCTGTTTCCAGTATCAGTAGGGGTGAAAATAACAAATTAATTCTATCGAGCACAGTCCACGTTTTGACCGTTAATGAATTAAACAACAACGTCTTTGTATTTACTTGCCATAGTGCTATTGCTGAAGATTTAATTATGTAAAAACATGTTAATAAATATAAGTAGCTTTTTAAATGAGGTAACTGTGCCCTGATCAATGGAAAGATCCCTTCTTCTTGAGAAAAACAGAAAGTTACACCCCTCAATGTATCACCGTGAACTAGAGATGTAATGATTAATGGATTAATTGGCAACTATTAAATTCATCAGCAACTATTTTGATCGTTGGTTTCAGTCATTTTTGAGGGAACATGTCAAAGTTTTCAGGTTTCCGCTTCTTAAATGTGAGTATTTTCTGGTTTCTCTGTGACCGTAAACTCAACATATTTGGGTAGTGGACAAATTAAATGACTTGAAGGCAACACACACTACTTGTCTGGTCTACTCAGTGGTGCAGGGAATCAAATCCACCAGACACCCAGCTTACTGGAAAAAGGTTGATTCCCCACGCACAAGTACCTCCTCTGCATTGATTTGTTAAAAAGTCAAGGACCTTTCTCAAGTCATCGCACACATTTGTAGACAAACAAGATATCTGAGGATGTCATGTTGGGCTTTGGGAAACAGTGATCCACATTTTTACCATTTTGTGGCATTTTATAGACTGAACAACCAATCAAATAACTGAGAAAATAAACGGCTGTTTAATTGACAATGGAAAAATTCATCAGTTGCAGCCTTACTCTAAACAAAATACATGATTTTAAATAATGTAATAATACGAATTGAACGTACTTGTGTCATTTCATGTCAAATAATGTTTTTTTAGAGCAGTTTCTAGGTCAACCATCTCTGATTGCAATACAGAATATCAGTCAATTTTTTTTTATATGTTTTTCTTGGAGGTAATTTAATAAACAACTACCTGTCAGCCCATTTGCAGCACATTTTTTCACACATTAAAATATGAGTCTGTGTTTGAACAGCAGTATCTCAGGAACTTTAAAAGATAAAAGAAAATATCACCGTTATTTCTCATCATGATATTGATTCAGCTTCAATTTTAGACCAGTAGATCAAATAGTTCCTAAACTATTAGTTTGAAAATCCGTCATTAAGAGTCCCATCTTTGAGCTCACATTAATGAGAAAATTGATTATGCAGACACCAACTCGTAGCAGTAATACAAAGCAAAACCTATGGAATACTCGTGTAATATGAAACACTTGGCCACAAAAATCAGAATCAGAATGCCTTTGCTGTCACTGCATTAAAAATACAATGAAATTAGAGCACTGCTCCGGTAAAGTGCTTCATTCAACACATCCATACCATTAAACAGACATAAAACCACAACAAGGACACATGTCACACAATCAGTCACTCATAATAATAAATTAATGATAATAAAAATGTCAAGGAAGGTATGACAAATTGTACCACACAAACAAAAATGCTGGTGCAGGACAGCCACTGCAGGATTTTAATCCACAACTACCAGACGTGTATTTATGTTACACAATGCTTCATTAAATCAGCAAAATCTTTTATGGATGTAACAGTAATGCTTTGATAATATATTATTTAAGATTAGCTTATCCTGTGTAATTAGGAAGTATATTCTTTTTGCTTAGTGCATGCATAATGACTACCATTATTCAGTTTAATTTATCATCTTGGAAACCAATGAAGACTTAATTCATAAAAACAACCTAATTACAACAAACACTATGTTAAGATATTAAGTGAGTTTCTGGCAGGCTTCCTGGTGTTCTGGACTTTCACGTTGACCGCAAAAACATTAGAGAGCAGCTTTTTTTGGGAAAGCTAAATCCAATTTGGCATATATTAGCTTTAGTTCAGTTAATGGATGTTGCTCCTCTGCTGCACTGTAAATAATCTGCATGCTGTGTGTGTCTGTTTGTCAACCGGCCAGAGAAAAGAGAAACAGACAACTAATAATTTCAATGCACCGAAACGGCAAGTAAGTAGAAAGACCCAAGTAATATCAAAATAATAAAATCTTTCATAAAGTGTTTCCTAATAGTGTCATTACATTAAGGCAACATTCATTTACCCATCAGATATCCATTATATGTAGTAGTAAGTAAAGTTTCCTGTCTAAATATTTAATAGAACAGTACTTTTGGCAGCATTTCTGGTGTACCTTTCAGGAGTGATTTTATTCTGTTCATTGTCCCCGCCACACAGTGAAATAAAGCATCCGCCCTTGTCCTGCTCACCCTTTGGATTAATGGCATGAAAACAGGGCAGGTTGCTTAGGGAGCGTTCAAATTCTGCTCCAAACTCCAATGTTTCCTGACCTCCACGCTTGCACACACCTCCAAACAATGGCTGCAGCAATTTAAATCCAAACAGGCGTATAAAACCCACTTTCCATCACTAGTATCAGCCTAACGCCATCATCATTACTCTTATTTTCTCCACCTCCGTCTGGTCATTATGTGTGGAGAAGCTAGATAATGCTTTACAGGGGTCACAAATGCTGACCACTAGGCAGCGGCGTCGTGTTAATAGAGCTCTGAATGGAGATCTTTGTTGATAACACGAGAGCTCTCGGCCTCCCACTCACAGTGGCAGGCCTGTGGTGCTAATGGCTTCGTCATTGGCAGGCCGACCACGTCAAAGCTTTAATTCACTTATTAGCCTTGGGGATAAATGCACTGGAAGACCTCACCATGTCAGCGTGGCAGCATTTCACCTAATGTTTAGCCTATTTAATTGAAGGAAACACATGTGCATGCATGCACACATTCAGAATCGCTCAGTAGGTGAGTGCAATTATAGCAGAGCTGTTGTTTTCTGTATGCAAATGGCTTAAACTGGGTCTGTGAACTCCATGTCTTGGTGTCTGTTTTTTGTTTTATGGAAAAATGAGATGTGGGTGTGTATAACCTCAAACTCTGTACTTGGAATATGGTTTTGAATGTAATGTCTTTGTTCTTGAACAAGTGCAACTTTTCACACTTCTGTCTTCATTCCTCTGCCTCGGTTCTGCAACTTTTCTTTTGTCCTTCCTCCAACTTTCCTCTCGGTTCATCTATCTCTCTCAGGCTGGCGCGAGATGCCCCAGACAGATGTACCAGTCAGTTCGATGCCGTGGCCCAAATACGAGGGGAGGCCTTCTTTTTCAAAGGTATTGAAACTTATAAAGGGCAAAGGCCCTCTCAACAGACTTCTACTTTATGATGATTTTGGTGGTGTATTATTATATATGTATAGAGCTAATAATAGTCACAATGCAAATTGCAATCAAGCAGATGGATCCCGTTCAAATCTATGCACATTTATTACTAACTGTTATCTACTACTAAAACAGACAACACAAAAAACAAAGACAATGCATGAGTGAATGAATTAACTGAAGCAGTAAATGTAAGCTTATAATGTCAAAGCATGCATGAGTTGGTATGAGGAACAGAGGACACTATTGAATAGTAATATGAATAGTAAAAAGAATTATTATGAATGCTCAGGCAGAATAGTTGACCAGATACCCAGTAAACCTCCTGAGACCAGATCACATATATTATAATCTGGGGGCATCTTTGGTGTTGTTTTACATTTTTTTGTTGTTTTCTGTCTCTGGGATTATTTTGTGTCTCTTTGGGGTGGTTTTTTGCATTTTTGGAGTTGTTTTTGCGTCTCTTTGAGATTGTTTTGCATTTCTTTGTTGTTTTGTGTCTCTAGTCATTTTGTGTCTCTTTGGGGTGCTTTTGGGTGTCTTTGGGGTGGTTTTGTGTCTTTGGGGTCATTCTGTATCTCGCTGAGGTTATTTTTTTTGTCCTATCTGGATGGTTTTGAGTGAATTTGGGATTATTTTGCATCTCTTTGATGTCTTGTGTCTCTGTGGTCATTTTGTGTCCTTTTGGGATGGTTTTGAGCATCTTTGGGGTTATTTTGTCATTCTGTGACTCTTTGAGATTATTTTTTGGCCCGTCATGGAGGTTTTTTAATGTATTCAGGTTAGCTTTGTGTCTTTGCGGTCATTCTGTCTCTTTGAGGGTATAATTTGTCCCATCTGGGTGTTTCTGAGTGAATTTGGGGTTGTTTTACGTCTCTTTGGAGTTTCTAAGTGTCTTGCCTCACATTTCTTTGTTGTTTTGTATCTCTGCGGTCATTTTTTGTCTCATTTGGTTGTTTTGAGCATCTTTTGGGTTGTTTTGGGGTCATTCTGTGTCTCTGTGAGGTTATTTTTTGTCCTATCATGGTGGTTTTGAACATCTTTGGCGTTGTTTTGTGTGACTTTGGTCATTTTGTGTATCTTTGGGGTGATTTTTTAAATGTTTTTGGGGTTGTTTTGTATCTCTTTGAGATTGCTTTGCATTTCTTTGTTGTTTTGTGTCTGTAGTCATTTTATGTCTCTTTTGGGTGCTTTTCAGTATCTCTGGGGCAGTTTTGTGTCTTTGGGATCATTCTGTATCTCTTTGAGGTTTTTTTTGTCCCATCTAGGGAGTGTATTTAGGGTTTTTTACATCTCTTTGTGGTTGTTTTGTATCAATTTGGTGTTGCTGAATCATTTTGTGACTGTTCAGATAAGGTTTCATCTGTCATTTTTTTGCATATTTTAACTGAACTCTGTGATTATCCAACCAGAAATAATAAGTCACTTCAAACAGAGTCTCATGAGTCCCCTGATGCTTTGGGCTCCTGGGCATTTGTCTGGTATTCCCGATTTAATAATCCATCATTTGGCTCACAATTTGGTACTGAAAGAGAACTAGAAGTGAGGCCATCAGCCTGCACTCTCTGCACTCAGTCTGACAGATAATCGTTTAACCACTTGACGTGACAAATTTAGCTGTGTCCAGATACTGTGTGATTATCCTGGTGACTAACCTCACTTGGATGATAAAGTTTAGTTCAGAAGAAACTTGAAACTTTGAAAAATTTACTGAAAATCATTGGAAAGGTTCTGCTTGATTGGATTGTCCTAGGGTCATAAACTGATCCACTTGCTTGCATTTTCTTCTGCTAATTAACTAGTTTCCCCTGTCATGGCTTGAGCATCTGAAACCAAACTGAACCACCAGTCCTGATAAACAAACAGAGGTCAAATGCTGGCAAAATGTGAATGGTCCCTTGTTAATTCAAAGTATGCTGCAGTGTTCTTCTATGGGAGAGAGCTGTGTTATTTTTTAATGTCAGAGATGGAGAGAAAATGTGTTTTCCTGTTTGGCTTTTGGTTGATGTTGGAGTAAAGATGTTCCATATGGAGCATATATGCTGTATAGTCTTGGGTCAAGTGGTACAAGAAAAGACAAGAAGATCAGCAGTGACAGTAAGAAGGCAGACAGAAAAGAGGTGAAAGGAGAAAAATGAAAGACTAAGGACAGTTCCTGGACACAGGACAGAGTGAAGCCCTGGCAGTCAACAGAAAATCCAGTCATGTGTGGCTCCAAGGGGTCATATCAGAGGCTTGCACACCATTATACGTCCTGCAGTCTAAACAAAATAGCCCTGTAGTGGCTGTAGAGGCTATCACTCTTACATTTTAATTAAAAATAAGACCTAAATGTGGGGCACAGCAGGCAGGTGTGTTGCAAACAAAAAGCAAGCTTTAATGAAAAGCTGATGGTCACTTACAGGAGTCCAGGCAAACATAAAACACAGGAGGCAGGTTCTACAGAGTCCGAGGAAGTAAGTAGCCACAAACTAAAGAAGTAGGAAACACAAGGAAACAATACAAACACAGAGGATGAACATAGACAAGATACTCTGGCACAGGAACTGACAAAAAAGAGGGACAAACTAAATACACAAGCGAGGAAACAAACAAACACAAAACAATGAAAACTGAAATTGATCTTCTTGGCTCATTGGCCTGTCTGGTAAGTGTGTTTAAAAATCAAGACAGTCATTCCAAACATGTAACAGAAATAGAAAAACATATGAGTACTTTATTTGTGTTGGCTAAGGTTTCACTTCTTGCTCATTATTTACTTTCTGTCCCAAGTACAAACTCCAACATGGCACTTCTTGTAACAGAATCAATCGAGATTTTCCAAAGAAGCTCTAATAAAGCCAGTCCTGTTTATGTTTGTCACAGGGAAGTACTTTTGGCGACTAACTCGAGAGAAGCACCTGGTGTCTCTTCGTCCAGCTCAGATTCATCGTTTCTGGAGGGGCCTTCCTCCCAATCTGGACAGTGTGGATGCTGTGTACGAGAGGCCAGGGGACCACAAAATAGTATTTTTCAAAGGTAAATATCTCAGCCAGATTTCAGGTTACTCTTTATGTCTATTTGGTATTTAATATTGACTGACTTAGTGTGGAAACTGGTCTCACTCCCAACTTCTGCTTCTTCGTCAGGACCTCTTGGCATACAGTAAATGTTGAACACACTGGGTGTTCTTTATGGACATTTTCCAATGGACAGGGCAGTTCTATAGACATCTAAAAATCAATGATTGTCAGAAAAAGACACTAGGAGTCTGTAGTAAAATGTTCTCTACTGGTGTCATCACTGTCATTCCTTTTCAGGTTTGTATTGGGTGTATTTTAACACAAAATGTCATCTTTTGCTGACCTTTACCAAACAGTTTTGGTGCTTAAACTTAACCAAACAAGTGAAAACGAAACTAAAGTGACAAAATAAAACAAAAGTCAGTGAAAAAATAATGGTCTAGAATGAGATCCAAACCTCAGTCACCACTCTCTAAACCTAAACTGGAAAAATTCCTACATGTGTGTCAGCGTTGCACACTGATGTGGTTGGAACTGTCACCAGAAGACACCTTGAGCATATTTTCTTAGACAGCTTTGACAAAGTGGTTGTAACTGGTGCCCTGGGACTGAAAATGCATCACTGTTTGTTATAAATCAATGGATGCATTCCAAACTTTGAATCTGTTATTTCTCCCTTTAATACTTACCTCTATTTTCACCCCTCAGGTCTGAAGTATTGGGTATTTAAAGACAATAATGTGGAGGAGGGTTACCCACGTCCAATCAGTGACTTCGGTCTGCCGATGGAAGGAGTGGACGCAGCCTTTGTTTGGCTACACAACGACAAAACCTACTTCTTTAAGGACAACCACTACTGGCGCTATGACGACCACCAGAGACGTATGGACATGGGCTACCCTAAAGACAGCACACTGTGGAAGGGGTTGCCACCACAGCTGGACGACGCCATGAGGTGGTCTGATGGTGAGTAGCCGTAAAAACTAAAGCCTTCCCTGACAAATTCTTCTGCAGGTGTTTAGCAGTACTTTATATTTTGGCAGGTGGTACAGTAACAGCATATCACTGGATGTGACAGAGAGATTTAGAAAACATTTCATCTGTATGCTTTCTATCACGATAATGGCACCGTTTTAAAGTAAGCCAAAGCTGGAAATCTACTCAAAATGTGAAGACAGATTTACAAAGCTTTATGTGGCTCCTAAGGGAGCCGTGAAAACAAAATGGGAAATTACATCACTCAAGTACTTGGAGTCAGAGACAACAAATTTTATATGAAAGACTGTTAAAGGGGGATTTGTTGGAAGCAGATATTTAGACCTTCAGCACTGGCTGGCAAATCAACTTCTACAAAATATATTCAATTCATACTGAGCTTTTTCTTTTTTTTTTACAGCCAGTGATTGCGCTTTTTACCAACAGCAGCAACAGTTTCTTTATTCTGAAGTGGACTCGCTGCACATCCACATAGTTACTGTATAGGCTCTTGGAAAATGTGATGTGCACATGCACCATAACAAAACCCACTGACCCATAAAAAGTGAGCTGTGGTTATGGAAAATGAAATGTACAGCGGTATACTTGCCTTGCCTAGGGACCTTTCGGATACTAGCTGCTCAAGTTTCCAGACAACAAACTTTTTAGATTAGAGACACTGAGTCAGTCTACCAGAAAGAACTTGTGAGACTGGCGCCTCGGCTTGCCAACAACAGCCTTGACCTTTACACTGCAAACACAGTGAAGAGCCGTGTTGGGTGTTATGAATCCACAAGCTGGCCTCCTCAATTAATCCATGCTGCCACTGTGAGCTCAGTGGACTCGGCCAGATACACAGGGAGCCTGCTGTTTGAAGAACACTTAGAAAGGATGACAAGATCTCCGATTTAATCAAGGAGGTCCAGCAGAGAATGTTCCTGCTGCATTAACCTCAGCGCAATCATCGTCTCACAGTCGATCCGGATCCGTTTCTGCAGATTCATCCTCTGATGCGGCTCTGCGTGCTGCTGCTCGGAGATGAAAGCGAAGTTTTTTTCCTTTTGAGCAGTCAGTCAGCTTGTCTTCCTTAAAAGACTTGAATGGCACCAGGGCGAGAAAGAAGGCAATGAAAGCAACTGTTGATTTTACCCCTCGCAGCTTTGCATTTTACAGACTGCAACAGCTCTCAGTTCAGCTTCAGTTACTTTTTCTGCAGCCATCAGCCTCCCTAAGCAGCCCTATCACTATCAGCGTCGTTTTCTATCTCTTTCACGCTCACAAGCAGCCAATGCCATTTTAATTGCAGACTCACTGTAGCATGAATTATCATTTGTGCGGGGCTGGAAATGTTTTTCATTTAAAGCTGCAGGAATCAATACTGCAAAAGTCTCCGTTTCTGCCATTTCGGAGTTTTAAAACCAGAACAGGGTCAGCAGCATTTCCTAAAGCCTCTGTTAAGCAGCAGTTATGCAAATGAGAACAAATGAGTGTGAATGTAGCCAATTCTCGCTCTGTGAATGTTGTGGAGTTGGTTGTGACCAAAACAGAGCTTAAAGGGGAGTGAATATTTGACGTTTACCTGTGTCAGCTGCTGTTTGGTGGCATCACTATTATAAGGTGATATGTTTGTGTTGCTTTTAGGCTTCTTTTGTTGCTCCCTTGTGAAATAAAATCAGTCAGTACTGCTGTAACATTTAAATTATTGTCTTTTTTAAAAGTACTTCATAGGTAACTGCACCTCAATTCACCCAATTTTTTTCTTTTTTTCTGTGCGTACTTATATAATTAAGTGAAACGTGTAAACTTTTTGGTCACAGGTGTTGCAGATTCATTTAGATTGGTGTGGTCATGTTGATTTTTGCGTTGTTTTCTTCACACCAATTTGTGGAGCAATGTTTCAAGCACCATAACTTGAGAAATAATAGAGCTAGAGTCCTGAAATTTCACAGGCTCATTGATTTCTACTTACAGTATGTTCCCCAAAAGGTACAACTCTTGTTAGAATAGCGCAAACCAAACATATGATGGTGCAAATTTGGTCAAAAATTGTCAGTGTTGCTGTCCAGTCTGATGTTCTACCAACCATTAAACCTCATTATTAATCATTGTAATTTTTTATTCCCTTGTTAAGTGTCCTTGAGTTTCATGAAAGGCGCTTTCAAATAAAATGCATTATTATTATTATTATTATTATTATTATCAATCAATGAGCCTGCAAAATTTCAGGACTCTAGCTACATTGTTTCTTAAATTACGGCACATTGCTCCAAAGATTGGCGCAAAGAAAACGCAAAAGTCGATATGACCCCACCCCTCTTTAAGAAACTTTAACTCAAAAACAAATGTTACCTATGACCCCAGATTTTACACAGGGTAAACTCAACCAGTATTCACCACTTTTTAAAAAAAATCAGTCTAAGTGAAGATGGTCATGTGTGGGGCAGTTGGTGAATAGAGGCAGAATGACCCTCATGTTTGTGATTTGGTTCCACGTGCAGTAATAACAGTGCTGATCAAGAAATCCCTGCATTCGGTTCATCCATGTGATTTATCTGGCGTGCTTTGTCAGTGAGCTGACTGTGAAATACACAAAATATGAAGCTCAGATGACTATAAAAATGTTTTTGTGATTCACAGTCAATAAAAAAAAATCCATATAACTCGCAGAAGGTGCATTTAAAAACAGGTACAATCTTCAATATATGCATCCTGATTCAGATGAGAAATGCTCTTGTCATCACTGGAGTATTTAGATGTTCTTACACGTTAAAGAAATGACAATATTTCAAATGGCTGTTTAAGCAGTTGTTCAACGGTAATACTTCAGTCTTCATTATACTGCACTCAGCTCAGGTATTCACTCTGTAGCACCGACACTAGGAATAATTTATCAGCCTCCCAAGCTGTATTTGCTCATTTCCACTCGGAGCCTGGATTGTTTGTTAAACTTGGGTGTGTGATTTTCCATCCTCACACAGACTGCAGCCTCCATTTTTTTTTTTTCAGCTAATGGTGGTTTTCTGTGACCGCAGCCAAGGCTTCGTTCTTTTTTTTTTTTCTTTTTTTTTTAGAGTATCTTGCTCATCTGTTGTCGCCGAGTTGTTGAGCATGAAAAAAATGTGTCATTGTGGCAGCATGAGCACTGCCTTCTGTTTGTAGATAATTAATCTGGTTCCAAAATATGATTATCGTCTGTGACATTTCTGAAAAACACATCAGGGAGGCAGTCGCACAGCCAGATGGACAGAAGTATTGTTTTCTGCTAACTGCCGCTAAATTGGCTCATAGTTTTTATGACATATGGTCGACCACTGACCCAGCACTTGACAACTACTTGAAAAAGTCATTACCAGTCACTGATGACCTTTTCCAAGCATAAATCAGCCTGTTATGATCTTTCATCAAACAGTGCTGCTCTACTTCGGAGTTAACTGAGGCAGACGTGCTCCTTCTGCAGCGGAAGCTTCTATTGCAAACATGAAATTTCCTGCGTGAAATAAGAAATACATGCTAAGCTGTGTGTGATCCAGAGAGCAGATGTTAATATTAGCTCTCGGATGTCTCACCTTCACCTGCTTTTGTTGCATCGTTCTAATTAACAAGCTGAAGTGTTTGGAAAGTGTTTAAGCTAGTACAAGACACATTCATAGAATATTTCTGAATGTCAGTGTATTAATCAAATAGTAGAATTATTCACATCAGAGTTGTGAAGAACAGAATGTACCCTCATTTATGAATGACAGATTACATTCAAGATATTGCTTTTCTGATAGCGTTGGTTCAACTTATGCTATTGGGAATTTAATACAGAGTCAGTTTTTAGTTTTGTTATAGCCCAAGGTGATCTGCACACATAAAAACTGAAATGAACGACTGACACACCATTAAATGCACAGTTTGTACTACTCAATTACCGAGTATTGTGTGTGTGTGCATGTTCCTCCCGTCTGATCTCTCTCATCACCCCACTATAAACTTTCTCCTCACCTACCCCCTGCTCTTTTTCCTCCTCCTCCTTGTTCTCTAAAGGTGGCGAGTTTTATAGGAGGAGGTGGGGTAATGCGATCATTACTGGAGCATGTCACGCTTGATTCCGCCATGTCAGTAATGTTTACACACTATGTGCATCTGTGCCGGTAAAACATTCTGGTCTTTTACCTCCCATAAAACGTCTAGTACCTTCTATAAAAACCCACACACATATACTTGAGTGTGAAAATATATGTGTGTGCGAGCTCACAGCCGGCTGCTGTGTAATTACGTGTGGCATTAGCATGGCATTATCCGGTACGATGAGACATTATTAGTTTGCACTGGAAAATAAACTCCAATAAATAGGAGCGGAGTTATGTAAATACTAGAAGTTGTTGAGATGCACAGAATAATTTGGCTCATGTTTAATAGTTTGACAATTTGATTCATCGTGGCCATTTGTTGACTCTTCCTCTTAACTGTTTTTTATCGCGCACATAAAATGTGCAATTTTTGTCTGCAGCATGTTTGCTTTAATGCCTCCCTCACGGTTAAAACTTGAAAAGTTAATTAATAAGCTCTTTGAGATTGAGACTCTCTCATAACTCGGTTTAATCACTGCGCAGCATATAGGACGACGTGGAGAGTTACAGTACAAGGCTGGCTGATCATAAATGTGAAATGAATCAGTGAAGTAGCTGCCAACACTTCTCCAAAGACATGCTTTGAGACTGACTGAAAGAAAAAGAAAAACCTAAGTACCTCCAAAACTTTACTCAGGTGTATCTGGAAGAATTGATGCCGACGCCAAATATTGATTTGTTTTTTTGCCTTTTTCTGTTTTCTCACCTTTGTATGAATTTAACAGTCAAATAAAAAGCAACACTGAAAGCATCCTCACTTTACCTGTAGTGCCTAAAACCTCCATTATTAATCTTGAATGCAGTTATTCACCTCAACTATTAGTTCATTTGCAAATAGATGTTCTGAAAAATGAAAATGTGGAAGAAAGAAACTCACGAATGGCAGTGTGACCAAAATTCAGTCTGCACATGAAGTGGTTATAGAGAGACATCCAGTGATATAAATCTACATTTAAAGGGTAATGTGTCAATTCACTTTTTATAAATGACCAATTATAGAGATAAAATCAGATGATGTGCGGATTTGTTCCAGAGAACCACACTATAAAAGTATAAGGAGGTGGATATCGACATTGTCCTGACATTTGCTTTGACTAGACAAGAGCCTCAGATCTGGAGTCAGTCCCCAGATGCTGGAGAAAGGTTGCCTGCTGTTCAAAAGCAATTATAGCGGGTCAAATGCTGAGGACATACTGTTGTGATTCCCCCCATGGAGATTAATAATGTTTGCTTTAACTTAAATTGTTTTGGAATCCTTTACAAAGCAGATCCCCCTTTAAAGAATGCTTCCTTCAGTTGACTGTCCAGATTAGGCTTTGATAAAGTGCTTGTACTTATTTAAACTGGCACAGAAACAAAGAATTAGCAGGGGGCACTCAGTCCTTAATACGGTCCACTCTCAGCGGGAGTGAGCAACATCACCTCTCTCCCCTGCTGCAGCTCCCACAGGAATCTGTGGAAGCTCTTTTCCCTGTCAGGTGTTTAGAGGTCTGTGTTGTGCCTGAGTTTTCTCCAGCTTCAAAGGTCCTACTCCAGCTCTGTGATGTGCGTACGTGCGCAGAAACAGGCCAAGCACAAGAAAGCCAGAGAGTTCCTGCAGACTCCACGATTTATGGAAGGACACATAGAAATGCATGCAGGTATACAAACAGAAAAACAGACGTTCACATATACTGTGTGCACACCTTTGGGCGATGGAACTGGAGCGACATGAAAGCCTTTATCTCCCTTTAGGCTGCTTCCATGAGCTGAGGATGAAGAGAGAACAGTTAGGTAGGAAGAGGACAGAGGGATGAGGAAGACGTGTCCACAATAGCGGTTAGGATGGTGTTAAGGAGAGACAATGTAAAATTATTAACGTGGCATGTAAACGATGGTGAGAGAAGAAGAGAAATGGTATGATTAGAACGATGCTGGAGGGGAAGCAAACATAAAGAAGCAGCAAAAAGAAAATCCATACTGTTTGTTATACATTTGTCTTTTTCTGTGGACAGGTTTTCAATTGAGGAAGGATGTCCAGGTTAGAAAACAAGCTCCCACAGACGGTTGCATGGACATTTTTTAGTATTTAGAAATAAAACAGCTGGCAACAAAACCAGCAAAGTTTGTGACAGTGAATATGTATGTGACGCACCTTGGTATTATATAGATTTTTTTCATGCCCCTTTTAAAAGCTAACCTGACACATATTTCAGTGAGAAGTAGCAAGTAGAAAGGATAATGGCAATCAAGACACCAAGTTAGCTCCACAAGTAGATTAAAAAGGACCTGTAAATTTCCAAAAACATGAACTGACAGCACGGCTTGAAAGTGCCACACGTACAAACACCTTTAAAGGTCCTATTTAGTGAAACTGTGGTATTACAAATTTGGAGGTTTCAAGTAAAAGCTTTTAAGATATGAATATATTTACTTCACTATTCCTCAAACTGCTCCACAACTAGATAGCCTCCCATCTTTACAAGCTAGTAAGAATTTTTTCTGAATTGCTAATAATCATCGAGCTCAAACTTTGCTCAGTTCTGCTCTCTCGCTCCCTTTGGCTTGCAGTGTGAGCCATTCAGAATGAACAACTGTCGCACGGTCCACTGGATGTACTTATTTCCTTTAGCTGCTTCCGCTAACTCTAAAATGTCTCGGTCATGAGCAAAGCTCCCCAAATGTTCCACTGTTGGTTGCAAGAGTGAACACAGGAGTCTTCATGCACATCCAGCATAGGAGGAACTGAAAACCAAGTGGATTACTTTTATTTGTTACCACAACAATCCAAAAATCTTTAGAGTTAATGCATTCACATTTCATCATATGCCCACAGGTCAGAGCTCTGTGAAAATTAGAATCTTGAGAGACATTGCAAGATGGTAGAAGCCTTCAGACCCATTTAAAACAACAGCTCACATTTACTGTATTTTAATACCCAATTCATTTACATCATTTTCTGTTTCTCTTGTCAGACAACAGAAGGAGTCTGAAATTATGACTGAAATGCAGCCCATTAAGACAACATGTTAACTAACAATGACTTTAGACCAACTTCCAAGGTGCGGCTCTGCACTGCTAAACCTCTAATTTTATAACCACAATGTTGTCTTACAAGCTCACCGAACACAAGAGTTAAAAACAACTGTTGTGCTGTGATTTTAGTGATATTTACATGTAAACATTGCCCATAGAAAGTCCTGATCTTAAACACTCATTCATGTCTGTGTCAGCTGCAGTGCAGTCATTTACAGACACAGAGATAGTCTTCTTCCTGAAGGGACCGTGGACATCAGCAGATCAGCTGCATGTAATGCTACAGACACTGAAACCAGGGGTTATACAGTCATGGTGAAATGAACCATCTCTAAAAATGCAAGGACATATTATAGGGACGTATGAGACTTTTGTATTTTGCTGAAAAAGGGCACAGTGTAAGTATATATGTGTACTTATACTGTGCCCTTTTTCAGTATATATATGGCATATGGTTATAGTTTTTGGAGCATTATCTCAAAATGTTCCATACGTTTGAGAGATATTAGATTTGCCACATTTAATCAAAAACTCATATCAGGTTGCAGCATACAAAGGTGGAACCTCACTCCTGACAAACTGTCAGTATAACATTTAATCAGTACTGATGATCTGTAGCATAGTATAGTCAAACTCTGCACAAATACTGTTTAATTTTTTATTTCTGGAAAATTCTAATCATACCGACATGATGTGTCTTTCACCCAAAGCAATGAGTCTGCTTCTCTATCAGCTGTCACAGATTCCCACACTGGAGCTTGAAGCCCATGTCAAACACAGAGCCCGACTTCATTAGCAATATTCATTAGCAGCCCTAAACACACAGCAATGGTACGAGCTGTCTTACCTAGAAACAGGTTTTTTATGCCTGCAGTTTTCAGTGCAAAACCTCCATAGCCTTCATAAAATTCAGGTCTCTGACCAGATCGCTAGAGCTATAATAGCCCATTATGCACTCTGCGCTAACGGGCACATTTCCTTCTTGGGATAATGAACATTTTCCACTCATTACTTTTGTGAATCGTGCAGTTTTGGGCACAAAAACAACTTTTCATCTTGGTCTCCTCATAAACTCTCAGTCATTTTGGGTCATTTTCTTCCCCTCACCTGCGTGTGAATCTCACTAATGACATTACTCAGAAACTCATACATACCGCTGTTTGCTGTGTTGTTATCGCCAAAAAGTGCAGACCTGTTGCTCGTCAAACCAACTTTCCACCTAATGTGAGGTTTAAGTGTTGAACTGTATTGTTTTCTACTCCGTGTTGCTCTGCTCTCGTATTTAACTCACAATGATACCACGTAATCTCTCTTTTCTCTCTTTTCGAAGGTTCGTCCTATTTCTTCAAGGGGAAGGAGTACTGGCGAGTGCCGGGCAGCGACATGGAGGTGGAGGCAGGATACCCCCGCCTCATCGCTAAGGACTGGCTGCTGTGCACTGAGATGCAGTCGGACTCTCCGGACGCAGAGCCCAAAAACACAGAGACGAGAGTCAACGTGCACCGTCACCCAGACCATGCGGAGAATGGATACGAGGTTTGCTCCTGCACCTCGGACACCGCCTCGCCTTTAGGTGTTCGCCTCTCACCGTCCCCCCTCTGGCTGCTGCCGCCTCTCTGGACGCTCTCGCTGGCCCTCCGCTCTGAACTGCTATGATGCTAAAGCACGGGTCAAAATCCTCAAGCTGGGTGCAGCAGAGAGACTCATTCATGGAGGGCCAGTGGACACTCAGCCAAAACACAAATGGGAAAATTTTGTTCATATAAATATTGATTGGTATGTTTTCTGCTATTGATTTGCTGTTATTTATTTCACATACCATTTGATGGTCATCTAAAGCGCCTTGCAGTATGGGTAGTACATACCATTATCCTATTATCAAACTACACCTGGTAGGCATCAGTCCACTGACAAAGATAGTGTTGTGCTTTACAAGTTGAGTTACACAGATCCACAAGTTATATCGCTTCTTTTTTTGAATGGCTAAACTGCCTCATCTTTGGCTAGGAGGGCTAAATAAACGGGACTCAAGAAATATGTTGACATGAAATACAGCAGTATTCAAAGGAATTTTTCATGTACAAGAGGTTTACAGCAATAATGAATGGCATCTTTGGATGTAACGAGATTTTAAAAAAGTGTAGAACATTCTGAAAATTATACTGTAAGGGAATAGTAATGACAGACGTTTTGGGGAATGTGTTGTTTTGCTGGGAGCTACATGAGAAAACTGATACCACTCTCCGATCTGCCCAGTAAATATTTGGCTTAGCTTTGCTTTGACTGGAAAAAGGAGGGAAGCAGCTAACCAGTCAACATAACAGTGCCCACCTGCCATCAGCCTTGAAATCACTCTACTCATCTTGTCACTTTTTCTGGTTCCTTTAGTACGTATAAAGTCTGTAAACGTGTAGAAACAGCACGTTTCTGTGTGCCATTACTCCGATTTTGTGACCTTTATACAGAGCCAGAACTATAAGAACATCAATCTCCTCATCTAACTCTCAGCAAGAGGATGAAGAAGCGCATTTCCCAAAATGTCAAACTGTTGTTTTAAATAGTGCCTGGCAAGCAAAACTTCATGTCAGGCTACCTCCTATTATTCTTAACTGATCAATGGTTGTGTTGAGGTTCAGGTTGGTTTCACTTATGGTTAAGTACATGGTTGGTGCTTGGATCCACCAATTCTAGGGAAAGAGGCAGGATTTTTACTGCTAGGAAGACGAAGCCAGGGCAAATAATGGCATCCTGGGATATACGTAGATACTGTAGGTAGACAGCTGATTGACAGTCTGACACGTACCTGGACAGACAGGTGAAAAATACACTGAGATGTAGTGTAGATAGATAGTTAAGTTTACAGGTGAATGGCCTCAAGGGATCTTGACAGGAAGACACATGAATTGGCGTGCTGGATGTCGACAGGTAGATGAATGGCATTCGGGGTTGTAAACAGGAAGATTGGTGAATCCCACCCAGTGCAGCTACACAAAGAAAAGGGCACTCTGGGATACAGGAAGTAAGACAAATGAATGTTAGTCCTGTAAGACAGAAAGCTGAAATTCCGAGACTCACAGTTGCTTAACACCATAATCCTCGCTTATATCCTTTACCAATATGCTCTTTGAGGAAATGATGCACATGTATCTCCACGAATTCATCATTTTCACCAGAAGCATTCCCTGCCATTATCAGAGGTAGTATTGGTTTGTGGTATTTTTTTTGTAATAAATATGGATAGATTGTGAGTCCATATTGCTTTGAACAGCTCACAGAGCATTTCCTACGTCGATTCAAGCTCCCACTGGTGACGTCCTTCGCAGACCTCACAAGATGGCAACCGGATTTATTGTTGCTGATATATTTACCTACAATTTAAATATAGACACAGATATATTTGAGTTGAGATGTTCCATGGTTACTGCAAACCAAGTGGACTGTGTATATTTCAAGCTGTGTTTTCTAATGTAAAATATTTTTGTAGAAAAAATTAAAGTATCTGAATGACTTTGTTGGCTAACTGTGGTACCATGATTTAGTATCGAGGCGGATTATTTAGAGTCTTGTGGTTGCGTGGGCTGAGCGTGTAATTATTTTAGTGTCATTGAAAAGGAGCCCAAGCTCAAAGGCAGATGAAGGTAACATGACAGCTTGCAAACACCAACTGGTGGCTGCATTTATTCCATCCCTCTGATGTTCTTAAGCACGTTTTCTCTTGGAATGGTCACTGCCGTTCGTCAGAAATGCAAACCACGTCTTGTCAATCACACCACACACTCCGTCCTGGTCTGCTTTTTGAACAGATTTGCTGGCAGGGGATTATATATACCCAAATTTTTTTTTCCGGGAAGCACACCAGAGGAATGAAGTCACCTGATGCAAAAATGTTCAGATACTCTTAAATTAATGATCAAAGTCAGCTATTGGTGGAAAATGACAGGACAAGATAAGAGCTTAGGCTCATTGCGTAAGACAACAAATGATGGTGTTACTTTGGGGAACTGGCTCTTTGGCTAAACGGCCAGTTCATGCTTTCCGTGTATGCAGTCACAGTTCTTACAGGATATAGCAGGTACTTACAGATTGGAATGTAGCACTATGTCAGAGATTATTCCTGAGGTGTCTCAAACACAGTGGGCAGACATCGCACAGGAATTTTTGAGATTTTAGAGCTTCCCACTGGGTTTGGGCTCTGTCGATGAAAAGCATGTACAAATCAAAGCTCCTCCAAAGTCCGGCAGCGACTACTTTAATCACTGCTCTTTTAATGATGAACTATCTCATAGTCTCTCTTCTAAAAAAGCATTTCTATTACTATTTGTTTATCTTGCAGGTGTGCAGTCAGTGCGCTTCAGGAGCCTCAAGGATTTGGATGGATGTAAAAATTTCCATCATGCGTGCCCTTGCACAAAGCATGAATTGGCCTTAAAGGCTGTTTGTGCAATTATCAGAAACACTGAATGTTGCTAGAGCAGCATCTCACACAAAACAATTAGGCACATTGGCCACTCCTCCCTCTGTCCTTCGCTTTCATTTAAAACCCCAAAAAACTGTACACAAAAGCCAGAAAATAAATAGAGAGAGTAGAGAGTTGCTTTCAACTCAAGTAACGTTAAGTTTACTTCACCTGTTCATCTCTGTTCCACTTCATGTGTGTCTGTTTCTGTGGTCCATGCAAGGACCGGAGCAGAACAGTAAGTAGAAACAGGAACACAACAACCAGATTAGAACAAACAAGTGAAGGAGAGGAGGAGGAGAGGAAAGTCTCAAAACAGCAGTAGAGACTCTCATACTGAGCTGAAATGAAACAAGTGCACACACATGAGGTAAATAACTTTAATAAAATACTTAGTTTTCAATTTTTAGGGTACCGGCTGAACGCTGGACTGCACTTTTGCTTTCCAGTGTGGTGCGGGACACTCTCAGTCAGTTTATAAGCATAGCAAGGGCCGACAGTTTCAACGGGAGGAGCTCACATGCACTAACATGTATGTGTGGCCAGAAGCATGGAACAGAGAAACTCAGATTACAACACCGTTAGAGGGACTTCTTTTTTCGCTAAGGAAGCCATTACCTCATTATATCTTATACTGATGCAATATTTATGTCCAAAATCATTTTGCACCTTCAAAAGACTCTATTGCTTGATTGTTTAGTATTCTGCCTACAAACGTGCTTCCTATTCAACATTACATGCATAAACACAATTGCCAATGTGTTTTCTAGTAATGGGTTATTATGTTTCTCAGTATATATTGTTAAAAGTTCTCACAAGTTATTATCATGTTAGTTTAAAATGAATTCATTTTTATTCCCTCTGCATCCCTCTTTTGTCACGCCTTGCAGGCCAGGGTGTGACACCACTGAGAGCAGCAATTTTTCTTCCCACCTCTTGACACACTTGAGTGGTGTTAATTAACTGGTATGGCTCTGCGGCCACCGGGAGAGCACCTGCTCCCTGCAGCAAATGCAGCAGCAGGAGGGGTCATTTTCAACAGTTTGTCCAGTAGATCCAATGTGACCTGGGGGCCTAATTGTTAGAGCAGTTTGATCAGGCTGGCATAATATGAATCCTCTGCAAGTAGTATTTTTTAATAAAACTGTTAAATTTAAAGTTACTGCTTTTCCAAAAGTCCACATTTACTGTATTAAATTATTACATCCCAACCTGACTTGATCTTGATTGACAGCACAGAGAAATATTTCCATTTTCACAAAATTTCTGTCTCCTGAGGGCATTGCGCCGGGACTGCTTAATGTTTGAGAACTGGCAGTGTAATCCCCACTATTAGATTGTATTTCCGTGATGTGTTTCAACAAGCACAAAATGTACAATTAATATATGAGACAGGATATGTTTTACTTTAATCCTGGGTGTGTTTCATAAAAAAGTGAGCTATAATCCTCACATTATGTGATGAACATCGGGATGGAACTGACAACAAAACCCCTGAAACAATTCTGATAATGAGGTTTGGGTTTTACCTGGGGTGGTGGGGGGGTTGGGGCGTTGCAGGAAAACAAAAACAAAGCAATGAAGGAGACTGAGGCAGATTGAAAAGACTTTCAACTGTTAAGGCTAACATATGGAGGGAGTATAGAGCTGTTTTAGAATAATTACAAAAGAATCCTCTGCAAACAGAGGAAACGTTTCGACAACTGTTCAAACATTTTACCATCACTTTCTGTCTGAGGCCCTTTGGCAGACAGATGTCAACCTCACAAACTCTGAGCACCACAGTAAGTGAAAATGCAAAACCAGTAGGCTGTGTGGAGGAGCTGACCTGTGGAGTCCCCTGTTAAACTGTGTGCACATGTAATTGCGTGTGCCCACAAACCTACAAGTACAACTGCTCCCACAGTCGCTGCACTGTGGAGAAGTGATGCTGTCAAGACTCTTGGCTCCTAGTTGATGCATGGCAGTGCAGTTAAGGAATGGATCTGCAGAAGGAGCTGGTTCAAGCTTTGCACGGTGAGAGAAATCATTTGGCAGACTTGTCAGACTGGGCTCTGGCAGCCCTCTGCTGTCACATTCCACTACAGGTCAGACTGAATTCAACTCTTGCCCACACAAGCAGAAGGGATACGACGGGGAGGAAGGGCGCACCCGTTCATTTCTACTCAGTCCATAGTTTGAGCAGAAGCAACGCCTTCATTGTTCCAACCTGGTGTGACAAAGTGACACTCGTGGACATGAGAGACTTCTAGCAACGTGTGGCGTGTTGGTGCACAATGCCTTCAATCTTTTGGAAGTATACAGTGATTTTAAAAGTACTGTTTTTGCCGTACACCTAATATCAGTAGATTAGCTGTTATTCTACCACGATGAGGAAGAGCAGAGCAGAAAGGATATACAGGTTGATGTCGAGTGAGCAACAGAATTTCAAAGAAGTAAGACACGAGACATAGAATGCGAGAAGAGACAACCTTGATCTTGCTGGAGCAAAACTGAACAAATTGACCGTGAAACACCACTAACAACTTCAATCAAACTGAGATAAAACAGGAGCCGAGTCAAAGGGGGACTCATTAATACACCCAAAATACTTCAATTTCTGCTGCTTTGCATGTAAACAGTCTCAAAGTGTACAAACGTGTAGATACCAGATGCCATTTTACATTGTTAGATGTACGGTTATCTCTTGAGCATACAGTAAACTTTAGAAATGGGTACTTGAAAGGATACAAGGATGAAGAGCTCTTAGCAGGAATTTCATATTTCCCATCCATCCTTAAAGCTGTATTTGTTTTATCCTGAGGAGGACTGACCCACAGTTTATCCAAGTTGGCACGGGGTAAGAGGTAAGGTGCACCCAGTACAAGCTGCCAGGTAGTAAATATGAGCTTCCCCTGTCAGCTGGGAGTCTGGTGTTTTGTTGACCCATCCATCCACCTCAGTCCTCTACAGTGATGGTAGCTGCCCCTTTTTCTTGTCATAATTCCCCCTGCCACCACTAGACAAACGTTTCGCTTCAAGGCACTTGCCGATTGCCTGATTCCACCATTTTTTTTGAGCCTCTTTCTTGTCCAAATTCTCAGGTTGAAATTCGTTAGGTTTTGAGCAAGATATTCAGACAGCAAAGCCACATAATGTGGATCGCAGCAGCATGAGATCATTCCATTTTGGGAAGTCCAGCCACCCTCAAGTCTAATTATCCATTCAGAAGATTTCCATAAAAGTCCCATTAACCTTTTAATTTCATTCACTCCCTGGTCTTTTCTTCACTCCATCTTCAAGATTCACTGTTTTTCGGCATGCACGATGGGGTGTAATGAACTTCACCGTTTCTAGCAGGAACTTGGGGCCTGTGGTTGAGTGTTAGCAGCTTTTAAAATGGCAAAACATCTCATCCTGTAAGGGTGTTTCCTCAGCCTGTTCATTGTCTGTACCTGTTTTCTGTGTAGAGAGAGGCTGAAGTCTACCCGAGAAAGCCGGGGGCAAGAGGCAAGATACACCCTGGACAGATCATCAGTCAACACAAACAGACAAACAGCGATGCACTCACACCTACAGCCAAATCAGAATCACCATCTGACCTGCCATGCATGTCTTTGGAGTGGAACCCACACAGAAAGGCTCCAGCAGGTTCAAACCCACAACCTTCTTGTGCCTACCGCACCGCCGCCTCACCTAATTTCATGCTGTATTACTTTTAATATTGATGCAGTGTAACATCTCCTGAAATCATTTCCACCTTATCACATCTGACTTCATCCTTGAGTAACTGGATGTGAAGATAAGATAAATGAAACATGATTTGGTTAAGGGTGGCTCAGTACCGTCAGCTGTAACAGTAAACCGTGACAGAGGGCTGGAGGACGACGCTAGAACCCTGGAACTACGTAGACAGCACCGGATTTTAATGTCTTCATATCATTCAGTAGGTGAGTGCAAACATAATGCAGCCATTATGTCATTAGCCACTTCTCCTGCTATGACAAGCCAAAATACATGCTGAGAAAAATGTCTCAGCAGTTCTGAAAGCATTTACAAGTGTTTCTTCTCAACATTTGACACGACACCACTGGAGCCGACGGTGATCCTGTTTACGACTTGTGTTTTAAGCATGTCTTAGAAGCTACTCAGTGCTTTTGAAAAGCTTTACATCCAGTCTATGAATACCAAGGTCTCCCCCGGGCCTGAGACTCCCCCAGTTGTGTAATAGAGTGTATTGAATTTCCCTCAGATTCTCTCTTTAATTATCTGCTGTGACCTATCACAAGCCTGATCACAAGCCTGAGCACAGCAATGCGGTATGCAGACAAAACTGTTATGCCGCTCGAGTTTTTTACATTAGTGCTGGGGATGGGTTTAAAAAGCAGTGACCTTCATGGCAAAATTAGTGGCTATCCATCTGCATGAAGGGCTGAGGAGACGAGCAGGGAACCGAGCCACGCCACCTGATGTTAGCAAAGTGAAAAGAGGCCTTGGAGGAGGCGGCTGTCCTCTGGCCTTCGGTCAAGGGGATAAGTTAGTCATGACAGAATGCGACTTATGATGCACAATGTGTGTAGCTCAGTGTCTCATAATGAAAAGAAAAACAATACAATTTAATTACAAGGAATAATGTACAAATAATTCATGTTGGCGCATTGATTAGTTGGGTGTTTTGAATTTGTTTGCCTGCAAAACAAAAAGTAAATTGGCATTAGGAATCTAAACGACAGCATGAGCATGCACCCAAATCAATACTGACTTTGAATAAACAGGCAGACAGTAGATGTCAAAAAGGCAAATTTGGTCACATGGCTTAAAATAATGAAAAATAAGGAGTCTATACACGCTAATATACATTCATACATGGGTGTCTCTCAACTGTGGGGAATCATATGGACTGAACGCTTAGCATAACCATGACGTGCCTCACTGGAAACCTTTCTCTATCCTCACCCCATTAATGTTTTCATCGAGGCATTGGCAGAATTTATTAAGTACTTTTAATCAATTACTGTACCTAAGCACAGACTTTAGGTACATACTCATGTTAGTTTCTACTCCACTTCAATCTTTTAGGACTTAGTTACACTACAGATTAAGATTTTTGCACACAAAACCTATAAATACCTTCAAAAATAATCATTTGTTGCAGTCCCATACAAAAAAGGCTCAAAATAAGCTCCACCTCAATCCATTACAACTGTAAAAATCCTGCTTTTACACTGATAGCAAAAGCAAATAATTATTACTTTTTCCCATTTTGTTAAAGGGAAAAATAAAGACTTCAAATTCCAAAGATTAGAATTTTCTGTCAATTATTTCTTGAGTCAGGCATTTTGCATTAGTTGATTTTAAATTAAATTCAAGTTGAGTTAACTTATTAAAACTGGCTCAATAAACTCATTTCTCTTTACCTTGGGTTTAGGATTTCAGATCCAATCCTCTATCCTCACGGGCCTGGAAAATCTGAGATGATTCAGGTTGGTAGTTAAAATACCTTAAACTGTAAAGGAGAAGCTATTTGCCCTAATTCAGTGTGATTTGTTTGTGGAACATAATTTTACTAGACAGTGTCTTAACTCAAAAAGTCTGATGCAAAAAATAATTTAAATGAGCCAAAACATTATTTTTAGAGCATAGTACTTTTACTTATGTAAAGAATGTAGCTAAATACTGCCTTGAACGCTGGGAGGGCAGGTAAGTTCCTGTGAGAATAAAAAAATATGTCCCCATAAAGCAGCACATACAATGGACCATTCATTCATTTTATTACAGTAAGGGAATACATTGATAGGATGGATAATTATAGGTAAACCAAGAAGTCTACGAAGAAGCAAGACCGTTGGGGGGAGAAAATATAACCAAAAACTCTGATAAGTTTTACTCAGAGTGCCATATATTTGCCTGTTATGTGCTGTTTCCACATGCATAACTGTCATGAGAGATCATTAGTATAGCTGAACCCTACTGTGTTTTATATATATATATACATATATATATATATATATATACACACAGACACACATATACATATTCCATTGAAACTGCAGTTCAATGAACAGCTCATTGTGTGCCATGAATGAGTATCAGGGGAAAATGCCTGCCAACACGTCCAACCAAAGTGAGCTCCTGAAAGCTTTTGCGCCGTCACCAGCAGAAACTTAATGTAGGACAGGAAGAGCCAATCAATCATTCTGTAGGAACCACAGAGCAGCTAAAATAATGAAAACCAGAGCAAGCCCCTGCAGAGTGGACACCTGCGACAGTGGCTGCTGGGTCGCTTACAGCAAAATACACCAACTGTCCTGTATAGTCAAACTTTCTGACAAAGTACAGAAGAGCAGCAGAGTCGGAACTGAATTAACATTTTTCAGATTTAGGAACACATCACAGCATGAGCCAAACCGCAGCCTCTTGTCAGTGGTGCATCATTATGCAGACCTGCACTGCACTGTGGATGGAGCCTGTTCTCTCTCTTTTTTTCATCTCAGGAAAACCAGTTAATGATAGAGTGCAGCAGTGTTGCTGGACATGATTGCTGGAGTGTTACACAGCAACTGGATGGCATCTAAATCCTATCAGTTAAGGTACTATAGCACTGATTGAGAGGGAGGCGGAGAGTGGACAGATCTTCCTGTGTTTCTGAATTATGTTGCTGGTCATTCCAATGTGAGCCACAACACCTGAACATATAATACTGAAAGAAAATGTCTTCTATTAGGGAACCTGACTGTGTTTATCCAACTCAGCTTGGCAGTAGCTATTCTTTACATTTTGGATCGTTTCCATCTGTATTTCATTTCAGAATAATGTCACTAATTGCATTTCCTGAGTGGATTTCTGCCATAGATGATTCCAAAAATTAGGAAAATGAACAATGACATAAAATAAACAGTAAGATTACTTATATGACTTCAAATATGATGTTTGCATGGCTGTTGTTGAAACTGTAAGAGGCTGAACTGGTCTTTTTGCAGTCCTCTACTGCCCTCCTCTGGTACTCATACAGAACGAGTGATAATATTCATTAACTAACTCCACCACAGATGTGTCATTGTGTGTTCTGAAGAAAACTGTCAAGGCCACAGCTGACAATTTAGCGCTATGAATTCATATCACAACCTTTCTTGTTGGTTGGTTTTGATGTTAAATTACATACAAATTTATCACCTGCACCTGTGAAAAGACTTTCCTCTCAAGGATAATTTTCAATTTCATCTGATAATTAAGAATGCTATATACATGCTTTATATTAGACAATCATTAAATTGTGCATGTTTGATCCAGGAGAGTCACAGAATTAAAGATTGTTCTGTGTCTATGAGTGGATTGAAGGACAGTGGAGTGTATGAATCTGAGGTGCTTATAATATTGTGAGGAAGGACACACATATAGAACACATGAAAATGATGATATGCAGTTAAAAAAAACTATTAAATTTAAGGGTGATCCTATAGGACTCCAATTTAAAATCAACTTGCATTACTGCTGTCATCAATAATGAGGAAAAGATGACGCTACTGTGCCAGATGGAGAGAGAAATACAGAAGTAGGTCAAAGAATCTCTAGCTGGCGCTGGAATATTGTATATACAGTATATCTTTGATGTTAAATCTGCCTAGAAAAACAGGGTTTTCTGTCCATCTTCCAGCAAAATGCAGCTGAAACAGCCTTAATTGTGCAAACAGAATAAGATTTCACTGTGTCTTCACCAGAGTCAATGAATATATTTACCCTACACCAGGTGTATAGTTGTCGCTGGATGTTTGGTTGGATGGGAATTTCAAATCTGCTGAATGATAGATCCAAAGGTGAGACAGAGTTCAATCTGTCCCTTGTTAGTTTTTTCCTTGATTGCGTTTGATGTGTTTGTAACATGGTTCTGTGAGACTGGACAACTCGACCACAACAACCTTCTTCAGGGGAGCCAACATTTTTCTTTGATCATTCAGTGTTCACCCAGAACCTCCAACCTTCAGCAAACTTTCAGAAAGTTGTCAGCCTAAAGAAAGTAAAAGCTGATTAAATGTCCATTACACGCATTACATACTAACTCAGAGAATAATTTGCACAAATTGCAGTGTGCAGGATTCTGAACAAAACCACAGCATTGGTATTGCAGAACACAGGTATCTGCCATTTAATTAAAAATGCAGTGGATTGATGCCGTCCTTATTGGAGCATGAGGTCAGTCTGTGTGTGTGTTGTAATCTGAGTTTTGCATTTATACACTTTGGTGGCTGATCTGGCCACACATGCATGACGATGCATGTAAGTCCCTCCCATTGAAACTGCTGGCCCTCTGTACATTTTACAAACATACCCAGTGTATTTTGTTTATGTGAAATACTTACTTTATGTTCACTCATTTCATTTCAATTCAGTATGAGAGTCTCTATTGTTGTTGTTTTGAGGCTCTCATCTGCTTCTTCTTTTCATGTCCGTTCCGGTCTTTGCGTATCTGTTTCCACATGGGGGAGTTCCTTCTGTCCAATGGACCGTGGAAACAGACACTAATGGAACAGAACAGACATGAGCTGAGAAGAAGAATGCTATTTGCTAATGGATGTGGCTGAATTATTTTTTGCTACCTCTGGTCTGACATGTTGGTGCTTTAATGTCATCCAATGGTTCTAACGTTACATAGACAGCTTTTAAGGTTACTGGAAAAACTCTCTTACAGTGTTGACCACCATCCTTTCAAGGCAGCTCTTTAGATTGTCTTCTTCTGTACTTTATTCCCCCTTTGGTTATTCTTTCTTCAACATTTCAGCATCTGTTGGTTTCCGTCTCGTCCTCATAATTGTTATTTATCTTTTCAGCAGTCTCCTCATTACTTTTCATATCCCTCCTAATATACGACAAGTTTGGTGTTTCCTCATGGTCTCCCATCCAGGTACTGACAACCTTGCTTAGCTTCCGAGATCTGATGGGATTGAGCATTCACAAGGTGGTATGGCCTATTATTTAAAAAAAAGAATATCATTTGTGTATTTATTGGATTTTTTTTTACTTTTTGAAGGATACTGGTTATATTTCCTGTTTGGGCATGATTTCTTATGCTTTATAAAACATATATTTGTATTCTGTTTTGTTACATACATGGAAAAAGTCATTCACACACTTATTTTCTCATGGGTCAACGACTACAACTCCCTCCCTGGCTTCCTTCAGTCGACTCCCTGTTCATTTTAGGATTCATTTTCAGATATTACTGATGACTTTTAAAGCACATCTGTGTCTCTCCCCCAAACTACATAACAGAAATGCTGAAGCCATCTGAGTGTGTTTGCAGCCTTAGATCCTCAGGGGCCCTTCTGGCTGTTGCAAGGCTGAGGCTTAAATAAAGGTTTGCCATCAGGGCTCCTCAGCTTCAGAAAGACCTGCCAGAGGAAATAAGGCTGCAGAATTAGTGACTTCTTTTCAGCAATTTATGAAATTCTGACATGTCCCCATAGAGTGTTTTCAATTTCTCTGCAAAGATTGCTCATTTGACCATAACACACAACCGCTGGTTTTAGCCCTGCTCTAAATGGGCTGTTTCAGGATCTGTAGCTCTGAAAACCATTAAGCTGCTGCTGTCTACACCCACTTCAGGAAGAAGACTCTCTGTGTGTCTATTACTCACAGTGCAGAGTGAAACAATTGACAGGTAGTTATTGTTGACATTAAAACAAAAATTCAGTATTTTAGTGGTGCAGAGGAGTAGCTTGGAAATGACAACAAAGTAACTGCTGGTAAACATGTAGTCTTAGTGGGCAATGTTTCAGTCGCTATGCCATATTTGCTCTGTTGTCTGACAGCAGAAAAAAAAGTAAATGAGAACACATTCATCCAGCCATATTTAAAGGGAGTATATGTGAGCACAGAGAGCAGGAGAGAAGCACAGTGATGTAAACACTGGCTGAATTTAGGCTGCACTCAAGCACAACAGATGACACAGAAAGATATTAACCCATCTAGTCCTTATTTATTGTTTCAATTTGGTCTTAAAGTTTCCCCCATCTCTGAGTGTCCCTCAGCTTTACAATTTCCACATATCTCTGACCTGTAGGCATAGAAGGTATTGGTAACATTAGCCACATTAGCTGCACATCACACAAAACCCTAAGGATTTTCCGTTTGTTTTGGTGGCAGTGCCATCAAAAATAAAAAGTAATCCAATGTATTTTGTGTTCCTTGGGTGCTGAGAGTACATGGAGACTCTTGTGTTCACTCTTGCAGGCAACAGCAGAACAATTGTTGTACTTTGCTTGTGGCTGAGACAGTTTAGAGATAGTGAAACAGCTGTAGAAAGTAAATAAACCTGGTGAACTGTGAGGCAGCTGCTCATTCTGAATGACACTTCTGGAAGCAGCAGGCAGTGATATATATACACACACACGTACATACATACAGAACAATTTAAAACTAATATTTGTGTCTTTTGTCTTTTTTCACTTTATATTAATTTTACCCTAATTTTGTGTTGCTTTTGTTTGGCTTTACTGTCTGGCTCCCTGTTGCCATGTTGCCTCTAGGTTTCCTGCTGTTCCTTTGTGTCAGAACACTATGTAAACCCCTTTTTTAAGTGGTACTGTAAATAAAGGTATTTTAATTGTTACAAATGCACTTATAACTGTCTGTTGGTCTGGTTCATTGTTCCAACACGCTGATATCGAGATAATAAATCAGTTTAACCGACCCAAAACAAATGTTTAACACTTTCATTTTTATGGCCGCTGACACGAACAGACGCGTGACGTCAAGGCTACAGCTGTAATTGCGCTGCGCATGCGCCGTGGCACAGACGCTGGACGCCGTCTGCTTTGTTGGGACCATCGATGCTGTGACTTTCGACGAGTCGGCTGCTAATTTCCAAAACATTACGGGGAATATTCTCACTCGTCCGTGATTATTAGACGTCGTGGACGTCTTTTGCGTTAGCAGTTCGCTCATGTTTCGCTGTTTGAACGCTTCAGACGACACAAGTCCGGAGCAGCTGTATATAAACAAAACGCAGCGAGCTGCTTTTTAAGGTGGCCCGTCGAGGGGGTGCAGCTGCAACAACAACAACACTCCGGTACGTTAAGTTAGCTAACTTCTTGTTAGCCGAACTGTCAGACATGGAAGTTGTCGTACGACTTTGTTAGGAGTCAAACTCCAAAACGTTGTCGAACATGAGAGAAGAGGACAGTTTGTTGTCAGGAAGGCAGCCCATGGCAAGTGAAAGACGGGGTGAACATCCCTGCAGCTGCCAGTACTTGACGGAGGAGAGAGGACTTGCTAACCAGAAGGGCAACCTGAGGCCTCCTGGTCGTGTGTCCAGGTCTTAGTGGGATAAAATCGGACGCTTGGCTCAGCATGGAGACGGTGGGCAAATTTGAGTTCAGTCGGAAGGACCTGATAGGACATGGCGCATTTGCTGTCGTCTTCAAAGGCAGACACAGAGAGGTGAGTTTTATCCCTAAATACAATTCACACTTCCTTTTATATACACTGTTTTAATCACAGACTATTTTAAACCCGGTTTAATGGATTGTTTGTGTTGGAATCGACTTTTATTAACCATTACTGTATTTGTTGTCATTGTACGGCCTTAAGAGGCCTGGGAGCACAGACAGGATGTTCCTTTAAAAAGCAGATAGATAATATATAAAACGCTAAATACTTTCTAAATTCGTGCAACACATTTCCCAAATGCACGGATTATCACTGGGAGACTGTGGATATTTTTTTGGGAAGGCAAACGGTGCAGATGTTGCACGTCGGCGTCGTGAATTTAAATATAGGCCAGCAGACACGTCCTGTTTCCATCACTGAGGCCGTTCACAGACATGTTGAAACAAGTACTGGAGCCGAAATGAAAGCATATAAAATATAAAGGCGTGAAGGTAGTTTGATTACAGATATAGCTGAGTGATTTTCTGTCATCTACTGGGATATAAAAACAGCCACGCAGGGGAAATGTAGGCCTATAGCATCTGTGTTGCTTCATTAGTAAAATGGCACACAGATAAATTTCATCCACATGAGAGGATAAATGTGTCTCAGCAGATATAGCAATACACAGCTACAACAGTTAGCGGTAAGATCAGGAAATTAGACTGACAAGGGCACTGCTTATATTATAGAATTATGTTGTGTCTTAAAAAAACTACCAATAACCAGACTCCTGGCTGATTTCCATCACAGCAGGAAATTTGTAATCTGTACCAAATTTCACTAACATAAAAGTCAACACGATACATTAGACAACAAATGTCTGCTTTTGTTAAGTCACTGCCAGCACATTAAAAACAACAGATGCTGACCTAAAGTGCTTTGTAACCCGTACGCCACTATAAACTGCACCAATTTGCATGACTAATTTAAATATCAAGGTTAAGACCCTTCAGTATTAGCCTACATATTATACAGCTAAGGCTCTATAATATTTGTAAAGGAGAATCCAATGAATCCGAACATTTCTCTTTGAGCATACACTTTACAACAGTGGAGAGGAAAAACTCGCTTTATCAGGAAGACACTTAAAGCAGAACCAGGCTCAGGAGGGCGGCCATATGTCTGAGAGGGGGGGGGGACGACAAACAAGAGGACAACAAACACGGGGGAGGGTGGTGGAGCAATTAACTGCAGATCAGAAACATGTAGCTGCACGGTCAAAGAGCTGCAGTAAGATGCAGGGAGAGAAGATAGGGAGGACAAAGCACAAACTACAGGAGAAAGGAATGAAAAGTATGACAAAAAGCTCAAGCATGAACACACGTGACACATGTAAATACAGGTGTGACATCTTAAATTTCAGTACAGTACAGTAACCACGACAGGATTCGTGATTTGGACCAATTTTCTACACAGTGACGTGTTGAAGAAACTGCTGCACAGTCTTCCAAATTCTGCTGTTGGTGCTGTAGTACCAGAACAGTAGATCTTTATTTACCAAGCCAAGACATAGCAGAGTACACCCTGTGTATTGCATTTGTGTCTTCCATCCAAAAAAAAATCCTTTTAATGTCATCTTCTAGAAACATGACTGGGAGGTGGCAGTAAAATGCATAAACAAGAAGAACTTGGCCAAATCTCAGACACTACTGGGAAAAGAGATCAAAATACTGAAGGTAAGTCAAAGTTATTATGTTTCTATAAAAGACACATATCTGTAGCACTACCAGAGGAACTGAGAAGGGCAACCAAAATACCACTTTCTGTCCCGTGGTAAACCTCAGAATGATGTTTTCTTTTTTTTGATTCATCAGCTTGACCTCTAGACCTCTTAGATCACCTGACAAGTGGTGTGCTAATACAACATTTCCTGTTGTGGGTTTTCAATATCTAGAGCAAGACATTTGCCAGATGTAAGAGTGAAATGTGAGCAGTGATTATCTCAGCATGATCATCTCTCCAAACACAGAGTTGTCATGGTGAAAGTAAATGTTTCTTGCTGACTACAGGGAACCCTGGCAGTAGAAATCCATCTCAGCATCTGTTTAAAGTTGTATTTGTCAAAGAAATTAAAGATACTCCATCCACATAGTGATTTTCTCTGTCATTTTTGCAGGAGCTCAAACATGAGAACATTGTTGCATTACTGGACTTTCAGGTACGTGACACTGCAATCATAAATTACATCTCTGTCATGTGCTCTGGCTTCTGTTTACATACAGAATTATCCCACTTCTTATTGTCCCAGTTTTCCTGTTAGCCTGTGCTTACAAAGTAGAGCAGAGGGGTGGATGGATGTGTCTGTTCCACGTGACCCACTTCTCTCTCTTGTGTAGTTTTAACTGTTTTGTTTTCCCTCATTGCTGGAAGAGGCTTTTATACATTTGTTTGTTCTTAACCTGTTTTTGTTAAATTCTGTTTAGGCATGTTTTTTTTTCTTTTTACAAACCCTTGTAAAGTTTCAGTAAATGCTCAGTCATCATTTCTTGTGTTTACATTCCATATGTGGTCATATGACCTGCTGTTATTGGCCTTCTTGACTAAGGCTTTCTGGGAAGTGTAGTGTCTTAAATTTCTATTCCTCTCATGTTTTCTTCCTCATGTTTGTCCAGCCTGTCTAGGCAGAAATCAGGTGTTAAGGGCAAAGACTGCTCCTCAGCCTGTGTGTATGCATATAAATGAACAATTAACCACTTAACTCCATGTCACACCGCAAAGGTGTTGCATTGTAAGGTGGCCAAATGAATCCACAGTCCCAGCAGTGTTTTTGCCTGTCACCTAGTTACCAGTCTGAAGCTGACTGGGGCAGCACCTGCTAGATTGCTCAGACATCACGTCCCTCATGTCCCCACACAGACTCTTATCTGAACTCAACAGGTGTTCCTTTTGTCTTTTCTGGTCCATGATTAACACAGTGTCATCTGGTTAAAAAACATCTAACATACAAGAGATGCTAATTTACATTGGACAAGAGTGAAATATTGCAAAATGCCCAGAGTTCAAACAAGGGATGATGTTTTTGGAGTATAAAAAAGAAATGTAACATAAAAGACCCAAAAAAATGAAACCTCGTTTTTGAGAATCACATTTTTCTGTCATATGTAGATAAAACGAAAAATGCACATTAAGTCAGGATGAGTGCAGACAATGTAGATTTCATTAAATTGCCTGGAGCTTTATTTTATTGATCTGAGTTGACCTTTCATCGTCTAACCTTATCTTTTTAGTCAGACAGCTCAGCTCATCATGCAGCAAAGAGCACAACCAGGGTTGCATACATTCAGTTTCTAGCTGCTCGAACATTGCAGCACAGTCACCTTGTTGTACTGGTGGCAAATATGGATTTAACTGCTCTGTTAGCTCATTATCAGTAGCCTGAGAGAAATAATTTGCAACAGGTTATCTTGTCTCTCTGTGCACAGAGCTCGACAAACCTCCACTCTCTTTATCTTTTGCACTGACTTACAGTGGTGCTCTCTCTGGTCGCCGAGGATAGTCCAAGCTGGGCTCTAAGATTACAGGTTTGTTGTGGCAGCGTAGTGTAGATGTTTTCTACAGGGCTATCTAATTAGGTCAGAGGGAAACTGATACCAAACTAAACACTAGACACCAGCAAAAAGTCTTTACTGCTTTTCACATATCTCATTCGTATCCAAGGAGACTTAAAATGAGATTACATGCCAAATAATTGTATAATTTTTGACTCCCTTTTTTACAGGCAAAAACTAATTGTACAGTCTAGGAGATGTGCAACTAGTGAGGAGATGTGAGGAAATGGCTCCATAACAGTTTAGAGATTAAACAAATTTCTTTTTTTTTTACAGAAAGCAAACATCAGATATAGATTGATTAGAAATGGTAACATGTAATATATAAAAACAATTAGTTAACTTGTCTGTCATATGGGGAAAAAAGTACATTTCTGCAAACACGCATCATCCCTGCATTGATTTATTAAAAAGTTGATGTTTCCGTCACAAAGGCCTTTCTAAGGCATATTGATCATAAAATGACATAGTGCTTAAATACAGGTCGTACTTGCATGATAGACCACAGTTGTGTCAGAGGTGTGTCCCACGAAAGATTCCCCTGAAGCACATCACATCTCCAGTCCTCTTTAAAAAAAAAAAACCCTTAAATGTGCACATATATACATCTCACACGGCATAGCCCAGATCTACAGTACAAATGCCTCATCAAGTCCCACAACCGATCTAATTAAATACACATTAAACACAAAGAAGCAGAAAATACACATTTTCGGCACAATTAACCCTGCCCAGGAGACATTGTGTATATTTATATCTAGCAGTAGTTCAAACAGCTGCATGAATACTCATATCAGTCTGAACAATCTGAAGAATATTTAAAAGAAAGCAGATTATAGGGCTCTGAGAAATTTTGATGGCCATGTTTTTAGACTCGCAATTTGAGTTGGAGAAACAATCCCAGCAGGGAAATGCTAATAAATACATTATAGACCAAACCATCTTCAACATGGACAGCCTGTCTTATAAATTTGTAAAAGTTGCCACATCAAACCTATTCTCTAACACGGACACAGCACTGTGCAGAATGGTCTGATTGCACCTCATTAATTTTCAGCTACAGGAGAAAAAAAACACACTGGCTTGTTTATATCTCTTTAAACCAATCACAGTCGTCTTGGGTGGAGCTAAGCAAAGCACGCAGCAACAGTGTTCTGCCTCAAATAGTGATAGGAGAATTGTTTTGGTGGAACATTTTCATGCAGCGAGGTGGCTAATTTTTAAAAATTAGCAGGTAGCCTTTATTGTACAATCTAAACCTGCAGGTTAGCCTGGATGTTGTTGTTGTTTTCCACAGTGAGGGGAGGTCGACAACAGTAGATGGTAGAAGAGGAGGAGAAAGGTGCTTGAAATGTGCTGTTCCTCATTTTATTGCAAGACCTAGCACTGTAAATTCGGTCCAAACACTTAATCAACATCTCAAATCGCAGAAGCTGCAATTTTTTGATGAAAGTGCAGTGTGTCACAAATGACTACTATAAATGAGGCTATAAATTGTCCCCTGACCCACTAATCATTTTCCACACAGACATGTGGAAACATGCTTGTTCTGTGCAGACTGCAGCAAAAGTCACATAATTATTTTATATTTTTTCCAGTGGAAAAGAAATGAAAAAAAATAACCTTTTGTACTAAAATTTTGACTTAAATGGCAAGTAATCCGAATCAGCCATACTGTAAAACTTGTTTTAATAATTACCATATTTTTTTATCATGATTAACCTTCAACACGACACCAGGCCTTTTATCTAACAGAAGCATGGTGCTGCAATGCCCTCAGGCAGCCTGTGAAGCCAGATTGTCGGCTCTCTGCCTGAAAACTAACTAACTGGCTGGTTGGTCGCTGTCCATCTTCTGTAAAAGCCAAAGACAAATAACTTCAGAAGGCCTGACTCAGCTGAACTATAGAAAACAGTCTGGCCTCTGACTGGTGGATTCAGTGAGATACTGAGCTGAGGTCAGAGTGAGAGACGGCAGTCATCTGTTGCCATGTGATAAGAGCTTTTCCAACTCGGCTGCACTATGTTTTTTCCCCACAACTTTTGGACTATTAGCAGAAGTTATTGAACAAAAGTGTGCACTAGATGTTAGTGGAGTATCTGGAACTCTAAACCTCTTGGATTTGCAGTAATAAAAATGATCCACTATTTGTCAGTAGTGTAATTAAAAAGATTTTTGCTGTTTGTTGGTCTTAATGTGGGAGGTTAGCAACTGAGTACTTCCCACTGGTCCTTTTATTGATTTATCAATTGTGTTAATAATGTTGCTGACAGCCCAGCCAGCCTTCCTTTCCTTATCATTTTTCATAATTTCCTCCCAACAACAGATACACTATTTAATTTGATTTTGCCTACATCCCACATTACTGGGGTTGGATTGGTTCTGCCTTTACAGAACTAGTATTTGTACCCACTCCCACTGTGCAAAGCTTTGATTGCTGTGTTTCACATGTGCTCTCACTCTTCCTGTACTTATGTCTGTGTGTCTTCTTGTACAAAGATCCAAACTGTTTTGAGTCTTCGCAGTCAGTTCTAATTTTCCTAATATTTCTACAATCCAAAGCACCAGTTCATTTTGCTCAAACGTGATCAGTGTGCGCGAGGACCACCTGTTCCTTCCTTTGTCTGTTACTGACATGTGTTTGTTTACTCCCACCCCTATCTCTTCTCTCATTAGGAAACTGCCAGCTCAGTGTACCTGGTAATGGAGGTAAGCTTGGAGCGATGTTTGGCTTTGTTTGCTCAGCGCTGTATTGTCTCAACTCTGACAGGGCTTGGGCTATAATTAGCTGTGTCCTCGGGCTTCCAGGGGGTAATCGGCTGGCAGCCAGTAACCAAATTTATTTTATTTTGCTGTGGCTTCGTACTGTTTACCTGATAAAGAGCCTCCTTTTTTTGTGGGGATTTGTTTGTTTTGATCTCTGGGTAGTGTTCAACATGGATGATGATATGTTTTAGTTCTTTTCTCTGAGCAGTTTAGCTCAAAATCGATGTAATTTCTCATTTTTAAAAGCACGTATCATGTTACTTTCATAGGCTTTTCCTAGCCAGGTATTTCTTTAAAGATGCATGTAGCATAATTTGCATTCCAAGCAGAAAAGCTTTCTCAGACACATCTACATGCTTACATGCTAGTTTTTCCGATGTGGTTGGTTACAAGCGGACATGGAGGTGACAAGCTAGACAACATACAAGAAATACCAAAGTCATCAGATCTCAAATGCAGTGAAACAGTTAACACAGGGAACTGCATAAGGCTGTTTACTATTTATCTATTGAGGGTCTCAGAGTGCCATAAAGGTCATGTATTATACCAGTTCAATAAAAGTGATAGTTGTATTTTTTATGCTTATCTCTGTGCCTTAGAAAAAGAGATGAGTCGTGAGGCAGCATTTCAGAGCCTCACCCGTCACCCTCCGTCCTTTACTGGGCTCATTTATATTAAAGCTTGGAATGGGAACAAGGGTAGAAATCTGTAAACACATAACTTTTCAGCAATTCACTCCTCTGATCTCTGCAGCTTTCTTGTTGCTTGAGAGACTGGGTGAGTCTTATACAGCAGCCCTCCATGTTACCTGCATTTCCTGATGTTATTCCTTTTCATCTCTCTCTCTCTCTCCCTTCCTCTCCTGTCCTCTCTCTCTTTTTCTCAGTACTGCAATGGTGGCGATCTTGCTGACTACTTACACTGTAAGTGCAACATCTTATCTACTACTGCTTCATCTACTCAAGGTTCTCCCGAGTAGAAAAATCGATTGAATTGACTGTGAAATGTCATCTTTGTTGCTTGGTGACAACAAAATGAGAGTCCTTGCTGTATGAAAAACAGTCAATGAGTGCTTCTCTCTGTTGTCTAAAAGCAAGATTATAAATGGTTCGAAGCAACAGTTGATGTTTGTTAAAGAAAGACTATACTTAAGATCCAAATCTTGCTTTTTGTTATGATGTTTTATTTCCTGATGTGAACTGACATTTTTGAGAGAAATGTGAACAGCAGAGCAACTGTGTTTGTCAGTCTGGATCAGTGTCTTCATAGTATTCTTATAAATACCTTGGGTTTGTTTTTGTAGAAAATATGAGCTTTACAGAGGGAACACAAAGTACTGGCAGACTTAGCAGGAAGAGCATTAGGACTGTAATGAATGAAATGAAAATGTGTCTTGACCTTGGTTTGCAAAGCTTTCAGCATTTTTAAACTTCATAAGTCAATGGCAGGCTCAATTTAGTTTGAGCGTGGGGCTCTGAAGATGCTCTTAACAGTAATGCCATTTTAACTTGAGCCATGGGGTGCTTTCTTTCTGAATGTACTGCAAAATGAGCTAAGTGACAAAATGAGTTGACTGAATAAGGGTATTTTACAATGTACTAGGTACAGGAAAGTGATTTAAGACACAAAAACAGCCATCAAAAACTTCTTTCCACAGGTCGAGAAGAAAGATTTATTCAAGGGAACTGCTAGTTTAGACAGACCATTCAGGTCTCAACTCTGTTTTGTTGGGCTTCTCATATGACCACAGGAAGCAGCCTTTTATCAGGAGCAGGTTTGGTGCTTCAGTAATGGAGCCGTTAGTTTCTGAACTTCTTCACAAATATTGAAGGCACTGAAATGCAATAAAATCACAGAGAAACTCCCCTACTGATTTCTTCTGTCTTTACTCATCATACATACAGTATATGAATGTAAATCACATGCATGCACCTCTTGCACATGTGCTTTTGAGTCAGCGCTGTGTTAGCAAACTGGGAGAATCGTAGCATCTTCAATTTTTTTTTCCAGTTTTGCAACATCTCATACTTTTCAGGTCTGTGAATAGACAGTACACTCAATTCATCTGTGATACCAATGTAGAACGTGGTTATTTGTTAACAAATTATGGCTGTACATTCTAACTTTATCTACCAGATAGCCAGATTTTAAATCGATGCACCATTTCAAATGACTTAAACTATTTTCCTGGCTCAAGTCAAGTACACAACTGACTTTAAAAACGTGTTGGGATGAAGAGAGAGTCAGGACAAATGAGGATCCGTCAGACAGAGCTATACTGTAAAAACTTGAGGTGAAGGAGTTCATTAGAGGGAAGGAAGAGACAGAGAGCTGGAGGAAGCTGTAGTGTGATGTGAGAAAAGAGGAAAAACATGTTGCAGATACTTTCAGAGATGTAATAATGTGGTTGGATTTGTCTAACTCTGATGCCAAGATTTGTTAAAAGAACTGGTATGATTTGTATAGTTTGTTGTTTGTTCAATCACTATCTCTCTACTGCTTCATACTGTGTCTTTAATCAGTAGCTATTTTGCATGCATTCTCACCTGTAAGAACCACACCATGGTTAAGTCCACCTTTACATGTTTTCCTCTTGTTTCCTCACAGCCAAAGGCACACTGAGCGAGGACACTATTCGGGTTTTCCTGCAGCAGATTGCCGGGGCTATGAGGGTCCTACAGGCCAAAGGAATAATTCACCGGGATCTCAAGCCCCAGAACATTCTGCTCTCCTACCCACCGGGACGCAAGTCGCACTCTAACAATACTTGCATCAAGATTGGTGAGTTTCAGAGCCTGCAGAAAGCATGAACACAAGGCGTGATGCCATGTGCACGTGTCATCATCAGTTTTCTGTCATTGCCTCTTGAGATTATTAATGTAAACAAGTTATAAAATGGAGCAGTGCTCACTATAATATAGTATCTCATAATTAAAATAGACAGTTAAGTATATATAAAGTGAAAGGGAAATTCATATAACGTAATAAACCTTCATACAGACAGTTTTATTGCAACAGGACCTAATAATGATCTCTCCAAGGTAATTGATTACCATAAGGCTATGAGACTAAACTTGTTAGAGGTAAATGGATTAAATTATGTCTACAATTTCACTCTCACCATTGGTAGTGTCCTTCTGAGGGAGGAAGGAAGGAAAAATACCAAGAAGGAGAAAAACTTGTTTACAGAAATATAATGTGTTTGATCAGTTTTGTGATTAGCAGACTCAAAAGTTAAGCAGCAATAACTAATCACCATAATAATAATAATAATGAGAGAAAAATGACCAAGTGCTGAGAGCAAGTGTGTGTTGTTCAGCTGTTTGAAAATGTGCTAATCCTTAAGCCTATTATTTCTTTTTCCTCTGGAGATTGATCGTCCAGTGGGAGGGAAGTCTGAGGATTGTGTTGCAGCAAATGTCATAATCCAGATGACTGTGGGAAAACCAATTCAGTCGCACATAATCTGACTGTACGCACACATTATATAGATGCAGGGATTATTGAAAATGATCAGTTGACTTGTTTTATAGGCTGTTTGTTTGAGGATTTTGGATAACATTTGTGTTTTTATATTTATTATAATGAATAATGTCATCAGTGGAATCAGCAAAATATTACGACTGATAAATTTTGTGACTTAATATTTTCTGCTTGGGATGTTTTAATGAAGTCATAACTCCCAGACCGGTGAACTCCAGTGTGATAATGTTCCATTGTCTTTACACCTGTAATCACTGTGAAGCTCCCTGACCCATTATTACTGGAGTATTGTAATGAGTGATTTTTATTGGTTTTAGAATTAACCCTTAGAGCCCGACGGAAGCACTTCACATTTAAACCCACACCATTACCTCGAAGATGAGATAATCTCAAAGTATTTATTGCACGTGAGGTGTAGTGCATATGAAATGAAACTGCACGACTTGACCTTTCCAACAATGCCACTGCTTCTCTGTGGGATAAAATGTCAGTGAGAAAAATTATTTTGGATTCATGTCAGATTTAATCATAGTTACAGCCTGTATACAGCGGTTTATTGTTCTTTACAGACGTCACTCATGAACTCTTTGTTGCATAGAAATGTTAATCTCTAGATATGTTAACAGCTATGCAATGTGATTATTGCATACATACTAATATAGCTGTGCAATCATATGTTAATATGTATACATTTGACTGCAATCACACTACAACTGACTTTTATTTCTGTTGACAAAGTGCATATTTTTCCCAGTTTCTAAGTTGAGTATCCCACCATCATGGTTTGGATATTGCTAGATTTAAGACAACCTCTCCTACAGGAATATGAAAAGATGTCTCTACTGCTAGCATTTTGTTGTAAGATGCATGCAGTTGGAATTATTCTTTTCTCCTTTGATAAATTCTAATATAAAAATGACGATGTTGGATTTGGAAAGTCCTAGAATGTCCTGAAAAAAAGATACAATGCGTGGTTAGGCCTCATAATGAGGAAGAGTTTAAAAGTAGAAGTAGTGAAATTATGCTGAAAATAGCCTCAGGCTCATAGGGTTAAATAGACCGTTCAGTTGGGAGCCTGCATCCATCAAAACTTACTTTTTCAGAGTACAGTGTTGTTTTTTTCAACCATCTTCAGTTTTCTTTGGAAAGTTTTTTTCCTCTTTTTAGTCAATCAGTTTGTGATTGTCCTCAGAATATGCATTTCTTCTGTATGAACGTACTGCTGTAGTCCATTCTTACAAAGGCAAATATTTACTCATCCTCTGTTGTTCTGTTTTTTTGTGGTCTACTTCTTTGTTTTCCCCATCCTTCCTTCCCTCCCTCACTTTCTCCCACCGCAGCGGACTTTGGTTTTGCCAGGTACCTTCAGAACAACATGATGGCGGCAACACTCTGCGGGTCTCCTATGTACATGGTAAATATGTTTTGTAGCCTTTCAATCAAATTCATTTCAATTTTATTTACCCCAACAACACACAGTTTTATAGGAATAAGGGGAAATAACAGGCAGCATTGTCAGTGAAGATTCTCAGTCATTCAGCTCATCGCACGTCTGAGTGCTAACACGAAAAAACCTTTCGGAAGAGAGGTGAAAGGGGGTCAAGCAAGTCCAGTTGCCTTTGTTTTAACACTGAGATAGAATTTCCTACTTTCTCAAATAGTTCAGCTGGTTGTTAAACTTGAGCAAATTCACATTCGGTCTGTGTTTTTAGTCAGACCAAAGGTTATCGCAGTCCATTAGAGGCAGAAAAAGTTTTTTATTCTTAGTTTAAAAATGTATAGTCATTTCTTAAAAAGTTCTTCTGTTGTAACTCTTTGTGCGAAACAGCAGAGCTTTAGTCCTATAAGTTTTATGGTGTTAACTGAAGGCAATCTCAAAAACAACACAGCATTAGTAATAATGTGAATTTAGTTCTTAACTATCCTTCAAAAAGTTCCAAAGAAGTGTTGCACTGAAAGTGATCTCATTCTTATTCCCTACCAGGCTCCTGAAGTAATCATGTCCCAAAACTATGATGCCAAGGCTGACTTGTGGAGTATAGGAACCATAGTGTTTCAGTGCCTGACTGGGAAGGCTCCTTTTCAGGTAAAGACACGGTCTCCTACTATCAGGAATGATCCCAGGCAACATTGGGGAGCATGGAGGGTTCTTTTTTTGCTCATCCCTGTTGAAAATTGAGGTTAACTGGGACAGAATCAAAAATTCAGCTTCAGTTTATTCATTGTTATATACAATTATAAGAAAATGCGTTTTATAATCAGCCAAACAAGGAATTCAGAAGAAAACTCAAATACAAAATGTTACATATACAGTGCTGTGCAGAGACTTGGGCACTAAAAATAAAGTGAAGTTTCCATCAAAAGTTTTTTGCCAAAACGTTTTTTATGTGAACTATTTACAAGGTGCAGTAAACAGAAAAAAACTCTTTAAATCAGTATTTAGTGTGACCACCGTTTGCTTTTAAAGCAGCACCAGCTCTTCTAAGTACACTAGCTCCCACAAGTTTCTAGCTGCTTCTGGGTCTGCTGGCTTGTTCCAAACATCCTGGAGAAATTGCCACAGGGGGCCACATCATCAGTTTCATGACTCCTTGTTTTTCTTGTTGCTTAGGGTTGCATTTTTGGACTCTGCCTGCATGTCTGAAGTCATAGTAATGCTGCTGAATAGAGTTGTAACCCATCAGATGCCTCCCTGATATTGTGTGATGGACAAAAAAATAAACATCTGAAGTGTGTCAAACTTTAGTGCAGTACTATATATGTGACATTTTACAGTTGCAAGTTTTGTTCTGAATTTCTTTCTGAAAACTAGTAAGTTTATCAGAAGATTTTCGTCATTCTCTGGGCGGCATTATTGTCTTGTAACAGCAGTGCAGACCAGCAGGGACAAAATAACAAGAACTCCAACTTGGCAGATAGAATACTTCATTCTTTGTGTCTGGCAGCTACAGCGCTGAACTACTTTGTTACTCATCGCTGTTCTGACTTTTGTCAAACCAAACTACACCCTTATGCGTCAGTGTGTCAATATGTTTGTCAACGGTGCCTCTTTGCTGCTACAGGCTAAATATACTAAACTATAAAGATGCCATATGTGGCTTACTGTGAGTTAACTGCACAAGATAATAAAAATGAAGGAGATATTTTAATGTGGTTGACGTGATGAAAAACACGTGCTGTAATGAAAGAAGTGTGTCAAACAAAACCTTGCTTAGTGTTCTTTCTGAAAGGGTTCCACAGCATTTTTAAAATTGGCTTAGCAGTTTTTTTGTTTGCACCATTTAAAAATATGCTATTTTGTTGGTACACAAGTATCTACACAGTGCAATGCATCACAGGCTCCAATAAAACATGTTTGCAACAATAGATTGACGAGGTGTTTTGGCAATGTGTACATGCACAAACTTACATTTGCTTGTTTACCACTACTTCTATGACTTTCATCTTTAGGCCAGCAGTCCCCAGGACCTCCGGCTGTTCTATGAAAAAAACAAGAATCTCAGCCCCAAGTAAGAATTTACACAGAGATGACAGCATGTTTTTTTTTATAATGGAAAAAGGCTGAAAAACATTGCAAAGTTTATCATTTTTTCAGCAATTGTTTTTATAGATTTTGCTTTTAAGAATGAGAATATTTGCTGGATGCACTTTAAGATTAGAACAACCAGCTGAAAGTGACAAACATTCTGCTGGAAAAACCCCACTGTGTTTGAAAATACATTTGTGCTGCTACAGTGCAGTTTAGATAAGTCAGATATGCAGATCAGCACAGTATGCAAATCAGTCGTCTGTTTTAACAGTTAAAATGAAACCGTGTTAGAGGTGACAACCCCACTCCAACAGTCTACACTTTTAAAGCACGGTGTTTGTTAAAGGCTTGCATTAGTTTGTCATAGCTATCTATTGAAACCTGAAAGCCTTTTTTCATGAAGACAGACGACCAAAGTTATCCTTAATTAGATTTTTAATAAATGTTTGCATACAGAGTAAACTAGGTGCAGATACAAGTGTTGTTGTGTCAGTAATATTGTAATATTTGACCTTTTAATCTATTTTTTTTCTGCATGGTATCACAATCTGATTGTTGTGTTTTTTTGTTTGCAGCATCCCCAGAGAGACTTCAAGCCATCTGAGGCACCTGCTGCTGGGTCTGCTTCAGCGCAACCACAAAGACCGCATGGACTTTGGTCAGTAAACATCTAACAGAGTAAAATTATTGATGCTTGCAGACTTGCATTGATGATTTAAATATTTCCGTCATGCAAGGCCTGATAGGATTTTGTTGATAATTACCAGGTCACATTACCCAGACAGCAGATATTCCTGTGAGTGTAGTGTTACAAAAACAAATAAGACCCATGATAAATGTCTGTAGATTCTCGGCCATCCAGGTCACTGTCATAGTAGGAGCTTCAGTAGAAATCAACTAGACTTCTCTTGAAAACGTTTCACCGATCATCCACAAGGCTTCTACAGTTCTACCTGACTGATGGGGAGTTACAGAGCTTATGGTCACTCCAGCTCACTTGGCTAATGGTCCATTGGCGACCAGGACTCGCATGCCTCAAGGTGTGAATTGTTGTGAAACCAGGAGGTCCATCAACAACAACAGCAGTCATGGTGATGGAGCTGCCATTTTACACAACAAAGGATGTGAATCTGCCACATCAGGCCTGACTCAGAATGTTAATGATGGCGAAACTTTCTGGGGAGTGACCTCATCACTGCGTTATAGGTGCTTGACAAGTGGTTCCAATTTGACATAGATGGCTTCCTTTACTCCTCTCTCAAGCCATCTGTCCAAAATGTGTACATTGCTGTCCTCAAAGGAGCATCCCTTATCCACACTGCAAAAAAGAGTAGCCTAAATATAAGATAAAAACACTGAATTTGAGAAGAAATTACTTAAAAGCAGTGAAATTATCTGTCCATGCAGCAAGTAAATATTACTTGGTAAGAAATCTCTCAAATAAGTTTTTTTTTCTCAAATCTAAGATTGTACTGTAAAATCAAGAACTAAAAATGAGTAATTAACTTTTAAATGAGTCGGATTATCTATTGTGTCTGAAAATAAGATTTTAAATCTTGTCACGTGCCACATAATTTGCAGTGCATCAGATGCAAATGGCCTGCTGAGTCCTGTCCTGAGGAGCTGCTCTCCTATGTTTAGCCATATGCTTGTGAAGCTGTTGTTTAGTCTCTCCTATGTACAAGTCTGTGCACTCTTCACTGCTTTAGACTGCTCTGCTTGTGTGTTGGTGTTTTATCCTTGCAGTAAAACAGTTTTTGTCTTAGAGTTGTTACTGGGTCTGAAGTGCACCAGTATGTTAAGTTTGGAGAAAATCCTTCTGGGTTTTTCTGATACTCCAGCTACATATGGTATGACAACATCATTGCTCTTGTTCTTCAGTGTTTGTTGTGCTGTGTTATCTGGATTTTCTTGTTGATTGGATCATCAGATGACCGTTAGCCATGTGAGCTGGAATGACTATAATTCTGTAACCCCCGATTAGTCAGTTAAAACTGAAGAAGCCTCTTTGATGAAGGTGAAATGTCTTCAAGAACCTACAAGAGAAGTCCAGGGGATTTCTACTGAAGCTCTTACGATTGCCCATGATGAATAAAACCATGGACGCTATGAATCTACTCGATGCACAACAAAACTGACATCGTGATCATATTGCATCTTGTACTTTTTTACGGATTCTGAATCTCATTAGTTCTGTCTCTTCCTGTGTTGCTGATAGATGAGTTTTTTTGTCATCCTTTCCTGGAGGCGAGCTCATCCATGAAAAAGAGTAAGTAAGAAGAAGAAATATCCTTCTTTATAGAGCCTGGTTGAAAATGTGTCCGGTTTAATAACAAATTTTGTGACAGCATATCACATGTTGTTGAAACAGTAGACAATGTGTCCCTTATAGGACTAGATATAGGTACATTGTGATTGTGAGCATGATTAAAATGTACTTTTTGTTGTCAGAGAAACAGACTTGTGACGTAAAACTTGTGCTGCAGACTTTTTGTCTGAGCAAACAAAGTTTCTGATAACTTTGAATGTCTCTCACCTGAATTCACTTGTCTTCTTAGGTTGTGTAACAGCTATGTTGCATTTTGTTACAGCAACTCCTACTGTGACCATGACCTGTTTGCCCAGCTCTGCATCAGCCAGCTCTTGTAGCAGCTCTTCCACCTCCCACCTCGCCTCACCACCGGTTTGTGTTTATTATTTATGAATTATTTGTATATTCATCTTGTCTTGTCTTTTTTTGCTATCTGTAACTGATTTATTAGGCTTTTTATGTGCAGTCATAGAAGTGGACCAAGTCGACACTTGTTTGGCCTTTACCCCTCACTGCTTGCTACTTTAAACTTCCTTTTTTGCTACCTTCTATGTCCCTGTCCCTGCAGCAGTCTCTCGCTGAGACTCAGCATTTGCGTGCCAAAGCTCTGGCCTCCCCGACCCAGGAGGCCACCGGTTTTCTCCTCAAGGACTCGTCTGGAGGTGGCGGCAGCAGCAAGAACTCCTCCTCCTGTGACACGGATGACTTTGTCATGGTGCCTGCTCACTTCACAAGTAAGAAAACCTGTTTATTTTCCATGAAATTCCCACCTAAATGTGAAATGGACCTGTGCATAGTCCACACCTTGCCTCCAGTCCTACAGAATGACTTTTACGGTATTTGGAGTCATTTTATAGACTGTGTATTTCTAGATTTAGGTTCCATCTACACCATTTCGTAAGCTGGAGCTTTTTTATGTCTGGACATCTATTCTTTTGAGTCTTTGTTCTTAATGTTTATTGTTAAAGGATAACATTATATCTAACAGCTGGAAAATGCTGTTGTTACTCTTCTTTAATTATGCTGTTTTTTGACATTCCTGTTTTTCCAGCGGGTGAGCTGACATGTGAGAGTAAAGTGCTGCAGGACAGCCTGATGAACAGCGGGTGAGAAGAAACAACTTGTAATTCATCAACTGTCAGCACCTGTGTTATGCTAATTAAATGAGGTTGTCTGACAGTGTTTGAGATTGTGGCTGATTAGGGGTGATAAATGATATCAGTAATTACATTTACATTAAAAGTGAGAATATACAGCCTCTGAGATGGTGCATTATTAAAGTTGTGATTAAATGTCCCTTGATTCTTTTCTCCACTTTAATTAGCTCTCTTCTGGCTTCTGCTGGTCTGTGTAGCCAACCCAAAACGCCGCCACAGTCACCGACCTACAGTGGATCCCCAAGTGCTGTCAGGTAACAAAGCTAAATGTTTGCTTGTGGCGGTACATGTGGTTCTGTTCAGCTCAGATGACGGCACATTATGACATGAAAATAGTTATTTGGAAAACAGGATGCAGCTACAGCCAGAGTTGTAGGTGGAGCAGATTGAAATCTTCTAATAATTATGCAAAGTAATTAGTTTTGTGCTGTGGAGTTAACTCAATCAGAGTACGTTCAGGCACCAAATTAAGTTGAATGTCAGAATTAACTATAATGGAGGACTTTGAATGCATAGTATGTAGTTTAGCAGCTGCTGTTAGAGTATATGGTAAAAGTATACACCGATCAGGCATAACATTATGACCACCTGACTAATATTGGTGTTTGTATTTTTATATTTAAGTAAGTTGAATTAAGAAATCAGCATAGTTTTTAGTTAACTTACATTCTGTCATGTCAATCTTTAATAATAATGTTATCAATAATTCATGTTTGTACATAGGAATTGTACAAGTTTGGCAGTATTGTCAGTAACAGAAATCATGTCCTCTATAAAGGGTTAAACGTGCATGTCTCCACACAAACATTAACTTTCTAACACTTCCGATGGCACTCTGTGTTCTTCTCACTACTGCTGACAGGCCCAGCGAGTTCTCGGGAAGTAACTATGGTGGTAACTGTGGAAACCATGGTCAGTCATTGCCTATCCCAGTCCCCTCTCAGGTCCAGAACTACCAGCGCATGGAGCAGAACCTCCATTCTACCAAACAGGATGGCTCACCACGGTCTGTATCCACAAATATGCAACACAAACACATTTATACAAAAATCTCACTCTTGCAAACAAAAATTGGTCATTTCTTAAATGAACTGCAGTGACTCATTAACTTCAAATTATTAGGCTGTCGACACCGGTGCGCCGTTGCAACAGTGGAAGCTTCCTGGGCTTTGCTAGGACCGGACCCTCGCCACCATATGGACAGGGAGCAGTCGCCACCAACCGCAGGCCCTCGCTGGGAGGTGCCAGACCTTTCCAGCTCTCTCCTCAAGGTAGCTTAGAGGATAGTTTTCACTTTGTAAATCACTTTGACAGATGCAGATCACAGCTTTCACTCTAGTTTGTGTGCATCCTTAATGTAAATTTGGGCATTGTGGGATGATTGATAACTAACTTAGAGCTACTTGGTTATTGCCTTGGTTCTCTGCCCCTTAAAATGAAGCAATAGGTTGATTCAGATCAGCCGAAGAGATATTTTTCTGTTTCAGATATTTAAAGGATTTTTAGAGGAATGGAGAGATTAAATTCCTTTATAATAGAAAGAAGAAGCAACAATTTGAGAGAAACCAGAAAAAGCAAACCTTGCTTTCTCACTTGTAATTATGTTGTGCAGACTTATCTTGGGACCCCTTGGGGCAACCCGATTTGCAGAATGGGAGCCATTTGATTCGTTGATTAAAAGATTTACTGATTGCACTGATTAATCCTTTACATCATTCGTGAACCAGAAATCCTATGTGATGACTAACTGCTTTTCTGTGTTTTGGAATTGAATATCTTTGGGGAGTTGGATAAACAAAACAGGCAATTCTGAGACATAATTTCGGGCTCTGGTAACTTGTGATGGAAAGTTTTTTATAGGTCAAATGGTAAACGAACAAAAACCTAAACTTGATCAAACAGAGCAATTAATTATGAGGTACTTACTAATCACACCCCTAAACAGGAGACTGACTTATATTGGTAATTATTTAATTTAACTGCAGACAGAAAAAATAAGGTTGCGGTTAGAATAGAAGCTTCCTCTTGAGTGAATGTGGTCAGTAGTTGTAAAAGTTATTGATTGAGAAATTGCACCAACCACCCACATGCTCTCCTCTTACTACCAGTTGCTCTCATCTCATCTGTGCCTCATGTTTGCACATTCTGTCTGGACATGTGCACTAGCAGGAGAGTCAGGCAGGACTTGTCCATCTTTGCTGTCGTTTTGAAGCTTTGTTGTTTTTCTGTCCTATGTGACACTGTTTTGCAAAACCACCTGCTGTCTAAAAGCAGAAATATTCTGACCCTCTGCCCCACTTTATTTTGCAGCTCCACAGCACACTGAGCCCAGGCTCATTTCTCAGCAACAACCACAGGCGACAGGACTTGGCACACGGCTCCACAGTGCCCCCTGTTTGCTGGAGTGCGCTAGTGGTGGTGGCAGGCAGAAAATCAGGAAGCAGCACTCAGACCCGGTAGTTGCCCCCTCAGCAGGACTGATGGCTGTCCGACCTCTACACTCTTCCCCCAGATTGAGTGAGCTGATGCAGCGTAGCCCACTTCCCACTATCCTGGGCTCCCCCTCCAGGGTGAGTCAGCTGTCTGTGTGTGTGTGTGTGTGTGTGTGTGCGTGTGTGTGTGTGTGTGTGTGAGAGAGAGAGAGACAGAGGAATGTGTGTGAATAATATAAAACTCCCAGGCAGTTTAAACTAACCTTGACTATCTCTCCCCTCTCTCCTCAGACCATCCCTCCATTTGAATTCCCTAAACCCCCCAGCTCTCCCAACCTTATGACTTTCCTGACACAGAAGGGTTTGGTCCTCGGCTCCCCTTGCAGAACTGCTCCAGGAGAGCTCAGAGACCTGGGACAACAAGCCCCCACACCAGCTACCCATCCTACCCACTGCGTCCATAGACTGAATGACGATACCAAGGGCTTTGGAAGGTCAGATTATTGTTCTTGCTGTTCCATTTGTTATTTTATGTCATACCCTGGGTAATTATCTGGCTATAGATATAGGACAGACAAAAGAGCTTGTGTAGTTGCAAACTGGGATTGAAACTATGAAATATTGCCAAGTAAGTTTGAAATGCTTCCTGCATTGCTGGGTTAAACCCACTGGTGGATTGGAAATGCATGACCAAAATTACACCAGAGTCAGAAACTGTTGAACTTTTCAACCTTGAATTACTCCTCAATGATTTGTCACTATGTGGGAAAACTTTACCAAATCTTAGCATTAAATTATGATATTTTGTCACAATCACTTCGTAGTGTGTATCTCACTTTTTAAAAAGTGCTAAAAATAAACTGCAGGACTTTATATTACAGTGAAAAATCTGTGAAAGACAAAAAGTTAAGTGTTATTTTTTTATAAAGTTTGTTTTATTGTATATGAAGGAGTTTTTGCAACAAATAATCTGTATTACATTATATCATCTACAACAACTGGGATGCCGTATTTCTTCATTTTTCTAATGTATGGAGAAAAGGTCAACATGGGGCTTATGTACTGAGTTATTAAATGTAGCTAGCAGGGGAAAAGGAAAGTAAACAACTGAAGGAAATGAGCAGCTAGTAAAAACATATATTCAACATGGATTTGTGCTCTGTGTCTCTGTTTCATATCTCGGCGGTGAAGGTCTCAGAGTGCTGGTCGTCTGTCTGACATGCTGCTGATGGCTGCGTTCGGACCCGGTCGACCTGTGAGTGACCGAGGCAGCTCAGAGAACCTGACCTCGGAAAAAGCCATAGACATAACAGGTATGCATGACTGTCAGTTTAGATAACAAAGACGTGTATGTGCTTAGGATTTCAGTTTCTTGTGTGGCTTTGAGAATTAAATGCAAATGAAAGATTTCTCTTTAGCTGGCATAACAATAAATTACAGCTTAATTATACAACAAATCAGCAACTAATTATAAGGTAATGCTTAACATTTTCAGGAAAAGGAGAGTGCTGATGTTTGTTACGCTTTGCTGTCACAGTTAATTCTTTTAAATGCGTAATGTTTGTAGTGTTTCTTGGATATAAAAATGTAAAAAATTATGGCTTACAGGGCCCCCCAGCGGTGGGGGAGGACTTGCACCTGGCTCCAGCAGCCCAGCACAGGTGGTGTTCACTGTGGGCTCTCCACCCAGCGGCAACACCCCACCTCATACCTCCAGACAGAGGAAATACTCAGGTAGCACATGAAGGGCCTGACAAACTAGCACACTATTTCTGAGCAATGAAGAGGCATGAATGCAACCAACAAGTAGAATACTGTGGCCTATTTATCCACAGTTGTTCATGTTGATTTTGCTGTTTATTGTGGAAATCCATGACATTTGATGAAAGATTTTTTTTTGTTCATAGTTTGCTGTCTCTTTTTCTGACTTGCACAGGCTCGTTCACTTCAGTCAGTCCTGCAGGCTCCTTCACCAGCCGCTACCCCCAGACAGGCACCTATCTGGATGGCTTTGAGGCTCCTTCCAGCCCTCGTTACAGTTTCACTGATCCTATCACAGCCAACATGGGCGGTCCTGTAACGTTTGAGGCTCCTGAGCTGCCTGAGGAGACGCTGATGGAGGTGAGCAGCAGGCTTCTTCGCACCGCTCTGGAATGTAGCGAGACAGGAGTCATCCTTTAGATCTTGTGTGTTCTGTTTGTGTGCAGCAGTTCCTCTGTTGAGTACATCAGTCTGACGCTCATTGTAGCATAATCTTGAAATGAGGAATATTTAGCAAGCCTCAAGAGAGTGTTGACTGAGAGTGAAATAAAAAAAAAGTGCATTGTTGTTGAAGTATCTTTAGCTCAAGGCAGGGTGGCAAAATAGCTTAAGGCGGAATCCGAGAATAGAATAATGAAATGCACTGAATGACCTTTTGCCTTTAGATGCATGTGTTTTTTCACCGATGCAGACTGAATGCAAAATTACATTCTTGTGTCCACTGTTTAATATTTTCCGACTTTCTCTGTCTTGTCGGAGTGCAGCAGGAGCATACAGACACCGTGCAAAGCCTGCGTTTCACATTGGATTTCGCCCGCTGTCTGATGGAGGTGGCCGGTGCTCGTGGTGTTGTGGTGGCAGGGGAGCAGGTGGACGTTTCTCAAGCCTGCCTCCTTCAGCAGCAGAGCCTGGTGGCAGATCAGATAAGCTCACTAAGCCGAGAGTGGAGGTAAGGCCAAATCAACTATGGCTGTGTGTATGGCTATGCCATTTATCTAGTCTGAATCACTTTAAGGTGGATCTTCTGGGCTATTTGCACCGTATTTGATAATAAAAAGGAATACTGGAAATTAGCAGAGTCTCCTGAGAAGTACTGCCCAAACTGTGGTAATGAAAAGTCATGCGGCTTGGTAAAAACGCCTCAATTGTTAGTTTAAATGCATTTATGCAGCCAAACAAAGACAAACTGACATTACTACAGTAAACTTTGTAGCTGGTTGCAGTAAAACAGAAGTCGTCTTTTATAAACCAGTGTTTCATTCTAAAATAAACATGAAATGAAGAATATTTAGGGGAGTGTTGACTGTAATTAAAATGGAAAAAGACATCACAGTGTTGTGAAGTGTCTTGAGCTCTAGACTCTGGCAAAATAGCCTGAAGCAGAATCTGCAGTAGAGAATGAGATTTGTTATCTGTTGTAATAGGGAGCACAAAGTGCACATAGTTTTGATAATAGGAACTTTTTCTAAATGGAAAGACTTTGGTTTCAACTTTGATCCAGACGGATTGGGGTTTAGTTCGCATTAAATGTGCGAATTTAAAATTCATGGGACCAGGTGCTGGGTTTGGAAGTGAGCAGTCAAAATACAAACTGCAGATTCTAGGATGGAGTCAATCAGTTGAGGTGTAAAGAAGTTTAAACAGTGTTTTTTAGTATACAAGCAACTCAAGGCAAATTTGGACAAATTTGTCATTTTTTACTGACAAAGATGAAAGAGAATTTGACTCTGTTGTGCCAAAAGTGCAAGGTAATGTGTTACTGTACAACAATCTGGCACCTCTGGGTTGAGGTGATGTACCTGCGCTGTTCTTCCAGGTCAAACTAAGCTCTCCTTCAAAGATAAATAACAAGATACTATTGAGAAATGTATAGAATGTGTACTTGCTGCTTCAGAATGACTGTATCTTTTATAAATGCACTTACATTATTACCAGCAGGTATGCATTTTTTGTTAATCAGTCAGTGGAACTTTACATGATACATTCATGAATAGTCAGAATGTTCGTGATTGTTGGCATTGGGATTAGAAAACTGTCCAGAGCTGTAGTGTGATCTGGGTAATAAAGAGAGAATCTCCACCTTATCTTTTACAATCCTACAGTCACCAGCTAATTGTTGCATTCAGTGTTTTCTGGAGATTGTTAGTGACTGTTCTGATGCATAATGTTTCCTCATTATATACCTGCTATACAGATTTATCCTATAGATGCTGTGTGTGCTTCAAGCTTCATCTGTCAATTTATAATTGGGTTTCATGTACTGCCTGTGTGTAATTTTCTCCTCAGTCATGCAGAACAGCTGGTTCTCTACCTAAAGACTGCAGAACTCCTGTCCACTGCCTTACACACAGCCATGGAGCGAGTTAAACAGGGCAAACTCTACCCATCTGCTACTGTCAAACAAGGTATGAGTCATTTCACTTTGTAACTGGAGAGTCTTTTAAAGGTGTTTAATTTATTTATTACCCAAAAATTGAAACAATGTACAGTAAGTGACTTGGAGGATAATTATCATTACCTTTTTCTGTCTGTATACAGTGGTGAAAAGGCTGAATGAGCTGTATAAGTCGAGTGTGGCGTCCTGTCGCTCACTCAACACACGTCTGGAGCGCTTCTTCACCAGGAAACACCGTCTAATGGACCAAATCACCTCCATCACAGCTGAGCGGCTGCTCTTCAGCCACACTGTGCAGATGGTAAATCAAACCAAAAAAAAGGGAACATCTGGAAAGGAGGCAGGTCATCAGTGTAATGATTCAGATATATGTGGGCATTTGGTAAATTATAAAAACAGTCTACTTTACTGAAGCATGATTAGCATTTGATATGGGCTTAAATGCACACTTTCATTTTCAACAAATGCCCAAAGTACTTGCCCCTAGATGATTTTTGTAATAACAGAAATATTGTGAAGGCATTAAGAAATAGTGTTTATACATGTGTGTCTGAGTACGTACAGTATAAATGCACACTAAGTATAAAGTAACAAACATCCAAAGAACTAAATCTGACAGCATTACTGTTTACTGAAGCAGTGAGTCAGTGAGTAGTGCACCTTGGATTATTATTTTTGATATTTTGTTCAGGATCAAACCTGAACTAACTTGAGTATCCTGGTGCTGTCTCAGGTTCAGGCTGCTGCGTTGGACGAGATGTTCCACCAGGGGGAAGCATCGATTCTGCGCTACCACAAAGCTCTCCTGCTGATGGAGGGCTTGTCTCTGCTGCTCACTGAACAGGATGACATCCTCAGTGTTAGCAAATGTAAGTATCTCTCAGCTCAGTTCACACAGAAAGGGAATGTCTCCGCTCAGCACCATCACCTACCACTCTCTGGTTTGGGAGTGTTCCTGGAGCTAAAAATCTCATACTTATTGCATTTTAGATAAAACAATGTGCTTTGAATGAATTGAAAAGTCTCCATCTAGACTGTAAGGTTAAAATTATAATTATACAAACAGGGCCCGCACACATAGACAAAATGGGCTTGGCTGCATGTCTTTAAACTGTATCAGAGCACTTAAAACAAACCTCAACACTGCATGTATAGTACTTGTTATGCTGAACCACTCACTGCCTTTTTCTTCTTTCCCTTTCACTTTGTGTTTGCAGGTAAGGAGTGCATTGAACGCCGCCTCACAGCTTTGCAGTCAGGGCTCTGTGTTTGACAGTCCTGCACTATCTCTTGGAGTGTGGATATGATGTCAGTCATTTGCACCCTGCGCATTACTAATGAACCAAACCTACACCTCCGTCTCATGGTTTTCACTTAGAAATGCTTTAGTTTTCACAAGGAAACTACAAGGCTTTAGATTTCACTGGAACTCCAGAGTTGTGCTCTGAAAGTATTTCCATGCATCAGTTTTGGAGAGTGAATTCCCCGACACTAAACTCAGACCAGTGTTGGACACGGTGAGGACTTTGCCCCTGGCACTGAAAATGCCAAGAAGATTCTCCTCATTAGGCGTAAACACATGCAGGAGCAATCATTGCCAAGTAGTCACATAGAGTACTTATCTATACATAAACACATAGCTTTTTAAGATCAACAAATTCATGCTATGACTTTGTAACAGAGAACTCTATGAACAAAATTTTATCTTTTACCAAGATCTCAAGCTGGAGGGAATGTGCACAACCTGCTGCACGCCTACGTAAGGACAGAAAGGCTGGGAATGGCCATTTATCATTCTCATTGAATGTGTGTCCGTCTTACACCCCTTTTTGCTTCCCTGGCTTATTTTTTTTTCTGGGTTTTATTATTATTTAATTGTTACTTGCTTGCGGACAGGACGTATGCAGTAAAAAGCATTGCTGCAGTTGGTGACCAGAAGTGCATATAAAAGCACTATTATAAAACTGTTGCCAAATTGACCTTAAAAAGTGGTTCTGTTTTCGTGTGATGTTTTATTTTAGATTTACTGTATGTTACGATACTGGTTTAGCAAAAATGAAACCCTGTTCGACACTTTACTGATCCTATACTTGCTTTATATCAAAGACCGTGCCCTTTAATTGACCCAATGTGGTGGAGAAGGGGTTACTTCAATTTGATTAGTTTGCTGATAAGTGGCTGGTATCGAAGCAGCAGGCAGAAAATGGGTCCAGACAATATTCGTTACCCCACTGCTACATTTATTCTATATTTAAATCCATGTGGGACTGAAAGAGGTCTGTTAGTATCTTTCATCACAATCATGTTAAAAATGCTGCATAACCTGAGATGTATTTTTCAGGTGTACAGAAGCTTACGTGCTGCTGTTGCTGGTAATTTCTTCACACCATTCCACGTTCTGTCTTTTTGTGTTTTATCAATCAACCCTGTCGGTGTTTAGCAAGTATAATCCAATTTGAATGTAGGGCTGTCAGAAGAGAAACAGCATTAATATGAGACTGAATGTTAGGTAAGTAACATTTAGGCTGATCTTAAGGCTAAAGTCTGAATGTTTTTGCACTGTTGAAGTACTGTATAGAAAGATGACGAGTGGAACATGCTGAACATGTCCTGTTTTTTGTAGATACTTTAGACAGATTTGCTTATTTAGAGAGTTCTGCTCGTATACCTTTAGTGCAGTTTTAGTTGTTTTACAGTTACTGTCAAATGGAAATGTGTGTTAGATGTGAGAATGTTGACAAAGATGGTATAAGCTATGAAACTTCAGAAAAAAATCTATAAGAAGAAAAAGAAAACGTTTCTTTACACTGAAAAAAAAAAGATTTACATTAAATTTTTTTGTGCTTTATTTCAGAGTAGTCAGTGGGTGACGATTGTGTTCGATTTTGAAAAGTGACATGTTGATTTGGAGTGCTGGTTGAAAATGTGTATTTTACCTGAAATATTTTGTGTGTTGTTGATGTTGACTTTAGCCATACAACCCAACAAGATCTCCTAACTCCCCTAAATTGTGGGCCAATTTGGAAAACTCTACTTTGGTTGCTTTCAGATAGGAGTTTGTGTGCATGCATGTGTGAAGTGGTGGTGTTTGAGGTATTTAATGGGCAGTGAGATTTGTTCAGTACAAAGCTGTAGCAAGATGTGACTTTTTTGATTGACTCTGTAGATGTGGATGTGGATGTGGTTGACTTTAGGTAGGATGCCACTTTTACACATGAAACCAAGACATCCGCTGAAAACTAAGGGCTCCTCTGTTGTAACCCTCTTTCCAGGCCTGCTTTATTTTCTCTAAGGTGTTACTTCCTCAGCGTTTTTCAAGTTAATTAAGATGACAAATAAGTGCATATTTTATGATGTGTTCAAGGCTGAAGATAGTTTACGATGAAGCCAGTACAGTAGCACTGTCAGCAGGACAGCGAGGAGAGATTTATCTAAATATACATTGTGTGTATTTGCTTTGTTGCCTTTTTGTCAATTGTTGGGCGACTTTCTCAGAAGTTTTCTTAGATATTAGTCTACCAAGACTTTTTGGGTGTACATTCCTACTATCAGTTCATCCACAGGCTCTCTGTCTCTGCATGTGCTGCTCTGTTCAGTTGGTATGTGACGGTGATATCTTTAAAGAAACAGGTAGCAGAAAGTTTCAGTCTCTTACCTTTATGAAAACTGATGCATGTGTCACTTTTCTGTTGTTTCATACAATCATTGCTATTGGCCATCCTAACAATGATTATACTGGTAGGAGTCAAAAGTAACATGAATACGATTTAAGCAAAAGCTGAGATAACTAAGAGTACATCGGTCGATTATAGCAGATTGGTGTACGAAGTAGGGAGGTATTGCCCTATGACAAGCAGGTATTTAAAGTTTTGAAGTATCACACAAAGATAAAATGAAGTGTAACCATCCTAAAGATTGGGCTATGTGCACTCCAGCAATAGATCTGTCACTGATTTGGATTATTTTTTTTGTATGTTTGCTGAAAACATACCAGAATGTTTTCATTTTACGTTTTCATTCTGTGTAAGCCTACCTGTAAATATTGTAAATTAAGTTATTGTTGTTATTGTATATATACACACCACAGTACAGGCATGGAGAGAACAGCACCATACCACCTACACATTTCCAAAGACAAGGCCTTCTGCTTGATCTTCCATATTGTCTCTTATTGTTGCAAAAGCGTTTTACTGTTGTCATATCCATAGCAGACACACTATCTCAGTGTCCCCCATGTGTGATGTAACCTTTACTGTTTTACTGTTTGGGAGCTGCATCATGAATAAAGTGAAAGGAAAGGTCATGATGTTGTGAGTTTATCAGCTGTCAAGGATATTTTGTTTTCTCTTGTACTAGAACTTAAGCATTACACACGCCTTTAGGATATATTTTTTGCATGAAAATAATCCCTTCCTCTCAAATACACTGATCTATGTAGTCCCTGCATCTCACCACTCCCCACTCATAGCAGCACGAGCACACCAGCTCACCTATAGCTCTAATGGCTGTTATTGGAGGAATTTAGCCAAACACAGTCCACTCAGAAGTTGATTCTGAAAAAGAATAATTCTGTGGAAAGCCCCACTCTGCAAGCTCACAGAATTAGTTTCCTTAGGTTTGTTAGATATGAAACCCTAGAAGTCTCAATCTCTGTTTTTGAGACTTGTTACACTGCATTTTCAATGTGAAAATACTCAGCCACAGCTTTGACTGCTTAGTTGTGTCTTATAGCACATGAAAAACACCATACAGACATGTTAACAAGATAAAAACCTGAATTTTCACCTGAGGTTGTTTTTAAAAGAATGTGTTTTGGCATGAATACTAAGTCTAAAGTACAGTTATCACTTTTTTGACAAAGTCAAGGAAAGCTGAAAATGGAGAATCTTCATAAAAATACATTGTATTAGACAGCGCAGGATTTCACAGGTGTACTCAAAGTGGCCGGTGGCTATAAGCGTTCTTTAAATTTCTGAAACACATTATTTAGATGCAGTCAAGACTTTTAGTTAATTTTAAACAATGTTGCCCTGAATACAATATGTCAGAGGCACCGCCCCTAACAATATCCACCAATCAAATGGTTGTGTGCAGATGCTTCACGGCTTCTGATTGGAGAGCGTTTCTCTGTCAATCATAATAGAGGAGGCGGGTCTTACCTGACAGTCAATGAAAAGGTCCCGAAAACACAAGTATCCGTTGTCATGGCAACGTTGTATGTAACTCCCACGCATGTCAAATGAGCGCAAAAGTTATTGAGTGTTGAGCTGTTTTCAAGAAGCATCGTTTAGCTAACTAGTTAATTGTTGGCTAACCCGTCTAAACTGGAATATAATGGGAGCAGAAACGCCGCTAGCTAAATGTGCTATATTGCTTGTAAGCTAGTCTTCGCCGCAATCAAAGAATATAAGAAGGTTCGTGAGTCGAGTGAACTGGAGAGATGTCCAGTAACAACCTGCCCCCGGTTCGCCATTTGCCCCACTGGACCAGAGTCGGGCGACTTGGGAATCCTTGTTCCCCTCGACGTTTACCGGCGAACCAGCTGCAGCCGCTGCCCGCTGTCCCTCCAGCGGACAGGGGAGCGGGGCCGGCAGCCGCACAAGAGCCCCCTAACAGCGACGTGGACCCCCGCGTCGATTCACTGCAGAAGAATATTGAGTTCCTGCAGCAGCAGCACCAGGAGACACTGGAGAAGCTCCACGCAGAAATAGAGTATCTCAGACGGGAGAACAAAGGTGAAGAAAACAGTGTGAGGTGGAACAATGGCATTAATGTTAGAGAATGAGCTAACAAAGCATTCTTACTGACTAATGAACATTTTAACCTTGCTTTTAGAAATTCACGTGTAACCTATTAATTTGGAAAATTATGATGAATGTGTATTAAAATTATGCTATGCAATGCTGATCACAAAACAATAAGTAAGCTTTAATTGTAGGATGCTGCTCTTTTAAAAACAGTAGATGCAGTGTTTTGTGGGCTGAAGGAAGAGAAATGAAGCACTGAGGGGAGTTTATGAAATAAGAATAAAGTATTTAAAGTTATTAGATCAAGAAAAAGGCAAAAGATAAAGTTAAATTCAAGATGCTTTGCATAATGTTCCCATTTGGCCTCTTTGAGACTTTCTCGTAGAAAATAATAGGTTACCTAATTACTCCCAGTGGGAAATGGCAGAGATATGGGATCTGTCAAGGAATCGGCCAACTTCATGGCCCAGAAGGGCAAACAATTAATCCAAAGAATTCATATCATTATTTTCCATTTACAAGGGGTGACCTCAGTAACTCTTTTTGGAATTAATTCAAGTTAATGACAAAGACCTGACTGTCTCCCGATGAGGTGCTGACAAGAGAGACATTCAATCTAGGTATGGTGGTCGCATAGCAACTCCAAGGTTTTGATGGTTTCTCAGTGGGGGGTGGACAGAGATCCGGTATCACTTTGCAGAACAAGCGCACGCTGTTCCGTATAACAGGCATCTCACCACCCACCACGACTCTCTGCAGTCATCTGTCTTTGCACTGTCAGAGCAGTCAGGTCGCTGTGCACACATGGCCTGTTTGATGGGACTGTGTCTCGCCACAATGCACTAAAACTTCTCTTATTATGTATGTTGCAGAGTTGCAGTATAAGCTTATAATGGAGCTTCCCAAGTCAAGTAGAAAAGGTAAGATGCAATCCTAACTTATTATTGTTTACACTGTACCCTGCTGTGCACAGACAGTGTTCTTGCAGGATTAGGAAATTTTAAAGTGACTTGACATGGATAAAATTCTCTCTCATGTTAGGACTAATTTCCTATTATGATGTTATGTGAGCACATTTTTGTGAAATTTAGCTAAAATATGAGAATCTGAGCTTTTGGCCAAACTAGCCTTGAAATACCTAATCACAATGATCCACAAATCCTCTAAATCCATTATTATCATAAATTAGTCCTGCTTATTGACTCAAGTATACCAGCAACAGCAAACCTAAGTATAAATGGAAGGCAGTTGACATACTGTATTTGTGTTACATCACTATGTGTAAACACAATTATGTAAAGCCTAGACTCTTGTTCTTAGTATCTTATGCTTGACTGATGACGTTTTCATTTAGTTGAATGACAATATGCCAGATACCATTTAAAGCACAGCAGTCAATAAACTCCAACTATCTTCATGTTTGGTTTTCTTTTTTTCTAGGACTGACACACAGTCGACGTGACGTCCGACCACCCACTCAGGGCAGGGAAGCCCACTCTGGACTCTACCTGGAAGAACCGCTGCAGGACACGCGACCCTTAAAGGACCAGGCTCTTAGGTTCATTTACTTCTAGCTACAGCTTATACCTGTTTACTTCCTCGAACTACCTTCCTCATTAATGATGAGGACAGCCAGATAAGCTTAGATGTGTATCACTCAACTGTAATGCAGCCATTAATAGCAAGACAGCAAATTTGTAGCTACTCTAATTTCTGGTGTTTCTTCTTACAGTATACTTTATATACCACAGGTGTCAAATGATATGGCTTTTCCAGGGCTGACTGCTGATACCAATTATTAGTCATCAAGGAGACCAATAGCTAGTATTTGGGACTGAAACATTTGCAGTAAAAATGAAAATAATAGTCTTAGTGAATAGCACAAACTCTAATACAAAACTTCATTAAAATGCTGTTGTTTATTTTTATGTTTTCCATAATTTTAATCAGAAGAGAACTTTTTAACATTTATCCTTCAGTGCTGATAGATTATTAGCAGTGACATGCAATCAGATAATGCTCCAAACTACAGAGTGACAACAGATAGACAGAGGCAGCTGCATTAGAGCCAACACAGCAGCTGACAATCAGAAAAATGTTAAAAATCAGATTTGATAATTAAGTCAACCACTAGCATACCTTATATAATTTTAATGTTTAAAGTTGATCTTTCACCTCACCAAGTTAAATTTGTTAAATATTAAGCATCTGCCTCACCATGTCCATGGTTTTAACTAGTTCTTGCTTATGTAAAGGCCACTGTGTTTCACTGTATAGTACCCAGCTTGTCAACAATAAATCATACAAGAAGATTCCAGTCAAATTATGTTAGAGTTCCATCCCATCCATTAGTTATGCCTGTCTAAACCTGCAGAGGGTCCAGGGAGCTCAGAGACAGATAGACAGACAACCATGCATACTCAGAATTTATGCCAATTTAGAACCACTATTTAACCTCAGTCACAGGAAGAACATGCAAACTCTGTACAAAAAGCCCCCAGCTGAACAGCACTTTTAAACTCAGTAGGTGACAGTGCTAACCACAACACCAGCATACCGCCTATGTTAGATTCATTACCATTCATATTCAACATTTACAAATGTGGCATAAAGACAATGTGAAACTTTGTTGGTACAATCTTTTTTCGATGCAAAATATAAATTGGTGTAGCAACCATGCATTCACAGCCCAAACTGCATGTAACAGGTGTTATGTTGCATTTAACTGATGTTATCTTTTTGACTGCTGGGAAGAAGCATTGGAGAAAGCAGTGAAATTCTGGGTTCGGCCAGGCAGCAGGACAACGGCACGGAGATGAAGGGATGCCTCATCACTTCATTACAGCCTCTACGAATCCACAGCAGCCCCTCACATCCGCCACGCCCTCCCACACTACAGGAGTGTGAGGTCATCATCAGACAGCTTTACAACGCCAACAGTTTACAGTCTCAGGAAGTACGCACCCATCATGTAACAGTATCAGTTCAAAAAATAAATGTTCTGTCCAGTTTTGTGCAGTGTGAAAATACAGTATTTAAGTAGAAAACAATGTTGTTTTATGTATTTTACTAGAAGTGCAACTCACAGCTCTGTGTCATCTAGATTTTACGTGTCAAGGCGCTTCTGAGAGACATTGTTCTGAGCAAGAAAATCACCCCAGAAAACTACATCCTGACCAAGGCCTATCTTGTCGATGGAACTCGGTAATGTGACATTTCAGTCATCAACAGCACATGATGTCTTCATAAAAAGAAATAGCACTGTTGTGATAAAACTTCTTTTTTTCAGCAAATCTTTAGAAGAAAAGAAATTTCCGAAACTTAGTCTTCAATCACTTCCAGAAAAAACGTACGTGAATCTCTCTTCTTATGTTTCTTTGAGATTTTGTATGAAATACAGTCAATGTTCTGCATGTGCCCCACATTGCTCAAACCTTCATAATGCCACTTAGCTCAAAGCTACCTTTTGTAACCAAGACAGAGGTGAGGTACCAAAAAGCTAGACAAGGTATCCAGTTAAAACCTCATATCCTTTCCTAGGTCTGCACCCTCCCAGTCTGGAGTTGTCCTCCCAGCCCTGAAGCAGAGCCTCAGCTCCACCATTGCAGAAAGGCAGAGGAGGGCCCGTGCTGTGCAGAGAGACCGCTTCAAAAGGACAGTGCATTGACAAGATCGAAACTACTGCAGCATGGAGCTTTTAATGATCTGGAAAAACCTTGGCTCGCAAATTAAATAAATTCTCAGTAATGGATATCAATTTGAAAGTATTTCTGATGCATATTTTAATGTGTCATGTTCTAAAGAAGGCATTAATAGACATTTTTATTTGTCAAAGCAGAAAAAAACAGACTGTAATAGCATCAATGATGGCTCAGCTCCATTATGTGTCCTAGTAAGCTTTGACAGCAGACCCTTCCTTACATGGGATGCAAGCATCACCAAAACACTGCTGATTTTCCTGCCATAACATATCAATATGTCAGCTCTTGAGGAAGTATAGAAGTCATGAGGCACATAATAAAACAAATGAAGGTTTATAGTCCTGAAAGCTTTAAAATTTGCACATAAAAAGTTCCAGGTTTGAACTGGAAGTAGCTGATTACTTATTTATTTACATTTTTATCAAACATTGCTCTGTAGGACATCTCAATTTTTAATGGGAATCTTTAGTGTTCACTGCACAATTGTTGTAATTCTGCCAACATTATGGCGAAGTCGTTGTATTATTGCTACTTAAATGTGATTTCCTTTAACTTTTAAAACAGTAAATTATTCAGAATCTTCATCAGAGCGAAAAACCAAAACATCTACAAGAATATGCAAAGAATTAGACTTTTTGTGTCAGTCAACGCTGTATGGAGCAGTGTGATGCTTTAACTGGCCAGGTGTTACCTTTTATGCACCTACAGTATAAGTACAAATGAAAGATTAACACAAAATGAATAAATTGCTTTAACACAAAATGGTGGTTCATGTGATTTTTCCTCTCAGGCTGGGAGGCTGCCTTTTTCTGTGCTTTTCATTTCACAAAAATAAATGTATTTTAGCAAGCAAGTGATGCAAAAAGCTTATTATTAGGTGTATGTGATGCTTTGTATATCAGAATATGACACAAAATAGGCAAGAGATTACCCTGCCTTCCACAGTTGTGTTGCTGCTACTTTAAAGTAATATGTAAGTGATGCAAATGTGTGTTATAATTTTGTATTATCTACATCTTTGACTGGTTGTTGGAACATTACAGACTTGCCCGACCCTGCAGTTTACTGTAATAATTAGTGCAGCTGTCCTCCGTTCAGAAATTTTAAGTGGTCATTGTGTGTTTATGGGGAGGGATAAATTTGATGTAAACATGATGATCATGATGCCTGATGTGGAGCCTGCACATATTAAGAGTCATCATTTTCTCACTCATAGGCTTTGTTCCATATACTCTTCCTTTTCTGGAGAGGCTTTGTCAGTTTTGGTAGTAATTAGTTTATAGATAATATGCATATTGCACTTCCATTATAGTGTGTGCTACCTGAAATTAAATAAAACAACATGAACACCACAAAACCTACAAATGACATTAAAATATTCAGTGAAGGCCCAACTGCCCTCATTTATTTATCTTTCTTAAATCTACATTTGAGAGATGTATTAAGGACAGAAACAGCAACATTTACCAGACTCCTAGATAACACTACAGTATTAAGCTACCTCTTCACTATGCATGTGTGTAAATTTTTAGTGACAAAGACAGACATAGGTCTAGACAGTGTGGTTAAACAATATTAGCCTGGTTTGATTCCCTGAACACACGGATGCTACAGAGAGTGAGACAGTCTACTTTAAGGAACCAAACTTGTGGCTTCTTTTAGTTGTAGCTAAAACTATGAGGAAGTGGTTGTTAAAAACCTGTAAACAGACGACACAACAAGCTGAAATGTGAAGAAGGAATCAATCCGCTTTCAATAAAAAAACAAATGATATTATTATAATATGTTTCTGTGGGAGATGTCTACATTCAGATCTCACACAACTTTGTTTATGTTGTCATCAAAACAACCTAGTAGAGATTGCTTCAGGCATGTCAAAAACAGGATTAAGATCCAGTTAAATAGAGATCCTCAAAAAAAAAAAAAAACAAGACCCGCCTTAAATATCTTACTAGAGACCTCACGTTCTCCAGCAATGAATCTGTGCTTTGCAGCTTTATTATCATGTAAACACTGATCACTGAGATGCCTTCATAATGTGTGATAGTCAACATATTTAAAAGCACATGGTCTTGTTTCATAATCAAAACTTCTAATTGTGCAACAACAGAGGGCAGGTTAAGAACTGCACACAGCTAGGCAGGGCGGACAATTCCCAGCATAAACCTGGCTTAACATACTCCACCTCTAGAGACTTAGAAGAATCTGTCTACAATCAAATAGTTTTACTATAATCTGCTAAGTTAATACTCGTGTCCACTCATTAGAATGCAGTGCCGCTTTTATTGCGAGCACCTTTTCAAAAACCTGCCCCAAGGCAAACCGAATGAGACATGGAAGGTAATGAACTGACACTTCTCATGAAGCCTCTGCAGTAGATAATAATATTGCACCTCTCAATGCCAGCTCGCCTATATTCATTTACACAAAGCCCACACTCCGCTGAAAACACATCGACACTTTGCCAGTACCGTCTCAAGCAATAACTGTGACTTTACCATAAGTCCTCACAGCAATGGATTGACTGGATGGCTGATCCAGCAGGCTTAAAATGACCACTCAGCAGCTCAGTTTGATGCTCAGCTTCCACACAGTTCTACAAATCTATATCGCCGTGCCTCCATGCGGTGCGCCACACTCATTGCTGCATAGTTTCAGCAGCATTTCCAATGATTTTTGTCAAACCGGATGTGGTTTGTTCAGTTTAATGCCAAGGTGTGGTGAGACACAAAGAAGCTACCTTTGTCATGTTCTATTCCATCAATATTTCTTCTTAAAAATGCAGAGTAACTTGTAGAGAAACAGTTCTGTGTTTACATTTATACAGCATAATGTACAGTGAAATCCACTGTAGTAATAATTAACAGAGGTGCAAATCGAAAGAAATCTTTAATATTGATGTAATATTCCTGCCAAGAAAGTGGTTTATCATGCAGATAAAGGCATCATTGCTATTCCAGTCATCATGCATTTTCTATTGATGTTTTAAATCTATCACAATGCAGTTATTTCATGCAGCCCAGCCCTTAATGCACATTATTAATACAGAAGTGACAGCCAGGGGGGTGATCATTAGAAGATCATTCCCAAGCACATATTTTTGCTGCTGTTAGTTTCTGTAGGTGGGGCCAAGAAACCTTTCTGTCCTTTGGCAGGAATTATCAAGGCATTTTCTGCATTTGTGCTCATCCACATGCACATAAAACTGTACTCTGTATATAAAAAATCTCTAAAAATATACAGTAACCAATCTGAAATGAAAATCTTGGCTTTAGTTCATGTAAAAGGCAGATATCGTCTCTTTCACTTATCCACTAGATGGTGATATTTCAGAGGAAACTTTTTCTCTGAGCCAGTATTCAGTCAAATAGTTTGACAGCAGCTCACACATAAGTATGTCATGACTCACCTTAGCTCCATTTCAAAAATCCCACAAAAATGTATTTTTTTAAATTTTACTTTCCTTTTCACTGTGCAGCTTGTGCATTATATTGGTGACAAAAACACAATTATCTGTAAACTGATGAACACCCATAAAATCCATCTTAGTGAATAACTGTCATCCCTTAACTAAATCAATATGTGGTTTGAACACAGGTATGGTTCATGCACCAAATGTAACAATGAGTTCCTAAATATCAGCATTTTCACTTATATTTCTGAGGAAGAAGAGTCTGTTTCCCCCCTTCCTAATTTGTTGCATCACTGCATCTTTGTGGAAATGTGGGAATTGGCAGGCTCTAGTCATTAAGACCCAGTGGGTGCAAATCTATTAAAATTCAGACAGTGTTGCAGAGATGAGAGCTGCTCTGTGCCAGCTGTAGCCTCATGAGGCCTGGTCACTGAAACCTCAGTCACCACAGGAACAGAGCCACCTCTTTATATATTTTACTTTCATCACTGAGCAGAAGTTGTTCTGCCACACTGGACGGCTTGTCGCACCCGCCTAGTGTTTTCTACACGCGTTCTTTTGTTGCTATTACGTTTTATTTGGGCTTCTTTGGTGGATGCACTGTCCCCTGCATTCAAATTCACTCTCTCCCTTTCAGCATATTGTGTTATGGGCTGGGTAGGTTCGGGAGCTCCAAATCGATGTGTCACAGCTCTGTGCCAGATAATACTTATTATGAGACTGAACAGAGGGGAACTTGAAGAACAACAGGAAATGAAAAAAGGGAAATATGTAAAACTTTTAAATGGTGGCATAAAATAGCTGGTGACTGACCAAATATACTTTACACCTGAACTGTAGTTGGAGTACTCAAATCTTAAATGTCAAGCATATGAGATGATTGTTAAGAAAGCTACAGACATACAGTATTCCATATCTTATAACAATATTCTTGAAAAACAATCCAGTCGTAAAGTAATAAGTACAGCAAATTCACATTAGAACATGCTCCTGTTTGAAAAGACAGGCTAATTTCTCAAGAAACACACCTGACACAATCTGAGCTTTCAAATATGACTCGATGTTTAGAATAACATGAATTAGAAGAATTAAATCTACAATCACTCACTTATTCTTAGAGATCTGTACATCTACACACTGTAAATAGCTGTACTGAAAACTATTATGGCATTCTTGCACTGTTTCAGCTTTACGCTACTTTATACACCTACTGAACTACATTTCAAATTCTAATATTGTACTTTTTCTCAATTAGATGTCGTCTTTAGAGTCGGTTTCCAATTTAAACATGTATAGCCGAATTATTAATATATCATAATTCAGTGTAGAGCAGTTTTACAGTGCAGGTGAACCGGAGAGAGCAGGGAAAGGTGCATCAAGAGAAAAAGGTGGGAACTTTATAGATTATTCTAGCGGGATCCTCATATAGAGTGAGGAGCAATTCATGCTTTCTGCATATGTGGGCAGATCTTGAAATGACGATGCAGACTCTGAAAGCGGAGTGCCATATTCAAGACTGTTGTCATCATCCAAACATCTTTTGTATGTTGCAGCTCAAATTTAGTTTATTGGTTTGTTTGTTCTAGTAATGTTTTAAAAGGATATTTTTTATGTTCCCAGAACGCCTCTTAAAAGTAGAATAACGCTCTAAAGATGTTCCAAAAATGCTTGGTACCAACACTGCTAGACCATTACACCGCAACAGTTGCAAAATGTTATGTTGGGAATGTCACTCTTTTGTTGATATGTATCGTTGTACAGTGTTGTAGGAATGTTTTATAATGCGTTGACAACATTGATGAAACATTCTCAAAATATTGCAGCAAAATGTTCTGCACTGGTTGATATAGCACATTACAGGAAGGTTTTATGTAAAAAAAATCCTCGATAACCTCTGCAAAACATTTTGAGAATGTTCGAGGTTTTTTATCATCATCCAAACATCTTTTGAAAGTTGCAGCTATAATGGGTTTTTTTTGTTTTGTTTTGGGGTTTTTTTTTGTCTAAAGATGTTCCAAAAATGTTTGGTGCTAACACTGCCCAGATCATTACGCACCAACAGTTTCCGAATATTATGTTGGGTATATTACTCTTTTGTTAGCATGCACCACTGTACAATGTTGTAGGAATGTTTTATAATGTGTTAACAACATCAGTGGAAAAATATATCAAAATATCGCAGCAAAAATTTTCCAGCTTGGTTGATATAGCACATTACAGGGAAGTTTTACATTCTTGTAACATCTGCAAACATTTCGAGAATGTTGGAGAACCTGTTATCATCACCCAATGTTGCAGCTAAAACCTTCTGTCTTAGTCCACTTTTTAGCCTCACAGAAACATCACGGGAAACGATAAATATCCTTCAAACGTCCTTCAAACATTGGGTTGAAATGTTTTATACTGAACTTGAAGGTAATTTTAGCTAATGTTGCTAGCTGGGACATAAATAAACTAGCTTGCAGAGAACACACTAGCAGCAGACTAATAAACAGAGCAGTTGCTGCTGTTAGCTATAAATGCTCCTGTAGTGTATTCTGACTTGTGTGTTTAGCTAGCTGTCTGATTTGTTTGACTACTTTCGTGTTTTCTGTTTAATGGAAACATGACTGACACCTACCTCTCTACACGGGGGTGAGGGGCCGTCCGTGTCCTCGCTCGTCACCCGCCCACCCTCTTTTATTTCCTCCTCCCACCCCACCACCACCTCCCCTTCTCCCCCCCACCTCCAGGCGTCAGTGACGTGCAGCTAGAAAGCGGGACCTGCCCTCCCGTCGCCATTTTTCGGTCTCAGTGCTCTACACTTCTGGCGGCTCGGGTGCAAGGGGGGGACGAGCAGGAACGAGCGGGGGAAAAGTGAGCTTAAATATCGAACCGTTAATCTCGGGATTCTCCGTGAGCGGTCGGGAGTGCACGCGAGAGAGCCGAGCAGCCACCAACGGTCGCGGCCCCTCTGAGATGCACGCGCAGGAGCCGAACTGCCGCTGCCGTGAAATAATTTCTGGTGTGAAGACGTGTTGCGGGCCGCCATTTTTCTGCTGTGTTGCCTCAAAAGTCTGCTCCGACTCGAGAGAGAGGGGATTCAAAAGCCCGTTTCCATGACGTGTGCCTTACCTTCAGAGCGACGAGACTTCAAACTAATCGTTTGTGTCTCCTACTTCGGCGACCGGAGGATTTATCTGATATAGAAGAAGAAAAACTGAAGGGGCCACCTTTTCCGTTCTCACAACTGACACTGACTGGAGGAGATAAATTTATTAGAAGAGAAGCCCGGTGGTTTTCTCGGAAGGCGGAACGAAAAGGGGAAGCTTTTATTGATCATTGTTGCTTCGGGCCTCCGTCGATGTTGGTCTGTCGTAAGTTTATTTTCCTCTCTAGCGACTGTTCAGCCTGCTGACTGCTGAACACTGGAACCACATTATGCTCGAAAGTTGGCTCAAGTCAGCCTGTCTGTGAAAACGTCAGGTTGTTTGTGGTGTTTTTATAACAAAAAAGAAATCTCTGGAGCCTGCAGCGTTTGTGCAGAAATCCCTCTGAAAAACCTCACTCACGGGGCGACGAATGCCCTGCCCTGCATCTTCCAAATCCTACTATTTGCTGTGATTGGCCCATTGCAGCCACGCGTTTTAACTTATTGTCTAGGCTGTGCTTATTTTTTTCTTTTTATTATTTGTAGACTTGTATTAACTTATTTTTTGGAACAGAAATGTCAACTGCTCGGTTTGATTCATCCGATCGGTCCGCCTGGTATTTTGGACCCGTGTCACGACAAGAGGCACAGAATAGGTTACAAGGACAGAGACATGGCATGTTCCTTGTTCGAGACTCGTCGACCTGCCCGGGCGACTACGTGCTGTCAGTGTCTGAAAACTCCAAAGTGTCTCACTATATCATCAACTCTTTGCCCAGCAAGAGGTTCAAGATCGGCGACCAAGAGTTCGAGCACCTCCCGGCTCTCCTGGAGTTCTACAAAATCCACTACCTGGACACGACCACGCTGATAGAGCCAGCCCCCAGGTAGGGAACTCAGCCAGTCCCCCTCCTCCTCCTGCCAGCAACACTTCTGTACTAGACTGTCTATTTTTAACAGAACTAACCCACTTTCTCCCAGTTATGTCATAAAGCTCCTGAACTTGTTGGACACGCCAGCACCTTCAAAACACATCCAGTTTGATGTTTTTTATTGAGGCCATGTGGTGTAAATGTAGACTGAGGTGCTGGTTTTAGTTTGTAGTTTGCAAACAGTCGTAACACCTAACCATTATGGTACTTAAGCACCAGTTGTGCATGTTAACAAGTGTTTTATTTACTCTTTTATATGGTATTTTTCCCATTTCGTCTATGCAAGCTTTTTTTTACCACTGACATTCATCTAAATCACTTTTTGACGAATGTAAATTGGCCATTTGACCATCATTCCACAAATAATATCTGTGATTTTTGAAGGACACATGTCCATGATTTCATCAATCCCACCATTTCAAAATTTTTCTGATATCTGCCTGAGAGTAGTCTACTTTTCTTAATAATCAAACTATGTCTCTTTATTTTGATCTGTCAAGGTATCCAAGCACAGTGAGTGGTCCCATCCAGCCCATGGTCGGCCCCGAGGAGAACGTGGAGTATGTGCGGACTCTATACGACTTCACTGGCAGCGACGCGGAGGACCTTCCCTTCAAGAAAGGGGAGATCCTCATCATCCTGGAAAAACCGGAGGAGCAGTGGTGGAGTGCCAAGAGTAAAGAGGGACGTGTCGGGATGATCCCCGTGCCCTATGTGGAGAAATTGGTACGACCTCCACCCCATCCCGGCCAGCCTTCCCATGGATCTCGCAACTCCAACAGCTATGGGATCCCCGAGCCTTCCCATGCCCTTGTTCATGCCTACGCCCAGCCCCAGACGCCTTCTCCGCTGCCCCCTGGCACACCTGGAGCAGTCATCACTCCTCTCCCGTCCATGCAGAACGGCCCCGTCATGGCAAAGGCCATCCAGAAACGAGTGCCCTGTGCCTACGACAAAACAGCTCTGGCTCTAGAGGTATTGTAAAATGGGATTGCACTTTCTCTCTTGTCTGTGTCTTATGCTCTTTCTCTTCCCTGCTCCTTACATCCACTGTATTGATTAATGGGTATCACGCCAACTTCTACTGCTGTTCAAAATGATGCTTCAATTGATGGCTTCTTCTGGCAGAGATTTAACATTGAAGTTAAGCCATTAGGTCTTTTGAAGATTTTCAAAGTTCAGGTCATTTAAGAATCAACTTTTTTGTTTGACATATAATCAGTACATCTGTGGTAGTACTTTTGATTTGTAATGCAACATCATGCAGTAAATGTCCATGCCAAGTAAGTGCCACAACTTGGCTTAGATCACTCTGCTTCAAATAAAAAAGATGCCAGATGCATTGTTTAAGAGAAGATGCTTGCATTAAGCTCAGCCTTGCTTACAAAATTTAATGATGTGTTCTTCAATAACTCAGTTTTGACTATAAATATTTAAAATTTTAAAGTATAGATATGACAGTTCAGAGGATGTAAGTTTGCTCTTCAAATTATCACAGCCTGGTGGAGGTGTTTTGTATCGGAAGCTCTGAGAAGGCTTGACAGTCTTAAGCACTATGTTTTATATCAAAGCAAACCAGTCACACAATATAATAGGGCGTCAAAATTTTTATATTTAGAAATGTCTCTGAAGAGCATGTCAGAATACAGGCAAAAAAAATCATCTTATAGTTCAAAATTAAAGGAAAGATATAGTCAGTGTCACACCTTAAGTGGAATATTTCTGTCACCGCGCCATTTCTTTCTTCTTTCATCGCATTTCACTTTAAAATTGCAGTACTAATAAGTAGCTAGTGATGATGGGGGGAAAACACCAGTGCCGCCTACAGAGTTACCACAGCAGTTTTGCAGGCTCAGTGTGTGAAAGTGTCTTAAGAGGACCTGTGGTTCCTCTTAGTCCCCTGATGTTCAGTAATATGCTGCTTTTGTGTGGTCACGTCAAAAGATTCTGTCTGCAGTGTTTTGTTAATTTGCAAAAGTTGGTCAACGTGTTGCTCCTGGAACTGGCATCTGGCTACATGTTAATGCTTTGGTGGTATTTGGTGTTGGATGATTGGGACATCGATTCTGTGGCCTCTGATTGGAGAAGTCACGTTGGGGTGAAGTAGGAAGTGTTAAAGATGTGTGTAGTATGTCTGTTTGACTGTGGGATATTTTTTTCTCTTTGAATGATAAATGCAAAATACACTTTGGCAGCTGTAAATTGAGGGTAGGTAGGGACTCAGTACTGTGACTCTGTTTCACTGATGAGTGATTGGAGTCCTGATTCTGAGCCTTGTCTAGCTTGCAGTGGTTCAGGCTCAATCTTGTTGCTAGCTAGCTAGCTGCTACACTGCCAGCAGCACTGTTGCATTTCACAGCTGTGTTGCATTTCTGAGCAGTTTACGCTGGTGGATACAAATCTGCTTTGACTGTGGCAGTATGTTGAAACATGCAATGTAATGCTCAGTGTGGGCCTCCAAAATACTTGTTTGTCTGATAGTATGTTGAATTGAGTGAGAGATAAATATGGAATGACATCAGGGTTTGTCATCGTATGTAGGAAGTAAACTAGGTCACTGGAGATGGGTACATAGATACACTTCGTCCCTCTGACTGTTGGACAGAAATGAGTGGAACATGATGGTATTCATGCTAAAGGTTAGGTGCTCTGTCTAATAACATTAATGCTGTCCTCTCTGCTCTCCTCTGTGTAATAACAGTCTCCTCAGAAAAATGCCCAGTACCTCATTCAAACTGACATTGTGACGTGAGTGGAATGGGTCAGAAGGACACAAAAGTTTGCCAGTGTCTGCACCCTTCGCTGCCCTTCATTGCATCTTTTGTCAGCAGTTCCATTGGATAAGCGATGCAAGTGTGATAAGAAAGTATTCATTTAACTGATGCCACAATGTACAAGAGGAAAAAATAAGACAGATGGAAGGCAATAGAGTAGGAGGGAATGCACGCAAATCGGCAATACCAGGAAGCATTTGAGAACTGAAACCGAAATGTCACTTTATTTAGCACTTAGGTTATGCTGTTCTGTGAATATAAAGCTCCAGCAGTTAAGTATGTAAGTTGCAGGCTGTCAATAAGTGACTACAAATTAACCATTAAGTCCCATCTGATACAATATGACTTGTTCAAATGCAAGCTGAATGTGTGTTGTTTAGACCCTCATCATACACGTCTGACCCTGTAGAAATCAGCCATTACCTTCTTCACAAGTATGTCCCCATTTCAGTGAATCTGTGGCTCACAAAAGATGATCTAAAATAATGTTTCATGTGTGAAGTTTAACATGTGTAAGTGAAGTTGTTAAGCTTGATTGATACTTCTGTGTTCAATCTATGTTGTAGGTAAGTTACAGGCGCTTAGCTAACCTGACATGTATCTCCAGAAATCTAAATGCAGCTGTAGCCCTACAACAAGCCTGACTGGCCTGCATAGTTGTAATGTCCTGTGTTTACATGAAATTTGCACAAGGATAATGCTTCTGTGAAGCAAAATGTAATGAATTAGGCTGTATTGTATCTGACTTATTCATAATGTAAATGCAAGTGCCATTATTCTGCCAATGTAACCATAAGCTGTTTTCTTGTTCACTATTGACTTGATCAATTCAGCTGTTGCTCAGTATTTGTTAGGTCATAATACTATGACACTGAAATTCCACCACAAGCAGTATAGACAGACAAACACAAGTATAAATACTTAAAACGGGTTAGGGCACTTGCGCTAGCTCTGCATACATTCAATGCAATACATAAAACCTTGACTTAACACCTGAGCAAAGTAGAGTGAGAAAATGTTTCTCCAAGACACTGCGTATAAGTCATCTGAGCTACAGTACAGTAAGGTCATGTTGCATCTTTTTCAAGAACATCATTCATTGTTTTACCAAACAGGACCATAGGAATCAGACAGTGGCTTTTCTTCTTTTCTTTCCTCTTTTCGTCAGTTTAGAACCTCACTTTTTTTATTTAAAAATACAGAACTGTTTTTACGGATTAGGACACTTAATGGTATCAAGTAAATCTTCAGAAAACCACATGGGTTCTTTGTAAATGTCTGTTTGTCAGCAATCCAACACACTAACTAAAGACAAACTGTGTGTATTCAGTGTGATATGTCTCACTTTGCATTGTCCTGGTTCATCTTAATTTATGCCATTTGATGCTATCATCCTAGTAGAAATGACCCCATACCTAACAGTAGCTAGCTTGGACCTAGCACACAATGTCACTTTGTTTTAACTGGGCACAAGTAACAAGTTACAATGGGTACACAAGTTGGATCTCTACATATTGTTCCTGTTAAGACTGCAGGTCTGTTTTTGGCCACATCTTACATCTAGCAGGAGTGATGCTGCCTTCAGTTGTTGGATGTGCCTCTAAAGGATGGGCAGAACTTTAAGGGTTCAATAAGTTGTGATAAATTGGTGCTGCAAATGCTTAATTAAGATTAATTAAACTTAGAACGCTACTATTGTCATGCTGTCAAGGTGCACTGTGCTTATGGTCCCCAGAAGATTAACAAGTGGGGACCTTCATCGGGTTTTTCTGAATGCATAAACAGTGAATTGCAATTGCTGCTGTTCTGGGATGCTTTTGCTCCACACTTCTGTTCACCTGAACTAAACACAGTACCAAGGAAATCCCTTACTGAGGAAAACCCTTAGTTGGTCTTCTCAGTCCACATTTTAAATGTTGCTTACAAAATGTTCATCTTGGCACTTGTCTTACTTAAGCTTACGCTTTGTGTATTAGGCGAGTACTGATTGATGATTACATTGACTACTGATAATTATTGAACATTGTTTTTTTTCTCTGCCAATATAAATTTGTTATCACATTCTGCTCCCTGCTGTGCACTAAAAAAGATTGTTCTGGTGGAGTGGCATTTCTGCATGTGGTGATGATGATCACTGCTAATCAGCAGCATGTTTGCAATGCCTTTACCATTTGCCCATCCTGGAAAGTGCTCACTACAATGTGACAAAAACATTTGCCATTTACCATTGCATGCTCATCAAGCTTTGCTCAATGCACCATTGTTGTGTTGAGCTTCCTTTAGTCTCATGCAAATGGGGTGTTTGGCTACTGTAATATGCAGCAAAATGAACATTTTAGTTCCACAAATGCGTTGAAATAAACAGAAAATGCATAGATTTTGGTCAAACAGGATACCACAGACTTACTGCTTTTAGTTTACGTGGACCAATCATGCTTACTGTCATATGTAATGATCTGCAAAGGCCCATTTTGAGCCAGAAAAAACCTTGTCCATGTTATGAAGAGGTAAGCCTACACAAATTTATGTAAAACTAAGAACACAATCCACAATGTTAAGTAGCTACACTTGAGTAATCAATTTTCAGTATTGTAGATACTGTGATTTAGAGAACAGCGCCACTAGGTGCTGAACAGTTGTTCAATTTCAAATCAAAATTGCAATTACAAACAATGCAATTTGCAAATCGCAAAACATGACATTGAGAGCCAATGTTATGCAGTGCATCTGACACTGTTTAAACTCTCGTGTCAGTGCTTTTCTAAATTAACGTCATCCCTCGTGTGACAGTCAAGTTTTTCATGGCATCTTGTGGTAGTTCCCCATCGCGTGTCTAAAATCTAATACACAGTGAATATTGAACTGAAACTTGACTTAAATGGCAGGATCTTTCAGAAACTAACCCTAGAAAACTGTCATTAGCAAAAACTGACTTATATTTGTTATGGGTTTTTTTTTTCAATCTAGTGATCTAAAACTTGTGCTCCACTGAAAGCACATACCTTATCTCGTCTCATCATGTCTCTTCTGTGTGTCTCTCTCTGGCTCAGAATAAGTCATGGCTTCCAGCAAAAACTCTTAGTTTTGTACTGTAGCTATTTTGGGGCCTCTGGGGTTCAAGAAGCAGAAGCTATGAGTCATTATTTATTCTCTTCAGAGACAGGCAGTGCCCAACAAATGAAATCAGGTTGTGTCCTCAATACTTTAGACTTTAATGTATAGGCTACTGTTTTTTATTATTTATTACATAGCACTGGTCTATTTTTTTAATTTCTGCTCTCAAAAGCAAGTACACATTTTTTGTTGTCACAATAAATTTGATATATTAAAACTTGTTGTAATTGCAGTTATCAAATAAATTAAAGTACTAGGTTTAAAAAGCAGTTATTCAATCTACCTAAGAATTTATAATCCAAGTCAGTGTTCATTACAACAAGCATCGTCTGAGTAAAGACTGATGCCTGTTAATTCCTAAAATTGAATGAGACACTATTTAGCACTTTAAATTTTTAACTCAATGAAAATTTTATGAATGAAACTTATCATAGGGTAGCTTTTTTGTTCACTATGTCTTTTATTAAATGCAAGTGATGGTAATCTAATTTCATTACATGATGATTCTTTCAAACAGACTGATTCCATGAACATTATTTTTCAAATAAATCTTTTGACAGACGAGCTTCACAGAAGCTTTTTACAACTATGTGGCATTCCTGTCATTCCAGAGTGGCATCAGGGATTATTGTTGCAGATAATGTCTAGGACTGAGTGTCCTTGAAGCTTCATTCAAGTTAATGCTACAAATAGTATGCCCTCACATTGTAGTTTCAATCATGGTTTTGATGATAGAGACTTTTCCTTCTAATCCTGATAAAGAACATATGGCTTTAACAGATTGGGGTCACATTCAGTGTCAGAAACCATCTGAGCGACGGCTCTCTGCTCCTCTGTCATCTGTTTCAAACCACCGTGTCATGTGCAAGTGGAGATCTGACAGTCGGGTTTTATTTTAGAAGGTGTGTATTAATAAATCAGTCTGGATGTTGTGGAAGCTCACGGGTGTATTGTTAGCAGAGTTTTTGGACAGGTTTTAAAATAACATTAGCCATGTGCTGTAAGCATTTTGTTTTTCCTGTTAGCTCTGAGAATGGGTTTTGCCCTGTTTTTGTGTGTACTGTTGGTTGATAAATTAAAGGGAAGCCTATCATATAGCATCTGTGTGAGATATTGGGCCACCAGGTGCAACCCAAATTGCTTCAGTGACCATTGGCTTTGGTTCTCTAAACGTCTGGATTTCTACTGGAGGGATCTTATTCCAGAAGATATGGTCTCATTTGGTGTTTTGATGATGGTTGGGGAGAGTGCAGTCTCACAATTTGGTTCAAAATCTGCCATAGGTGTCCAATTGGGGTGAGATCTAGTGACTGCCAAAGCCACAGCAGATGATTCACATTATTTTTATATTCATCAAACCATTCAGTGAGCGCTCGTGCCCTATGAATGAGGTCATTTTCATCCTGAAGGAAACCATTGCCATCATGACAGCAGTGTTTCTCCATGAGATAAAGCTGATCACTCAGAACACTTTTGTGTTGATTTGCAGTGGCCCTTCTTTCTGAGGGGGACAAGTGAACCCAAACCATACCAGGAAAAATTACCCCACAGCATAATAGAACCAACAGATCCCTTCACTGTAGGGCTCATGAGTTCATGTTTTTGGTTTTTGTTTTGTGAGACATCTCTATCTTGTGCATTACAGTCTGGTTCACCAGAGCATCCAGTAAAGTGAGTGTCTTGTGACCCCATGACTGAAGCTGAAAATATGTTTGGAATTGGAGTTATGTTGAATGCATGGTTCTGACATGCATGCAGAATAACTCCCATGTCACCATACTGACAGTCTATTAAACTCATCTAACTGAGCGTCCTCTCCTTCTGTCCTCAGGTTGGTGACCTTGTCAAGGTTACACGGATGAACATCAGCGGTCAGTGGGAGGGAGAGGTGAATGGACGGAGGGGTCTGTTCCCATTCACCCATGTCAAAATCATAGACCCCCAGAATCCGGATGAGAGTGACTGACCTATGAGTTCAACTGGAGCCTCTCGCCAATATCGACGTGTACCTGAACCCGCTGGCTTTCTCCACCTTTCCCCGCCAGTGTCACGGTTATGTGCTTGCCTGCTTGGGGCTGTACCATGATAGCGACCCCTCTGTTGTTGCCAACCGTCGCAAGGCTTTCTGACTGTTTACAGCTTTGGACATCAGATCCAAACTAAAAAACCTGACCCCACTTCTCCCAGTTCCCTTATTTTTTTTTCCACGTCTTGGTTCCAGGCTGGGCAGTGTTTTTGCATTAGTGTCCTTTTCATTTCCAGATCACTGGGCATCAGTGTGAGTGTGTACATGTGTGGTTGTGTGTGTATGTATAAGTGCATGTGCGTGTATGCGTGTTCACAATGGATATTTACCATATTACATCACAACATGTCTTTTTTTAATTTGATTTTTCTGAATATGTGTTATGTTTGAAGTCTTTGGGACTTTGAAAGTGTTGGTGTGTGTTTGTGTTGTTGATGTGAGGATATTTGTATGAAATAGGGAAAAGCAATATCCCTATGGACTTGGGAGAGCACTGAGGCAATGAGGAGCTAACCAGCCAGTCAAATGTTACTTCTCCAAACAATCAAGTCACTGTTGTACCTTAACCATGACACAAGCACACACATGTACACATACTAATTGGCCATGAGTTATTTGGGTTGATAGATTTTGTGTTTTCTTTATGTGTATATGATGTGTGGGTTGTGTCAGGAGGAAGCAGAAAAGATGGGTTTGTGGAGGATCTCGGTTGTAAATTGACATTGTAGATCCCATTAATCCATCCATTCTACAACCTGACTGGCTGATGAGACTTATTTATCTTATGTTAATAAGACATGACATGGCCATATGTGATTCATCTTTTTCTTATTAGTGCCAGATGATCAACTTTTTTTCTTTTTTGGGACATGGAGAACATGTATGCTAGAGGGATAACTCTGCGTATCCACTTGGTACCTCTATTCTCACATGACTTTTGAACTAAGAAGACATTGCTTAGAGATTAGCAGGTTTTTTTAGTGCTAACAGCACCAAGTACTAAAAGAGACATTTTGACTTTTTTTGCATAGGAGTGCCAAGCTTTGAACGGGTTTTCCAAAAGTCAAATCGCAACGGCAGTAGCACCGGCCAGCACGTCCCACAAGCATCTGACTACAAGGCAAACTAAAAACACAGTGTGGGCATGAGGACTGAAGCCTTTTGCACTGAGGTGAAAAACTCCACTTTCGGTGGCATGGGTCAGGGAAGGAGGAATGTCTCAGCAAGCCAATGAGATCCCATCAATGCCTTTTCGGAGTAAGATAAGTCTTACTTTTAGCGCATGCAATCCATCTCTAACCTTATGTTTTTAATGTGATCTTACTCCTGTCCATGTAGGATTTCAACCAGCTTTATTCCTTAAATATTTGGTCTGTGCACAATTTCTGTCTCTATATGCAAACGATAGTGGAAAGAATCTTTGTTCATATTGTGCTGCAAGCAGTTCTGTTGATCAGGAGGAAGCCGAGGATTAAACAGTTGTGCAAACAGTGCAGAACCCTGGATTTCTGCTGTAAAACTAAACCCCCCAACATCTCTTCTATTTAGTGCTTTCTGTTCAAATCGATGCTCAGCCATTCACTCGGAGTAATATTGTGCAGCTTTTAGTTGTATCCCTTTTTTCTTTTTGGTCAGTTTTGTAGTCAGCGATTAAATCAAACATTTTATTTTGTTAAAATGAGTGATGTTATTAAACAAAAGTACCTAAGGTGACATTTACAAAAAGGGAAAAATGCCTGCTGGTTGCCTCTGTGCATGACCTCTTGGCCAGGGAGATGGTTTTACCTGGCTAAATGCTGCTTAATGTCATTTATTTCCTCATAAAATAAAGGTTTCTCTTATTTTAAACCCGCCTGGTCTGTGCAAACAAGCCGGTGTGGGTATTTCCTCGTCAAGCTTAATGAAATTTACTAATTAAGCAATACACCCTGATTATTTCCTTTCTTGAGGTGAACTTGCTTTTCTCATGCTTCTGAGTAATTTTGATATGGCATTAACAGTATTACTGTGCTCTCTTCTCATATTCTAGGAAGCCTGTCTTTTACTTAAGAATTGAAAATTGTGCCTTTTATTTTCTTATACCATTTACATGTGTTAATATTTCCCATGGTTAACACCTGTGCTGGTATTGACCCTTTATGTACAGAACAAGTAAATAAAATTTACGTCTACTTCTTTAAGTTGCTCTCTCCAGTGTCCTCTGTGTGCTTGTTGTGTTTTTCACACAGATGGGTGGGTGTGGACGTTTTTCGCAGCAGCTTGGCGTCACCGGTTGTGTATCTGGAGCACAGGACAGTTGCTCCTGCTCTAATTTCTGACAGTTCCAGTTTTGATTCTGCCTGCGCCCAGGAGAAGGGAAGCAATTAATGAATTTTAATGAAGTGCTAATAAAAGAAAGTCAGCTGACCTGCAGATGGGGAACGGAAAACTTTTCAAGGGCAATGTTTCAGATGGGCATGTTCTGCGTTTGTTCAGCATTTTTCAGACCAGGTACCAAGTAATGCAGTACTGTAGATCCAAATGAGTCACTGGTCATGCCTTAAAGATCTTATTAACGCCACTCGGTTCTAACCATCCACAAGGCATAAATCAGTGAACCACAGGTCAGAGCCTCCAGTGATGTGTTGGTGACATAAGCAGCTGTGTGTGAGAAACTGGGCTAAAAGCGCAATATAAGGATTCCTATCGCTGACGTAGATCATCCACTGGGACTTGAGTGAAGAAGGTAACCTGCCATGGGTGTACATGGAGCGTGTGTGAATGTGCACTAGTATCCTGGTAATTATGGGGTTTTTTGGACAAAAATGCTGCTTTCAGAAACCGTCATTGCGGTTTTGCGTAATCTGAATATGCTGCCTGGAGTAGGTTGCTGTGACATACAAACACCTTGTGCTGGGTTGTCGACATTGTTTTCAGGTACAGAACATAGTGTACACTGGTTTTTGAGAAACCTGGATACTGTTACAACCATATCAGCTCTATAGGAATCCCATTTCAGTCAAAACACACACAAGCAGTAAAAGCAGTTGCAGTATTAAAAGTACTGTACATATCAGATTATTAATAGTGAAGCATCAGTGTAGTGAATCCTGACACCGTTGTAGGAGGTTTGAATTACTTTATGTACAGTTTTATATACAGACGCCATATAAATCTGAGGGCAAATGTGAGAAAAAAGGAGAAAAAATGATTTTGAAATTCTAATCTACTTGCAGTTTTGGGGTTTTTTTTCCACCAATCTTTTACCAGTTTTGGTTAAACGTTTGTATCATTTGAACGTTTAGCGAAATGAAACCATGTGAGAAGTTTAGAGGAAAATATCAGCATTTGTTGGTGTTGTTAACAACTCGACTTCAGAAGCCAAAAAGGTCGGAAATCACTGGTTTAATCTTTAATGTGTTTTTGTGTTTTTAAAAGCTCGCTGTATTATTCATAAGGTAAAATCTTCTCTCTTAAAATAAATCTAAAGCTGCCAAGTGTAGCAGAAAGTACAACATTTCCCCTCTGAAATGTAGCAGAGTGGAAGTATAAAGTAGAATAAAATGAAGATGCTCAAGTGCTTTAAAACTGCACTTTAGCACAGCACTTAAGTAAATGTACTTGGTTACTTTACACCAATAATAACCAGATTTATCATGTTTCGTGTAAATGTTATATCCAAAAACAGGGATAGGATAGGACTAAGACACACAGCTGAATATGCAGTAAATGTACCATGATTATAGACTGCAGGGGTCTTTATACACAATATGTCTGCAATAGTACTACCACCATGTATGTGATGGGCGGTAATATCAGCTTTTATGATTGCATGAGAATGTATAAATTATAAAACATGTGCAGCCCCCGAGTTTAGATTACAACTAATGCTTGAGTTGCTGTAACATTAATTAATCATATGAAGGGGTTCTACATTTTTAATATACACAGAACAAAGATAGGGGTTGGGTGGGACCTTTTGGGATTAGATTTTAGGATTTTTTTGTGCTCCAATCACATCTAAAGTAGGTGAGCTGTACCTTCAGTGTGCTTATGATAATATCTCAGTCATAAAAGCTGTATTTCCGTGGCTTTTTCGTGTCATTTTCATGAAGATTCATTCGGGGAATTCCTTCTTGGTTGGATAACATTAACTAAAGTGCTCGGGTGTATTGCTGTTTGTTGTGGGTTGCCTAAATGTGCACACAAACTTTTCCCAAACAGTCTGCGATTGTAAAAGCTGCTGCAGCTTCTCTCTCTGTCCTTTATCTCCTGCTGCCTTGTGCTTTGCGTCTATGTGCCAGGTTAAACTGTCATTAAAGCCAATCAATGTATTCCTCTGGTCTGCGATAGGACGCGGCTGCAGCCAGAATGACTATAATGAATCAAACTTAGCTGAGTCTGACCTCTCCTCGGGGCAGTGTGCGTTAGTGTGTGTGTGTGTAAATGGATGTGCGGAAGGGTCGATGAAGGCCTTCCTACAGTCCATTACCACCGCCGCCCTCAAGCAAGCTCTGATGGGAGCCACCATGCTACAGATGTATTTCGCCCACAGAGGTGAACACACAGTGAATCTTTGCTGTTTTCAAAATGTAGAGTTAGATAACATCACGCAGTCTCATAAGAAGAGGGCTGTAATTTATCTTTGGTACATTATCACTGATAATTAACTTAAATTATTTGAATAATGTTTGCAAATACGCATAATTCATCAGCTGAATGCAGTCCAGCAGTACAAAATGCAACTGGGAGAGTATTTTTGGTTGAACTCTAAAAAGAGATGATTCAGAAAAAATAGAGAGTGCTATACAGTGTGGAAAACCATAATTTTGGTAGTTTGAAAGTGAAAAAAAATGCAAGTTGCTCATCCAGAATAGGACCAGCAGTCAGCAAAGATGAAAATAATTATAAAACTGTCCCAAGGCTTGGGTTGGCAGTCTATAGACTATCCAAGGACTCAGAGTTTACCTTTGATTTTTGATGTGATTTTAGTTTTCTGGGTGTGACTCAGACTGAATCTGAACCCACAAAGTGACATTCTGTAGAAATAACTTAGACACAGAGTTCAAAAGAGATAACTGGGTTAAGGCAAAACAAGATAAGATACAAAAGGTCTTCGTTTTACGACGGTCTGGTGTTACGACGTTTCGTGGTTACGAACAACTCCCATTAATTACTTGCTACTTTTTCGACCTAAGCTGTTTGGTTTGTAAATAAAACAATACTCGCATGACTGTGCAGCGTGTAGTTGGTGGTGCGCAGCTCTGAACACAGTCATGGCGGGAACACTTAGTCACGTGGCGTAACAATGAAGAAGAAAGCGTCACTGAGTTTGCAGAATTTAGGTATAAAATCTGATTTACACCGAAAATCGGCTTACGACGCCTCATAGGATTGGATCTCATTCGTAAACCGAGGACTACTTGTATGATAACACAAGACAATATCTAAGACAAGAAAAGATAAGATATAAGACAAGATGAGATAAGATAAGACATGATAAGGTAAGATAAGATGAGATAAGATGAGACAAGACAAGATGAGATAAGATAAATTAAGATAAATTTGTTTTCTAAATACTATATTGTTCAGAAAAAAACTAAATGACATAACATTAGAAATACAGTGCCTATAAAGTACAAAAACAATAAGCCACAGTACTGAAACAGAACAAGTAAGCTAAAATAAGCCTAGAATAGACCAGTTAAAAGTAATGCTGGCAATAATGCTGAGGTGATAAGTGATATCATACATGAGAATGAAATATTGCATCTGAAACATGAGATGAATATAAATAAATATGACATTATACTATATAAAGCTGACATTTAATATCACTCTATATTAGTTTGAATGGGGCTTTCCTTTACAAATTGCGTTCATTTTACCATTTAGCCAGTGTTGTTATTATATAGAAAACAAGAAAGACAATGAATGAATAAACACAGTCAGACTTGAAATAATATGTCTTCAACCCACCTTACTCCAGGAATATGGTAAAAGCCCCAATAAATCTTCAGATGATTTCAACCGTTCAGTGTTGGAATTATAACTGAAGCACACTAATTGACCCCATCTGTCTTCTATAATTAATTTTATAGCAAAGGGAGCGGAACCGGGATGAGCTGTGTGGATGACCTGAGTAACTCAGGAAGACCTTTAAATTTAAACATCCATCCTGAAATCTGAATGTCACAGTTTCAACCTAAATGTCAGCAAAGTGACTGAAACCATATCTGCCACCATTCATGTCTCTCTGTAGGTGATTTTTTACAGTGACGTAAAAAAAAACAACCCCTAAATGTGTATTACACAAAAACATGTCGGTTTATGTGCTCTAGAAAATTCCTTTGCAGTGTCTGCTCCCTGAAGCTTTATAAATGTCCCAGATATGGCTTCCCTCTCTCTCTCTCCCTCTCTCTCGTAAAACATTTACAGCACAGACGCTCCTGCCTTCTGCTGGGGAAACATGCCAGACTATGATGGTAATTCCACACTAGCTGTCTGTCATTGCTTTATCAGGTCAGACACTCTACTCCGGGACGGTCTCGTTGCTCCATCAAGTATGCTGTTGTTGTGTAATGCTCAGAGGATTTCAGTTCAGTTGTCGAAGACATATTCAGTTTGTTGTGTTACAGCATCTGGGTCGTGTTGTTTCACGGACATAATAGCATTATTGCTTGTTTTTTGTTCATTTTCACATTTAAAAATAGAGAATACAGAGCTGATGTTCTTGTGTTGATGGTGGTAAATGGAATGGTTCCCAGCAGATCAGTATGAATTGATTATCCATCACTTAGCAGCACAGCTCTATGTGTGTTGCAGTGTTGGTTTTGTTGTTGGGTCGACCACTTTTGTACCGATATATCTCAACAACTGTGAGATGGCTTGACCAGAAACTTTACACAGACATTCCTACAGGATGCATTCTACCGGCTCTGGTGATTTCTAGACTTTTTGCCTAGTTCCACCAGCAGCACCATAAGTTTGTCAAATATGGTTCTGAATAAAAGATCTCAGTTGGCTTAAAATGTGGTGAACACTTTCCTCAGTTGCTTTAACCTGAACCCCCAACTCTTCATCTTGCTCCATCATCCAGTCAACACCTTAATGGCCAAATACCTGAAAAAGCAACCAAAGAATCCATGCCTCATCCATACCTAGTGCTAACTGGCAAATGTTGACATGGTAGCACATGAAAATAAAATGATAAAGACATAATATTTGCTAAACATCAGCAAGCTGGCATTCTTATTTAGCACAAAACACCCCCACCCATCCCCACTTCTACCCAAACCAGTCGAGGCAGATGGCTGCCTTTCCTGAGCCTGGTTCTGTTGGAGATTTTTATCGCTCCCTATCCTGGGTTTTGTTTTGTTTTGTTTTTTTTTTCCTTCCCACCCTCACTGATTGCTTGCACATAGGGAATCCAAAGGCAGCTTTGGATTGTTGGGGGTTTTGTTGTCTGTTTATAATTCGTAAGGTCTGTACCTTACTATGTTAAGCACTGTGAGATGGCATATGTTGTGAATTTGCACTATATAAATAAAACTGAATTGCATCTAAATAGGGCTCACAGAGCAGTTAGCATCACATTAGAGCACGACCGTTATACGGGTTAGGTCATAATATTTGCAGTCACAGTTGTATCAGTATTGGTTTATGTGCTGTTTATTATGCACTGATGTGTAAACTTTTTTTTTTTGCAAAACATTGTGCAGAAAAAGAGGCTTGGGGTGATTTAGAAATGGTGTCATGGCATTGCTCCATTGTTTCTCAGCAGTGTCTGCAGCACATGTAGCAGATGTTGGTGCGGATTTAAGTGGTGTCTTCATGATAAGCTACTCAACTATTTGTGAAATGCATTGCTGGGGAGTTAAAACAATGGCCGTATTATTTTCAGTATAACTTCAGCATATACACTGTTGCCTATAAAGTTGAAATAAAATATTATTTTACTTCTGTGTCTCCTCCACAAACGACAAAGGTGGCTTGCTGGCATTTTCCATTTTCTGCGGCACAAATTTAATAGCTGCTAATTGTCTTGTCTGGTAGTTATTCGTGGTTGTCCTGGAGATTTTTGTGGCCTCTAATGACCCTCCTCTCGATGATGTTTGAGGATTTTACAGACTGCATTCTGCGATATTCCAAGGAAATCAACAATGTTGGCTTGTTTGTGTCCATCCTGCTGGAGTGCCCACACTCTTTGGTGTATTTCCAGTTGCATCAGACGAGGCATATAGCCTAGGGAACTTATGTGTCAAATTTGGTTGAAAATCATGCAGCCAATTCTGAAAACGTGGACTTACTGCAAACAGATTTCAAGCAGGAAAAGGACAACACAGCCATGGACTCAATATGTAATCATTGCACCTGGTCAAAGTGATACTGATGTTCATAAATAGATTAATTAATTAAAGAAGAATGTGTCTGAAAACTAAATTGTTCCAACTTTATGGGCAACAGTGTATGTAAAGAATATGAATCAATACTGGAATTTTTTTAGCAGTCTGCCCTAAAAACCCGGTATCAGCCAGGTTCTAATTCACATTCAAATTAATCCAGTAACAGCACATCCTAGTATGAGTGAGATTAGCTGTGAGTCCCTAATCCTCATTAAAATACCACAAAGACACCTGAATGTCACATAGGTTTATCAGTTTGGGTTAATCTCCATTTATTTTGATATTTATTTCTTTGACATTGACAAAAGGAAGACAGGTTTATACTGTTTCCACTTTTTATACAGATTCTGACAGGATGTAACCTGTTTGCTATGACTGATAATGGTACAAAGACTTTATTGTGAATTCTGTTTGGCCTTTTGATACCATATGGTATGTTTATTTATAAGCTGTTCAAATGGGAAGCCACATATCAGCACCCTTTTGAACCTCAGTAGAATACCTTAATAATCTTATTGCAGCTCTGTATATAGCACAGTATCCTTTCATCACAGCGTCAGATGTAATTTCACATTTATTTCCCAGCTGACGGGATATGGCACAATATATATGTTCCCTCTCAAAACAAAAGCTCAGGCCAAACTAGTGTTTGTGTTATTCGGAGCATAAAAATACAAGAAAGCCTCCAGGTGAACAGTATTTTTGTCCAGTGAAATTGATGAAATTTAACATAACTCCTGAATATAATGCAAGAAACTTTATATAACACAAACTACTACAAGTCAATTGTTATTCTCCCTGTAATAAAAGCACTCTTTCATTCCTTTAATGCTTCAAAGGCCTTATCCTCCATTAATGATGCACATACTGTATATTTACCAGAGACAACTGAAAGCTCAAACTGGACTACTATTTGTTTCATAGTCTCCAGGGAAGCAGTGTTTTGGTTCAGTGAAATTGATTACATTTAAAAATGCTCCTGCGCATAATGCAAGCTCTTGGAAATACATGAAACTTTATACACTTTTAACAAACTACTAGAATATCGGTTGTTTGTCCCCTCATAGTAAAAGCATTCTTTCATTCCTCCAATGCATTAGTGGCCTTATCCTCCATCAGTGTTGCTACAGTTGCGGGGTGTCAAAGTTTTACCAGCAGGAGTAGGAGAAGAGTGGATACTGGCTCCAGTCTGCTGTGCTGCTGTGGTGGTAGCTGTGTTGTTGGGTGCTATGTTCAGTTGTGGTCAGTGGATGAGGTGGAGGGTGGAGGAGGGTCTGCGTTCCATCTATGTCACTGGAAGGGAATGGGAATCTAGCACAGTCCACAGATCTGGAAGGAATAAATAGTAGCATGGAGGTAAAATGTCATGTTATATTATGCTTATTGCATATACATCTTCTACAAGTCAAGCAGAGTTTCTAAGAGCGCAAAATGCATTGAAATTGAATTAAACTCATCTTGGATATATTTATTCACACCTGTAAGGTTGGTATGCCGTGGACGCAGGCACCATCTGCTCCTCACAGCTGTAGTCATACTCATGCAGCTCCAGGGGCTCAGGCTGGATGATCTCAGACGAGTCCTGCTCCAGAGTCCAGCATGTAAGGTGACCCCCCTTCAATGACTGCTGCGTGGAGGCCTGATTCTTCTCTGCCTGCACTGACTGGGAGGTGGAGGGCATCCTCTGCAGGCCTCAGAGGGAAATACAGCATTCAGTAAGATAACCTAACCGTATCTCATAGGAGTGTCAAGACACTGGCATGAGGCTTTAGAGAAACACTTCACACTGGAAGGATTTGATTTCAAACAGGTTGCATGAATTTAAAAAAGGCTTACTGGGAGAACTGTTGCAAAAATCTTTCCGGTCCTGTGCAGGTCTCTTTGCAGGGGGACTTTTATTTGAACGACATCTGAAAAACAACAACAACGTAGAAAGCATCTTTTAACATATCAATACCTATTCAGATTTTACGTTCCGCTGTATGTTGACACTGACCTAAAATACAGCGTATGGGAAAAGTAGATTTCACATACGCTTTTAACTACATATGCAACAAATTTAGTCGTAGTTGGTAGAAATTCCCACCGTTTACTGTGAGAATGGGTGCCTCCCTCCCTGAATCCTTTGGCAAAGGGATTGTGGTCAATCTTTAATTTTGTAATCTTTAAAAAGAAAGGAGGAAAAAACGATATAACATTTAGTTTCAAACAAATAGGGACATCATCAAATGCAGTACGTAAAAAACATGAGCTATCAAGTGAAGCTATGAAGTTGTCTGGTATGAGTCTTTTATTGTAAATTTGTACCTTTGGATTCTGGTAAGCAGTAACTGCAGTGAAGACTGTCTCTGGGAATGAGAAGGTCTGAAAGGAGCCCCAGCGTACAGTGTATGGACTGTCTGCCTGGATCACATGAAACCTTGGGTAGTAGCGATGCATGGAGTGCAGAATGATCTGATTGGTAAAAAACAAAGAGGAAAGTAAAATGCGGAATGCAAAGTCGAATAAAATGGGAATTGTACAAACCATGGAAAGTTTCCAATAGGAAATTGGTGTTACATGGCCGTGCTGATCCAAGGTGTTGTTGGTGAGCTTCATCTTGAGAAAGGACAAGGACTGCTTCATCCAGTGGGTTCCTGTGGCAGGGGAATCAGGATGCGTGTATGTCCGACATGGGGGCTGGGGTTCTGCCTTCCCTGCGACCTCCCACTGCTCCTTTTTCCACTACAGAGAAATAGGGGGAGGAATGGATAGCTGCAAGGTTACTGAGTGTAAAATCTCAAGATTGATTAGTCATAGAGTGCAACATTTTTTTTAAACTGGTGGATTTATTGCAGGAAACTGTGTCACAATATACATTCTTCTGGTCACTTTTGTTGAAGGAAAATCACAAAAAGCCACAGCCTCCCCACACAAAAAGTCTGCTACAGTACTTAATTATGCATCGCATTGTTTCCAAGTGTGTGCTAAAAGCAATATCTGTGACCAAATGGGGCAGTGCAAATGATGTAAGAGCTGTTGAATGTATGGATGGCTGACTGCTCCTCATTCACTGATTGTGAATGAGCAGGGATGCTAATTGATTGGGCCTCCAGCCGAGAGTGCACAAACAGGAAGCAGTGAAAGGCTTTGATATGCAGCAGTGAACGGCCCAGAGTGGGCAGACCGATGTCTGGCTGCAGACTGCTGCCTTTTACGTTGGTTTTACTGTTGGTTTTAATCCCCAACAACACATAATGTGGAAAACAATGAAAACTGGCAACCCAAATGTGCAGCAGTGCATGCTCAATATGTGTTGCATATGACTGTACCTTGTATTTGAAGCTGTCCACAGGAACCATGTCCATCATGATGACATAATTGGTAAAAGGTTGGAGCCCGGTTACACTGACGCTGCAGTGTGGAAACATTCTCCTATAACAAATGCACAGAGTCAGAAGTCATGCAAGTTTATGTAAAACTAATGGACATCTGCTCTGTAACTGTAGTATAGGCAATTTCTTTCAGCCGATGCAAAGCACTTCTGTTATTTTTAGAGAGCAGAGAGTTATTGTTATAACTGGACTGTGTGTTAGATCTTAATTTAGTTGCTGTCTAAATGTGCAAGCACAGTTACCTGCCGTGTTTTGTTATAATCATCTCTGTTCCGATGCTGTGGAAGGACTTCCAGAGATCAACGTTCTCCAGGGTCGTCCTGATGCATGAGTGAGCTGCTGAAGGAGACCGGGGCATTCTTAGATTCAGTCTGGTGTCTGTGGAGAAAATACAAAAACACATGTAAACAGTTCTGCAGCTTCAGAGCTGGTAAAAGTATGGAAAAAAAAGGAAAAAATATATTTTCAAAAAGCCTCCAGAGCTCATTATACAGTATCTCTCTGTGAATAGTTGTTCCACTTAAAATGTTTTGTACAAGAGATAAAAGGGCAGGATGTCTGCTCATCCTTACTTTGATATTCTTCTTCAAGTCAGTAAAATATTAATGACAATGTGATTGCACAGTTTCTCATGCACTGGATGCAATGTGTTGTCTTTGGTAGAAATGAATCAGAAATAAAGCAAAATAAACGTCATTCAGATACTATACAGCCAAAGGCATCTTGCATGATTTACCTACAGTTCAAATCAATAAAATAGGCCCTGTGTCACATATTGCATGCACATGCTCATATCTAATGGCTCAGATCCAATGACATTAAGCTTACCAGAGATGTGGTGCATGTTACTGTCTCTTCTTGTTATCACCACCAACAGCACTCTGCAGATCCCTCAAGTATTAAGACAAAAGTGCTGCTTTCAAATGTTCCAACTGAAGTAATATACTGCAAGGGTTTCTATCCTTGAATGCCCGGGCCTTGAACTTGATTGGTCATCACAGAAAGGGTGTGGTCTAAAGAACCAAGGGGGCAGGTAAGTACTGTTGGTTCAGTCACAGTACTATTTTAAAATTTTCAGCACTTGTATGTTGTGATAAAAGTCTCTTTTTGTCCATACAGACCAGCAAAGTCGATCATTCTGGGTGATTAAGAATTTGAATTTTTTGGGAGGCCGTAGAGAGACAACTGTGTAAAAGCTGCCACAAAAGAGTTGTTTCCATTTTGTCCTGGGCTTAAAAGGCATAAAACAATTATCAGTTATGCTCCCATTATATTAAATGGGAGCAAAAACGCATGCAAATCCTCAGTGCGTCTGTGTGATTTGTTGTACTTACTCTGTTGGCCTTGTTGTTGTTGGAATGTTTTTTTTGAATGGCTTTTAGACACTCAAACACAATAACAACAGTAGCTGCTGATTTTTCAGATACAACTCAAAGACAATCATTTATCAGAGATTTGACTGTGATGGACCCACTTGTGGTCACCTACTACACACCAGACATACAGTGTGTATGAGATGCATAAAATATTCATGACCCACTCTCCCCCTGCAGTCCAAAGATGGTGATCAGAATTTCAAAGTGCCTCGGAGACAAACCGGCCCCTTCTCGGCAGCTCGTGTGTTTGTGTATTGAGACTGAGTCGAGAGATTACATAGGTGACTGGAGTTTGGGCCCAGCCTTGACAATGGCTGACAATGTGGCTAATCCAGCCAAATGGCCTCATCCCCTTCCATCCCCCCTGAATTGTGCCACCTTAAGTGTCCTGGGACGATGGTGGGCTCTCTGACGGAGCCAGCAGTTAGCAGCCCGTTCACATGAAAGGCTAATGGGAGGAAGGGTGAAGCAACAGTACAGCTTCTTTAGAGGGCAATGTTGGAAGCTTACAAAACAGAGAATTTCATCTTACAGTGGAAAAACTATTTATGCCAACAACATGATTCAGCTAAGCCTGTGTGCCATCTTAACTTCTGAAACTACCAACTGGACGGTCAGTCTAAACTCTGCAGCAGAATTGTATTTTGAAGTCTAGTGGAGATCTCAAAGTTGAAGATACCAAATAAAGAAAGTGAGCACACGTCTTTGTAGATTCTCAGTCATTTAGGTCATGGTAATCCTTGAAAACTCAGTAGAAAGCAACTGAGCTTCTCTTTCAGGTTCGTGAAGACTTTTCATATCTCATCCAACAGGGTTCTTTGAATTGAACAAGCCTCTTGGATGAGGCGTTAATCCGTTTATCATTTGTTCTTTTCACATTCAAATGAGAACACAAAATCAGAAAATGGAAAATGATCCATTATTTAATGTTTCCTTTACAACTAAAATTCAAAAACCAGATAGCTTTTTTTTGTACTTTACATTTTTGCACTGGTAAGAGTAAATTAATAAATAAAGAACCTTCTTTGAACTGGAGAAGCCTCTTGCATGAGATGTAAAACGTCTTCAAGAACTTAAAAGAGAAGTCCAGTTGCTTTCTACTAAAGTTCCCAGGATTAAAGGTGTAAAAGGTGTTAAATGTGTATATTTTGAGCCAATTTGTTTGGATGTTGGTGTTGTACAATAAAAGTGTATATAGACAAAAATGTTTCTGGTTTATTGGTTTTATAAATGAGGATTACAGTCTGACTGAAATGTCCTACCCTGAAATGAACCCAGTCCGAAACGTCCGTCCACTAGATTAAAGTTAATACACGAAGCCCCCACTGGCCCATTGTTGAGAATGCCTTGATTAGATGTTTGCATGTCACTTGAAATCTTTTGAACTCTTGATGTTCTGTGATCCACACAAACCATCAAACTTATGACAAAATGCAAAATAATGCACAATATATTGCACCTGTGTTGCTTTATCTGCTTTTTTACTGCTTACAGACTACATATAGTTTTTCTTTTCCTTTTTTGTATCACACTTCAGGACACAGTGGCTCCTATCTAAGCTAAATTTGAGATAAAATCTTTCAGGATATTGAACTTCAAAAGTGTTGAAGTATAGACCTGGTGTCTAGCAATAGTGAGACACTGTGTCTGAAGATAATACATACTGTAGTAGAGTATTGTCATATCATTCACCAGAGCAGATTGGTTTCCCTCTTTGGATTTCACAGAAAGAGGGTGGCTCGCTGCCTCGACGCAATCTTTCTGCTCCAACTAAAGGCATGTTGGAACAGTTCTCCTCTGCTTAAATCAACTCAAGGCTTGAAGATGGAATTCGGTCTGTTCCTGCCTGCGGCGTGTGTCACCTCTGGAACTGTGCTGCAAAGTCATAGAATAAGAACATCTGCCTCTGCTGATGCTGTTTTTTCAGGGTGGTCAGTGCTGTATCAGGAATGTGTTTGCATTACAAGTTACCTCACCAGTAAGGTGATTTGCAGTGGAATCCAACAGCCCCGTAAACTGCAGATGAGAGGATATGATCAGCAGCACTTGCTCCTGCATTACATTTGTTTTGTATTTGCTAATGCATCACTTCTGCTGCAGTAAAAATATCATATGGCACAGGAAATGCTGTGGTTTTCACAGTTGCGTCAAGCACGTCTAAGCTGCAGCTGAATGATGCAGTGCATGACCCCGTCTGTTGGTAGTTTAGTGTGTTTGGTTCACCACTTGGATGCAGTGGAATTGTGAGTGAGTGAGTGAGTAGGAAGAATGATCGAAACTGCTCCTTCAAAAGTAGCCGAGGTGCAGCCCCGAAGAATGCCATTTCATTTCCAAGGAAAGGTAAGTGTGGGAAGGGTGAATTCGTAGCTTTTAGCCTCCTTCATAAAAACCCCCAAAACCACAGTGACTGAACAGCAAAGATACCAGATCTCTTATCTGATGAAACTAAACTGATCTGAACTTGAAGCTGCAATGCAACAGTAAAGCAGAGTTGTTCTAATAGTAAAATATTCATATAGATATAGATACAGTACAATACATTAAATTACACTGATCTTTACTTTGGCTAAACACAAGTCTAAGGCATAGAAGTGTCCACCTCTGTCCCACTCATTCTAAAGATAAGTAGAAATGCTTATCAAGTTTCACCAAAGCTCCTACTTACCAATAGTGCCACCTACTGGATTACTATTGAAAAATGACTGTGACCAAATAACATACTTCATCACACAGTAAAGGCCTTAACACTCAACAAATGTGTCTCGGTTATCTTTATACTCACAGTGCCAGTCAGCCTTCCATTTGAAGTTCCATGAAATGTATTTTTGTGATGAAAAGATGAGCTAAAAGCAAAGTTTACAAGGGATACATAGCATTTAGCATCACAGCAATACTTAAAGGAGTTGAGAGAGGTGCTGTAGATAAGAATAATTATAATCCAAGTAATACAGCAGTATATAGTATATAGAAGTACAGTCCAGGACAAAAGTAAGTACAGTCCTGTGCATAATAAAGAAATCAATGTGGTGCAGAGGTCTGCGTCATTGAGATATTGACACAGGACCTCTGAAGGGGGTCCTGTGGTGTCTGACAGTTGATCCTTTAGGTCCTGTGGGTTGTGAAATGTGGCCTCACTGGATCAGATTTGTTCCAGCGCATCTGCTCAGTTGGATCTGGGAAGTTTGAAGGCCTAAGGCTCCTGCTTGTGTTCCTCGAGCCATTCTTGAGCAGTATTTGTTTTGTGGATTGGCCCATTGTCCTGCTGGGGGAGGCTGGGAGTGCCATTGCCAAGAAGTAACCTCCGCTCTCCCGGCAGATCATTGCATTGAAAGAAGATGATCCGTGTTATTCGTTTCACCTGTCAGTGGTTTAAATGTAAACTTAAATTATTCAGAAATAGTATCACCTTACAATTAACTGTATTGTTTTAGATTGAAATGGGTATTTGATCCTATGTGTAATTCAAAATAAACAGGTTTTATACATATGGGCCCCAAAACACAACCTCAGTGCAACAAAAGAGACACAGCTGTTAACACTGGTATGAAAATGATCACTCAAGTAATTTCCAATAAAAGTGTCTTGCATGAACAAGGTTGTAAAAGAACCTGAAGCAGTGGTTAGGAACCACAACCAACAAAGGAGGATGTAGTGGTCGAATACATGATACCACACACAGTGCAGTGTTTGAGGAACCTTGCTTTGAAAAAAACAGGGGCAAGTGATTTGGAACCTGTGAAAACTGGTGTTTCAGTGCCTGCTCAAGGACATTGTATGAAATCAACCTCGGCACTAAAGATTAAACTTTGCCAGAAAACATGAAAAGAAGCCTGATGAATATTGGCAGCAACACACTCACTGGTGAGATGAAGCCAAAATAAAAGGATGTATCAGAGGTCCTGGATCTGGACCACAGTGGCTGCACATGGAAATGATGACTCCCAGTTTCAAGAAGCTTGGCAGAGAAGACATTTTACAAAATGAAAACACGATGCAATAAAATTTTAAAGTAAAGAAAAATAGAACCTGAAAATAAAAATAAAATAAAAGCCTATAAAAAAAATAAAATAATAAATTTATGGAGAAAAAATATATAAAACTGTGCAGATACATATTTTAAAATTCCAAATCAGATAAACCAGCTTGAACTGATCAAAAATATTACAAAACGAATACATACAAAATATCAGGACCAACTTACAGCAACAGGACAAACACAACTAGCAATTAGCATGCTAACCCAGGGCTCATTAAAAGAATAATACTGCTAGTAATTAAGAAATACCACTAGCGCCCCCTGACATGAATACCACAGTGGAAGGCAACAAAGCAGAGAAAAATCTGTGATCTTTTTAGTGAATTAACATTTTATTGTACATGTGTATATATCACATAATGTGAATGTATATTTAAAGTACTAAAATCAATCAAATGTTATTGATGCACAAAAATGGAAGAACATCAGCCAGTAGAAAGTTCATCCAGAATAATACTAAATGTTTAGGACAAAAATATAACAATAAAAATATTTAAATCCCTTTAGGACAAACAGCATTTCCTGCAGAATATAATCCCTCGGTCTGCTGAGCACCGCTGACACATGGTGTTGGGAAAATGAGCTTTTGTGCGCATAATGCAATAAGGCAAAGAAGTCTGAATGAGCTTTAACACTGTCCATGATGCTCTTTTCTAGTGGCTCTCAGTAAAATTAGGACTGTAATGCAGCTGCTGAAGAGGCACTTAGTTACAAAGGATGAAGACATATTTAACCTGTTCAGTTCCTGCTAAAGTGCAATTTAAGTTCACAAATCCTCAAACAAAAAAAAAGCATTTAGTCGTACAGCATATTGTAGTTTACAAGGATAACTCCTGGTGTTTAACCTTATCGGTTATAATGAACTGTAAGCTGTTCTAGTGTCTACACGCTGCAGAAGTCTGATCAAGGACACCTTAGACTTCAGTTCAATTTTTCAAGTCAAAGGGAACAACAAGCCATCCACTTTTTTAGTGTGTAATGCGTCACAAATTAGAGGAAATTGAGAGGGAATTGGTGGAAAGTGTGGAAAGGGAAAAATTAATGAAACGATTAAACTGAAAAATTAGAGCAGGAAGAACCCAAAGTACGCAAGACAAAGAGAAGGGCAAGAGAAAGTGAACTCAGAGGAGAGAGGGATGAAAGATGGAGCTGTGGAGAGAGAGTGTGCAAGACAAGGAAAAACTCCCGAGACTGGAAGGAGCAGCTAAAGATAAAAAGGTGGAGTGAAATTGAAAGGGCATTTCTTCAAAGATGATAATAAAGAGAGGCGGCTTACAAAGGGAGGACACTGACTCAGGGGCTGTAAACGGAGATTAGTTTGTTTCAGAGGCTCTAAAGAGGAATTTACTTATTGATAATGCAACTTTTCAACTGGTCAGAAACTCAAATATCTGTAGACTGAATGGAAGCAGTGTAAGGAAAGCACAGGGGGACGGAGTTCAGTGAAAGCCTTTGAACCGAAGCCCGCAGAAATATTTAACGAGACGCCTGAGAAATCAGAGCTGAGACCAGCAGCTACCAACGCTGCTTCAGCTGTCACAGTAGGAATGTCAAAGAAAGCTATGAGAGAAACACTGGAGGGGCTTTAACCCAGTTGAACTCTCATCATTTTATGTCCTCCTTGATGACATAATCATTGCACATTGGATTTGACTCTGGAATTACTTGGGAATGCAGAATATTATATTGAAATTCTTATTTTATATGAGTTAGAGTGTTAAGATCAATTTTAATCTGACCTCACACACATTAGTAGGTTGGCAATTCATATGTAAATTTAGGTTTTGCCACCAGCAGAGGGCAGCAGAGCACAAACAATACGTTTAAAGCTGTGTAATGATAGTTTAGATTTCCGCTTTCTGAATATATAGATTACTGAAACATTTAGACGAGCAAAGATGAATAATCTCACCCAGTATTTGTATTTGAATGTTCAGGTTCAACAAACTGAACTCCAAGCAGTTTGTGGGTATTCTTTGCTCCTGTTACATTTTTTTTTTACTGCAATATAAAATTCTACACCTTTATGGAAATAAGACAACCATGGCAAGAAGCAGAAAGGACTCAAAAATCATTTTTGCACTGTGCTATACAATTGTAATACCAGAAATCATTTAAACGAGGAAAAATGTGCAGATTTTTTTGAGTAATTATTTAAAAAGAATGAAAAAGAAGAAGAAAAATCTAGAATTGGTACGCTCAATAATTTTCCAAGTGCCCACAGGTGTTACCAATACTGACAAAAAACTAAGCAAACAAACAAACATTTTGTTTTTCAGGTTTCACAGTGCATTCATATTTTTCATTAAACACTGCTTGCAGTTCATCCCAGTCCAGGACAAAGAGTCCTAGAAGTCTGTCATGTCACAGTTGACCTATTATCACCTTATCAGCTATGCCAAGAAGCTCAGAATTTTAGTTTTTTACCAAATCTGGGTAATTAAAATAAAAATTAAAGGGACGTATAGAATAACGAGATTTATAATGAAATATTATGATTTATGCTTAGATCTGGGCAACTTTTCCAATGAAACTGCACATGATTAGATCAAGGACCATAGGAAAATTGAAAACCTGTCATTTTTTTTCTGTTTTTACAGTTTCTGGCACCAATAAACGATGTAACTTTGGCGATTTTCAAAAAGATAACATGCCTTTTTCAAATCTACTCGTGCATTTTGGAGTTGTAAGAGATTAAAGCATCCAGAAATGTCCTAAAATCAGTGAGACTTTATTCAAATGAGGTTGTAAGAGATCACGCTTCCTGAAAAGAGGCAGAGTTCTGCCACCCCAGGGTCACCTTTTTCAGTAGTTGTAAAAAAATTATTTCAAATAACAATGTCATGATTGCAGAAAATTGCTCCGGCAGCGAATATTTCAGCCTCGTCTTGGTTCCCGTCAGACTGACTGATTGGCTCTATCCAGCCTACAGGAGCTCTGCCACTTATAGTAGGTGCAAAGGCCTTCAGGTGTCACTTCTGGTTAAAGAAACAGCTCCACGTGTGGCCAGCGGTATCTCACATATTTAAATAAATTTACATATCTGGAATGTACTGTAATTTAGCCATGCGTGCAGAGGGGCTGTGAGAAGATTTATAACTCGTGAATCTTCCCCTCATTTTCCATCTCTACCTGGACTGCATGTGCTGAGAGGTGAGAGGCTTTCCCATTCATTTTTGTGGATTTTCACTGTGGTTCAAAAAGCAACTCCCACAGCATCCCATTACCGTGCTGCATCTTAAACGTTGCTCCTCGTCAGGTGTTTAGAGGCCTGCGCTGTGTATTCTGCACCTGTGCCAGCTTCGGGGGGGTCCAGCTCTGAGTTCTTTGATGTGTGCGAGGAGGACATTGGAGATGCATAATGGACAGCCACAACAACAGCTGCTCTTCCCCCCTGTGATCACCACCTCTGTGTCCATGGAGGGCCATCCCAAAAGCCAAAAACTCACCCACCCACACCCACACACACACACATATACACAGGAATAATCATAAGCATGCTTCTGTGTGGGGTTAGCCAATTACCAGTGGTACAAAGAGAGTTGGAGAGTGTTTGATAGAGACCTGGGTTCAGACTTCATATCACTGCAGAGCACACACACACATCCACACACACACACACACACTTTCAAATTAAATTAACGCAGAAGGGTGACAGATTTCACAATACCCTTTTCTGCTATGTCTAACAGCAAGCAGCTATTTGAGCACAAGGACACATGGTTTTGACACGGCACTCTCCACCAAGCTATTATTTAAAAACTGGCATTTTAAAGCATTAATCCTGCGGGACCTTGCGTCTTATTTACAGTCATTATAAAGAAGCCCGCAACCAGTCCAATGTTCAGATTTGAAGTTAGAGGAGAAAGAGCTGTCTGGTGCAATTTACAGACCAACTTTGACCCACAAAGTAGTTGAGCACACAGTTTTTCTTGTCTAATGAGGGATTATTACCCAAATTGTAGCTGCGCTCATCTCAGGTTTCATCTACAAATCAAATAAGTTGATCTGCCTAAAAGCTGTGTTTATAAGCCTATGATTGTGAAATAATGGAAGGCCCAAATGGTTAGAAGCAGAATTGTTCTCTAACAGACTGTTTGAGCAGCGACTGTGTTGAAACTGTTTGTGGATTATGCGCTTACCGCTAAATTGCTTCCTTGTCTTTGCCTTTGTCTCTCTGGAGATGACATTTCTTTTTTCTTTTTCTATCTCTACATCTGTTTGTCTTTTCCTGGCGATTTTGTTGTCTGGCTAGCAGTTTTTTCCCCCCTGTCTGTTTCTAACCCCCTGCTCCAGTCTATTACATCAATCTGTCACTTCCTGTTCATTCCTTCCCATACGATCTCGTCCTGTAAATTCCACTGCAAGTTTTCAGCTTTGCGAGCACTTCCTCCAGTTTTGAATATTTTAGTTCCACGGTGATTGATTGGTTCTGCCTGGCCCATCTGGAGACTCAAGCAGCAAAAGAGTCACATGTCAGCTATAGGCGACATGCTGTGGATGATGAGTTCTATCAAGAAATGGTATGTTTTTGTTTACACTGACACTCCGGTTCAACTAGATTAAATGCATCTAATCGATTTCAGTAATTGTTATCTTGCCAGACAGGACCCACGCAGGAAGTGTCCCGTCCCTGCTGAATGTGCCTGTGGGTGCAGGTGCTCTCCTGGTGGCTGCTGAACCACAGCAGTTAATTAATACCACTCGAGTGTGTCAAGACGAGGGAAGCAAAAAAACGCTGCGGTTGGCAGAAAATAGCAAATGAGTGACTTTTTCAACTTTTAAACTACATTTTACCTCAAAACAGAGTGAAGTTATGGCTCTGCACTCTTCCGGGTGAGATTGCATCCGTAGCCTTTGGGTAGAAAAAACAAGGAAAACACCCACACGAAAAACAAAACACTATCACATAACTGTGGCTGATTGGGATGATAGTGAATATAATCCAACATACACCAAACACCCACAGCATTAAAACCATCTACCTATTAACATGGAGAGTCACCTTGGACCAGAGAACGTTCCCACAGCGTTGACTAACATGACCTACAAGTTCTAGTCTCTGTAGATGTCAAAGAACATTTTAAGGAAATTAAGTATCTCCAATAATGTTCCTATTAAGTTAAAGTTGAATTAAGAACATTTCAGCTCCAACCTTCAGAAGATGCTTGGAGGATGAGGTCAGGCTAAAACTCCATGATAACAAAAGATAAATGTTTCACCTTGTGCCACCAAAACACCAAAAACTTTCCAAACCAGTGGAGAACATTCCAACAATGTTGACTAACACTACATACAAGTTCTAATGAGTTTCAATCTAATCCTGAAAGAACATTTTAACAATGTTTAATATTTCGGCTAATGTTCCTTTCAGGTTAGAAGTGAATGTAGAACGTTTCAGAAGATCAACCTTCAGAAAATGTTTGGAGGATGTTACTGGATTATTTTCCATGATAACAAAAGAAGAATGTTGTCAACATCTTAAAAATATTTACCAGATGATTTTATTATCACCTGGAGAACATTAAAACCTACTACTGTCTGTCTACTATTGTGCAGATTCACCTTGTGCCACCAAAAAAAGCTGTCCTAACAGGGAACGTTCCCACAACGTTGACTAACATTACCTACAAGTTCTAGTGATATTTTAAAGTTTTAATCTAATCCTCCAGATTAAGAACATTTTAAGGATATTTAACCACATTTGTTCCTATCAGGTTAAAAGGTGAATCAAGAACATTTCAGCCCCAACCTTGAGAAGATGTTTGCAGGATGTTATCAAGTTTATGCTCCATGATAACAAAAGCATGATGTTCTCAGCATCCTAAAAATGTTTTCCAGAATTTTTTTTTATATAAAACATTCCTGTCACATGATATATTACCATTCTGCCTGAGGATGTTCTGGGGATGCTCTTGAGCAAACACATTATAGCATCTATAAAATGGCCGCACAAAAGAAAAACACTCAGCATTAGGTTTTGAGAACCTAACAGTCGAACAATATTATCACCAAACATAATTAAAACATCTTCAGTTGTCCCACTTTTAGGAAGAAGCTTAAAAAACACTCTGCAGAACCTTCTCAGAACATCTTAAGAACAAATAAATTCTCGCTGGGTTGACTCATAGGGGCGAAGACCTCTGGTTTGTCCTGTGGTGTTTGCCATTTGAGTCCTTTGAGTCCTGTGGATTTAGGGGTTGAGGCCTCGATGGATCGGACTTATTCCGGTGCATCTTGTGGAAACTCAACCAAATTGGGACCTGGGGAGTCTGGAGGCTGGATCAATGCCTCAAACTCCCTGTTCTTTGAGCTATTCCTGAGCAGTTTTTGCAGTGTGGCAGGGCGTGTTACCCTGCTGGGACAGGCTACTGCCAGCGAGTAGTGGATTGTCATGTTCAGGTCGGTGATACATGTCAAAGCAGCATCCACATGAACACCAGGACCCGGGGTTTCAAAGCAGAACATTGCATTGTAAAGAGATGATCGATGCTACTCCCTTCACCTGTCAGCGGTTTTAATGTTGCAGCTGATCGGTGAAACTGAGTTTGTGTGTTTACGTGTTCGTCTGTCTGAGTGTACCAAGCCTACACAAGCCTGACACCCTGTTGACTTTGATCTCTGAGGTATCTGAGCTGGTGAATATTTTTGGATTAGGTGACATTTATTCTCTGATACTCTTTCCTTTAAGAAACGCGGGTTTGCCACATAATCCTCAGAGCCCTTCGTAAAGCCACTCGGAGCGACTGTGTGATTGACGCGACGTGATTTGCATTCCTGATGAACAGCAGTGACCATTACAAGAGAAAACATGCTTAAGAACATCAGAGAGACGGAGAGCAGCTCCCTGTTGGTGTCTGCAAGCTGTCATGTACCATCATCCGTCTTCAAGCCTGGGCTCCCTTTCAATGACACTAAATAATTACACACTCAGCCCACACAGCCGCAGGAACGAGTACTCAAAATAATACGGTCGATACAAATTCATGTCACCATAATTAGCCGAGGAAGTCATTCATGTAATGTTTTTTTTTAATTTTTCTACAAAAATATTTTACATTAGAAAACACAGATTCAAATATACACAGTCCACTTGGTGATGCAATAACTGCAGAACCGCTCAAATATATCAGTCTATAGGTAAATATATCTTTACAGTAAGAATAAATCCAGGGGCTGTGATGCTGGAGCTAAAGGGGCGATACAGGTGAACTGTCCGTCACAAGAAGACTGTATGAACTCCATGACCTGATCGAAGCAATGTGAAATAAACCGGAACCTAAATGTGATACTGAAGATACAACTAAACCAAGGAATGCCCAGAGGTGAACATGAGCAGCAGTTCCTCACTTCAGAAAAGACATTTAGGCGAGAAAAATTGGTGCAGCCACCTACTCATCCATGCATCCGTCTGGCAGAAGCATTCAGACATTCCTGCTCATCACAAGCACTTTCTGAATATGTGTGTGCAGATTGTAGGGATTACTCAAAGGTCAGTTCCCCAAAGTTAAAAAAAAAAAATCCTTACTTCTGGTGCTATCCTACCATGCAGATAGCTTTGGTTTTATTTCCCCCACTTTCTGAGACGTTCAGTACAATGGAGATGAATGGAAAGCGGTGGCGGTTGTGCACACCACGCAGAAAAAAATGACTTTTAATTAACTTTAAATTCAACAGCAATGTGTCTTTTCAGAAACAGTATCCCTGCTACTCGGGATAATTTACAGACCTTGTTGCAAACTATTTTCATAGTAGGAAGGAGCTACCTTTTAAAAATGAGTTTTGTGGGTTACACGCACATAAATCACTTTTTGTAAAGACGCACGGTTGAGGTTTTTCAATGAAATGGCACAGAATAAACTCCATTCATCTCCAGTGTATTGGAGTTGTTAAAAATCCAACCAGCTACATGGTTAGATATCACTTGGGGTGAGTGTGAAAACGTGGATTTTGCTAATGTGATCTAATTTGAGGCAATTTCGGTGAACCAACCTTGCATCAAAGCATCTGCTGTGTGTCTATCATTCACCTTTGCACTGGTCTGCATGTCACAATGAACTTAACTTGTGTGTATGTGAGGCGTTGCTACACATGAATACAAAGAAATCCCTTTTGGAGCTCTCAGAATACATTTCTACTTAGTAATCCTTGCAGTGTTGTGTTTGCGCCGTTCAATAAAAACCTTCGTAAAGCATTAAAAGGAGGTTGGTGACAGTTAAAACAACTGCTTTTCTTGGCATTGACCGACCAAATGACATGTAGAATAAATAACAGCAAAATTAGAGCAAAAATGGTATGAAATTATATAATAAGAGCCACATTTCTCAGGTGTTTGTTTGTCCCTCCAGCAGTACGGAGCCTTGACCCGTGCTTTAGCATCATAGCAGTTCAGAGCGGAGGGCCAGCGAGAGCGTCCAGAGAGGCGGCAGCAGCCAGAGGGGAGACGGTGAGAGGCGAACACCTAAAGGCGAGGCGGTGTCCGAGGTGCAGGAGCAAACCTCGTATCCATTCTCCGCATGGTCTGGGTGCCGGTGCACGTTGACTCTCGTCTCTGTGCTTTTGGGCTCTGCGTCCGGAGAGTCCGACTGCATCTCAGTGCACAGCAACCAGTCCTTAGCGATGAGGCGGGGGTATCCTGCCTCCACCTCCATGTCGCTGCCCGGCACTCGCCAGTACTCCTTCCCTTTGAAGAAATAGGACGAACCTTTGGGGACAGAGAGCTGGGATTAGTCTCTGTCGGTGCACAACGCACAAGAGAGCAGTACAGTACCGGACTGTATAATTTATTATTCACAGAAGGTACAGAATTGTCTTTGCTCTCATCTGGAATACACAACAGGCACAAAACGTATAAAACATCGGGGGGCCTTAATTTCATGAATCAGTGAACCGAGGTGCAAAGTGTTTATGCTTAGTAATGCTAAACGTATCAGTAAGATGTTCACTGACAACAAGGTTTGGGAGAAATCATGGTTTAAATCACAATAAGTCCACAGAGAGTTGAGACAGGATGTTTATTCACTCCTGCCGCCTCCTGGAGACTCAGGTTTACATAATCCAGCCAGCGACTATATTTGTCACCAATGGAACGAGGAAAACAGGTGATATACAGATGCTATTTTGAGCAGACAACCTTTAATCTTCTAATACAAGATTAATAACCACCAAAATGGCACAAATGAGAGTAACAAGTCATCATGAGATGCTTTTATGTTTTTTGGTTGTTGTTAGGCCTTGCTGTAGGACGGCAATGATTCAACCAGAGACTCTGACAGATAATCTCCACCAAATCTTTTATACACTTGGATGTTGTGCAGAATAGTTGAGTTGTAGCTGATCACTTTGCTGGTGATAGCCGCAAGATTGAGCACCCACACTGGAAGAGAGCAGATAATCGAGCACCAGTAGGAGCGTGCACACATAATTCCTAAATTAGATTCTTCAACTAGTCAACGTAAGGCCTCATAAATACTGAAGGAGAGGCGTAGATAAATGATAGAGTCTGAACAGATTGTTCCTTAGTGGCATTATTGCTTTTGTTATATTAACCCTCTGAACCCCAAGCAGTTTCTGGGTGTGTTGCTTCTGTCACTGTCGCTGTGGCAATATAAAGTCCTGCACTTCTATGGAAACAGTACAACCATGGCTAGAAGTAGAGAGAACTCAACACTCAACACAATTTTAAGCTTGGGGTTTGGTAAATTTTCCTGATGGGAAATTATGACACAGATGAATTGTTCAGAGATCATCTGAAAGTTGACAATCTGTCATTTTTTCTGTTCTGAGAGTTTCTGTCTCTGATAAATGGTGTAATTTGAGTGACAAACCCACTGACAGACTTCAAAGGGGTTTAAGTTTATACCTGTACAAATATGTCCTATATGGAAAATAGTTCAGTAAAAACTGTCCAGCATTGCATTTATACACCGGATCTAGGTAATGCTGTATGCTTTCTGTGTGGGCTGGTCAGCGCAGAACAAAGCAATGGCTTAAGGGCACTCTTGACACCATAATTGCACCGTGTCACTGGATTGTTACTGATATACCCACCACGGTGCCTGTCCTTTCACTACGGGGCACTTAAGTTAATTAGAGTCACCAAATTACCAAATGGGAACTGGCGTGATGTGCTGTTAATGAAAATGCCACTTTGTTGTGTGCCAGTATGAAAAATATCTTCAGTGTTAGTCAGATATGGTAAAGATTTTTTTTGTTACCATGTGCATGTTTCTGATCTGATCAATGTAAAAATCGACATTGTTTGCAAATGTTTGTCTAAGATAATAAAGGGATTAAATTTTTGACACTGAATAATGAATGAACATCAGTTTTCTGAAAGTCTTCATGAAGAAAATGAATGGGAATCGAAGTAGTAGTCTTGGATGAAGTGATCCCCTTGTAGCTGACAATACATTCTTTAACAGGTACCTGAGACAAGCATACATAGAGAAGAAAACATTATAATATCGGGGCTCATTAAAAAGTAAAAGCTAAGAAAGAACAAGTGAAAGCGCCTGAGCAAAGTGAAGAATGTTCTCTTGTTCTTAACGGCCTCAAAGCTCAACAAGCACAGAAGAGCTCCAAGGCCTGTAACTCTACAGCACTACAGTAAACAGTCGTGCTTACATGTTTATAACAATCTATACAGGAACTAGGTTGTATTCTGTCGTACAGGTAAGAGCATTGCATTCATCCAAGTGTTTGAGGAAGTGTGAAAATGAAAAAGACAAGGAGACATTAACGGATTCAGTTACTTTTGCTTGCTTTCCTGCAGTCAAGTATGGGCACCCTGAGTGGAATATTTAGCAAAGAATATGTGAGAAATATGTTCAAGTATCGCTTTCTCAGTACAATAAATAATGCAGCAATGGATTTGTAGCAATGCACTGCCTGTGCGGCTCTCTCGGCAGAGGAGTGAGAATTAATGCTTTGTGGAAGCAGCTTTTTAATCTAGATTTGTACTTCCATGCTTTGGCCTTGATAATAAATGCCAAGCATATGTCGCGAGCAATTTCTGATCTTCCAAATATTTACTTCCCAGTAGCTACGCCTTTGAAGAAACAATGAGATTCATTTATTCTGGTCATCCCCAACCCAGGTGCTAATCCCTGACAAGAGCCCCAAGGGCGAGAATGCTTTAACAAGAAAACCTCTTTTTCTTGTAATGATTGTTGCACTTATAATAGATGCTTTTTGTTCCTCTTGGAGCTTATATAGGGTAATAAGAACAATTAGGATGCCTAAAATGTAGAATGTAAGGTGATGGGGGAACAACTATGCTGGTCTAGACAGTTTTTTGTAAGTGGGCGAAAGCTCAAGGCGCCTTGTAGTCCATTTCCTGCGCATAATAATGAGAATATTCAATCTACAGCTGTGGCTTGATGGAAAAAAATATAAAGGATGCCATCAGTAACACATTGCATCACTCTCAGCCCTACCCGACCCGTAAAACCAAGTTCCACAATTCAACTCACTCCCTTTCCAAACACATCCTCCCTTGTCATTCTAATTCTCGATCCTCGCAAGGTTGCAAGATACACTCACAAAGTCAGTCTCCTTAGCCATCTGTCACCATTATTGGGAGACAAAGCTCATAGGGCTGAATGCCTCTTTGTCTCCTTCAACTTGTTCTTTCTTCTCCTCAGAGATCAAATGTCCTAGAGCTGTCAAACAGTCGGTGAATACATTTTTAGATCACTCAGCTTTGGCTAATAACCAAAGTTTTTCCTTCACATTCTTTTGATTGAAGCTGAATCATGATGGACAAATAAGCCTAATGATGATAATGATTCCCTTTGTGTTTGCATTTTGGATTATTTAAATTGTGACTTTAATAAAGGTTAGTGCAGACCCATGCATTGGATTTTTACTGTCTGAAATGTGATGAATAAGAAAACCTTTTTATTCATTTCCACACGGCATGTATTCACACCCAGCACTCAAACATTTGATCTATCACATGAAGCCCCTGTCAGCTGTCAGCTACCCACAGATTAATTACTGTCAGTTTAGTAGAAACTGCGAGGCTAAACTGCCGAGGAAGGAGAGAAGATTGAAGAAAACGTCGAGATGTTTCTCTTGAGTTCCACGGAAAATATTTTGAAGGGAGCAGGGGAAATTAAACTTTAATTTCTTAGAGTTATAATGCCTTCCATTATCATTCTGTTTAATTGGGTGGGAATTTATGTGCAATTTTTTCAATAAAAGCATGTTTGAAATATCATATTTCATTTCCTGATTCAGTGGACATTGGTGTTTGGGATCCGTGTTAGCTAGTAAGGTCCTGCATCGCTAACACACTTCAGTATTTCATATTATCATTGGAATACTGAACAGTCATTTTCATTATCATATAAAGTGTTGACATAATTGTCTAATAATATCAAGAGCCTCAATTCCTACTTAATGCCACTAACTGATCTTGAAGGACTTACTCTCTATTAATAGAATATTAAAATATGTTTAAATAAAGCACGAGGCTATAGTGTATAATTATGTTATTATCAAACCACATGAAAATCCAACAACACAGCAGCTTTCATCCATTGTGTGGCTCTCAGTCCCTAAATCTTTATAAAACCTTTTACAAATATATAATTTAATTTCTGAAACAGGTAGAGTGATGTCCTAAATTAGGTGGGTGCCGTAGTTTTCAGCAAACAAGGAAGTAAATACTGAGTTTATTGGGAACTCCTTTTAGCAGCAGATGAATATACGCTAGTTAGCACTTGGCTAACGAGATAGGGGAGCGTGCCTATGTTCCCACAGCCCTATGTTCCCATATTCCTAAGATATTTTTCAAAATTAGGCCTTATGTTCCCACAGTTCCCACATTTTTACCCCTGGTAGTTAGGGGTTTGCCACTCAATCCCACAGCTGGCTATTTGAAGGAGAGAGGTAGCTTTCCGCGTGGAAAATCTGCGTTTTCCCTTCGTGTAAATGGGGTCTTAGAAATGTGAGACATGTGGGAACATAAGGCTGTGGGACCATTGGGTCGTGGGAACATAGGGCTGACCCCCGAGATAGTATATGTGACAACGAGTCAAAATAAGGTGCCGTGCTGAGGTTTATGATAATGAAAGAACATGTCATGTAGTAGTACAACTCATTTATGTGTTTTAATAGTTAATAAGTATGTAGGAATAGGTTTATCAGGTTTCAGCTACACACACAATACTTCCTACTTTAGTGTTTGTTTTAGCCTTTTCATGGAATTCATTGACAAAAACAAAAAAAAAAAAACGTATGATATCACTAGCCTTATTCCATGAGGGACATCTAGGAACCGTAGTAACAAAGAATTCTGTCTCAACTTGTTTACTCAGTGGTCTCTTGTGTTCTCTCCGAACATCGCTACTGTCAACTGTTGCGGTTCGGTTTAAGTTAAGCCTACTTTTGAGAGACCACTCAAAGAATATTGAGAATGATTTAAAACCCTTTATTCCTCATCCCTTTACTCACCACTATGTAAAAAAAAAGTGGACTCACTTGACCTTTTTTTAGCAGAGATGGTGATTTCGACTTCATAATGTGACACTGCTCCAATTATGACGCTAACTGGTCTCTGAGAATTTCCTGTACGGCTCTGAGATAATATTCATGCTTGATAAATTGAAATTTCCTCTCCTTATACCTTTTTTTTCTCACCATGACTAAAAGGCTAAACTATTCCTGGGCACCATTCTGATGGCAGCAGCTACGATTATTATCGTCATTATAGCTGCATTAATAGACTTTATGTCCCCTTTTTCCCTCCATAGCAACCATTCTCTGGGCTTTTACTGCCTTTCCCTGTTTCCTTATGATTTTCGTTATCTGTCCTCCGAGTCGAGTCATCTCTCTTCCTTTTCTCCCGTTGTCTTTAACATCGCCGTCCTCAGGTGTCCCCATATCTCTTCCGTTCTGGAATCCCCTTCTCTTCCACTTGTCACACATCCGTCCCCGTCTTTCTGTTTTATTTTCCTAACAAGGTGTCATTGTATCTCGCCTTTTCTTCTCGCTGCCGATTCACTCTATTCTCTCTCTCCACATGTCTGCATCCGTCTCCTTTCTCTCTCTAACTCACCCCGGCGAAACAAACAAAGACTTTGATGTGGCTCCAATTCCCAGGCCCCACTGGTCTGTCTGTAGGTTTCCAAGTTTACCCTTCCAGGCTCGGTGGTGATAATGACCAGGGGTGAAGCTGAGTTAAAACTGACTGGGCTCCTCTCACATGAACACGTACATGTGGGTACAGTCATCAAAGAGATTGGAGACCTCTGAGTCTGCAAGCTCAGAAGACCAAACATACACCATGAAACACCTGACAGCAAAAAGAAAGAGCTGTATCCAATTCGCATGCACTACAGGGAGGGTTATCCTGGTTTTTTTTATCGAGCCTGACCTCAAATGCAACACTAAGTGGCAGCTTTTTGGAAGTATTTTCAAAAATCTCCTTGAGCATCATCCAGAGCAAACATAGTCCTACAGCCAAAAGAGCTGCTGCTGCGACTTAAACAAATGGTGCCTAGCAATTTTCCAACTCTCATTAACATGCATGTGATCAGATGGCTGGAGCTACGATGTGACCTTGACACTCAGCTGGTACAGTGGAGCTGCGCGGTGTGATTACACTGGGCGAGCTCCAAGGTTTGAATGTGTTTGACTGTGAATGTGAAGCAGTGTTGGCAGAAAAGATCATGTGTGCTATGAAAAAAAAAAACAGAAAAAAAGGGTAAAAACAACAAAAAACCATATTGACACACAAAAAAACAAACAAATGCAAATGTACCTCTAATCTGCGTACGGCAGCTCTTCCAAAAAAACATGGGTGCATCCAAAGACTGCCAAAATTAAACAAAGTCAAATGAAAGAAAAGTAATTGGTATAACTAAATGCACCGCATGGACGATGAAAAACTTTAAATTTGAATTGATATTCTCATCTGAAATGCTATGCAAAACAGAAGCAGACTTTCTTAACCTTAAACCCCAATATAATTTAAAGTGTATTAAATTGTATTTTTTACAGTAACACAAAATTTTACAGTATTGTAATGTTTTATCAACAGAGAAATTAACTATACAGACCAAAACCATTTTTCGTACCTGGCTGAAAACATGTTTATTTCTGCTGTAAAGTTGCACATTTTAACATGGGGGTTAATGGGGATTGACTCGCTTTTGGAGACAGCCTCAAGTGGCTGTTTGTGAAACTGCAGTTTTTGTCACTTCATTTTTCAGTTCTGGACCTTTCTACTCAGTCATGACTTTGCCAGTGTGTAATATAGAACTGTGCAGGATCCAGACAAGAGTCTCTCTTTATTCGTACAACTAGAAGGTGCAAAACCATGTATTTTGACTCAGATGTCCGTGTAAATTAAAGACATTGGCACCGCTACTACTATTGTAAACAAAATTAGGAGTTTAGAGTCATGCCAACCCCTCTTAACAGCACTTTGAGCTCAGGTCAGCATGCTAATAATGCTGGCAGTGATTAATGTTAGCATGCTGCTGTTTGACAGGTAAAATACCAGGTGGTTGGAGTGCGTACCATATGGGCACAAACACACACTCAGCAGTGGATTCTTGGTTTGACTCACAGCCTTTGTGCTGCATGTCATTTTCCTACTCTTTTTTTTCCTCCCTGGACTGTCAAATAAAGGCAAACGATCTGAAAAACAAATCTTTACGAAAGATTGATTATGGTCTTAGTTCAGCGTGTTAATGCGCTTGCAGTAACCTTGAAGGACAACTGAGGCTGATGAGAATGTCATTCATTTTGAAGGCATCTGGTCTTACAAATCAGAGCTATTAGACAAAGTGAATTCTTGACCCAAGTTATTTGGGAGATAGCTGTATCAGTTTTCATGGTATCCAACAGCTGAGACATTTCACTTAAAATTTCATGTCAATCCACCTAAGAGTTTCAAGACAGTTTACCAACAGCTAAAAAATATCAACCTCTTGGCAGCAATCACAGAAAATTCAGGGGCTCACCAACTTCATAGCACGAAAAGACATGGATCATGCACGAGTGTACAGAATGTTATGGCAGTTCATTCAGTATCTCATCGAGATATTTTAGTCTGGACTGACTGACCGAATGACTAGAGTCATATGAATAGCATGGGTTAAACTTTCATGCAACACTTGAACCTGCATATTTGCCAGCTTACCTAATTGTTCCATTCTTGTCTCATGTTCCTCTCATTGTTTATTCCTGTCTGAGGACTTCCCCTGAGTAGGATATTGCACAGTTTTGCCTTAGGCATAAGAAATACCAGAGATACCAGCGGTTTGAAGCTCCGGTGGAGTGTTACAATTCTATTTTTTTCTGGAAAAAATGGGATAATCGCCGCACGAAACAGTGTGGACTCATCATTTATACAGCGAGTGATATCAATAAGTCTTTATAATCATTTCTTATCAAAACAGAAGAGGTCAAAAGAAGTCACTGGCCTTCTTCTGTACACCTTTTTATTGTGGGTTAGTTTTGATCATTTATTTAGTTGAATCTGAAAAAATACACCAATTTACTATCATACATATATTTATTATTATGGAACCATGTTGTAAGTTGCAATGTTTTGAAATAGCCGCTTTTGTATTATTCTACAATCTAATCATCGCTATCACTGGGTCTGTTTTTCTGACTTTTGTGCTTTATTGTATTGTGGGATATATTGGAGGAACTTTGTTTTTAGCTCAGAGACAAAAAGAACTTTTAGATTCTAACTAAAAAATGATGAGAGAGTAAAATGTGCCAGAGGGACCAGGCTGCTCGCTATGATGTGCCGTCCAACTTCGCAAAACTAACCATGCTAGTTTCACATCTCTGTACATTACACCAATTGTGTAACTGTGGAAACTGTTGGATTGTTTAATTCACATCAAGCTCTGCATTTGAGCAGACTGACACATGAAACAAAGCTTTTCGTTTAGCTTTGTTGTAATCATCTGCTCTAACAACAAATGTTGCTCGTTGGCAAAGAAAAATAAGCTCATGGATCTTATGAGCAACTTGTCAAAATGAAATATCCCAGCAGGGTGACTGGCTGTTCTCTATGTGACAGGATTTCAAACAACCAATAAGTGAACTTTGCCTCTCAGGCAGAACCACAACACACTGGAGGGATTACGTCTTTTAAAGTGACTCACCATCAGACCACCTCATGGCGTCGTCCAGCTGTGGTGGCAGCCCCTTCCACAGCGAGCTGTCTTTAGGGTAGCCCATGTCCATACGTCTCTGGTGGTCGTCGTAGCGCCAGTAGTGGTTGTCCTTGAAGAAGTAAGTTTTGTCGTTGTGTAGCCAAACAAAGGCTGCGTCCACTCCTTCCATCGGTAGGCCAAAGTCACTGATTGGACGTGGGTAACCCTCCTCCACAATATTGTCTTTAAATACCCAGTATTTTAGACCTACAAAGGTGGGCAGAGGGATAAATTCTACCTTATAATATAGACTTTTACAAATAACACACCACAGACAACTGAGATAATGCATTTGAAAAGATGGCAGCCTTGAGATAAATGTAAAGGACATTCAATTTGAATGGAAAAAGAGATTAATACATGTATACAGGCGATCTGTTATGAAAAGATGTGAAATTTGCTGTTTTTCTTTTCATTTTTTAACTCACGTGGATTAAAAACTAAAGATCTTCTTAACGTTCCCACCACATTTCAAGAAACCTATGACCTGTCTTCTTTCATCTTGTTTCATTACAGAGTCTATGAGTCACACATTTTGATTTGATTTGATCAAAGCCTTCTAATGTATTACAATTTTAAAAATATAGTTAAACTGGGATGGAAGGAAAGAGGAAAGTGACTGTGATTCCACTAAATCAGATTAACTTCCTCTATGATTCAAGGCTCATTTCTGAGTTGACTACATTTTGAAATTTGACGCTGTACCTTTAAAAAAGACTATTTTGTGGTCCCCGGGCCTCTCGTACACGGCATCTACGCTGTCCAGGTTGTTTGGGAGGCCCCTCCAGAAACGATGGATCTGAGCAGGACGCAGAGACACCAGGTGCTTCTCTCTTGTGAGTCGCCAGAAGTACTTTCCTACGAGGAACAGTATAGTGGTATTGGAATTAGGAGGAGCAGCACTATTCTGGAAGTTCATTTATATGAAATTCAGGTTGCCATCATGAAAACTCTACATATATAAATGAGGATTGACATAGTTATTGTTACCACTTGATTGTTTGTGTATGAACGGCATGTCAGTGTTCAAGGTTTGGTCTTTTTCTCAAAGCACAAATTCCCTTCTCTACACGTCTTCTGTCACCTGCACCTTTAGCATAGTTAGGTCAACTGCAAATTAGGGTTCACATTCTTTGGAAAAATGTCAGACAACATGACACACAAAAGTTTGAAAGCTGTGGCTCGAAGTCACAATTCCATATGCTGCAGGCTGATAAGAAAAGAAAGCAAAATCTGCATCTTCATGAGTTCAAATGTCTGAATAAAGCAGCATGCTAAAGACAAAATCACAGCAATGATCTATAAACTTTTAATGTCCTGTATGTTAAATTGATATATAGATTAAAAAGGTTTTTTAAAAAGGTCTCCAGAAATGTCAGTTAAAGTTCAGCACACTTTACTGACACTTCTCCAGCTGAAGGTATGCGAGTCTGTTTCTTGTTTCCATTGTCAGTGGGAGGCTCGGGGTCATTCCTCCAGAGGGCGAGCATGAAAGCCTGATGTAATTTTCGGACTGCAGCCTCTCAACAGGGCTCAACCGGCTCAGTCGGATGTCTGCAGCTGCCGCCTTTCTCTCATCCTCATCCCTTTTCCTTTCCTCTAATTTTGCTCTTTCTCCACTATCTTGTTTTTTGTCTGTTTTTTCCCCCCGCACAGCTCTGCAGCTTTGCGTCTTTTCTCTCTCCCCTTTGTGCCGCTGTACCTTTGAAAAAGAAGGCCTCCCCTCGTATCTGGGCCACTGCATCAAAGTGACTGGTGCATCTGTCTGGGGCATCTCGTGCCAGCCTGGGAGAGATGTGAGGAGAGGAGGAGGAGAAGGAGAAAACATTTTAAAAAGAGGGGAAACAAGAAACTCATGGACATTTATAACACTTTAAATCTTTAACCGCCACAGATGATGCTATGATCCAATGATCCTCATCTTACATTACGTTTATTACGAGTGCTGTCCATTAACTTTTTTTTGCATAAACCCTTATCAACATACATCCAATTTTTGTTTATTCTTTCCACGCCATCTGCTGCTACTGGGTGCTTGTGCACGAATCCGTGCTAAACGAAAGAGAAGGAGCTATCAGGCTGACATGGTGAGATCCCCGGATGCATTTATCCCAGAGGTTTTTAGGTGATTTAAAGCACTGACGTGGCCTGCCTGCCAATGATGATACCATTAGCTCCATGGGGCCGAGAGTGGGAGCCCGCCAGGCCTTATATCGCCAACAAAGGTCTCTATTCAGGGCTCTATTAACACTACGCCGCTGCCAAGTGGTCAGTATCGGTGCCCTTGTCAGACCTAATCTAACTTTTTCACACATCACGACCCGAAGAAGGCAAAGTAAAATAATTAATGAAGCTGGTGGAAGTCTGAACGCAAGGAGAAAGTGTGGATAAATAGTCCACCACTGTCTGTTTAGCTTTTCCTAACGCAGTCTTGCTGTTTATTCTAGTCTATGTGCAGACACGTGTGAGCAATTTGTGAAATGGAATCACAGGCCTTCAGGATGATAAGATCCGTGTAAATCTTTTTTTATTGGGCCTCCTGGGAGCTACTTTAAGGTTAGACCTTAGCGGTTTGGGTGTATGAACGTGAGCGAAAATGCATAAATGGACAAAACGCAGCCTAATTATGCTTGATAACCTGAAAAAAAAAACCCGACAAGCTGATTGCTGCCCAACTTCCTTCGGGGAATTACTTAATTAGATGGGCAGGCTCCCAAGCTCACTCTCTGACTCCTGGCTAATTTGCTTTGTCGGTACCTTGCAACTTCATATCAAGCTCTAAAAAGCCCTCCATTTACGTAAATGTTTGTTATTCCTGCATAGATTCATTACACGGCGTCTCAGTGGAAGTAGGAAAAAAGTAATAAAATTAAAATACAATCAGAAATCTTTGTAATGAGATACAATGCAGTGCAATAAATGCAATAGATACCACCTGTATGAGGCCCATGAATGTAATTTATTTTATTGCCCCTAAATTGAAAATGGATATTTTATAACCATGTACGTATGCCTGGTTGAGAAATTCAGCCTGAAAGACATAAATGTAATGTTTACTATAAAGCTTTATTTGGTTTGTGGAGGTTTATGAGCATTTTCACCTTTGCAAACTCAAACCATGAAACAAAACAAAAAGCAGCGCTTGTTCTAATGAGAAATGTCAGCACCAAAACACGCCTCTCTGCTGCAGTCAAGTGGATTTTGCAGAACAGGCAGGGACATGTAGAATAGGATATACGGAGTGAATAAAGGTTGGAAAATGTTTGATTTCGCCCAGCAAAACTACAACACTGTTGACGCATTTGATCGAGGTGAAAGGATCCTCGAAGTAGCAACTAAACGATTGCTGAAGGGGCTGAAGTGGACTTTAATACATGATATTATAACAGCAGATCTATTTTTCTAAAGGGTGAAGGAGTATTTGTTAGTCTTCTACTTACAGGACAGTGGATCTATTCTCAGGAAGGTCCAACAGGACGGGAGGTTCGTCGGTCTGAGATGGATTCACTGGTTGATTTGTGTGGGACACCGAGTCTCTGACACCTAAAATGACATCAAACACCAATTTAATGCAAGACACAGCATTTGTTATGTTATATTCTGGTGATTCTTTGCTATTTATTTCATTCTCAGTCATTTGTTTTGTTGCTGTTTCCCTATATTCTCGTCTCCCTTTGAGAATTCCATTTCTTTGTTCACTCACACGCTTCACTTCATTCTGGGATTCAGTTTGATTCAAATCACATTCCTCCATTATTCATTCCTGCACTTCATTCCTCCTCTCCGTGATCATCACTCTCCGTCTCTTCTCTCACCCTGCCGCTTCCCATATCAGGGCAATGTGTGATAAAGTCACCTGCCATAACGAGGTCCAATTAACTCCGTCCGTGTTTTCATTAGATCAATAGCTCTGCTCTACAGAGCTCATCAGTTGCTGCCCACAGCGTGAGGAGGCCTCTGTATCAGTCTCTGAGCTGTTTCCACCACTGCACTGGGAAACATTTATAATTACAGCAACGAGTCATGAGTCGTGGCCAGTGGAGGAGATCAGACATGAAGAAGAGGCAGAAACATATTTGAGACCAGTTTGCTTTTAAGTTGCATCGGCCCATCAGCTAATTTAGCCTTTATGTGACGTAGCATAAATTTCATGTTTATAATGAGATAATGTTGTAAATAACAATAAAATACATTGTATGTGCAGCAGATAATGGCATAGGCATCGCAAGAAACTGAAAGGCAGATTCTATAAATATAAAACAGTAACTTCCCATTAATGCCACACATGCTGTTACTTCTATGTTGTTATGGTGCCCTTCATAGTTATACAGCCACTTTGTTTCATTTTTAACAGCTTCTTCCCTACCAGGGGCAGAGTCAGTACAAGGCTCTGAGTGGCCAAAACAGACTACAAAACACACATCCAGTGGTAGCCTTTCAGAGGGCTACTCATAGAACTGAAGTTACATCCAGCAACTACTTCTTTTCAGGCAGAATTACTTCCAGAACCTTTTTTTCTGTGGCATTTGTTCCCATGCAGATGAATTTTAACAGAGCAGGCCCCCCTCCCCGTCCCCCACCGCCGCATTGTTATCATCGAAAAGTGTACACACTGTACAATAATGCCATTTTTGTGCATGTCAATAAAGAACTCCTGCATGTTTTTGTTGTTTAAAAGCTGTATGATTTATGTTTAGCTGAGCTCCTGTACTGGGTCTTAAAGACTGTAGGGATGAAACCTACTTTGAAGAGCTCTGGAAGCAAGTGACACAAACTGCTGAGCATTGCAAGACTGACCTAGAACCTGCAGAAATGGACACAGTGTGATGTGTCACCCACTCTGAGCAGAACAAGGACACTTTGACGTAAGTGTCTTAAGCGTACTTATCTCATATGATTTAAATTGTAAGGAAATCTTATGATCCCATTGTGAGTAATAGTCACAGCCTGGCCAGGACTATAAAAACTGTCTGGCTCTTTCACTGTTCCCCATTAATCAAATGCAGAAACACATCTCTACATGTATATGTGCTTGTTATAGCAGCAGGGTCAGATTCAATAATGAAATTGTGATGAAAACTAATTTACTTTACCTTCTTGTCACTTTTTTACATACACAAATAGACCACATGTTCATTCTTACCGTACAGCTGCCAGACTCGGACTTTGTCTTCATAGGGCAGATCATATTTCAGAGGGTCTCCCACGGGACCCTGGTAGTACGGCCTCATGATGGACTCGATGGCAGAGGTGTGGACCAGGCCGATGGCGTGACCGAACTCATGGACCGCAACCGCGAACAGATCCATCCCGTGAGAGTCTGAAAGAGCCAGAGAGAAAAATAATTAAACAAAATGTAACCAGCAGGTGTAAAACTTTAAAATATATGAACGAGAAAGCAATACTTCATACAAATACAGTCCTAGACCTTTCATACAAGGGGACAAAGCCAGAATGAGGGAGCTGCAGAAAGCATTCAGGAAGAAGGTTAAGTTTGCTAAAATCAGGCACAAGGACGAGGTGGAGAAAAAAATGAGCATCAGGAAATGCAAGAGAGGCATGATGGGCAGATCATCCAAGCCTGCAGTGGTTGACTGCCCAAACCCCGCCTCTCTTGCAGAACAGCACAACACCTTCTTCACCCGTTTTAACAATAACATCTCACAGATCACCAGCACCCCTCAGTCCTCCATACACAAGCCATCACCACCAATGAACACCTGGTAACCTCCATCCTACGCAGAGTAAACCCAAACAAAGCGGCTGGCCCAGACACTCTTGGGGGCAGGGTACTTAAGGACTGTTCCATCCAGCTAGGTGGAGTCTTTACCAGGTTGTTTCAGCACCTCTTGGACTCAGGCATCGCTCCAAAACAGTGGAAGGAATTAACCATCATTCATATCCCAAAAAGCACAAAACTGAAAGACTTGAAGGGCTACAGACCAGTGGCCCTGACATCCACCCTCTGTAAATGCATGGAGAGAGTTGTGTGAAATTGGCTGTTGGGTGTACAAAACAAAAAGAGATACCGATGACACAAGTCTCATGCTTTTAGATACAATCACTAAACAACTGGACTCCACACATCCACACACAATGATTTTATTCATGGACTTTTCATCAGCTTTTAACACTGTAAATAACAACACCCTGCTACAATGCCTCTCTGACCTCCAGGTTCACCTCACACTGATTTTATCGATAAAGGACTTTTTAATGGACAGGCCACAGCATGTGTTTCTAAATGGTTTTAAATCCAATTCAATGGTTTTAAAAACAAGGCTCCACCAGGGCTGTGCTTTGTCACCTATCCTGCTCTCTGCCTACACCAAAAGCATCACCTGTAGCAGGGAGGGACTGAGGCTTTTTAAATATGCAGATGACATGGCCCTGGTGGCACATATCACCAATACCCAGACCCTGACACAATACAATATTCTCTAAAGCTCAACATTTTAAAAACTAAAGCGCTATGCTGTGGATTCCCAGGGAAAAGCCCAGATCTGTTCCAACCCCTTAAAATCCATGGTCTGTCTGTGGAGCAAATGTCTTGGGACAGATATTGACACCTGCCTGTCCTTTGGCCAACACGTGGACTCTGTCTACAAAAAGGCACAACAGCATCTCCACCTGCTCAGGAAACTCAGTTCTTTTAAAATTTTAACCCTTGTTTATAAATCGCTCATCGAATCCATCCTCACCTATAACACCTGAACCTGGTTCAACTTCCTCACCATCAAACACAAAACAAAACTCTCCAAAATAATAAATCAGGCCAGGAAAATTACTCAAACAGCCCAACCCCCTCTGTGTAAACTGATGTGTAAACGCTCAGTGAGGAGGAAAGCCACTCTCATCACTGAGGACCCCTCCACCAGTCCTTCATGCTGCTGCCATCAGGCTGATGCTTCAGAACCCCACTGGCCAGGAAAAACATCTACAAAAAAACTTCTATCCCCTCTGCAATAGCTGCTCGTAATAACGCAAAAAAAAAAGACTGCACTGTGTTTTTAGTTACTTTATGTGTTTTACTTGTTTTTATTTATTGTACTGTTTTTGATGTTAGACTCTTTTTAATGCTTGAGTGTGGTTTTCAAAACTTGATATTGCTAGTCACACTGATTCTCTAGTATAAAAGCAACTTTGTAGAAACTGTTTGTTTTTTCATATGTGACAACCATCTTTATAGAGCTGAAACAATCAGTTAACTGAGATAATATTATGACATTTTACCAAAAAATGACAAACATCTGGAGGTTTCAGCTTCTCCACTGTGAGTATTTGCTGCTTTCTTCTGTTTTCTATCACCACAAAATGAATATTTTAATGTTTTGGACGGCTATTTTCCTCAGATTTTATTAATCAAGAAAATAATGATGGTAAAATTAGCTGCAGCCCTATGTTCATCAGAATCACACTGTGTAATACTACGGCTTGCAGCTATATGAATGGAACCAGTTCTGCAGCTCCAACTGTAGCCCGTGTGTACATGGTTTATAGCTGACCCGCTTTTTACCTTGACTGTGACCAGTAGTCTGGCTTGATTGGTCAAATGCGTCGAGGTCACACTAAATCGTACACAAGTTCTCAAGGTGGCATGAAAGAACTTCAGTAAGTGGCTTTGGAAAGATCCACAGCGATAGTCACCGATATGACCTTTCTGCTCTGAGTGTGTGTCCCAAATTGACCCTGTTCAGGTATTTTTCCGCTCATCTGCTTATGGTGCAAATTAAGAGGCATGACAGACAGCTCAGGAAGCTTTGAGTGCTGTTAGGAATGTGGTGTAGTGAGATAACTATGGTAATACTGCCTGAGTCCCTGAGCCGCCAATCAAAATCTGAGTGCGGAAAGACACCTAAAGAGGCTGCAGGCTATTAAAGCACTTTCCTTCCATGTTCAGCTGAAACATGAAAAGAAAAAGCCTCCAAAAACTCCTTGTCTGACTTCGTGAAGCAAGACAAAACCTCGGGCTTGGAGATTTAGATTTGAAAAAAAAATATGGAGAGCTAGCGTGTCAAGCTAGCTTAGAGTTCCTTGGTGGCTCGGCTCAAGTCTGCATTCAGTTAACCTCAGGTTGGCCAAGGCTAGGGACATGCACTTGTGCTTACAGTATTCACCTGGGGTATTCAGGAGGCAAATGCCAAGTCTAATCTAGAGGAGCACATGGTGCAGGTGAACAAAAGGAAGGATTGAGAGCAAGAGAGAACGGGGGCTCAGTGTGTACCATGTCATCATATTTATGGTTCATGTGAAGCAGACAGAATAGTCGTAATGCCCGCAGACAGAGTCGGAGCAAAGAGAATTGCATGAATGTACTGGATTCATTTAGGACGTCAGGGAGAGACAGAGAGTCAACTTTTGTGTAGCTTCACAGACTGTTAAATTCTTAGGGGTTCAATCTTTGTTCTTGCAGATTCACCAGTGACCCATTAAGTAGCTTTTTATCAACCCAAATGCTTTTGTTGCATGGTGCTGAGAATAGAGATTAAGAGCTTCACTCGCTATAGGCCTCTAAACCTTTCCTGACTGCCATCCCTCCAGTCCTCAAAAACTGGGATCACAGCACTCGGTTGCTTTGATCTTGGTTAAGAAAAATCTATTAAAGACTTCATCTGGCTACCTGGAAAACATCACAGCCTCCTGGATGCCCTGAAGTTAGCCTCCGGGGCCAACATGTTTATATGTGATAGTGTGAACATGAGTCTGAAGTCGCTGACAGACATTGAGAGCTTATAGAAGGATAGTGTTGCAGTTAATACCTTGTCTCCTAGATTGCAGCAGCCATACACAATCCCTTAATCATATTTAGCGGCTATAAGCGAGGTTCAAACTTAAAATGTCTCAGCTAGTGAATGCATAAGCATTGGCACTACTTGCATAAACACATTAAATTTAATATGCTTAATATTAACGTGAATGTGCTTTGCTTTATTTACATATGCACAGGAATATATGTTTACCACTATTAGCATAATGCAGTTTTACGGTATGTGGGAAATACTCAGTACATTTATTTTGGAATTAAGCAAAACCACATGGCCATTGTTGTGTATTTTCAGGTATTTTGTGCGTGTGTGTGTGAGAAATATTAATCTTGTTATTAGTTTTCTGAACCTCAAACAGTTTCTGCTTGTTTTTTGCAACTGTTTGCTCACTAAGAGCTCATTTTTCACTGCAATATAAAGTTCTTCACCTCTATGAAAACAGCAGAACCATGGTCAAAAGTAGGGAGAACAACAGCATTGTAATACAATACAACAAAGTTATAATGCTATAAATCATAAAAAAGATTGCATTCTTTGATTATGTACTGATAGAAATGGAGTTAACATATGCAGCATCCAGAGGCGTAACCAACCACTGAGAAAAAAACTCGTGGCTCTAAAAATATAGATATTTTTCTGTTTATATTTTCAAGTTGTCTCCATACTTCTTTCTACTGTGTGTACACGGTGGGCAGCTCAGCAGAAAAGTACCAGAATTTTTCTCATGTGACTGTTGATCACAGCTGAGTCACCCATGGCTTCTTAAATGTGCAGACAAGCGCATAATTTTGTGTTTTTTAAAGAATTTGTTTAATATGACAGGTAATTTTTTGGTGAATTTTTAAATGAGAAAAGTTGTAGAATAGAATTATGTTGGTGAAATAACTCAATTTTTAGGCTAGATTTGGTCACACAGTCCTTGATTAGTTCAAGGACTGTCAGGAAGTTTTAAATCCCACGATTCTGTCTGTTATTACTATGATAATAATAATAATAATAATAATAATAATAATAAAAACATGGATTATATAAACATATATTTAGTAATATAAGCATAATATTGGCAAATTAACATGCCTTTCAAATCCACCAACAGGCTTTGGTGTTCAGAGGGTTAAGACTATATTTTATCAAGTGTCAGATCAGCCTTACTGGGTCACATATTACAGTTACACCACTCAGTAAGAAGCGTAAATACTTGGTGACAACTAATCTCTCCCAAAGACCTGATTTATGCGGTGCAACCTGCTTTAATTTAGTGGGCTGTATATCTACACTTAACACCTATGTTATTATTAGGTTTATATGAAGAGCTGAAGCAGCTGTCTCATGGTCTGTTAGTACTGTGACTACTGGACTTCCAATATGGCATGACATGATCTGACATGATAAGAAAAAAAGACACATTTAAACCGACGGAATCGATGTAACATGTCACAACACAGCGTGGCCACAAGACTCACAAATCCAAATGATTCAGGCCCTCTAGGACGTGGAGCCTTCCTTTGGGGGTTACATTTTTAACCGGATCAGAGAAAGAGGCTCAGCAGGGGCTGCACTTCATGCAGCAGCTCAGGACATTCAGCTTGTCAGTGACGGCGGTGGCTGACAGCCAACATTCAGTCCGCCGTGACATGACACATCGCTCTCCTGTTTGGGCCACACGGGAGGAAAATCGTACTAAGCAAATAGCCGAGTAAAAAGAGATTGGTGCCAGCAACATGCCTATTCTCTGAAACATCTGTTGGTCCAGACCCCTGAAGATCCCACCCTGCGTCCCGTCCACATTATCAAAACCCTCCCATCCATGAAGCAACACAAAAACAGCAGATCATGTCTCTGTACCTCTTATGTTCTTGAATCAGTACTTCAAGTTGCATTTTGCACTATTTTTCAGCTGAGAAACCGTTTAAACAAACATTTTTCACCAAATAATGCTTTCTGGAGTTTTTATTCACATACAGCAGAGGTCTAAAGTTATTTTTACGAACATAAATTTTGCAACAATACGTGTTTTCACACAAACAGCTAATGTACAACGGCAGATCTTATCTCTGTAAAACGCTTTACTACTCGTTATCTTCATAAATCACAACTTCAAGTTGCATTTTGCACTACTTTTTAGCTGAGAACCCTTCTTAACAAACATTTTTCAACCAATAATGTTCTCTTCAGTTCCTAATCACGCACAGCGGAGGTCTAAAGTTATCTTTACGAATATATATTTCCTGAACACATTGCTCTGTCTTGTGTTTTTTTTTCCTTATGCAGTTGGACCTTATTATGCTGATTAATGATCAGATGTGTTTTCTCTGTCCCTCTCTCCTACTTGTTCTCGCTGCACTGCCATATATTTAGACATATTTATTCTCTGGTGGCCAGTTGACTGCTCTCCTCAGCTGTATTTCCTCAGTCCTTCTCTCTAAATCCCTACTGAAATGATTTAGTTTGTTACAAAGTTCAGTTTCTGGCTCCGACCGCTTTCTCCCAGGTTTACACACACACACAAATACCCAACCAAAACAAACATATAATATATAAATGCAGAAGTTTCTTCACGTTGTATTGCACAAAACATCTCATTGCATCAGATCTCTCAAGGATAGCACTTTGCATAGTTTCTCCAGGACTCCAGGTAAGAGCTATTGAGTAATCAATCAAGTGCACTACTTATTGTGAAGGAGTGTGATGTAACCACACTGGTCTGCGGCATTTGAGTAAAGTTCTACAAGGCAGCTGTACAGGCAGAGATGGATGTAAGCAGCCTGAGGGCTCGTCATCTGACGTGTATCCTTGCACTGCTGTGGTCAACTGTTACACCATCTTTGCTTACATTTCGCGTCTCGATTGTTCAGAATTTGAGCGTCGTGCCATTATTTCATGTCACAGTTTTATTTTCTCTTTATTTTGGCTGTAAATGTGAATATGCCACATTGGTGCAAGAAAAACCGCAGGCAATAGTTGTACTAGATGGCCTCAAATTCCCAATATGGACTATTTAGTGAGAATAATAGCATTAAAATGTGTTTAAACCTTCATTTTCTACAGCCTCTGTGCAGCTCAAAACAATACAAACCCTTCTTGATCTCCTCCATGCTCAGCGAGCCTTAACAGCGCTGTCTGCTGCCTCAGTTATTCCAATTTAGTGACCATAAGCAACCTAATGGTTGCGTTGTGCCTCATATTTCATCCAAACTCAGTAGACAGAGACACAGACACATAGATTTTCAGTGTGAAAGCCTCTCATTCATGTGTTTTCATGCTGTGTTTTCAAGCTTGGTGCCTCAAAGACTGAATTCTTAAAAGGTAAAGTTGATCTGTCGAATAAAATAAATATGCAATATGATAATCATTTAAATGTGAAAAAAACATGAAGGAGTGTAGCTTTAGAGCAACCTGAAAATTATATTTCATGTCATATTTACTAGATACAAGAGGAACAGTAAGCCCTAAACAGATGTATATACGTTGAAGTTTATTGTTGCTGTTATGTGAACCTGTTCTAACTTTTTGCTTTGTTTATTGTCTATGGATTCTGATTCTGTTTCACTTTTCTGGTGCTGAATTGTTCTGCAGTATTGTTGCTGTTGTTTTTTTCCCTTCAGGTTTCTATTCTGTGTTGTATTTAATAATTATTTACTGTCTATTCCGGTTCTGACAGCATCAGTGTGGGACTGTGGAGTGAAACCAGGGCACAGATGAGACGTGATGCGATGTAAAGAGCCGGTTTAAAGGCTTTCAACTTTAAACTGCACTTTCAATAATGCCACCCGTAATGACATGATGTAGTCTAGAGAGAGGAAAGTTTACTATTCTCCACATGTACCAGCAGTTCTGTCATGGTCTCTGTTCTTTTAGAAGGCTTTAACTGCACTTTTCTACAAAACCTCCCCTTCGATCCTCGACCAACAAAGCACAAAGGGACAAAGAGTGACAAGGTCAAACACAGACTTTTTACATTTTTACTATCCTGTCCGTGGTCCCGTAACTTTAATAGTTCCCTAGCAACACATTTCATACAAATACTTTTACATCTTGACATCCTGAAAAAAACCCTGCACATTGTCAGTGACTTGCACTTACATTTTTTGTAGGTTTTGATTGGAAGACCTTTATTTTGAAAGACTAAAAACGTAGAGTAAAGGCTGCCTAATGCACACTATGGAGAATGTGCATGAGAGGATGGAAGCCATCCAAGACAAGACAGTGAATCTTTGCACAAAGTCAATGCTAAGAAAATACAAATACTGTGTTTTATAAATTGCAGAGTCTGTCTTTTTGAAATCAGATCACTTTGTTGCATCTCAACCACTTGTCACTCCACTTGTGTAGCCTGTTCTATGTCAGTATTCTGGTCACAGGTGTGGACATAACAAAAAATGTTGAAATTAATTAGTAAAAAAAGTTTAATTAAATTCACGCATAGTCTAACATTCACCGGAACAAAGTGTCCCAATTACCACAAATGCTTAAAAATCAGGACTGCACCAATATTCCGCTAAGAACTTTATGCGAATGAAAATATATTGTAAAACTACACTACCCAATATCCAACCATCCTTCCAGTAGCCAAATCCTAACACTTACAAGGATTAAACTTCCATTTCAGTCGATATCTAAATTATTGATGGTTTTAATGACCCATTTTTAATAAAGACCGGGAGAAAATGCTTTATTTTGATTCTGAGAAACACCAGCAATAATTTTCATGCGAGCACAAGCTAAAAAAGCAAGCACAAATAAATAAATAGACACACATAAATAAAAACTAGTCAGGATAAAGAAATGGTCTCAGCTTTTTACACATTAAATCAAGAAAGCAAGAGGTAAAGTAATACATGGGAGCTTACAGAGGGCGACTAGGGTGAAGTTTTTAAGTGCCTCCACGGACACCGAAACAGAAAGTCCATTAGTCCTTAAAGCAGGGCGTCACTTAGGTGGGGGTGTTGGAGGTCTACGGTGGTGTTTTCAGACCTTAAACCCCGTCTTCCAAGGGCAACCCTTGGTCAATGCTGGCCGCAACCTCCACCATGGAGGGCACGGAGGCGGCCGTGGACTAGCTCATGTTTGGAGGCCTACATGGAAGCCGGTAGGGAGAGTGATGGTGTGTAGCATGCTCCATCACCAAAGGATATAATAGGCCGTTTATGAGCCAGAGAGGGAGCATGTTTGGGGTTTGTTCATGCAACCAAAATGAGTGTTTTCTGGTTGTGCTTTCAAGGTGGGTTGCATGTGATGAATTTAAGACATTAGCTAAACCCACATTATCCAGTAGAGAGGCGTGGTAAACCTTTGACAAGTTGCCAGTTCATCGCAGGCCTAACACAAAGAGACCCACACTGACACCTACAGCCAACTAAGAATCACCAGTTAACATGCCATGCATGTCTGTCGACTGTGGGAGGAAGGCACAGGGAGAACATGCAAACTCCAAACAGAAACGCTGCAGCCAACCAGCAGGAGATCCAGAACTTTCCCGCTGTGAGGCAGTTACTGCATCACCGTGCCGCCCACTGCCCAATGTGCCTTCCATTTATGTTTTTTAAAGTGCTTTTTTGTCTCTCTCTGTGGAACATATACACACAAAGACATAAACAGGACACACAAACGTACGTTCCCCCACAGAAAGACACACACACACCGAAAAATTGAATGTCATGAAAAATTCACCTGCCTAATGACGCTTTTGTTTCAGTCCTGGTAATCAGTTTGCAGAAGCAGATTGCTGGCTGAGGGATAATTAATAGAAGCAATCTGCCGCCTGTCAAAGCAAAAAAACAGCACTTCCAGACCTTCTCTTATTTGATCTCAGTGAGATTCCACCTCTCGCGACTCCTAATGGACGCCAGAACCATCAATCTACACAGTGGGGGTGAGCTGGTCCGCTAAATGTGGTGCTTAATTTCCACCATTCTGCATCATCATACACATTAGGAGATGGCCTGAGAGGACCCGGACGCAGGGTCCCGCTGAGAACAATGCACCAGGAGATGGGGGAAGGGAATTAGCAGAGGCAATTACTCAGCCCCGGATTTGCCTGATAAGGTTCATTTTTCTAAAGACGATTACATAAGTGTACAATCTGCCACAGCACCAACGTTCACTTCTTACCTCCTGGGCTGACCTAACAAGATATATCTTCTCAATGGATTACCACGCTCCTGAAAAAGTTCCCAAGAACAACGGTTTTTATGAATTACGATAGCTTTGTGGTCTTACAAGCAGATGGATCTGTAGGAGCAGGAGGGAGCCACGCAATTCCTGAGAGACGAGCCGATGACGTTAGAGGAGAATGTGAGATCGCGGCAAGGTGAAGCTGGCAGAGTGTGACGTGAAGAAATTAAGAGCTGTTTTAATTAAGTTTTTTTTCCCCCCTGCCTCCGAGCATCGGCACGGCAAACAGCTAAACAAAACATTCAAATCCAGAGGTGAGCCGATCTTTACTCCCAACAACCACAGACGGAGCGGTCGGCGGTTTCCTTTGGGGAGGTGATTAAAAGACGTTCGAGAGGAGTTTTCTCTTCAGAAGATTTAACGGTTAAAAATAGCAGTCTGCTTTGCTTTACAGATGAAAACGTTAGATGTGAATTTCACCCTTGAGGGGATTCATCACAGCGGAGAGAAAGAAGTATCCTTGAATGAATCTATCCATATTTTTCTTTACTTTCTCCTGCACTGAAGGCCATTTGACTTTACTAACACAATGGCTGCAATCATCCTGTAGTCTCTCGGAGTTATTTATGACTCTCAAAATCAACATCATCTTTAAAATTAGCACTTTAAGATCAAAAACTTTACACTTCATGCAGTTATTTACATAGCTTAGTGGTTGTTAGAACCTGAATGTTTTTTTCAAGGATATGATGAAGAAAGACAATAAATTACAGTATTACAGATGAGGCCACACAGCTGACCTCTTTCCCCTTCACTGCTCTGGTCCCATTAACCAAACCTATGTCTACGCAGCTGTTACTGTCTCCACGCACACATTCAACCACGCGTTCAGGCTACACCACAGCGTCGTCTGCTTGTCCTGCCGCCGCTGCAGCCCGGCGGGAGGTCTAATTGGAGCAGATTGAGCTGCTGTCCTGCAACATATGGTTCACAGCCCTGACAGCGCAACACAAAGGAGGGAGATCCACGCAGGTCCTGGCCCCATCACAGACACACCAGCTGGGTGAGACTGCACAGCTCTCGGCAGTCCCCCACCCTTCAGACTGGGGTGAAAATGCACCACAGGGCACTGGATGTTTCTCTAGGTGTCTTTCTGGCGGGTAACAGTTTATAGGATGAATATAGTTGTTAAGTTTCTGTGTGCAACAAAACCAGTAAACTCATCTCTGACCATAGAAAGTTGTTCCTTAAACATTGTGGCTGTCTAGTGAAAAGTTTAGAAGGAAACCGACACTGTGAAAACACAAATACATTTTTTTTTAAATTGCAAAAAACAGTAAAAGTATGGTAATGCAGTAATGAAAAACAACCTTCTAATAAAAATATAGTCATTTTCCAAAGTTAAAATACATTTTGTAGCCTCAGTTTTACATGAGATCATGTGTATTTTTGGTTGGCTTTTTAATTTCTAATGAAGGACAACAATAAAATTACACATAATATATAATGACAGTAATATAGACACATAGATATATAATATATAATGATAAAAACTACATTTTGACAGATTACACATATTATACACTGATGAAAACACTAATTTAACATTTCTGTGGTGAAAGCTGCTTTTACTAATTGTGTCAAATTTGAGCTATTTATTACGAGCATTTACAGTTTCCTTTATTAAATAAAAGGGAAACATTTATGAAATTGTGATAAATTCGTAAATACATTTTATGTCTTTTGATGGTCACAGTTAAAGTTTTTTTATGTTGTCATGGAACTTCACAGTGCTTTTATAGATTAGCTATAAAACAAAAAAAGATTGATTTTGTAAAATGACACGTTTTTTTACAGCGCAGTTATGACCCAAATTTTAGTTCTCTCTGGCCTTTCGACACATTATGCAATCTTAAAACTACGAACTACAAAATATGCCAGTGGCAACCCTAACCGTTGCTCCTAATCTACAAAAGATGATGCTAGTAGTAAAGTTACACAATGCTAATGTTGCTAATATTTGCTGTATATTGTCTGCACAAATGAATTTGTATTTTCCATACCAGACAACTACAAACAGCATATAAAGTAGTATAAATTTAGCACCATTCTGACAGTATTATAGCATATATTCTACTTCATCAGTGGTATTATTCTAATACAGTGATCCCTCGTCTATCGCAGGGGTTAGGTTCCAGAACCCCCCCACGATAGACGAAATTCGCAAAGTAGCGATCTTATATATTTTTTTATTATTTATATATTTTAAGGCTTTATAAACCCTCCCCACGCTGTTATTAACCTGTCCCACACTCTCATAAACACTGACTTTGATCATCGCCAATCAATCAGCGACCAACTAGCTCAAGTGGAAGCAGCCGTAGCTGCGTTTTGCATACGTGTGTTTACTCATTTGCTGTACGCTACGTATTTTATATACAATTAAAAAAATCTGCGATACAGTGAGACAACAAAAAGTGAACCGCAATATGGTGAGGGATTACTGTAATACAATGAATGCACCTCACTTTTGCTTTTGGTAATGCAAGGGCTTTTTGCTGCTCATTGTTTTGTAGTTTTACTTATATTACTTAACTTAGTTAATGTTTTTTTTTAATTCCAGAATATTTTAGGGTAAATGCAAAGAGAGCAGACAGAAAAGAAGAAGAAAAAAACATGGAGAGAGTAAAGGAGCAAATGATTCTATATTTTAAGTAATCCATGAGTCAAACTGTGAGCTTTTAAAATGATTAATTCTAAATCAGTACGTTTTCTTATTCTGTCCACACACTGAGCTACAATGAAGACAGTATAGTTTGCTTGTGATTGGAGATTGGTTTCTGAGATACTGGTCATTACAGCACAACAGAAGTCATGTAGTTTATACACCAGTTATTTCACCACTACATCCTTCAATGTGTTATACTGATGTTGTATTGTTTTTTAATATCATATCATATCATCTGATTATATGTTGGGGTCTGTTTACTGGCTTAAATCCACAACTGCTCTGGGCAAACAGCTGCTTAATCAGTGTGGAGGTGGACATGTATTCATCACCACTTACACTTACTCACTTTGGAAGTTCTTCTCTCGCATCAGTAATATCTGAAACTACATGGAACTGGAATTTCAGTCCAGTTTATTGTTAGCAAAAGCAAAAAAAAAATGACAAAAGAAAAAGAAAACCTCGGAAAAATGAAAATGGGCACAAGAAAAGTAACAGTAGTAAGACTAGTAAGGCCTTTCTTGTGTGTAAAATTACAATAAATAATCTAAAATGTTCTTGAAATAAAGAAAAGATATAGTACTAATAGATTGCCATCACTAGCTTTTTCAACAATAATTGAATATTTCCTCGGATGCCCATTTGATGGTTGTTCCAAGGCAAAACTCCACAAGAGGCAGATTTTTCATAATGAAGGAACATGAAATAAAGCATCGCCGTGTCATGCGCACAAAGTGTAACCAAACTGTTCTATACAAAACACACATACTCGACCCTGAGAAGCACACAGTGTATCTACTGTCATTATCTCTGTGCAGCAAAATCACTCACATTGTCGGTGCAGCTGCTTCATAAAATGCCGCTTGCTTACAGATTTCCCCGTTTTGCTTGCAGCTTTGGAGGAGCTATTCATGTCAGATTTTGCCGTGAATTCATCTCTCATGTGGGAAGTATTCTATTCGGGATGGCTGAGGGTGAGGTGAGGTGAGGGAGCGTTGGAAATAGGTAGAGGCTGCCAAGTTGTGTAATTCTGTTTCTCCCAGAAGGAAAAAGGCTTCACTTGGAATTAGAGGAAGAGTAATGGCATCCTCACACATCACAAACTTTTTGGCACTCCTTCATCTATTGGCTTCAGGGTCGTTTTAGCAGATGGTGGTATATGCAGCCTGGCTCTAACAATTACTCTTGCACTGCTTAGGCACTATTTTCAATTCTATAGAAACAAAGATGAAACACAGACGCGGATTACAGACGAACAGCAGATATAATTAGGAGAAATCAAAGTTAATTTCTTTATTTTCTAACGTTTCACTGGAACAATGGACGGAACACACAAGCCAACAAACCTGCTACCTGATCTGTGGTTGAGACTAAACCTTCCAGAGCTGCAAAAGACATTTCATTTAGGTTGGCATGGGATGTGGGTTTTATTTTTTCTTATAACTCAATTAGGGAAAAGTTACTGAAATATCAAGCAACAGGGCCTCTCCATGCATCAAACTTGTTGGATTATTTAAAGAAAAAGAAATCAGAAGCAGAAAACCCCCCAGCGGAACTGACACTTCAACATGCATGACCATTTTACACAGCGATTAGCGAGATGAGTGCAGAGGGGGTGAAATCAGGCCAGGGTTTGATTTTCTCTTTGAAAATCTCCTTTCTTATTCTTTGCACAACTGCTGCGCTTCTGTGCGCCATGTTTCCTATTTCAATGCCACTTTCAGACATGTATGTCTCTCCGTGAATCTGACTTCATCTGAACGTGTCGGTTTCATGTTTGAATGAGCGAACTGGCTGCTTTAAAGCTGTGACAGCAGTAGTTAGGACCTAGTTACATTTTCTTATATTTTCACTTTTAACGCGGCACCTTTCTGAACTGCATGACAAAACACCTTTTTCATTCTCTTAACTATACAGTTTCACATGGATTACAAACTGAATAGCCATTAACATGGTAAATGGTCTGCACTTACACACCAATCAGCCACAACATTATGACCACTGACAGGTGAAGTGAATAACATTGATCATATTGGTACTATGTGCTGTTCTGATGGAAAACCTTGGATTTTAACATCCGTGTTGATGAGACTTAGACACCCAAATAAAAATTGTCCCACAACAAGCACACTCCCTCATGCAAATGGAAATCCCAAATGTCACTGGCCTACCCCCACAGGAAAATGTACCCCACCACATGAAAAAAACAGTGAAGATCTTGAGGAACGTGGAAATGATCCAACAGATTGATTTGACCTCCAAATTCCTACACCACCATTCTGTTCAAGTATCAATAGGATGCAGTGGAACTAGTCTGATAGACAGAGGCCCCACTGCACAAGCCAGAGTACCCAAAGGATCCACTGCTAAGGTATTACTGTCACTATGCAGCCTTTATAGACAATGCGTTATAGTCACTATGTCAAGAAGCCATAGATTTGTTAGACCGAGTAAAGTTCTCAGTCAGATAATCCCCCTCCAAAGACATCTTCACTAGCAAGTGGACCTTGAATCGGGATTGTTTTGTCAAACTAATGTATCCGAACATCCATGTCGACATTCCCTCCCTGTTTCGACCTACTTCGGAGGATTGTGAGAAATATTTTAGCCGAGCGTTTATCACACCATCTCTACCTCCGTTCTTATCTTCATCCCCCGCTCTCTACTGTCCATCCATCTTTCAAAAAAAAGAAGGGACAAATGAAGGCACTGAGCAAAGGAGAGAGGAAGGTCATTTTAAGTTCAGTCATCCAGATGAAAGGAAGAATAAAGAAAGCAAGTCAGAAAAAAAGGAGAGTTAATGATTTATGCTGTCATTCGTGTGACCGTGCTGAGACAGTCCCTGCCTGATGATGCATTCAGTGGACTAGATCACTCCATCCGCATATCTCATCCGGATGAGTGGACCTATAATGCTCCTCCACCCTTTCCCACTTGCCAACCTCCCTGTACTTTCTGTTTTTTTTTTTTTATGAAAGCAAAGGACACTGGACAGAACACGAGGATAATGCTATGTGACAAGACTGCCAAGGTTTAAAAAATTTGACCATTTGGCCACATTTTGAAAAATGGTTCCTGTTGTGTCGCAAAATTTTCATTTGCACCGGAGAGTGCACACACAGCTCTGGAATTTATACTTATAAATAAGATAACAAGGACACAAAAAGGCCAACAGAAGTGCAAAAGGGAGGGAAGTGAATGATGATGTCTGCAAGGAGAATATACTGTACTGTGAATGAGTGAACACATGAATAGGTGAAGAAATGAATCAGTGACTAAAACTCTTTGCTTTCCACAGCTGTCGAAGAATGACGGATATCTCTAATATAAGCTCATCTATTTTTGATTGGCAAAGCTGATTGAATTCCATTTAGAACCGCTGTCACTATGTCCTCATTTCAAACTCGTAGATCTCCCTCGGCGGGTAATCAAGCTCTTTGAAAACTGTTTGATGAAAGAAATTTGGCCGGATCATTCAGGAAAACATTGCATAAACCAGCTCTATTAGCCCACACAGCTGACAGCAAGAACGCCGTCACACTGGATGAACACAGCATGTGTGTGTAGCCCAGTATTAACAGGCCTAATAATGACACAACAGAACAGGTAATAATGAATGTGACTAAGGTTAATAATCCAGTTTATTGATCACGTGAGGATGGAGTAAATCAAAGTCACAATAAATAAAAAATAAAACTAGCCAACAGCTAACTGATACTGTATCTGACACTTCTGCAGACACCAATGGAAAGTCAAATGTGATAACAAACTGAGGTGTTGTCGATGTCCAGAAAATTTACAATAAGCAGTTCATCAGAGGCCTGTATGACGCTAGTTCAATAGCCCCAGAACATACACCAATCAGCCACAACATTATGACCACCGGCAGTTTAAGTGAATAACATTGACCATATTGCTACTATGTGCTGTTCTGCTGGAAAATCTGGGATTTTAACATCTGTGTTGATGAGACTTAAACACCCAAATAAACATTGTCCCACAACAAGCACACTCCCTCATGCAAATGGAAATCCCAAATGTCACTGGTATAGCCACAGGAAAATGGACCCCACCAAATGGCAAAGACACCAAACAATAAGGAACATGTTGAGGAACGTGACAATGGCTCAAAGTGCTGATTTGACTTCCAAACTTCCTACACCCCATTCTGATCAAGCACTAACAGGATGCAGTGGAACAAGTTTGATTGACAGAGGCCCCACTGCACAAACCAGGGTACCCAAAGGATCCAGTGCCAAGGTCCTGGTTCCAGACCCTGAGAGGTCCTCTTGTCCAGGTTCAGATCATTTTTGACCATATAAGGGGGATCAACACAATATTAGGCAAGTGTTCATAATGTTATGCCTGATCGGTGTATTTCACCAAGTCTAACAAGCTAAGCACTATAATGAAGCTAGTTAATGATTTTATAAGTCTACCCAGGGTTGCTGAATCTAGCTATGAGCGAAATTCACGTAAAAATTAAGGAATCGGCATGCATATTTCTAACAAGTAGAATAAACTATATTATATATAGAAAATGCACCGTACCTTAGCTGGTACCTGGTCCTTACTGTTTGTTACCATAGCAACTTGAGAGAGTTGGGTTTGTCTGCAGACCCGCAGCTGCACTTTCAGGACTGCAACTCTAGGACACATGGTGTGCCAAATGAAGTTAGGGCTGGACCCGTATATCCGAATTTTTGGTCGTTGTGGTGGTGTCCGGATAATAATTTTGAGATCCGAATACTCATCCCCCCCACACACACCACCGACACACACCCCCACCCCTGCCCCCATGCCACCGCCACCTCTACTCTACTGTCATGAAGCATTGGTATATCTCAGTCACTTACTCTGTTAATAGATAAAGAAAAAAATAATTTTATTCTAAGTCATTAACCCAGGCAGTTCCATGTGGGCAAGCAGAGAGCATTATGGGAGTTAAGTTAGGAAAGCGCAACCATAAGAAAGTGTCCTGTGACAGTTAAAAGCTACCGGCCAAATTTGTTATAGCAGCGTCACTATGAGCTAATGTCTGGTTGTGCCAGATGAGCTGTCATTGTCATGTGACATACACTATTAGAGCGGCACATGCCACGTGTTACTGAATGCTAATTGAAAATGTTGCCAAACGTCGGTAAAGAAAAGTTAAAAAATTGCATCCCCAGAATAAACCATGATCCCAAGCCACCATGAAGAATTCAAAAATAGAATACAGGCCAAAAGGAACACTATTGTTGCAGCCAAAGCATGAAGGAAAGCTAAAAAAAAATGGGCATGAATGCATAAGGCAATGGGCTTATTAATATCACTGCCCTATCATAAAGGCACAGGCAGTTTCAACGATGATTACAGTACTGTATTCCATTAAGTGTGTTGGATGTATGTCGTCTGTTTTTATGCTGTTTAATTCCATTTTAGCCCAGCATTGCAGTCTTTCAGCTGCAGCCCTGGCTGTGTCAAGTGGTCTCAGGAGGAAGAAAAGAACAAATATAAAAACATAATACAAACCGGTACCTACGCTCACTGCAAATCTTATAAGGTCAAATTGTACAAGGCTTTAGTGATTTATCAGTCTCTGTTGCTCTTCAGAAAAAGAAAAGGGTTTCAATGCCAAAAATTTCTGCTCTCCTCAGAGACCTTTTCTCTGTCTGTGCACCAAGATCAGCAAATTGATCGGTCAGTAGGCGGTGTTTTTGTATGTGTTGATCTGTTATCTTCAGCATAACTTGATCCCGAGTAGCTTTTCTTTATGGGTTACACAATGGTTAAAAACTGAAGTGGCATAGGTAACCTCAGTTCTGGCTTTGTGATAGCTTAAGAGAAGTTTAATGAAACTCACGGTGAAACAAAAGACGATGGAAAAACAAGGAAAAGACATCCAAGTGCAGCAAACACATCCAATGAATAGGAAAATGAGAAAAACCTGACGAGAACACGCCGCAGGGAATCAAGAGGTAAACAGAAACCAAGAAAGAAGGAAAACACTAAACACACAAGGGTGGCAACAGGTCACAACACAAAGGTGACGACAGATAGTGGAAAAAAACACAAGGGCACAAACTAAACCAAATATAACACAGGGACAGGATATTTCAAAATAAACCTGAACACAAACTAAGCACTCAGAGAGCGCAGACCTCCGCCAAGCAGCTTCAGTCCACCCCCAACACAATCTCCCAATAACAAAGTATCCTTAAAAAAAGTTAATTGTCCGGTAATCCATCTCACATCGTAGGACTGCTGTGGTTGAGCACGAGCGGCCAACACCCACCATATATGTGCAATACACTTTCCTACCACAAGGCGGCACTGCAAGGCTTTGTAACACTCCCAATGTTAAAGAATCTTTAAATAAAATCCTGGATCCAGATGGTGATCCACATCACTCGAACAATTTCATCATTTCTTTCTTGCCCCATTTCACACATTACCTGAAAATTTCAGCCAAATTCATCTATAACTTTTCGAGTTATTTCGAACACAGACAAACAAACAAACAAACCAACACGAGCAAAAACATAATCTCCTTGGCGGAGGTAAAAATGAATCCACATTCATGACAACAGTAAACTACGTACTGCAGATGAGAGTGACAGAAACCTAGTTAGCAAGCAAGCAACAATTATAAGCAATAAATAAAAGCTACACCCTGTGGGTGTAGGGTAATGGCTAACCCTACACCCACAGGCTTAAAAGGCATGTTATCTTTAAAGAATTGCAAAAATGACACTATTCATCAGAGCCAGAAACAGTAAAAAGAGAAAAGATCACTTGATTTTCAACTTTCTAGTGGTTCTTGAACTAATTCTATGTGATGCGGTGTTCTGGAAAAAAATCATAACCAAATCCAATCTTAAAATCTACGCTTAAAATCATGATGTTACATCATAATCACTTCATTCTATGAGTCTTGTTTAAAAATTCAACCCAACAACTTTTTCTTCTGCCTCTCCTCTGTACTGTGCACCTGTTTGTAACTGACTGGTGATAATTTATGCATCTCAGCCCTGTTGTTTTCTTTAACGATGAAAAATTTAAATACAATATTAAAAAAATTCACCCAAAATAAACCTTGTGCACAAACCAGATCTGTAACAAACGCTCTTTGACACAGATGAAAAGCCATGACTGATTCAGCTGCAACCCATATTCACATGACAAAACTTCCCAGGCTTTTTCGCTGAACTAGGTTGAACTAGGCTGAACTGCAGGCTGTGTTTATAAAGACCACAAAAGATGAAAGTAAGGAAACCCAGTAAAAATGGAAGGAGTAAAATATATATCATATGTAAAGTCTCCAGTTTGTCCAGTATTAGCAGCACCTGTGGGCACTTGGAAAATGTTGTATATGCTGATTCTGAAATCAATCATGAAAGAAACTTAACTTTCATTTTTTAAATATTATTTATTACATAATAACTGTGTAATACTGCACAAAATACATTTTTGAGTCTTCTCTACTTCTAGTAATGGTTGCGCTGTTTCCACAGAGGTGCAGGACTTTATATTGCATTGAAAAGGAGCTTGCTTGACACATTTATCTAAAAGCAATGGAAAAATGCAGAAAATATCTGATAAGCAGTTGAAACAATTATTTACAACTAATGAAAAGATTCTTTTGAAAATGTTAGCGTAAAGTAACAAATGAATCTGGTGAAGTACTCCATGTGTTGAAGCTTAAGTGAGGATATAAATCTACTTGTGAAACAGACTATGTTTTATTCTGTTCCTGCTGGCACCAAATGGATTTTAAATAGTGGCAAAAACATACAAACACTGCGGGTCACTATAACAGATTGCAGCTTTTCTCACCTGGTGATCTGAAGGTCCAGGCCTCGTCATCATCGAAGTGCGTATCTCCAGCTGTGAACCTCTCTCCGGGGAAAAATGCATGCGCCACTGTGCCCCCCGGTCCGTCAAAGGGATATCCATCATTGTGGTCGGCCTTAGTGAAGTCGATTTGAATGTCAGCATCACTGCCGGCCACCTCGTGGAAGTTAAGCGGCGCGATGTCACTCCAGACCTTCAAGGCGTAGTGCATCAGGGCTCGAACAGTGTCCCTGCCCAGTAAGGCCGAGTCCTTAGGGAAGGTCCTTACCCTGAGAGAAGACGGGAAGAAAAGGAATATATTAAATACAAGAGGGAGAAGAAGAAGGGCATGAGGGAGTTAAGAGACGAAGACGGAGATGGAGTGGCTGATGAGGAAAGTGGATGGGAGACTTGACAGAAGAATAAAGTAAAAGTGGGGACGAGAGGGCAACTGAGAGAAGGAATAGACTAAGGAGGAAAGAATACGAGAGGTAAAGTCTGTGAGAGACGACAAGAGGAGGAGAATATCGTGTCTTAGTGTGACACATCAGAGATTAAACATGAAGGGTCTTATTCTCGTGACAGCCAATCAGCAGCACTCCAATAGTTTGCTGATGTCCTCTACGATTTGCTTCGGTGTTGGCGCCAAGAGAGGAGCTTGTGATGCACAGGTGGGAGAAGAAGGCGCAAACAGGTGAAAAGTTCAATTAAATGAAGTCGCAAATAGCAAATTGTTGGTATTTGGCACACAGTCGCTCTGTCCACTTTGGTGATTTAATCAGCAAGAGAAAATTAAGTGCACAGCAGTGACAGAATAATGCCTAGATTGTAAGAAAAACAAACAATTTAATAAATCATTCCCCAGCAATTTGAAGTGGGATAAAAGATTATTGTGTTGTAGAACACTGGTGAAGCAGTCAGCATTGATCTATTAGTGAATGTGAGTCTTACGCAATCTGTTGTCCGCAGCTGCTTTGTGCTGTCAGTTCATTAAATTCCTGCAGCCATCTGAAGGCAGCAGGACACAGTGATAAATCCGCACCCTCCGAGTTGAATGCCACATCCAAGCGCAGTGCCATTATGCACAGCCATCCACAGTGTTTGACTTAATTAGATCACATGCAAATGAAACCATCCCAATCAGCAGTACACGCATCAGAGGGGTTCAAATAGAACTCCATATTCTGTTGATCACGCGGAAACGTCCCTTTCAGCAAAACTACTATTTCATGTTTTGCATTATGGTGCAAATGTGCACACTATAATGTGACCATTTACGATGTCAGATACAGAAGAAATAAAAGTGAATTAGCTTGGCTTGATGTGGCCCTAGAAATGGCTCCATCAACAGTTTGTATTATTTATTTCTATCATCACTGCAGGCTAAATAAAAACACATTCAAACACATCTGCTTTGAATGTCCCATATGGTGAATATTAGTTTTTATTGTCTTTTGTTTGATTTATAAACTTGGAGTTGTACAATTAAAGTTGTGAAAATGTGAGGACTCTTGCTACTCCCATTTATCTGCCACCCTGCTTTACAAGCTAGTAAGAAATTGATCTAGTTTCTATGCAGAAACTGAGGAAGCAACAGTCCTCCAGCTAAAGATTTCCAGGACCCAGTCCCTTACTGAGTGCTGCTCCTAGATTACCCATTCAGGGTGTGCAGCTGCCCCACTGCTCAGCTGGTATAGCCTCTTCTGCTAACTCTAAAACGTCTCACCCACATGCAAAGTACACTAAATGTTCTGCTGTTGAAGGCAAGAGGGAACGTAATAGTCTTCATACACTCCCAGCAGTGTTGTCACAACAAATGGAAAATCCACAGAGTTGATACATTACACGTTACCAAAAACTATCATACAGGTCAGAACTCAATCAAGGCAATCAGAAATGAAAAATACCTTAAGAGTTATTTGAAACTGATAAACAAAGACTAGGAAGATGTGCAACCTCAACTCTGCCATGTAGTCCTTTAAATCTGTTTGCTTCTCTCCTACTCTCTGTGCTCACATATGCTGCATTTTAATACAGTCAAAGTCTCAATAAAACTGCTCTCATTTCTCTGTTTCTGTTGTAGGACGACAGAAATATAAAAGAGAGATGGAAATGTGGCTCTTCAGGACTACATGTTAGCAAGTAGTTACTTCAGAGCCATTTCCAAGATAACTACTACTTTTGTAACCTCAGTGTTATCTGGCAGATTTACCATACATGATTTAAAAATAACGGTAGAATTCAGCTATATTTACATGTAAAATGATCACTTAGAGAGAAATTAGAAGAGCCTGGATGTCCAGGTTCATTCATGTTTATGCAAATTCTTAGTAAGTCAGAGGAGATGCAGAGAGAGTCTTCTTCCTGAAGGGGGGCTTGGAAGCAGCAGCTCAACTGTAACAGTCTATTGAGAGTAAGGTTACAACTGGCATCTAATCATAGTAAAATTAACCATCTTTGCATTATTTTGAGCTGAAAAATTACAATTTGAAGGCGTGAGATTTTCATTAATTTGTTTTTGAGTGGCACAGCATGAGACCTTTACAACAGAGAAAAGACAAGAGAGTCTAGAAAGTGGCAGCTGAAGAGGTGAAATAAAGGAAACAGGACGGGTTGCTATGCAGCAGACACTGGCAGAAGAATTGTACTAACACACAAAAGCATAAAGGTCAACAACACAATGTGTGCCACTGGGAGAGACCTGCACAAAAATTGCTGTTTGCATATTTTCTCTGATTCCCTTGGTTTTGTATTTCATGCTCAGGTGATCTTGCTGCTCACATATACTGATAATAAAATCAGAATACAATGTGCATTTGAAGAGATTATGGCATCAGCTTTCGGGAGCAGCTTATAAGCTTTTCACTGTCTTTTCCATTTCCCCTCTTCCTTATTTAGTTTAGTCCTTCTTTGCACCACCTTAACATCTTTAAAGCTGTTTCTCTCTGACAGCTACAGTACAACCGAGAACAAAAAGAAAGCCACTCAGACCTCACGCTAAGTTTGTCTACCCCCCCTCCTTTTCTATTCTCCTCCTCTTCTTCATTCTCTAATTGTCTCTCTTATCCCCTTTCTTTTCTTTTCACCCATCAGTCTTTGCCTCCTCCTACTTCTCTGCTTCTACATGATGCACTTGGCTTCTTTCTCCCCACAAGAGCACTTTGTCTAAATAGAAGAAGCAATTTGGCCATTGCAGGCTGCTCTAGGAAATTTAATCAGTGAGCGATACTGACAGAGTATCAGCAAAGTGAGTGCCGCCTCATCTTACCACCACAGCAGGCTTACGACCTGCTAGGAAACGATTAAATGAACAAAGTGGTGTATGGAGAGATTCATTTTTAAAATTAAATGTACAATGCAAACAAGACATAGTCGCTATGCTGAATTATGTCCATACTTATGGTGCAATACATAACTTTTTTCAATATACTGCATATCATGTCCTGGAAACTGCCTGCTTTCAAATTACTTCTTTGCGCTCTCATACCACCTGTTCCACACATTATACCAGCATATCAGAGGTGCAGTATTTGATGCCAGGGTGCACTCCATTTATTGGGAAGCTAGATGTTTTTGACACTTATGACCCTTTTTTTCAAGTGTTGCGGGTTGCATCAAATGAGACAAGACTGTAACACAGTCAAAAAATAAGCACAAACATAGATATTGATTCATATTATTGATTGTAAGAGATAACCCGGAGGACAAGTGGCTGAATTTCAAAAGCACAAGCTAAAGTTAGGTCTGCAAGAAAAGTAAAGACTGAAATAATGAACACAAAAGTAGGCAAAGACTGGCATTCTTGATATAAGACCAAGCCTTACACTTACACCTGCACAAAAGCAAATATGACCATCTGTCAGACCACCTGCATTGCTCATTTATCCTGCAGTTTATATGGAAGAGCTAATAAAACAAAAAAAAAGCAAATCTGGATGAAATGGTGAATGGAGAGAATTGTAAACTGTGCAGGGAGAGTTGAAGGTGAGTGCATTTAGAGCGAGCTGAACTTCAGCTGAGCTGTGACTTTTCATTAAATCCTGGATGAACCGAGCTTATAAATTAATTCTCTCTTACTCAAGGGATACCACACTGTTTTTCTTTTTGGTTGGTGTTTTAATCCCCTTTAAAATATATTTTTCCTCTATGACACATACGGTGCCTATCAAAACTATTCGCCCCCCTTGGAAGTTGTCCCTTTTTTTATTTTTCAACATTGAATCGTGGTCAATTAATTTGACAATTTTTGACAATAAGTCACAAAAAATGACCCTTTCATGTCAAAATGAAGCCAGATTTGTACAAAGTATTGTCATTTAATTCAAAATGTAAAATATGAAATAAGTGACTGCATAAGTATCCACCCCCTTTAAAGTGACTCACCTAATCCAACACAGGTGCAGCCAGTTGGTGGTGGAAGTCATACAATTAGTAAAATGAAGATCATCTGAGTGTAGTGGATGCGTCTCAAGTGACTGTACTATATAGACGCTTGTATCTGAAAGGTCAACTCACTGGTGAATTAGTACTCCTGGCTATAACTACAGCTTATGTACAGTTACATCCATAATTACAAAATAGAAGGAATATGGCACATATGTACATCTGCCTTGAAAAGGCAGTCGTCAAGAACGTAGTGATCATGCCAAGAAAGACAAGTAAGGGAGACCACCAAGACACCTATGACTCCTCTGGTGGAGTTACAAGCTTCAGCATACAACAACTGTTGCCTGTTCTTGTCCAGCCAAAGCTTTATGAGAGAATGGCAAAGAGAAAGCCAGTGTTGAGAAAAGCTGAAATTAAACCTGGAGTTCATCAGAAGGAATGTGAAAGACTCTTAAGGTTAATTGGAAGAAGGTTATTTCATCTAATGAGACCAAAATTGAGCTTTTGGCCATCAGAATAGAAGCTATGTTTGACAAACACCAAACACTGCACATCCCAAACGCTCCATGGCCACCATGAAGCATGGTGGGGGCAGCATCATAATGTAGGGATGCCTCTCTGCAGCAGGTCCTGGAGGCTTGTAAAAGTTAAGGGTCATTCTGGAGGACAACCTGATGCAGTCTGCAAGAGAACTTTGACTTGTAGGCAGATTAGTTTTTCAACAAGACAGTAACCTGAAGCATACAGTGAGAGGCACACAGAAATGGTTTAAAGACAACAAGGTGAATGTTTTGTAGAGGCCAAATGTGAGCCAAGACCTCAATTCAATTGAAAATTTGAGTCTATACTTGAAAAGGGCTCCTCACTAATCATCCCTGTGAAACCTGACAGAGCTTGAGCCTATTTAGCAAAGAAGAAGAAGAAGAATGGAGCAAAATTGCAGTGTTCAGATGTGCAAGGCTGATTAAGGCCTATCCACAAAAGCTCATTGCTGTAATTGTGGCCAAAGGTGAATCTGCTTAATACTTACTTGAACAGAGTAAATACTTATGCAATCACCTGTTTTCTGTTTTAAGTTCTTAGTTTACTGAAATCTGTTTTCACCTTTACATCAGTTTGTAAATTCTAGTGAAGAAAAAGCCAACTTAAAATGGCCATGATTTAATGCTGGAAAGCAGTGACAGGGGAAAACACTTTTTATAGGTACTGTATTCGTATTCATTTTCAGAAAATAGAATAAAGTGGTTCCTACAATACATGAGACACATATTATATAAATGCATCTATAATCTGTCAACAGAAATATCCCAGAACAATCCAGTGTGGTCCTAACTGGTTCTCAGACTTGGGGATGAGCCAATGCAGGCTGCATAATGACTAGGGTGTATATATATGGTTCATTAATGTGGTTCAATAATAAAAAATAACTCTTCATATACTCTACATATACTCGCACTTTGTAATTATCTGTTATGCTATTTACGGCTGGTGACAAAGTTCACCATTGACATGCCGGATACAAATCACCTACCTAAGCACAAGGGATTCACAGGAAATTATGCATATCAAATATAAAATGCATTTAAATATCCTTCGTCAGTCGGGTTGTACTTCACACCTCACAGGGCTGTATTGACTTCTGTGAACAGAGCTAAATTAGGCTGTATTCAAGTGTTACATGTAAACCAAACATTTGCTGCTGCTCAGTCCTTGAGTTAAACTGGTAAAACATGGGGAAGCTTTTATAATGAAATATAATGTAATTGTCACTGAGATTAGTTCTGAAAGAGATCATACAAAACAAGATGTGGTTATTTTGGGTATTTTTTGATGGTACTTCAGTTATATTGTAGAAATGCTGCAGGAAATATGTGAAAAAGAAAAATGAGGGCCAGAGGGTGCAATCCAGCATCTCCTCAGCAAGGAATCCAGCTTCTGTTACTGGCATAAAGTACAAAGGCCATCACCAAAATGAGGTAAAACATGAGCTGATTTGGTAAGACCATTAACGGATACATCAGTTGCTCTTCAAATGAGGAAAGGCAGCAGCTCAACGAATGGTCTTTCTAGACTGGACTTGCTATTAGTACCATGACTGACATATTCAGGACTACAACTTTGTTTTCAAATTCACAGTGTACTAATTCTAATACTTGGCCTCTTTTTCCTTCATGGTGCATATACAAAGCTAGTTCCTCAACAAAAGCCTCATTCTGTTTGATCAGTTTAGACAAGCTGATAAGGGACTGTCAACCTGAGACTGTGCCAATCATGGTAAACATTTACGTCCCAAATAGGCTCCAAGAGTGAAGTTCTGACACTACAAACAATCCCATCAAAAGTCCCTCTGTCAGTCCCATTTCTTCTTTTTCTTGAATCTGGCTCTTTAAAAACACAGTTTCTGTCAAATAAATCATCCGCTTGACATTTGTTTTAATTCATAGTCAAATTCTATATCATTAAGGACTTCCTGTTGAGCACTGGTGACTCACTCCTCTAACTGACATTTCTCCCCCACAGTTTTGTTTCTCTTCTTACCAGCTTTGGAACCGTGGCTGTAGTGGAAATACAGTCAAAAGTGTATTCATTATTTGGTTATGTTCGTTTTCTGGGAAGCTCTTGGGCTATTTATTTGGGTATCTGGTTCAAGATTCAAAAAGATTCACACGAAGTAACCACAGTGTTCAAGAGATGCTAGACTGCTCACCATACAGAACATCATCATCTTTTACTTGGTGGTTTCAATATTTGTGTCTATAGGCCATTTCAAGTGATCCCCAGTGTGATTCTGACTTTGGTAAATACCGAACCAAAAGGCCGGCGAGTCTGAGGTGTTGACATTCGGGTGAAGTAGAAAGACAGGATGACTGTTTGTCCAGTACTCTGAGCACTCACACTGACTCTGCAAATTTCTGCCAATCCCAACAGCTTATCTCAGTGGGTTTAAAAGTTAATACTTGCCCTCCACAAACAGGTTGTAATTCAGGTCAGCACGACTGGGCAGCATTGTGTTTATCAATGTGCAGTGGGTGTCAGGGAAAGACACTGCCAGTTACTGTACGTGCTTCCAAATGTAAGTGTGCCTGGAGGCTCAACTTCAGTTAGCCATACACAACTTCAACTCCTTCTCTGGTTATTGATAGAACCCCTACAACTTAACTCTTTGTATGTAAGTTACATGGAAAAAGATCCTTTCTTGTATTCAAATGGCTTAGATGAAACTCTACACAGTGACTGTCTCGCTCCCAGCCATGTCACTGACTGCTTATTTAGCTCATGATATGCCTTCAAGCATATAAAAAACACCAAATGAACACATTAACAAGGTTAAAAAAGTAGATTTTCACCGCTCTTTTAAATGTATCGTTAATCTTCTTTTTTTATTAATTTCACACTGCACACGTCCAATCTTCAGACCCAAAAAAGGAGATAATGAAGAGGATTATGTGAGCAAGAAGGAGAAACAAAGAGAGATGCAATTAGTTTGAAAATAGAGACACAATATGAGGGAGAGTGAGCAAAAGCAGAACAAGCAGAAACACAGCAGCTCGCCTATTGCAGAAATAATTCTGACAAGTCCCCATGGCTTCTTCTTCCACAGTTCTAACTTTAGTCGGAATCACATAGCCTGTTCTGTCGTGAGAATGACGAGTTCCTCGTTTCAGCGTTTCTCCAGGCTACTACACTCAGAGGGATCAGTGATCACATAGACACATTTCCATCTCTGACATAGTATCTGATGTCTCCTTTTCCTTACCCACTGAAAGAGTTCCTCATTACAAAAGCTTTTTTAAAATGGCTTCTGTTACAGACTTGAAAGGCAGTACAGAGGTGTACGAGAGAGACAGCAAGAGGGAAAAAGAGAAGCGACTGCCCCCTTAATGCCACTGATTTGTGGGTGTAGAGGAGTTCAAAAGAGATGTTCAAAAAATGAAACTCTTATTAATGATGCAGTTGTCACAATACTTCCAATATGAATAGTAGAGAACTGACATTTTCTGCATGACCAGTGACTACACCGTGGCCAAAAAAAATGTTTACATGAACTGAAACTGAAGCTGGAAAGTATGTTTTCCAAAATTCTTCCAGAGGAGGTCAGACTGTCAGGCTGCACAGAGCCCTAACAAGCTCCACCAGATGGTAAGGGCAGCCTGTACATGGCCTCGGAAATGACACCTTGGACAGTAAACATGTTGTGATGTACTTTCAAAGCACGTTGATGGGAAAGCATAGCAGAACCAGTCATCTACAGTTAAATCCGAACCTTTTTTTATTCTGCTCCTCGTTGGAAATAACAAACAAGTGACAACAGATGGCAAGCCATTGTGTTAGACATGTTAGCGTTCAATTTTCATTATCCATACTTCAAAATATGATTGTGATTCTTTTTAAGACAATGCAAGCTCTATACTATTCCACACTGGCCCTGGTAATTTCAACTGTGTTCTACAGTATTAGAATTCATGATAAACTGAGAACAGCTGATGCTCTGCAACTCAATTTGCAAGTCACGGTTAAAACAAAATAACTTTAGTTCGCTATTCATTGAAAGGGACTTGTGACTCCTCAGAGGATGGGGAAGGATCCAAGTGTTTTCTAGTGCCAGTGGCCATAGTGGAAAGCATAATCAAAAAGCACAAGGAGTTCTAGACCTTGAAAAATATAAAACAGCGTGATCAGATGCTAAAAGTGACCATTGCACTGGAAAAAATGGCAGTAAAAGAGCCAAGAAGAATCCAAGAATCACCACCAAGGCAATCCTGATGAATCTGAGCAGTTCCAGTCCAACATCTCAATGTCCAGCAGACACTTAACAAGGCTCCTTAAACTCCAACCAACAACGACTTTGCTTCTCCAAGACAGCCACATAAAAGCTCGCCTAAACTTAGCACAAGCTCACTTGGTCAAAGAAGAAAGCTTTTGGTCATCAATTCTGTGGTTGATGTCTGGAGTTATTTGGACACAAGGACGAGGCTTTGATTTTGGTCAACGAAAGGAGACACATTCAACTCCAAGAACACCATCCCCACAGGCAGGATATTGGTGAGAACGTCATGCTTTGGGGGTGTTTTTCAGCCAAAGTACACGGCATCATGAGAAAAGAACTACATTAAGAGTCTGGAGGAAAATGTCAGGCAGAAAAATATAGTCTTCGGTAGCATTGGACCTTCCAACAAGACAATGATCTGAAACATACAGCCAGAGTGGTGAGGAAATGGTTAGAGGAAAACCATATCAGGTGTGGACCAGCTAGAGTCCAGACCTGAATCCCATCAAGAATCTTTAGAAGGAACTGAAGACCAGAGTGATGGCAAGGAAGACTTCAACCTCAGATCATCTCAAAAGAGGAGTGGCACAAAATCCCAGTGGTGACATGCAAAAAACTTCTTTGCAATTATAAGAACTGTTTGATGTTGTGGTGGCAAATAAAGCCTTTTCCTCTCATTACTGAGGAATACTGACCATAACCTTTTTTAGTAAAACTGTAAAAAAAAACAAACATTAAAATAGTTAAAAGAAGAAGTTACCACTCTAACACAAGTCTTACCATCTTTTGTCAGTTGTTTGTCATTTCCAGAGAGAAGAAACTTACTGGAGTGAATAGTTTTGGGCTTGTGTCTATGTTCTACAAGTTCTCATGTGGTTCCCAATTACAGGCCATGGAAAAGAGGACTGTTACAAACCGGCTCGAAGAAAGTCACAAATAGGGAGTCCACACAACACATTAAGCTGAATCAAATTAAATATATTAGAACTAAACTAACATAAAAACAACGGTAGAATGTGGAAGTCAGCAGTATCAGAAAAGCAGCTGGCAGTGAGTGGCTATGTGTCATGTGTGATGTGGAGTTTTTGAAGGTGCAAACACAAAGAAAGACTTACAGATGAGAGGTGAAGTGAACATATGCTGGATATTACAGCTGGGAAGGGTTTAGGTGAGCTGCATTAACTGACAACAATCAAACGTCTGCCAACTGCCCTCTGAGTCAGACTACAACTGCCTCCGAGTCAGTCAGAGGGGCATCACAGGACCCCATATACTGCTGTAAATACCTGGAAAAACTGATTAAAGACACTCTGAAATTAGCTGCATGGACAGAAGGCTGATTAAGGCTGACTTCATTTTCCTGACCTACTTAATTCCATGGCACGATTCCTACCTTCATTTGACAAATGAATGAGAGCAAGTGAGGCTTATGTGCAGGTACACATGTGTCTGTGTGGCTGCTCCAAGTGTATTAACTTAAGCCGATACAGAAAGACACACATTTGTGCGTGCACATGCACTGTCACACACATAATTTCCTATTACATTTCACCTGTTTGACTTTTAATTTCCACATAAGTCTAATAGACCTTTCCTCGTGTGGACGCAGAGCGATGATTCAGATTAAGAAAGGGACGTCTTGATGCAGAGAGAGGGAGCGAAGCAGATGAAGAAACCTCTAAGACTCTTTTGCCGTCCCCCGCCCTCAGCCTCTCAGCAGGCTTTTACCCCCCCGTGGCTACGCTGCTCTATAGAGGCATGAGCCGACATCAAAAGTGATGCTAAAAAGCACACGTGCACACAAACACACAGGCCCACACACCTAATACTCACCTCCTGTGCTCGGCTACCCTCCGAAGACATAAGCTGATTACCCTGCAAATTGAAAGCTCATATGCCAGGAGTGATTCATACGCTCATATGCATTTGTAGATGCAGACACGGAGCAGCGCAAACACTGAAACACACTCACATACATGAAGTGTTTCAGATGGAGACTCGTACTGTGTATTACCAAAGACTGCTCATACTTCACATGCACACACACACAGCTGCACACATGTCATGTCATTCAAGCTGAAGATGAAAGACGCCAAATTAAAAGGCCTTGCATGAGTCCCTCCCCTCTCCAAAAATCTCTCTCTACAAGCCTTTTTAGTCTCGCTCTTTCTTCATTCTCTGTCTATCCTGTCTATCACAGCTCCATGGTGACGATGTGGAATCCGGAGAAAAATATGTTCGGGTCTCTAATAAGATAACAGCGTTGCAGTTATTCTTAAGGTTCTACCAAGCAATTTCACAGGTTGGTGGCCTCAAATGGCAACTGGGAGATGACTGATAATTTAATGAGAGACTTGAACGCAAAAAGTTTGTCCACGAACGGAGTTGACAAACTTCATGTTGGTGCTGGGCGATCTGTGTGAAAGGGTATTATATGTAAATGATAAAGGTGAGATCAAGTAAAATATGAGTCAAATGAGCTTACAGATTAGGGATTGGCCGATAAGGGTTTCTGGGCCAATACCGATGCTGATTGTTGGTAATAAAAAAAGGCCAACAGGCGATATTTGGAGGCCAATAGTCATTAAATGTAATGTTTTAACAGCATGTGATAGCAGGGAACCTGCCATTCAGAACTAGGCTTCTTCATTAATAAGGGTGACTATAACTGAATATGTAATATAGAAATAGGAGTTATTAAATTAGGACACTCTCCTGTTTATGTGACTGAGACTGATCAGTTTGTCTCCTGCAGTTACGTCTGCTGATCTACTGATTTACTGTTCTATTACTTTTATTGCCCATTAAGGTAGAGCATTATTAGCTATTGTTTCCCAGACTCTGTTTCAGGGTAAGTTTTTGCTGTTGTCTAACTTAGTCGCTAGATGTTAGTATAGCCTGATTTGTGGCAATGACTTGTGTTCGTTGTTCAGTTTTTGCAGTCTCTGCCTAAGTGACATTTCTGAGACCACAGAGTGACGACTGAGAGAGAGACGAGGTTGCATTAGACCTGAAGTAGCATATATATATATATGTATGCGTGTGTGTATATATATATATATATATATATGTATGTATAAAATCGGTCAATAAAAATAATGATACAATGGTATGAACATGCCAAATATTGGCCACAATAACTTTTTAACAAGAAAACATTCAATGAAAAGGCGAAAAGGCTGTGTAGTAGCTAAAAGGATTAAAATGAATGTAGCCTTGTTGTGTTTCAATTCAGGTGAGACATTCTGCTTTAATAACATTCATTGCTATATGGATGCTGTTTACTTTCTAATTTATGCTTTGGATTAGGTGGAGGAGCTTTCAGATTTCATTTCGGCCTGAAGATGAGCACAAGGAAATTTGTTGTATTTCAAAATTCTCCGAAGTGCCTCTTGTATTTATAGAGTCGGAGGTTTCTCATTTTGGCCTTACAGTCTTGGAGCTGTTGCTGACTAAATTTGGGGATGTTCTTCCAGGTGGAAATTTAAAAAAAAAAAAAAAAAAAAAACAGCCGAAGGCTTAAGGGATTAAGGCATGTCTCAACAACCGTTAGATGAGTTGCCATGAAATTTGGTAAACACACTCATTCCCCCTCCCTTCAGGGTGGATTGTAATAACTTTGTTATTTCCTTAATTTTTACTGAAGTGCCATCATGAAATCAAAACTTCCGCTGTATGAAACCACACTTTGGTATTCATTACCAAATTGCACATGTTCAGTAATATTTAGTAGATGAGATGAGATGAGATGAGATGAGATGAGATGACATAAGACTTCAAGATCCCCTCATGCAGGTGATACTGCAGTATTTAGTTTGCAAAGAGTGAACCACGTTAATCACCTAAAACATAGATAAATAGCTATATGTAGTAACTTTATTAGGTGCACCTATGAGATCGGATAAGATGAAAGAAAGGCAACAGTAACTCAAATAACCACACGATACAATCGAGGTCTGCAGAATACCATCTCTGAACACACAACACATTGAACCTTGAAGCAGACCAGCTCCAACAGCAGAAGACCACACCAGGTGCCATTCCTGTCAGCTAAGAACATAAAAATGAGGCTACAATTCAGACAGACTCAAAAAGAATTGTAAAATAGAAGCTTGAAAAAAAGTTGCTTGGTCTGATGAGTTTGATTTCATACGGTAGTGTCAGAATTTGGTGTAAACAACACGAAAGCATGGATCCATCCTGCCTTGCATCAACACAAGTCCAGTAGGGTACCGCTGGGATGTGGTAGAACGTCAGATTCACATCATGGATGCGCAGTCAAAAAATCTGTAGTAACTGCGAGATGCTATCATATCAATATGGACCAAAATCTCTGAGGAATGTTTCCAGCACCTTGTTTAAACGATGCAACAAAGAACTAAGGCAGTTCTGAAGGCAGAAGGGGTCCAACCCAACACTAGCAAGGTGTACCTAATAAAGCAGTGGGTCATATGTTGAAATATGGTGGGAAAGTAACAGGAGAATTATAAACTACTTGCCATGCATGGCCATTAGTGCTTGCAGCTTTCTTCATTACTGCTCATACTCTCAGAGCTGCTTCCATGACTGGGAAATGCTGGTGCCTTCGGTTGCAGCTGTGGTTTTTCTTAACGCTCTGTCTGAGCTGTGGCTGTTGTTACTTTGATGGACCCCCGCTGCTGAGTTGTGACTATGGCTACCCTTAATACTCTCATTACTAACCACCTTCAACTTTGAATGCGGCTCGACTGTTTAAATAACCCCCACTGGGTTTGAACTGCAGGTCTCGGGAAAAATAATGGCTTTGAGATTTAACGGATGAAAATACAATAATGATACACTGCGATATGTAGAGAGCATCATGCCACTGTGGACCTACATCCATTTTCATGGTCATTAAGTGTCCGTTCAGGCTCCTACACTGTTCGCTCTTGTACTCAGTTCATTTACTTGATTAGAAGGATGACAGCGCAAGTCTAAGGAGATGGATGAGAGTTGGCGATTTTGCAATCCAGCTTTTAGTCGGTTAAACCAAGCCCCTGTAGTAGATTTAATGGATGTATAGCGAAAAGCTGCCATCTTCCTCTCTCTTCATGTGTGCTTCCTCTCTCTTTCTTCTTTGTTGTTCTCATCCTCCTTCCCATCATTTCTCCCCTTCGCTCAGCTCGCTACACCTATCTGTTTGAGTTATCAGCCAAGCTGCTAATGACTGCCAGGCTGTCTGCTGTGATAATGGGCTAACAATATGAGATAATGAGCTAACAGTGAGCTGTTACACAACTCGGCTGTTAATGTCTGTAGCATACTTGGCTGAGTGCAGTGTGGTGTATCGACGTGTGCGCAACAGGAAAAAGGAAAAAGGTAAACAGGAGTTAAATTGATATTAACGGCTCAGACTCGGCGCAGGGGCTCTCAGACAGCATCGCAAAAATCATTTACTTATTCACCTCGGTGGAACTAGAATTACCGCCTTATTGCTGTACATCTCTGCCAGGTTGCAGTTTACATCCATGCCTGTCCAGACTTATAAATATATTGGAGACTTTTAAGTGTGTAAGTTCATTTAAAGAAACAAAAACAGAGTCAGATTCTTTGTATGTGTTCACATGTTTGGCCAATAAAGTTGATTCTGACAGTAGGCGATGCTTTAAATGATCCAGCATGTTACACACTGTATTCTCACGGCACCATTGTGGATAATAGCCTTGGTCTCGATTGGTTTTTATATCCTGATGAAATAAAGAATATCAATGAAAATATAGATGTTGCTGCAAACATGCTACAAGTTCTTGGACACAAAGAATATCTATACAATCACTACAGCTTCGAGGTGGACATGAAATATGGTCACAATCTTGCTCTCTTTAACTGAGAGCTGGCCAGAAAAGTATTTCTGCAGAACATTATGACATCAGAGGGAAGTTGGCCGTTGACCTTTTGGATATAAAATGGCATCACTTCATCAGTTTATCCTATTAAGATCAGATAAGATGAGATGAGATGAAATAAGCAGTAAGATATAAGTACTACTTATATAGAATAAGTAAGCTAAAAAAAAGCCTAGAATAGGACAGCAAAAAGCAATGTTGGCACTTATACACCAATCAGCCACAACATCATGATCACTGACAGTTGAAGTGAATAACATTGATCATATTGGTACTATGTGCTGTTCTGCTGGAAAACCTTGGATTTTAACATCCGTGTTGATAAGACTTAGACACCCAAATAAACGTTGTCCCACAACAAGCACACTCCCTCATGCAAATAGAAATCCCAAATGTCACTGGCCTCCCCTGCAAGAAAATGCACCCCACCACATGGAAAAAACATCAACCAATCAGGAACATGTTGAGGAACATGACAATGGTCCAACATGTTGATTTGACCTCCAAACCAGTCCCTCCAGGAATTCGCGATGTTGCGATTGCAACAATTAACGCAAATTCAACCAATCTCCATGAATTCTGCAAAACCTTGCAATTTTGTCCAATCACAACGACTTTTCCACAGCTTTGGCCAGCCTCCCGTGAGTTCCACCAATCACAGCAGTCCCCAGCGCAAACGTAATGCACATATGTCACCGAATTCACTTCCTTGTTTATGGTTTGAAGATGCAGACATGTGCAACAGTAATGATTCTCAATTACCAACAAAAATTACTTCTGAAGACTGCAAAACTATTCCCTGATGCTCTTCACGAAAGCGGAGGTAAACTGTTTTGCACCCTGTGCAATATTGAGGTGGGACACAAACGAAAATCATCGATTGACAAACACTTTTCTGCCGCGAAACATATTAGGAGAATGGGTGAAATGAGCGGATTATGGACCAGACAAATCACCGTGACGGAAGCTGTTGCATCCAGATCTGTTGTGAGCACTGAAAGAATGAAGGTAAGTTAGATTAATTAATTGACGTGACAAGCTGTGAGCGTGTATGTGTGTGTGAATACGTGTGTGCCAGGATGTGAAATTAACTTTTTAAACTTTTAAAATTCTAAATAAAATACACAAAACAAAGAAAAAAATGCAACCTTTTAGCATTTTTTTACTGCATCCCTCAATTTCATTGCAACAAAAATGCTTAAAACATCGCAACTTACATCGCAATTTTTAAGAAAAGCTGCTGTGAATTCAGGCAATTTAGGCCGCAACAATCTTGAAAAATGTCCGCGAAATCCTGGAGAGACTGCTGCAGACTTCTTACAACCCATTCTGATCAAGCATCAACAGAATGCAGTGGAACAAGTTTGACTGACAGAGGCCCCACTGCACAAGCCAGAGTACCCAAAGGATCCAGTTCCAACGTCCTGGTTCCAGACCCCATAGGACACCCTGAGAGGTCCTCTTGTCCATGCCCAATGGTACAGAGTATTTTTGAACACATAAGGGGGGCCAACACAATATTAGTCAAATGGACATTTGTGCCAAATTTAAAGACGTTTCCTCCAGGTGTTCCTGAGATCTCCTATTCAGAAGAATAAGACGGACGCAGAACCCAAACACACAGTGCCTCCGCCCTGAGCTCTCGCAGGCACAAAACACATTACTTCAATCCAACTCCTTAAAATAAACAGCTTCTCAGTCCAGCCCCTTGTTTTTTTTCTCCCCTCTTCTGTGAAATAGCTGACACTCACTACGCATCATCCACAGAACTCTGCCCATTTTCAGAACATAATGATGTGTGTGAACAAGCAGAGGAGAGTGCGAAGTGCCAATCAGTCAAGGTGTCAATCGTGCGGAGGTGAGCTAAATCAGGAGCGAGTGGGTGATCGTTCGCTTCCTGTTAATGTGATACTGTCATTAAACAGGCCGTACAGACCGGTGCAACCCTTTGCTAAATTAGGGACACCTATAATAGGTCATATTTTAAATGCTGCAGATACTATCGGTGTCTGTGAATACCTAAATAAATGTCACAGTTCGTTTCAGACATTTCAGTTGCTTGCAGTTACCTCGAGTCTCTTGATCTTGAGTTAACACCTGGGCGTATGTAATGTGCTTTGTGCTTATTGTTTACGGCTGTGATGATTATACGGAGCAGCTACATATATTTGCACTGCAGTACTTCTGACAAAGCTATATTTACTGTATTTTTTTTACCATTATATTTTTACTCCACACACCACATCGCATCTGCAACAATATAAGATCTGTGATGTTCTAACACCCGATGTTAACACAAACCCAATTCTTTAACTTTTTTTTGCAAAAAGGAACAAAATTTCCCACAGTTAGCTATGCTACCCCATTTCATCCAGACCAAAATAATCATACAGTGCTGTGTAATGAGGGCAAGGCTGACAAATAGCTGTATTATTGTAACTCTTCCGAAGAATACAGTAACCTGATTATGTTCCTTCCATGACAGTTGCCTTATTATGACTCTCGTTAGTGTCGGTTTTGCATAAATCTATCAATAGATCCTGCTCATAATGACGAGCGGATAGAAGTACTATCAGCTATGTTGTTGTAAAGGAAAGTTTCAGAAACTTGACAATAATAAGATAAGAATGGATCAGTTAAGATAATTCTAAAATAATCCCACAGCACATTCTCAGGCGACTAATTTGCACATTCCTTCTCATTGGAAATACTTATATTACTTTTAATGACTTGTAATCCCTTGTATTTGCTACACTTGCTGCTTATTTGTCTCACTGTCTACCGACTTGCAACGCTTGCTTTTGTATTTCTATATCAGCGTTATGCACTAAAACACCAAGTCTAATTCCTCATTTTTGAAAATCTCCTTGGCAATAAGACTGATACAGATTCAGAGATTTGCAGTGTTGCAGCAGCAAAGGGGAAAGGGCAGAAACGTTGGGACTTCAGTAGAAAAAACGAAAATAGACGTGAAATACACCAATCAGGCATAACATTATGACCACCTGCCTATTACTGTGTTGGTCCCCCTTATGTGGTCAAAAATGCTCTGAACCACTGGACATGGACAAGAGGACCTCTCAGGGTGTCCTATGGGGTCTGGGACCAGGACGTTGGCACTGGATCCTTTGGGTACTCTGGCTTGTGCAGTGGGGCCTCTGTCAATCAAACTTGTTCCAATGCATCCTGTTGATGCTTGATCAAAATGGGGTCTAAGAAGTTTTGGGCCATTGTCATGTTCCTCAACATGTTCCTGATTGTTTGATGTTTTTTCCATGTGGTGGGGTGCATTTTCCTGCGGGAGTGGGTCAGTGACATTTGGGATTTCTATTTGCACGAGGGAGTGTGCTTGTTCTGGGACAATGTTTATTTAAGTGTGTAAGTCTCACCAACACGGATGCCACAATCAGAGGTTTTCCATCAGAACACCACATAGTAGCAATATGATCAATGTTATTCACTTCACCTGTCAGTGGTCATGATGTTGTGTCTGATCAGTGTATATATTAGAACTGTCGACACTCTTTCTTATGAAGATATTAAACAAATTTGTATATTGTGCATTTTTTCCAATTTTTAGTGCCTGTGTTTTGTTAAAACTGACTTTACCTCCCTACTTTTTACAGTCTCACAGAAAAATATTCACAGACTTGTTTTTCATTCAATATCTTTATTTTTCTTCTCATCTTATTGAAATGGAATATGTCAGGTATCCATTATTATGTCCCCTTCGACATGAATGAATAAATAAATAAATTGAATGTGTGGGAAGTTATATTCATGCAATAAAATGAAATAATTAAAATGGATATATTGATGCTACGTGCATATTGCAGAGATACAAACAGTAATATCTCACTGATGAGGCGGACATGGTTCTCAGATCACATCTGGCTCATTAGCTGTTTTGCGTATTATCTCCATTCTGTCAGCCGTGCTACTCACCCATATAATCTAAAGAGACAGAGATACCGTGAAGTATAACATGATAAAAATACGCTTCTAAACCAAGAAGTGGGTGAATTGCTTTGCAAGTGGTAGCCTACGACATTAACTGCAAACAGAAGGAGGATGCACACCAGGAGAATTAGAGCGGAGGCCAATCTAAGCAGAACATCAATGCTTTGATATGGTGCTTTACTGAAAATCTGTACCATATGAAAATCTCTCTGGATCTGAAGCCTGCGCATAATCCACAACTGTTCCCGTGCACTGTTCTACAAATGTGAGTGCTGCAAATACAAAGGTGCTTTGCTGGACTAAAGTCAAGAGTGTCTTATTTCAGAGAGGAGTGAGCTGACAGGAACAGAGTGTTTGATTGGCAGCAGTACAAAAAAGACACAGTAAGTTGAAGCCCACCAGGAAGAAGGTGATGCATTACTTGCACCTATGTGTATGTGAATGTATACTTTATCTATGTGTGTGTGTGTGGACTGGCTTTCCTTACTGCAAAATTCATGTATGTATTTCATGTATTTTCACGCACATGCTGGCCCACACAGCAGCTTATGGCGGCGCAATGTTGAATCATAGCAAGTGCAAATCGGTACAGACCAACCATATGTATCGCTGCCTCCTCCTCCTCCGATGTCTAACTCTATGGATTCTCAAATTGTCAGAGATGACCATATTTTATCAAATGGAAAATTATAAAAATCTATGGTCTATATGAATATTCCATCATAATATCGTGTCATTTGCTATCGATTGGTTGTCAAACATCAAGAAGGCAGGTCTAATACGAGCTGATCAGACACCAAGATGTAAAAAGTAGGAAAACCCAGTTAGAAAACCTCATTTGTTGAGGGTCGATGATAACTCTCATCTCTGATGCCTTTTGAAACATTTCTGTTAACCTAAATAAAAACGAACATTTCAGGCCCCTGCTCCCTCCCAGCTCAGGTGAAATGACACTGCAGTAGAAAACCGATCCGCCAGCTCAGGTGAAATGACACTGCAGTAGAAAACCGATCCGCCAGCACTGCTGAGCTGAGCTCACCAGGGTCTTAGTCGTATCTGGTGCTGTCATAAAGTTTAATGTTATTTACAATGTAACAATAAATCACCTCTCCTTCAATACCTGTGCCGCGACACCAGACTTCAACAAGCACTAACAGCTTGAAGGGCTGTTCTGAAAAGTTTGCAGCTCGCCTCTCGCAAAGAAAGTCAGCTTTGATCAGGTTGGATTCAATGTGTTTCTTAACATCAGTAGAAACCTCTGAAACTTCTTTCAGAGTCGCTGCAAGAAAAACATTTAAGAACAGCTATAAAATCCCTTTAAAGTACAACTGCAACATTGTCCACTGCTTTGGGTCAGCAAGCAAACTACTCTCTCTTTGAAAGCTCTGATCTGGAAAACGCACCAGCATGTTGCCATTTTGTATAAATTACCCCATTCATCAGCCAGAAACTGTAAAAACAGAAAGAACTGCTGGATTTTCAACTCTCTGATGGCCTTTGAGCTACTTATCTGTGAAGTGTTGTTCTGTTGGGAAAATTTACCAAATCCAAACTGAAAATAGTGATATTTTATTAAAATGATTTTATTCTACATGTCCCATAGCAAAATTTAGTTTTGGCTGAACTGCAGGCTGTGTAACAGAACAGATAGGAGACGAGTATGGAAACCATAGTGTATGTAAAGTTGCCATTGTTTTTCAGCCTGCACCTGGAAAACTGTTGTACATGTTAAATCAAGGATTTTTCCATTTATCCAACTTTAGTCTTTTTGCTTTTTTATGGTTTATGGCATTATAACATCATTTTTAATCCTCTCTCCTTCTAGCCTTCTAGTGCTGTTTCCACGGAGGTGCAGGACTTTATGTTGCAGTGAAAAATGAGGCCACAGTGAGTAAAAGTGTGATAGAAGCCAAAAGAAAAAAAAAAGACACCCAGAAACTTAAGAGGGTTAAACGATTAAAAAATAATAACACAGCTTTTAGTGGAACTTCTTAACGTTGAGGCAACATGACATGACAAAATGAATTTAGCCGTAGTTTGTAACTACAACTAAATGTTCCATAATTTAAACTATACATGCATTTAGATGTCATCAAAAGATGATTACGCTGCAGGAGTTTCTATGCTTTTAACTGCACTGTGTGACTCAGGGTCACCATTTGAATCCAGTGTAATTAAGAAATCAATTCAAGTTAAACTGATATAAGGCAAATTTTCATTCAAGCATTCTTTTAATTACTGCGGCGCTGCATGGCTAAACTATTCAATGTTCTGTTTGTGGGTTTAATGAGAGTATATAAAATCTTTTCATGAACTTTGTGCACCTTGCTGCAATACCAAGGGAACACTTTATTGTAAAAATTTAATGAGGAGTCCTGAGGAATCTCTGTACATCTTCTGAGAAGACAGACTTGTTTGTTGTTTGTTAAAGGCCTCTCTAATCAGAATACCTCTTTCACGAAATGTCCTTCTTCTGAGCCAAAATTGATCCGGAGAGCAGAAGATTTCTAGCTGGAGGAAGAGTTCTCTCATATATCAAAGGATGTACAGATGGGAGGAAAATATTTTGATTGCTGATATGCTGTAATAACATGGTATACTGGACGGAATCTGTACAGAGCTGGAGTAGACTCTATATACTGACCTCATTAAAACAAATAATCATGCTGAAACATGAATTAGTCTTAGTTTTAGAACTGACAACATGAGTTTCAAATGAGAAATGACACTCTGCACATGTTTTGGCATCACACTAACTGAAAATTGGACCAAAACAGTACTATCATTATCTAAGTTTTCTGTGGATATGAGTATTTCCACACTATCTTATTACCCTAAGTAGCAGCAGTATCAAGTAATGCAATGTGCTACACCTACACCTACCTCTGTCTGAACTCCAAGCAGTTTCTGGGTGTTTTTTGATCACATTTTCACTCACAGTGGGCTCATTTTCCACTGCAATATACAGTCTTGCACCTCTATGGGAAAAAGCACAACCATGACTAGAAGCAGAGAACACTCCAGAATGCCTTCTGTGCAGTATAACAAAATTAAAATGCTACAGATGTTCAATGGATATATTTAGTTTCAATAATTTGGAAAACCCTTGAATCAGTGTGTAAGTGCCCACAGGTGTTGCCAACACTAGAAATAAATGGGGGCTCTACATGCAATAAATATTTTACATTTTTAGTTTGTTGTCTAACTCCTTCATGTCGACACTGCCTGCAGTTCAGCCTAGGTCGGCCAGAAAGCCCGTGAAATTTTGTAAGCTGACTTTGGGTCACAGCTGAGTCACAAATGGCCCCACAGTTGCAATGAGGAGCACAGAATTTTTAGATTTTTACTGAACTTGTCGACTGCAAACACTTTATTTTTGGTGAACTTTTTCCATAAGACATGTACAATAATGTAATTTTATTGAAATACTATGATTTGAAGCCTACTTTTTTTGACAAATCTGCACAACACACATCATTAGTTCAAAATGTATTGGAATATGGAAAATGCAACAATTTCTAAGCGATAACAAGCCTTTCAAAGCCATAGGATTGATATGTCTGCTCCAGCATCACAGTGGTATCAACAGGGTCGTCCTCGTATTCTGTTGCTTCCTACCTCCAGGACAGATGTCTTTTATTCCATTTGTTCTGAGGAGTCAGGCTTCGTTTCCTGCGCCCCGTTGTCCCTTCAGCCTCAGACACATCTGGCAGAGAACATCTGGGTGTGTTCATTAGGCCCAGGGTGGCTTGGTCTGAAAGAGAGATGAGAGCAGAGGAGGCGAGAGGAGAAGAGAGCATGATTGTGTCAGAGTGTTGCTCATTCAGCTCCACGGAAATGTCTGAGGCTGTAACTGCTGGTTACGTGATTGCATTATATTATCAGACAATTTTGCAGACAATTAGCAAAATGAACAGCTCTCTCACACAATTGGCCCAGACAAGCACGGCCACATACCTAATATCCCGGTCTCTTTCAGCCCTCCAAACTTCTGCATGGCTTTGATGGCCTTGGTGAGGGCCTCCTTGGTCTGAAGCTGGCCAGTCACTGGGTCAGGGGGCGGGAGGTAGCCAAACTTACTCAGCCAGTCCTGGAGGGGAAACAGTATACAGGGTTCAACAGAGTTCATTCCAAGCATTTTAAGGACTCCAAGAATGCTGCTGAGAAGGTTGGACACCTGTTCATGTTTACTGTCTGTGGATACTGTGTCTCTAAGCACACATATACATGCAAAATGCACGTTTCCCAAAGTGCTGCATCTACTGTTATTTTAGCTGCATGTGTTCTATATCTGTGCAAAGAATGATTAAAAATAGAGACATGGTGATTGTAGTAGTCTTTCACAGCCACCATCATCACTCACATTCTCATTCGTGCTATGAAAAAAGAACATGAAGGAGTGCAATTAAAAATGTTTGGCAACTACTGCTCCAGAGCTACATATGGTATGGGAAATTTGAGTCTCAATCTGGGGTAATGGTGGTTGTTTCATAACCAGATCTTGTTACACAAATATAAAACCACTGCCATGTCTGTGATGATAAAGATTATTGAAGTGTACTGAAGCTTTCTGCCAAGCTTTGATTGGTTTTGGGATATAAAATCTGACTGATTCAAGCATCCGAGCTGCAACTTGTGAGGTGTCCTTTTCCCTTTCCTTCATCAACTTTAAGGTCTTTCTTTGTCTTATTTCTCTTTTTTCTCTTCCCTTCACTTGTCTCAGCCTCACTAAACCCTCCTCCATCCTCATGATCTGACAGGCAATAAGAGATGGCAGGTTTTAAATAGGTTTTTGATCAGCACTCATCAGTGGTGAGTGACACAGATCGATACCCAGGCATCCCGTCTGCACTGACAACACTGGGAAATCCCATTAACTGAATGACTTAGCTTTAGCGAAGCACTCTGCTGTTTGATTATTTGCCTCCTCATCCTTGGCTTTGCCATCTGTTCTGAGGGTTCTGGGAGAAAAGTTTACAGGGGAATTGAACTGACCCTCTGTAACACCGCAGAGGATGACAAACGACAAACAACAACAATTTCCTGAAAAAAAGTTTCAAACTGTAATGCCAGGGGTAAGTGGAAGAAGTCAAAGAGTTAAACGGATTCTATGGCAACATCAGTGATGACAAGACTCACCCTTAACCCCCCCAAAAAACAACTAAATAGGTCTTTTGTGCAAGAGGCTTATTATGGCATGTAGAAACATTTTATTTATTGAGGTAGAATAAGTGTGTTGAGCAAATGGCCTAAAAACCATATGTTCATACTGACAACCATCTACTGCATGACAGGACCAAAAAGGAAGAGAGCCACAAAGGGTGTAGCATGTAGGGAGGAGGCTGGGGTGGATGGATGGGTTGAAGAAACAGACTTTAACACTTCAGATCATTGTGCTTCCATTTTGGACAGAAAGTCAGTGCTGTTTCTTTTAACCATGACTGTACTATAACCTTTACTGCAGTTATGGCTACATTAATAAACATGCAAACTACTATGGCTTTAACAAAGTACTAATGATTTTAATCCAAAACAGGATTTTTCCATAAGCATAAGCAAGTTGTTTTGCATCTTAAACTAACTAAAGCTTTACATTTATTTTTAAACTGTTATTTTTAGCTGTTCATCTTTCCGGTTGCTGTTATGCTCCTAAGGGCTCTAACAGCGGGTATGGAAAAAAATTACCTGTATGTTTGTTTACTGGTATTTTCATATGGCTTTGTTGGTGATGCAGCAATTTTCCAAAACATTTCCAATGCTGTTTTCCAACGAGCATCAATAACAGTAGTAAAACTGTACTGTAAAAATGACCTGACAGACAACTTAACAGATTTTAAACCACTTTCCAGGTTACCTAAAGTTATTGGAAAAGCAATCAAAAGTAAATGGTAATGGCTTTTGGTTCAAATAATGTGTCTGTTGGAAACAGTTAATGTGTCCCAAATTCATCCTACACACTTCACATTGAAAATATTGTAAAATTAAACTTACTCAAAATGAAAGTAAGTATAACTGATGCACAGAGAAAACAGGGAAGTTAAACACAGCTGGGGGAAAAATTAAATGAATTGTGGCAGATGGTGACAGAAAAAAATCTTGGAAAACTAAACTAACAAGGAAACAACAAAGCTATCCCCAGCATGCACTTATTGTCTATTTTTAAAATCATTTTAATGAGGGGGCTGCACTATGACTCGGTTGTTAGCACCGTCACCTCACAGCTAGAAGATCCTCGGTTCACGTCCTAGTTAGGACATCTGGGATCTTTCTGTGTGGAGTTTGCATGTTCTCCCTGTGCAGCGTGAGTTTTCTCCGGTTTCCTCCCACAGTCCAAAAACTTGCTGAGGTTAACTGATTATTCTAAATTGTACGTAGGTGTAAATGTGAGTGTGTTTGGTTGTCTGTTTCTATGTGTTGCCCTGTGATAGACTGGACATCTGTCCAAGGTGTCCCCTCCCTTCTCCCGAGTCGGCTGGAATGGGCTTCAGCCCCCCTGCAACCCTATAGAGGATTAAGCGATGTATAGATGATGGATGGATGGATTTTACTGTGGAATCTTTCAACACCATCTTTGACCTTTCTTGATATTTTTCCTGCAGCAATAGTGATTCATCAAAAACGGTCAAGCATATCTTCCAAACCAATATGCTTTTGTTAACAACTATGTGCGTATGTGTGTTTCAGCCCTTGAAGCGTTGAGCAAAACTTGTTTTCCTTGTCAGTGTTAATAAAAGATCTATCCAGCGAGTTCAGTACCTGACAGTACATGATCTGAAAATTGCTAAATTGTATGCGGGGTTTACCACCGAGCGTAGGTGACACTGGGTGTACATTTAAAAAGGCTGCACACAAGTTGTCCGAGTTCAAACAGAGAATCAAAGATAACTGCAGAACAATTACACAGAAAGGAAGAATAGCAACATTTTGCTTTCATCGACGGTAGACAGTGACAGCTCAAAGACGAAATTACAACAGCACTAACAAAGAAGGAAGACAGGAGGGTATAAATAATTTAAATGCCTCTCAGATTTAATATGCCAGAAAGTAATGATGCTTCTTCGCCCTTAAAATAAAAATAAGAGAGACAAATGAGAACACAGAATCTGACATGTACAGAAAAATCATCCTCTCTGATTAACTCTAAAAGGACAGACTGTCTTTTCTTTAATCTCTAATCAAGATACACAGTTAAGCTTAGACACAAACAAATACAAACACGATGTCTAACACTCTTGTATTACTGCATCCCAATGAGAAACCTTTCTTTTTTTCCAAAGCCTTTGATGCTACAGTTGTAACCTGTCTGCCTCAACAGTTGCAGCAATGTTTGGATTGTCGTGTTGTGCTTTGCATAAAATACGAATGTGGGCTCTTACTTTTCTCATCCCAGAACTGCAAAGTAGAACTAAAGAATATCCTGAGTGTCCCAGAGTTCAACCAACTGCTTCAAGAGACGGCTAAAGTTTGTTTTTTTCAGATTATTACACTGTCATTAGAGTAATTTATTCAGGAAAATGAGGATATGTGGAAGAAAGACAGAGAAGAGAAGACCATAAAAGTTGTCAGAGACAATATGAGACTTTGAGGTCATCTTAACATAAAATTCCCTTTGAATTTAAAGCATACTTTATCTTAAGTCACACTTATTATTATGCTGCAAGTCTAGCTCATTGCATAGCTGTGGATAGAGGTTTTAAAGTAACAAACAAACTGGACGAGAGAGAAAATGTCTCCACAAAACCTTTTTCCAAAACAATATCTGCCTTTTATTCAGTTTGCACATCAAATCTGTGTGTCTGACTGAATAAAGCAGTCAGTGACAACAGGGCTGCCTTTTAGCTACATTCTGCAAGTGAAAGAGAACTCAGTCTCTCGCTGGGATCTGCCAATGATCTGCAAGCTCAGATAATAAATCAAAATGAGTCAAAAAGCAGTGGTCCCTAAACAGACAATTACAAATTATTGCAGTGCAGCACCACTTAAGGAAAGTTCTCTGGCATCCATTCTACATGAAACCATTGAAGGTTTTAAAGAAAGATTTGCTGTAGCAGTGTAGTATTAATTAAACAAACTTATAAAAATGAATAAAGAGATGGACTGCGATTAACATGAGCGAACATCATAATTAAGTTTGGGTGTAATGAGCTCACAAGTCGCAACTTTACATCCTCTCCACGTCTGAATTTCCAAAACGATCAGATAATTCACAGTGTTCTTCTATAGTCAGGTTGCATCCCATTGTTTGTGTAATCATTCTTTGAATGCACAGGAGTAAAAGACAGATGCACACTCGACTGCATGCAAACAAGCTGCTTTTCAGTGACACAGAAATGTCACCGCTAACGTGCCTGTGTGATGAGGAGTTCCCAGGCAGGATAGTAAAACACTTAAATGATGGGGCTGCTCTTTTCAGCGCTGAAATGAAAGAAACCACACAAAGTCTCATATTTAAAAACAAATCAACAAAGTTTATCTGCTTTCATTTTGCACTGAAGTCCCACTGCTTGCTTAGCTGAAGTTCAACAGCACTAAAGCTGGTATTCAATGACTTCAGCAGGGCAAATGCATGTTGAAGTGGGGTCTTGACCCCATGTTCCAACTGAGGCCCTGGGGGTCCATATCACTTAGTCTATCTGCTGCTCAAATGACCCTGTTCAGTCCGAGTATGTTATGTTGGTGTGTTCAAATATAAACTAAAATAAAAACTATAAAAAATGTTCCTATTAAACTGCTTTGAGGAACTCACACCCAGTACTTTCAGTATACACCGTTCAGACGTAACATTATGACCACCTGCCTAATATTGTGTTGGTCCCCCTTATGTCATCAAAAATGGTCTGAACCATTGGGCATGGACAAGAGGACCTCTACAGGGTGTCCTATGGAGTCTCGAACCAGAACATTGGCAGTGGATCCTTTGGGTACTCTGGCTTGTGCGGTGGGGCCTCGGTCTCTGCCTCTGTCAAATATTTTCTTTCACTGATTTTAAAAGAGTTTAAAGTTTATGTATAACAGCACTTTCTCAGTCTCAAAACTATGGCGGCAGCTAACTCTCAGCTCACTCCACAACACAGCAATGCAACTTACACAATTTTAAAAAGGGACTTGAAATCAGAGTCTTTAACTTTGATCTAAACAAGCTTCCAGGGCTGAAAAATGAAATAAATGTGAAAAATATAGTTCCTCCAATGGTCACGTGAGGCTGGCTCCAAAAGCAAGCCAATCTCTATAGACCTCCAATAAGTCAACTTTAAGTCAACAGATTTTTTCCATTCATGACAATTTTGCAGGGGCTGAGTTTCTATAAACTCATTAATTTAAATAGAATTAAGGCTTACAATTATGCATTAATTAAGGGTGTGGATGCTTTGAGGGGTAGATGGGTGCCATCACGCTCCACCTCTCTTGGATTAGTTAGGTAGAGTCGGACACTGCCAAGAAAATAAAGACTGAAGCCTCTGCACTGCTTCTCAGGTAACCTATTTGTGACGTAACAGAGGGTTCTTCCATCTTTATATGCAATTAATCATTCAGTGGTTTTAGTTTTAACATGTTGTGTTACAGAGTATGACTTAAAAGTTTCTGTCTTTATTCCACTTCACTTCATCCCACTTCATTTTATCCACCCTTTTACTATATAAAACACGCCACTGTTGTACCTCTGGTGCTGTGCAAAGTAATGCAGCAGTCTGGTGTCCTCGTTCAGCTTTATCATTTCAGTAACCAGCATCTGCACAACATGTAGGCGCAATCCCAATTGGGATTCAGCCATAATCAATCTAAACAACACTTCATCACTGTCAATAAGCTGACATTTATCAGTCCCTGTATACTTCATGGGAGATGCGGCTGCACTGATGCTCTTCACAGTGGTACAATTAGCCAGCCTCCTGAACCGAGCTCGTTTAATGTACCACCTACTGCAGGAGCTGTCAATGTTCCTCAGCATGTTGCTCAGACAGATTCAACTCTCTGTCTCACGGTATCTTTTCCAATAAATCTCCACATCTATAATATGGTCTGTTTCTTACTCTTTCAATGCTATGGATAGCATGAGTCCGCTGGCTCGATTAGATGATGATATATAGCGTGAGACAGTAAAAGTCTCTCAGCTGTCAGCGATTTTGCTGTTTGTGCTGATGTAGCTGTTGCCTCTTTAAGATCTCTGACTACAAATTGCCATGTTCGAAATCAGTGAGCTGTTTCACAAAATTTGTAACAAGGAGTCGTTTTCTCTCCCATTAATTTAGAAAAGTTCCACTAATTAAAACAAACACAATGCTTGTGACTCTTTCATGGGCATGTGAGAGCCCTGCAGGGCTCCTAAATTTATCTGTAATTTGCAAGTGACAATTATTTGTGAAAAGTGTCACCACTTGTGATCAATGCAACTTGCTTTTGAGAAACAAGCCCAAGGTCTTTTTTGGATTGGATTGGATTTTGGATTCACAGGATTTAGGGATTAATGTGATAAAGTACTTTGATCTTGGGTATGTATTCCACTAGATTAGCCAAAAAGAAATTTGTTACTCATTTTCAACAGTTTCTTAATCAACTTTCTAGGAAATATGCTGCATCACGCTGTCAGAGGTCTCAAATCACTGTCGGCTAGAAAATCCTAAAACCAATGCTACTAAGTCAGACAATTCTTTTCAACACATTTAAATTTGCCCTGTGCAGTGTCCTTCTGAGAACTCTTCTTCTTCCATGTCTTTTCTTGGCATGTTAGTGCTCCATTTAGATCAGTGGGAAAAACTGAATTCACTGGAAGCAAACCAACTGTGCACATTCAAAACAACACAAAAAAACAGGGACCCACTCATGAAAACAGTGCTACAAAGTGCTAGTAGTGGCGCAAAACTGCACTATTCTCTTGAATAAAATACAGTTTGAGCTCATAAAAGCCCATGAACCTTGAAGAATGTCTGTTTGTACATATAGATGCACACAGTTCTTGCTATAAAATTAAAGACTGAGAAAAGCATTTAAAAGTGGGAAAAAAATGAATTTCATGTCTGGCTGGACGTCTGTCTGGATGCAACAATTCATTTGTAACATGTAGGGTTGCCTTATGCCACATCTGACCCTCAAACTAGTGGTTTGAGCCCCATGCTGGGTACATTGTAATACAAAAAAATGGCATATATTGAGATAGACGATTCTGTTCATATTGGACACTCTACCCACTGATCTGTAAAACTGAATTATCTTGCCATAATGCACATAAACTGTGCATTTCAGCAGAAAACAAATATTTACATAAATACACACAACTAAAGCTGCAAGTGTTGGTCTAAGTACTATATTTAGGATAGTTGCGTACATATATTTACTCCAGAGTACAGTGCCTTTCTCTGCAAGATACAGCTCACATTTTAGTACTAAGTCATGCATGTACATCGCACAAACACAGATTCAAAGCTTTTGTTTATATCTCTATTGAGACAATAATTAATCTGGGACTTGACACCCACTGCGTATCATTATCCTGCCTTTCGCAAATGCAAACACACTTGAGGGATGGAGCACAAATCTGTGCTACAGCATCTGCATGTGAAGGATAAATTATCTCCGTAATCCTCAACTCTGGTACCTGTAATCTTTTAATACAGTGAAATCTGGAGACAAAAAAGAAGCTACAAAATAAATAACTCCAAAACAAATACACAAACAGAAAGAGATTAGGTTCTAAAAACAGTCCTTATAGAACATATCATTCTAAAATCATGAAATCCAATATCTTTTTTTCCCTTCATTAGAGTTTATACCATTTATAGTTTGGAATGTTATTGGTAGGATATTATGGTATTTCTTGCATTTATGTACAGGACTTGTTGGAGATGGAACTCTGCAATCTAAGACACACAAAATGACCCAGACTAATTGTAATTAAATGGCCGTGAACAGAGAAAACAAAGTGAGACAACTGCTCATTGTCTTTCTGCAATCGAGCTGCTCGATCAAGCAAAGGGAAAGACGGTGTAAAAGTCGAAAATTCTGCTACATGTGTGTGAGACGTTGATTAATGCGGGTGCAGAACTCAAGCGTTGCTGAACTGCTGACGCATCAGTTATTAATGTAGTGTCTGAAACAGGAGGGGGCTGAGAAAAAAAAGCAATACAGGAGGATGAGCAAGTTTGTAGAGAGACAGGAGAGGACACGTGAGTGATTCTGACGGCAAAGATATTTATCATTCGGGTCACCAATGACTTTGCTTTCGTGTGTTTTGTAAGCGAAAGGATATTTTAAATATGTCTCACTGCCAGCAGGAAGGGATGGAGGTCTGAGAGTGATGAAAATTTCCTACACTATGAGTTGGATCTCCGCAAAAGTTGGTCTTTTACAACCATTTCCACATTAAATGCACAGAATATCACAAAATGTGTAGTTTCATGATGTTGATAAGTAGCACTGGATGATGGGATTTGTTGTTTCACCACCATTGCCAATGAAAAAATCTGTCTGATGTGACTTGGGCAACAATCATGTTCACAGACGAGGTAATGAATTAATTTATGCACATTAAAACTCTACCTGTGTATCAAAATTACATATTTTTTCCCATAAAAATGGTTCCTTCCTGTCCTAAAAAGGACTTAGATACAACTCAACTGCTGCCTCATTAAGTATTCACAGATCTATGAATATGCAAATGAGTCCACCCAACCTTCTGTTACTCACTGCAGCTCAGCACACCAGCTCACCTACAACTTCGCTCAAATAAAACTACTCTTCGCTACACAATGGCAAGCTGTAATTTGAGAGATGGATGTCCAAACCCAAACTGATTCTGAAGAAGAGTAATGATATAGAAAGTCCCACCTTTCAAGTTGACACGATTGGTTTTCCTTAGCTTTAATACATGTGAAGGCTGTTTGAATCTGTGGTTTTGATGATGGTCTGCATGTTCAAGTTGGAAATACTGAGCCATGGAGGGTACTGCATATTTAACACGTAATGTGTCTTCTAGCATATACAAAGGAGTTATATTAACATTACATTTAGTCAGGTATAATCCCACTATGGCATTTTATTTTAAGGAAATACCAGGAAGTGTAGTTAGCTAAAATTTAATTCAATTCAATTCAATTTACATAGTGCAGCATCACAACTTACATCATCTCACAGCGCTTAGCACAGTAAGGTACAGACCTTATGAATTATAAACACACAACAGAAAACCCAGCAATCCAAAGTTGCCTTTGGATTCCCTTTGAGCAAGCAGTCAGCGATGGTGGGATGTGTGCATGTGTGTATGTGTGTATGTGTACATATATATATATATATACATATATATATATATATATGCACACATACACACACACATATATCAATAGAATATATTGAAATATATATTCTATTGATATATATTTTACAGCTGCCTCACTTTGTGATATGGCTTTTTTGAACATAGTCTGTTGTGAAACCAAACTTCTTTTCATCTCCTTTACTTTCTGGTGCCTTTAACTCATGTCCAGGTCCTTGTACTTGTCCTGGTGTTTCATAGTGTTGTCTAATGTTGTTGTCCGTGGTTATATCCACGTTGGCTCCACATACTAGACGAGGCTGGTCTGAATAGCAATAGGTGAGCGCCGCGAGGGCGAAGGGAAAGTGTTCGTCGGAGTCCGACGGCATTAGCCCGGACATCTCCTGCTGGTGGTGGCACAATAGCAGTGTCCTGGCGTGCCGCTGGTGCAGATGCTCAGCCAGGAGGCCGCGGCGACAGCAGCGGTGGCGGCGGCGGCGGCGGCGGGGGGTGGTGGTGGTTGGGTCAGTAATAGCGTACGCTTGCTATGACTACTGTCAACAGAAGAGGGTGTTTATGGGTCCTGTCCTGATTGACGTGCTATAACAGAGCAGAGCATTCTGGGATTTGTAGTATAAGCGATACATGCGCTGTATAATACCGACGGGCCAGCTTTAGTAGTCATCTGGTATTACCTCGCGGGCCAAATATAATTATACTGCGGGCCAAATTTGGCCCGCGGGCCAGAGTTTGACACCTATGCCTTTGAGCAAGCAGTCAGTGATGGTGGGAAGGAACAAAAAAAAAAGAAAAACTTAGAATAGAGAGTGGAAAAAAAAACCTCTGACAGAACCAGGCTCAGGGAAGGTGGCCATCTGCCTTGACCAGTTGGGTTGAGGGGGTTGGGGATAGCAAGAGGTGTTGGGGTGGGGAGGGCAGGATAGCAGGTGGTGAGGACAATTGCTAAAGTGTCAATTGCCAACTTAAATGAGTTGACTACCTATACAGTTAGGGAGGTACTGAGCCTGCGTTAGATTGGAAACAAGGTTAATAGTGGAAAATTTTTAAGTAACAGGTATCAGCACACCCCTATACTTGATTCTTGGTTTACATGTATAGTTGCAGGAGCTGTGAAAAACAGCTGTAAAAACAACTATTACATATCCCACTAGTGTTTAGGATTGCTGCCCTACTTAGTCTGAGCTTAATTTACCAGTTGTACACTGGATGAAACCCAGAAGTCTTTGTCACTGTGCTCCTTCATAAGCTAAACTCCCACAACGCTGTCCACTTGCCAACATGAAAGTGCTTGCTTACTTGGATCACCACAGCATTCAACATTAAGAGGCTGAACCTGGTGGCGCAACTAGGTACTACATCTAGTATATACACTACTTAAAGTGTGTATTATCTAAGAAAATAGTATCGGCAGATACTCAACATTAAAAGACTCGAATCAGGAGCAAAAAAAAAATCCTCATCAGTACATCCCTACGTACAGCTACTGTGTCTGACGTTATGTGGTGGAATCTGTTCCAGGGAGTCCCAGTTCTGTCCATCATGAGCAATAAAAACAATAAAATGAAAACAACAACAACAACAGCATAGTGATTATAGCTGACTAGCCTGCCAACTTCTTTCTTCTGCATCCTCTGTCATATCATCTGGTGTTTACTGTTCTTCCTCAGCTTTGGAGGTAAAGGGGATATGATGCCTTTTGCAGGCAACCACAAGGAAATGTAGTGTTACACTGAAAAAAAATACAAATTTCTCTGTGTTTGAACAGCGCTGGAAACATTTAGAATAATGTAAGTCTACAAAATATATAGTACTGATAAAGCTATTTTAAGACTACGGGCTTTTTTTCACCTCAGAACTGAGCATTTCCATTTCCAGATCTGTCTCCAGGGTGGATAAATCTTAAACTGCTGGCTCGGATGTTCCATTGTCTGACTACAAAAAAACCCCCAAAAAACATGTAAACAGGAACAACTACATTGTGAGTTCAGCAGTATAGGTGATCACAGAGAGCAGGAGGAGGCTGAACAGAGGTTTTATCAAGCTGAAACTGAGCAAAGCAAACAAGCTGACTGCTCCACTCCCAGCCAGATGTTGCCTGTGGTTTGCGATTTGTTTGTTTGAGGAAGCAGAAGAAGTGATTTTGCATTTGTGTGTGGATGGAGATCTCTGCAAAAATGTAAACAAAACAAGGGTTGATGCACAGTCAAGGGCCACAGTGTTTGTATAGTTGGCCAGCTTTGTGTGGACTCAGGGCAGCTTGGAGGCTTTTTCTCACTTGTTCCAGCTTCTGCAAACATTGCCCCCATCTCCCACTTGCTTCAACTGAAACCCCTTACGACCGCTGAACTGAAAAACAAGTTCTCTGGTTCGGTGTGGCCTCGGGCTTGCAAAAGAGCAGGTCAGAGTTCACTCTTGTTCAACTTTGACCTGCAAATAAAAAAGACTAAAGCACGGTTTGTTTGAAAATGGCGCAGACCTTGTTCTTAAAGTGAACAGTTTGTACAGTATCACACCAACAGATTACAGAGTCGCGTTCCTTTTTCTGTTCTTCTATTGTGAGGCCGTCAACCGGCACAAACACACATAATGAGCTCCATCACTATGGCATCACCACAACAACGTCACTCTTGAGCGGAATCAGTTGTGCATCAGTGCATGTGACCTCCTCCGTCCCACAATACCTCCCTGTTTAGCCCTGACGAACAGCTGCTGAGTCGCTTCATCTTCAGGCCTCACGGACAGGAAATGAGTCACTGGGAGACATTTAACCCTGCAACCTCGCTGACACACAGGGTCACCAAGTAGCGCAGTCCATTATAGTGTTTACATTGTTCCTTAATACCTTGAGGATGAGGTCAGGTCCGCCAACGACCTCGTGGAGTTTTAAAAGGTTATGAAGTCATATGAGGGGAGGAAGAGGGGTCAATTCACTTTAAAAGCGAGGAAAACCGTTGAAATACCACCATGTGAATTCATTAATTAATCCCAATTAAGGATGAAGTTTAATCTTGTTTCTTTGGTGCTCTGGGAAAATGTGACGCGAGAGGAAAAACTGCAGAAAACGACACATTTCATGCATCAAGTGTAAGCGCCTCAAAGAAACACACAAAAAAAGCCGTGGAGCGACTGATGTAACAAGCTTGGCAATCTTCCACAGGCAGCATCAAAAGTTTCATTTTGAGCACCATAATATGACGATGTTACCATTTTATGCATATTTTACCTCTTGGAGGACCTTGAAAGACATCAAAGTGTCTTTATAAATCTCCACATTGCTTCACCTCTCGCAGGGGCAGTAAAGAGTCAGTGTGGGGCCTGCGGTCATAACCGCCTCAACTTGCAGCAAGTGAGCAACTCGGACTTTGAGACAGAAAGAAACCATCACAACCAAACTGCAAAAAAAAAGAAAAAAAAAAACAGAAATAACAGCCAAACACAGAGAGGCTGCAAGTAGCACAACATTCAGTTCAAGTTCAATCAATGGAAACAAGCTAATAAAGTAAGTTTTTGTGATATTGTGTTGCATTATTTGAATTAATAGTCTAATAATGAGCAAATATCTGCAATAATATCTGATCAGAATGTTTAAAGAAACAAAAAACGTTACATTACTGACTGTTAGTTGAATTCAGTTGGTTTAAATAACTTGTATTTACAGGTGCTAATTATGTTTTTATTCCATATTGACAACCCAAACTTCACTACTGATGAGGAAAATTTACTTAGAATCATAATCTAGGAGGTAAAAATCTCCAAACGCAGATAAAGATCAGTCAAAAAAAAAAAAGACCCCGAAATGATTTTTAATTAAGAAACAGCTTTGACTACACGAAGATCTTAATCGTTTCAGTTCCGTCTGAATTATTCTTTGTCAACTGAGAGCCGTGTAAGCCTGTAAACACACAGATGTAAATGTCTCACATCAAGCAGTCCTCTGGTTCTCATGTCGCTCTCCAATGAGGATATTTCTCTCAACCGGAATTTAACGGAACATCCGTAAGGTTCGCGGCAGGCACAAAGATGCTATCATTATTCAAAGCAGTTGTAACAGCTTCCCGTTTTATATCAGCAGCTTATTCTGAGAGATGGTTTGCTTAAAGTATTACACTGGGATGATGTAGGATCCAAGGAATGAAAGCTTGCTTAAGTGCGTTTGACTGAGAAGCTCCTGACATCGTTCCAAAGGCACATCCTGAGTGTAAACACAATTTACTGAAGAAATGAAGGATTTAGTCTCATTTGTGCAAACAGATAAGATCAAAGAGGGAGAACATGGGAGGGGGGAGAGAAAGGGAGGGAAATTGGGGGTGACACGCAGCCTGAATGACACATTTAATCGAACAGAAAATTGAGGCTGGATTGCCAGGCGGTAAAAGAGTGAGAATTAATCCAGGCCATAGGAATCATCTGTCTGCTTTAATGCGTTTCCCTCGCTCACCTTTCCTCTCGTTGCTTTAAACTGAGCATGACCTCTTTCTCTCCTTGTCTGCATGTTTGCATGAATGTGTGTGTTCAGGGTTTACGGCTTGTTTAAAGTCCCACAAGTGGGGTCTCAGTTTTCAGAAAGCCACATTAGCAACCCAATGAAGTATTTTTTCCTCTGGTTTTCATTAACTGGCATATCTAAACACTTAATGCACACAAACACAATTTAAAACTGGCCCAGAAATACTTAACTAGTTTTATTATTATGCGCTTAAAGAGCCCATGTTGTGCGTTTTCCCTTCCCTTCCTAGTGTGTTGTACATGTAAAAGATCTGCAAAGTGACAAAGCCCACACTGAAATCCCTGCTTCTTACCGGCTTAAAACACCTGACTTGATGTCCATGCTTTTCTTCTGTTACTCATCTACATCATCGTGTTACACATGTGCCCGCTAGTTTGGCCATTAAACAAAGAATAAGCAACTTCCTCCCCAAGATACGTAACCAATAGTACTTGGCTTTGGTTGGGCCAGCTGACCAATCAGAGCACACTGGGTATTTTTGGTGTTAAAGAGACAGGAGCTAAAACTGAAGATTTCATGGTGAGAAGAAGTGCTGTAGCAATGTACAGTATAAGAAAAATGATTATTTTAAGCATTAAAATATTCTAGTAGACATCAAAAATAAAATTTTAAATCTGTAAATGTACATGATATGGGCTCTTTAAGGTTATTATTTATCAGTTTCGATAGGAGTAGGTGCCAACTAATGCATTGTTAAACAGAGAGAAAGACAGCAGATAGAGGATTGGCTCTTTTCAAAGACCGTTCTGTATCAAAAGCAGTACTTGGTTCAACAGGGGGGAAAAAACCCTGAAACTGAACCCATGAGTTGTGTAGTTGTGTGTATTATTTTGGTGACCTCATTATAAAAAGGGAAAACCAGCATGCTGAACTATGGATGCTGCCTAAAAATAAAAGTTCCAAAAAAGTCTGAAATCACATTCTTGCCCGTCTAGACAGACCTATTATCACTTTTACAACAACAAAACCCACATCGACGTTTCACACATCTTGGTAGTTTCCAAGGCAAGATTTTACCAATATTTACCATTTTTGTGGATTCTAAATTCATAAGACTCTCTATACGTTCAGCCCCTTTCAGACATCCACTCCTTTTCATTAATGAACACGTCAGTTTCATGTCTGAATGAGCAACCTGGTCACAGCAATCTTACGAGGTCAGACCTAGTAATAGTTCCATGTCATTTTCAGCACAGAGTTGAAGCCATCAGTGAACTGATTTGGTTGAGGCTTTTCTCCCATTTTACCACCAATACTGATCCAATACATCACAGAGAGCACCAAAGACAACGCTTTCCTGCCTTTCTCATTCACTTTGTACTACAGTTTTTTTTATCCATTACAAACTTAAATATCCATAAAAATTACACTTCACAGTGATGAAAACAGAGCAGATCAGATTAACAGGACTCTCTAGTAATGACGGTAATCTAGGTTTTGACAAAACATTAACAGGAGTTGAAGTTTAATTTGTTGCATCTGGTTGTTTGTAGGAGTTTTTCTTCTGATTTTATGAACTACTTGCATCATCAAACAGCAGCAGGATCCATATGAGGGCTTCCAAGGAGACATAGGGACACTCATCCATACACACAACACAACACTACACAGTACCTAAAACTATAAATTATCTCTGACATTCTTGAACTTTTCCCCTCCTATTTCTTCAGATTAAGTCCTGAGCTCTATATTTCATATTTCCCGTAACAGACTGTGTTTGAAAAGTTCCTGCCTCTTATTATTTTGGTTTGGTTGATCCCACAGTCTGCTGCAGGCTGCCGACTCCCACCGCTGGTTAGACAGTCAGATGGTTTTGGCTGCAGCAAGACTTGTGGTTTCTTCTTTTCATGCTGCCTTGTGCTTCAGTCATTTACTGTAATTATATGTCATGATTTTTGTACAATCATGTTGCTAATAGAAAGTTATAACTTCAGTTTCATATGTAAAACTAGGAGGGAATCTATCAGTGCGACAAATGGAGATAGTTTGTACGATCAATGCCACATTACAAGAGTTACTTTTATGTGTGTTGTAAATAGTGAAACTGAACAGAATGTAATCAGTATTTATATTTAGTGTATGTACGGTTCATAGCTCATTTGTATTTTCTCTGCATCCCTCCTTTCACTTCCTACTACCAGATACATATTTTCAGTTGTCTTTTTCACAAGAGGAGGACTTAGTTGTAATCAGAACTGATTAATGTCTTGCTGCAAAATGAAAAAAAATGGCTGTGTGGGAACAATAAATCCAACTGAGTCCAGCTTAAACCACTCACTTCTTCCAAAAATCTAGGTATTATAAAATAAACACAAAAACAATGAGCCTTATGCTCCTGAATGGACCTACATCAACTCAATGACTTTCTTTGTTTTCCTCAAATTGTCTGGCCCAGTTGATATATTTAGTGCTATTTGTGCATATATTATATAATTTCCAGGGAATCCACAAGGGATTTGGCACATAGCGCCACCTCTGCTAAAAAGATATGTGAAAAGCCTCTATTAGAAGTAGGCGTCAAGAAGAAAACTGTACATATAAGCTCTTATATCCCTTTGTGGACACCATGAATCAAATATTCAGCAGATTAGTAGGAGAAAAGGCACATTTTAGTGCTTTTCGTGACTAACATGTTTTTTGTCTCTTCTTAAACCAGCTAACACTTCACTAAAGGTCAAAATGAATGTCAGTAAGATACAATTATTTTCTTAGCAGCAGTTCTGTTGCAAAATACACCGATGTTGGTCCCCCTTATGTGCTCAGAAAATGCTCTGAACCATTGGGCATGGACAAGAGGACCTCTCAGGGTGTCCTCTTGGGTCTGACACAAGGACACTGGCACTGGATCCTTTGGGTACTCTGGCTTGTGCAGTGGGGTCTCTGTCCATCAAACTTGTTCCACTGCATCCTGTTGATGCCTGATCAGAATGGGGTGTAGGAAGTTTGGAGGTCAAATCAACATCTTGGACCATGTTTTTTCCATGTGGTGGGGTGCATTTTCCTGCAGGGGTAGGCCAGTGACATTTGGGATTTCCATTTGCGTGAGGGAGTGTGCTTGTTGTGGGACATTGTTTATTTGGGTGTCTAAGTCTCATCAACACTGATGTTAAAACCCAAGGTTTTCCAGCAGAACACCACATAGTAGCAATATGATCAATGTTATTCATTTCACTTGTCAGTGGTCATATTGTTGTGGCTGATTGGTGTATTTCAGTGTTAAGATTTACCTCCACATCTTCAGCTCCTCATTTCTAAAAAGTGATATTAGCATTTTAAGAATGCAAGCTCCCAATCCAAACTGGAAATTAACTGTTTTGGCTGACATGGACTTGAGAGGACAGGAAAATTTCGCAGAATTTGGTTACTGTCCCACCAAACAGATTTTATTGTGAATTAGAATGAGTTATAATTGTATTCCTCAGATTGTATCCAGCAAACAAAAACGACAGACAATGGAGGGAAAGGATGGCCTATAGTGAAAGTCAGTGAGGTTCCATCTCACTATTTTGCAAACAGATGGCACACACGCCACCCTGCTGAAACACTCCATCACTTCACTTTAGGATGTATTCTTGCTCTGCTGCAGACACAATGCGCATATAATGGGACACAAGTCTGACTTGTTGAAAGAATGCGGCGCATTTTTGATAGATGTGCCATTTCTGACACCCAGTTTCCATTCAGCTGGAGGTGTGAATGTCATTTCCTCGACACTTTGGAGGAAAATCTGTCGTAATTTGCATGTTTGTATGTGTGAGAGCGTGAAGACGAGGATTAAAATGTGAGTGTAAGTGAATCATCTAATCCCTGGCTTAGGAACAGCTGGTTGTAGGGAAAAAAAAAGAATAAAAAGCCTCAACTCCTTGCTTCTGGAGGAAGGTGATGAGACAGAGATGTCAACAGAAAGACGGAGACACGGAAGAGGAGAGAATACAAAGAAGAAACACCGGAGAGAGCGTGGAGACAAAGAAACATACGGAGCGGGAGAAGAAAGTTAGAGGAAAACAGCTGCACATGCTCAGAAAGAAGGCTTTTGCAGGAAGTCAAAAAGAGACAGAATGGATGAGAGAAAAAAAGGAAAAGACAGAACCGATAACATGAAAGACAGTTTACATGATTAATGTCACATTACATCAGCTGTTATTTAGTCACTTTATGTGCGTTGGGGCAAAATAAACTGAATCCAATCAGTATTTATATTTAGTATATGTGTGGTTCAGCTTATTTGTATTTTTCTTGCATCCTTTCTTTCACTTTCCAGTAGCAGATGCATATTTTCAGTTCTCTTTTAGGTTGGCAGGTGAGAAAAGGGACTTTACAGGTTATTGCACGGCGCCACATCACTGCAATCACTTCATATGTACCACAGTAAATGAGGTTAGTTACTCATTCATCAAGCACGTGTAAGCACAGGTTTTATGAGTAAAGTGTGCATGCTCACATTCCCTCACCAAACCTGATTTATATTTTTTTTACACGTTAGACAGCAGGTGTTTGGAGGCCCTCCTGATGATGCATGCAAATAACAACACAGAAATATGTCCATATATATGACACAATTTTAATTTTTTTCCAGTGTGTGAACGTCTCTGCTGAGACGTGTCAAAAGATCATGTTTGCCAAGGGCAAAATGTGCATAAATGCCAGCAGCCCCCCACTTCTGAGAGGCCAGAGAGCTGCATCAGTACATCCCAATGCATATTCAAGTCTTATAAGTGCTTCATTTTTTCATCATGAGCACATTTCAGTGAGAAATTGTATTAATAGCAGCCCTAAATTATTATGCTGCAAGGCCACGCAGTGAGGAAGCCAAAGGCAAACCAGGCCAAACTGTATAAAATCAGTTTCACCTCCAAATACTCCTTTATTACAATTTGAGTGTCACTATCATCCGGTTTAGATGTCACATCAGGTCATATGTTGCAAATAGATGGGTGGATGGATGGACCGATTGGGTTAGAGGGAAGTGGTGACACAAAAGAAGAAAGAGGACTCAAAAATGTCAGCAAGAGATTAAAGATAAACAAACTGATGGAGCCAATTAGACCAACCCCCTGTAACTGGAGCTTAATTTAACAGGCATACGTCTCAGCAGCTCCATTGAGAGGGGGAAAAAGCCCGCAAACCTTCTTTGAAGTTCTTCTCTCTGTGGGCGGTAATGTGGCATGGCACTGAGCGAGAAGCCCGACAGACACAAGGACTGAATAAAGCCTGGCTTGTGTCCCCTTTTCTCATGGGATAAAGCAGAAGGATGTAAAGTTACACACAAATACTTACAGAAAACACACCTGATATGGAAGTTTGTTTCTGTGTGTGTTAACCTACATCTGTCACAAATGCTTGACTGTCAGTTCTTTAAAAAATCTATTTCTATATTTTTTTGGGAATTTTTTATGTGTCCATCTTTATTATCTGCCACATATTGTATTAGCTCCAGTAAGCTTTTCTCAGTAGAGGTGAGTTGAAAAGGTGTAGCTTTAAAACTCTGAATGCAAATTGTGTTTTCAAGGAAACCGCATCGCAACAAAAAGGTCATTCGCTATTACAGGACTGATTTTTTCTGTTTGAAAAAAGCAGCCAATCAATGTCACATGTAGATTGTTTTTAATCTCTGTGACCTATAAGTACAAGAGAAAAAAATGAAAAAAATCAAATCCAATTTACAGAAACCGAGAACCATGTGCATAATAAAGCGGCATCGTGTCTTCTAATGCGTTTGCTCAGCTGATGGTGTGAGAGATGGGATCAATCTTGGTAGCCGCCTTTTAAAGTTCAAAGCCGCGGGAGGAAATACATACAAGAAGATGTATTTATGGACTGGCCTTGTGCACACTTCATAAAGTCGTGAAATAGCTGCTACGTGTTACTATAGAGATCCGTCTCTGGAGCTTTAGCTGAGGAATGCTGGCAACTGGCATGTCTACAGTAAGAATACACACAGAGCATGTGCATGTGTGGGTCCATGTCAACGTATGTTTGGCTCTATTTTTAAACCGGGGCCCAGAAAAGCGCAGCCCTATTCTTAACATTAACCCAAAAGCAAAAATGAAGCTTCGTCCAGACTGCAGTTCAAGCAGTTAAATAAACTGCAATTCACACAATCATGAGTGCCACTTGAAACCCTGCAGACTGTTAGCGGCTCATTATCTTCACTTGATAGGAAGTTGAGTATCAACACTGAACTAGAGAGAGTACAACTAATTGCCAGTGATAGTTGGATGGAGATGCAGCTTATCTCTGCCACCCACTCCATCTCTCTTGGTCTTCTTCCCGCTCCTGTAATTCTCTCTTCGTTTCACTCGGACCTTCTGAAAAATGGGATCATGAACACATAACTGTCTTGAAGTTGACTCCAAAGATGATAAGCAATCATCCACTCCACTCCCCTTTTTTCCCCTCCCTCCTCTTTTCTTGTTCAATCATCCTCTCCACTTGTTAAGAAATGACAACTGCTATGTGGAGACAAACTATGAGCTCACCAGTGTGGCCATGCCTCCACACATTTTACAGCAACACGCAAAACAAGAGGGGAGCTGACACTCACGCTCGCACACACAAAACCACATTTATTATAATTCTTCCAGTTTTCTGCAAGCAATTTCAGAGAAGCTTTGTTGTTGCTTTCGGGTTTTCTTGATCGTGTTATTAAAGCAGTCTATTGGCAGTTCGGCTGGCAAGGCTATAGATTATTTCAGGCTTCGGCGCATGAGCCAGCACAACACCAGAAACCGCTGTAATTACAAGATCTAGTCGGCCCCTTTGAATAGCGATGGCAACCAAAAACCTTGATCTGGTCAAAGACAAGAAGGGAAGGAGGGGCGACTGGAGTTAAAATAGATCTGTCCACATGGAGTTGATTTGAGGTTTTCTATATGGGGAGCCGCGGCCTGCGCAAGTAATGAAGTCAGTTCAAGCCAATGGAAAAATCGCGTGTTGTGGAAAACAGCACTCGCCTGCCCGCAATATTAAATCCATCACTACTGCAAAATCAAACAAGAAAAGAGATGAGATCGGACTACTGTGTTGAAACTGCAGATGGGATATTTTACATATGCACGCTTTCTTCCTTTTGAATAAAAAGCAAAATAAATTGATAACATGCAGACTGGAGATCTTGAGTCAGCAGCTATATGATCCGGCAAACCAGCTCAATCATTTGACTATTAAATCAAGTCCCACAGCAAAAGAAACTTGCACATAACTATGAAATGCACATGCAATGGCACATAAAAGCATTTAATGTTGAGGAAAGCAGAGGTAGGAAGTCTTAATTTAAATCAGAACGTTGCACAAAAAGAAAATCTGGCTTATTTTAAGGCATCTCTGCTCTGTTATGGGCCTGCACTGTGTTGAGGTTTTTTTGTATTGCTCTGTATACACTCCTGGCAGAGTTTTCTCCCACTAAAATGTCCTTGCAACTGTTAAAGTCTTCTGCTTTCTACTGAAATAAACAGAGCTAAGTGTTTTGATGTGGCTGCACGGTCAGCAATGTTTTGTAATCGGAGGGAGGGGGGGGGGACATCTTAATTTACCCAGAATGTGCAGGAAGTGAGTCCCCTATTGCTCAGATAGTCGAAACAGCTTTGAGTGCTTATTAATCTAGACATCTCTTTGAAATCTGATTAGTTTGATGTGAACCGTGGTCGGAGTCTATCTTTGTGAAAGCCGCACCCTGGTCAGCAGGACTCAGGACCTCGGGGAAGAGACGGGGATTCGCTCTGACAAGACGAGAGCAGAAATCTATCACCTGCTGCTTGATTTCGAAAATGTTACGTTCAATCAAACAGCTCCTCTGTCAGTCATATCGAGTTACAGCCGCGAACTCCTCCTAATTTATCTCGTGTTGTCACCGGCTGAAAACATCACGCACAAGTGTTGCAGCTGCCACGCTTTCCTCCCACACCACCACCACCACGCTACAGCGGCAGCCAATAAAGTGTCAGGGCCCTTAAGATCCTCACTGAACCAGGCTCTAAGGATATTATAAACTCTGACAGTCTCCTCAGGAACTTGAAAGTCCCAGGAGAACTTTTACACTCGCTGTGATGACAGATGGGATAGAAGCAAATTGAAGGACTGGTTGATTTCCACAGTATCTCCTCCTCTTCCTGAGAAGCTGGGAATGTGCTATATATTACACACTGAGCCATCTCCTGTGCTCTCTGTCAATCATTGCACAATGATATATTCTATCCCACTGTGTAGTAATCTCCTACTTGACATCGGTGAAAAATAGTGCCCTTGTCCTGGATATAAGCCCCGCGACACGGAGCCACAGACAGAAAGGTCACACGGCATGATGGAAGTGGAACAGTGGAGCTAAATGTATCCGGAGGTCCTGCACGATGCTGCAACCAAGAGAAATAACTTGCTGTTTCAGGCAATTATTTGAAACTTTCTTGCATCCAAACTTTCCCCTGAACCAATACGTCTGAGTAGTATCTTCTTCTCTTTCCTGACGGTGTCTGGTTGATCACTCATTATGGCACAGTAATCCTTCCCATCGCACTTTCTCTTGGCGGTTTCTGCATCCAGTTTTCTGTCTGAGCCCCCATCTATCCCCGGGCATCTAGGTGTAATCAGAAGAACCATGATGTGCCGCTAGGAAGAAAGCCTCCTATCTGGAAGGAGAAAATTGAAAGAAGGAGACTGAAAGACTGAGGGGGACAGAATATGATACTGGTGAAATGTGCACTCAGGAGAGGCAAAGAAGGAGCTAATGAGGAGTCGTGGTGGAGCCAGGCAGGCTAGTTGCATGAGAATTCAGAATTATGAGGTTTAGCAGGGAGGGTGGTGTCTACCAGGCTTTTTCTTCTTTCTTTTTTTCTTTGCTCCTTTGCGGACACAAGACCAGATGGTATACTCATTGAAGAAATCATGAACGAAATGAGAGTTAGACTGGCAGGAAGAGGTTGTCCCATACACCATACACTCATTTGGTGTTGTTTTACAACAAATTAATTTTTCTGCACTGAGAGACATTAAATAGTACAAAAACATATGTGAAGTTTCCCTAAGATTAAATAATAATTAGGGTATTTTAATTGGACGCTCATCTGGTCACCTCATTCTGTCTTCATACAGCTGCGATAGCAAGTACAGTATTGTTTCTGCAGGCGAACGGTTCCCCAAGGAACTCCGTCATTCTGTAGTAGAGCGGAAAACTGCCATCAGGAGTAAAATGACATTAGTGGAAAACATAGTGCAGATTACATTGTAGCTTAGTAGTTCCCCTCAAATGCTGAAATTGCAAATTGGTGCTTTGCAGTGATGTACTGGGTTAGATAACAGCAAAGCTGGAAACTGGATGCCTCAGAGCTGTGCTTAAGTTTGTGGTGCAGTTAATTACGGTCACTGTGTGCAGCAGTTTACACAGGGAGACGGATACGTTCGCTGCTCAGGTTCGACTAAAAGCCAAGCGACGGCTCTGAAGTGTGATACTGGCAGCAGAGGTGCAGATCAGGACATGCCTCTGTGGGTAGATGGCTGTTTTTGTGGACTGAGTCCCAAAAGTGCAGCACTTATGAACACAACTAGTGGAGATGGGAGAAGCCACTCAAAGCCTCGACTACCAATTATCCACCTGTTCTCGGCAGCTGAGAGCAATTTTCACCAATGCAGCACAAGTCTTATTTAAAAGTCAATCAGCCGGTCACAGGGGAGAGGGGCTCTCATCTGTCTGCTTGCCTGTCCAACTCCCATGATCATCCTAAAGCCCTCTCACAGCAAACCAACAACCTGGCAACAATCTGCCTCAGCCTTTGTTGAGGACCAGTTATCATGCTCGCATTATACGCAGTGACTGTTGACTCTAAGGTAGTAATGTGAAGCAAGAGCTGGAAGGACGAGCACAATAATCAGTGCTTCAGTGTGGAGAAAAATGTTTTTCTTCTCTTCAAGTGAAGCCATCCAAGCAAACACTTCAGCAGTGTGTGGATTTGCATGTTTTCTTTGTTTTATATGACTTGAAACGGACGATTTGGGGCTCTTGGAATGTTGACTGGAAAAGGCAGGGGATTTTAAGAGGTTGGATTGGGTTTTGACAGTGTTCTAGGCAATTTGTCATTATTTTTTGAGACTTCATAGACAAAAACTGACTTGTAAGGAAAATATATGGCTCATTAATCCGAAATGGAATCCCAAAACTCTTTATCAATGATGCTAAGACATCACCAGTCCTCCTTTTTAATCTACCACTGAATTAAAACCTGTATTCCACATTAATCTAGATATCAACACTGAATCAAAGGGTTTCTGATCATAACATAGATTTGCTTGAGCTGCCAAGCTCACGGTGAATCAGGATTCAGCTCCCTGCAGCTTTAAGCCGCTTTCTGTTTTGGTTTGTAGGTTCCTAAAAAAAAACTGTGGGCAGCTGCTCCCAGTACAGGGGCTCACACAAACCAGTCTACAGCGTGAAATGGTGGTGAGCCAACAAAACACAAGACTGATGAGGAGAACTCGGCAACAATGAACCCAGACAGGTTCCTCAACTGCACCAGGAAAAGAATGGCAGCAAATTTTGTGCAAATGTGATGAGAAATTCAATGATGCTCACGTTTCTCAGGCCAACTGTTTGCTCACACACTCAAACATCGCTTGAGAAGGGATAACACAGCACAGCACAGCACCACAGTCAAGGCAGCTTTGAGGCTTGCCAACCAAACAATGGATCATCCGTCTCCAGCCACCCAGCATGCTGACTTTCCAGCGTGAGAACTACACCAAAGCACTTTTTCCTCAAAGACAAAATGTAACATTCATAATCTACGTGTCCCGACCAACCGCATTTAACATTTGCAGATGACTAAGTGCTGCTCTCTGGGGGCAGAAAAGTCCAACACAACACCGTGTGAATGTATCCCTCAGATCTATGGATCTGAGGGACACATTCATGTCTGCAGGTCTGTGTATTTAAGAACCAAGGAGATGAATGGTTGTCTCAGTAGCAGCCCACATCCTCGGGGAATATGTGGAGCTGGTCCAGCACTTGAAATACCTCTGCAATGTCTTTGATAGCAGAATTAATACTCAATCTTCTCTACTTCACTCCACCTCCCAGAGAAAAATAAAACTGACAAGACAAACAAGGCGGCTGATGACAGAGACAGATGTGAGGAGACACAAGTTGGATGAATAGCAGTAGAACATGAATCCATCAGTGCTTCTGTGTTGGAAAGGCTGATTAGCATTTTATTATATTAGCTGGAACACTGTGGGAGAACAAGAAGTGCTACAAACTTATGAGATGGGTTGATGTGCAACATAATCATTAATGTAAATAATTAATTAGGGTGTTGTCTCAGGAGTTACTAATTAACTGATACTTGTTTAATCTGCAGGTCTCTGCTCATTAAACTTCAGATATAGAGTGGAAGGGTCTAAACTACTGGATTTAGCTTGCTGAGATTCATTAGAAGGATTAGGGGGATTCTACAAAACTGGAAATAGTACTCATATAATGATTTGCTCCATACTTTCAATTTAATTATCAGTATCCACCACATTAAACAGCTCAAACTGACTGAATTCTCAGCTCACATCCTTCTAATAATCCAAATTTACCTGTTTGATTTAATTGGCTCAGCAGGATCTCATCTCAGCCCTATTTTAAACCCGGTGATTGTTCAAACTTGGCACCAGATGACATGCTGGAGCGGTCTTTCAGGGGCATGACTGAGAGAAAGGAAATGTCTTATGGCTCCTGCTATCATTGTGCTGGAAGTGAGCCCCCCGTTAGCCGTTCATCAGTGCAGGATACTATGTCAGCATGCTGCGGAGGGGGTCGATATTCCGCCAAGGCAAATAGGCTACATTTACATTTATTTATTGGGAGCCACTACACTAGGGAACCTCATTCCTGCTCTGGAGAACAGCCACCTCCTTCTCGCACAAGCGTCTGCAGCGCCAAGCTCCCCTTGTGGGCATCGGACCGCCGCGAGAGTGAGGTGTTAAAATTCAGATCAGATGGCAGAAGACGGCTTTTGCCTCCGATATCTAAAAGTAGGTTAAACTGCCCATTCCCAGGAGTTGGGCAGGAACACTCCACCAGGCTGTATGCACGTCCAGCGGTGCCAAAACTTCCCGAATCACATGCGTAAAGCGGTAATGTAGCACAAACTTCCAACCTTCTATGTGAAAAGATGGGAAACTTACCACCCCCATGTCCAGCTGCTCGGTGGTCTGAGAAGGAGCCGCTCCAGTCAGAGGTAAAAACCACAACATGGGCACCAGCAGAAGCAGCAGCATCTCAGGAGAAATATTCCTCATCCACTTGTGAAAAACCGGAGACATCATGATGCCCTGTGACAGGCTGATCCTGCAGGGCTCAAGACATCGACCCCCACAGCCGCATCCACGGGGTAAATCAAAAGCCGGCACTCTGGAGAATTTCAAATCTACCTCACTGTTGAGCGCAAGCACATAAAACACATTGGCGATAGGGACGCTTTAGGATTTACAAGTTTGCTTTTCTTCCTTCACGCTCGTAAACGATCGCCTACGTTGTCATGATCAGAGAAGACGGATTGAGTGTGTTCAGCCTAAACCAAAGTCCATGAGAGGTAAAACATCCAAGCAACACACGCGAGGTCCGCTCCTGATCGCGCAGACTCGAGCAGTGGAGGGAGCGAAGGCAGCTGCGTGCGGTTTTGTCCCGAGCGGGAGAGGAGACCGCTCGTTGACGCACAGAGAGAGTGGATGAGTATTTGGCCCAAAGTATTGGGGGGAAGGAGGGAGGGAGGGAGGGAGCGAGCGAGAGGGAGAGAGAGAGAGAAAGAGAGAGAGTTCAGCGCCTTTCGCAGCCCATGGACATTAGTAAATTCATGACGCGCGTCGTGCGTAATTTGAGCGACTTGGGGAGGTTGGGGTTAAGACATAACGCGTAATTTGTCAGCGTATTATCGTTACACGAGAAATGTGCCAGTGTTAAGTGGGGTTTTCGTGCCTTGGGCTGAATCCCGTTTTTAACCAGAAGCTTGAATTTCATTTTATCCTGCAACGTGCCACACAAACAGGAGAAATTTAGAGTGCTTTTCAAAAAAACACAAGGGATTGGTGGTGATAGCTGCTGTTCATGCGCTCCTTTAGGCTAGTAATATGAGCCTTAAAACCAATCAGCGTCAGCAGCAGCAATTCCACTTCTCATGTTTTGGTGTTTCAGGTGCCAGTAGGTTCCTAAGATGGGAGTCAGTTAGATATTGCCAGATTTTAGCCTTTAGGGTCCCTAAAGGTTAGATTTAGGGACCATCACTTCAGGTTCCCTTTAGGCAGAATTATGTCCTCTGATCCAACACTTTGGCCCATATTGAAATACACTGGGGGAGATTGCAAAATATATATATTTTTTCTAGATGTTCCTGGTTCCCAAATGACAGATCGTATTGATTTTGTTTATTTGAGTGAAACATCTATGACTATTAAATTGGATGAATTCCTCGTATATAATATCTGGGATGAGCTTTGAGACTTTGGTGATTCTCAGACCATTCAGTTTGTCTCCCAATCAGGTCAAAATGGATGAATGTACAAAAGAATGCAACTGAAGGGAATTAACATGCAAACTGTGTTGGTCGTAGGAATAGAAATAAGGTGCCAAAAAATGCTGGTATTTACAAAAAAAGTGCAAAAAATGTTGGTATTTACAATAAAATACAGTATTACAAAAGTACAAAAAGGTACAACGTGAAAATAGAACTATTAATAAGCATATTAGTCAGGATTATTGGCTTTATTGCACAGTTGAGTTGTCCAGTTAATGTCACATGCTTGCAAAACTAATCATGTACCTTCATCTGTGTTTTGTAGTAATTTGCAGGTGCTGAAAAAGATTATAAGATGGTACGTATTACGCCTGCTTAACATCAGCATGTTAGCATTTTCAGCATCGAAGCATATCTGTGATTGCCATTTTTGCTGCCCTGTTTCCATACAGCTGTTCAGCAAATTTGGAGCACAGTTTTAAAATGTCACACAAGAAAGAAAAACAGGAAGGTGAATCAGGCTTGTTTCCATTAGTTGCTTTTGAGCAAATAAACTAGGCTCATGAAAAGAGTAGAAGAAGCCAGAAGCAAAACCAATTGTTTGCCAACAGCTAAAAAAGCCTAAGAAGAAGAAACAGTTGATCAGGCAGTCAGTATTTCAAATACGATACTTCAAAATGCACATAAAAACACATTATGGAAACACGGCCACTGTGCCTCTGTAGTATGGCTGTAGAATCTCACTCTTAAGTCTACACTCTTTATGTTGTTGGCATCGGACATATCTACAAGACTGGACCTGAAGATTACCTATTAATGTAGGAAATCCTTGCACTAATCCCAAAATCAATAAACTTTTGGCCCTCTATGTCCAGAGTCCTGAGACTGAGGGTCACTTTGACTTGCTGCCATGCTTTACCCAGTCCACCTCGGAGGTCCTCGTACCAGGACTGGGCCACATCTGTTATAAAAATGCAACTGGTACCATTTTTTTGAAAGACGCACGATACATTTAGTGAAGAGTTCATCAGAATGCTAAACTAAAATAATGAAGCATTTGTTTTTCTTATCGACTGTATATAAAAATGGATAAACCATCTGTGACGTTACCCCTAGGTTGAAGCTCAGTATGGTGGTTCCAGCTGTCACCATCTTGGCTATACCTGACTCTTTCTAACTCTTAGCTAAACCAAAAATCAACTAAGAGGTGCCCTCTGTGCAGAACTAGCATACGCCTCTGGGTCATGGACTTTTTCACCTCTAACCCTCCTGTAACATTGTAAACGGCCTTGCCTTTTATTATACAGAACTATAAGCTTGAGTACAATTTAAACAGGTGAGTTATATAAAAACTCAGCCCCCATACAGTTATCATGAACGGGGAATTTAGCTACAGAGACCAAAATTGTAAACAAACATAATTCAGCTGCAATGTTTAACATTTCAACATGAGGGTCTATGGGGACTCTAGTGGCCATTTGAGGAAATGCAACTTTTGGCACTTAACTTTTTCACCTCTGGAAGTTTTCTGCTCGGTTGTGATTCATTCCTAATTTAATAGATATGCAGATGAGTATTTCTTCTAACAGGTTCAACAGCGCGAGTGCCTGCTGACTCATCGTTAGAAGGATGTTATTTACCCTCTAATTTATACTTTTTAAAATCTCACTCCAGCCTGGCAACAGGGATAAGAAGATTCATTATATTTCAGAATTATTCCAAAGTCAGAGAGCCTGAGGTTGCTCACTTTGGCTTAAGTGTGTTCTGCTGGTACTCACTCAATCTTTTTTTCTGGTGGAAATTTCAAAAAATAGTCCAAGTATATTCTAAAATATTCTATTTAAGATAATAAATTAAAAAAAAAATGTGTCACTATTGTTAATGTCTCATTTTGTTCACAGTAAATTGTTCACACAATGCAGTACTAATGCACTTGTGAGTGAATATTCAAAACAACAATCATGTTTAATATTCAGATGACCATTTGTCAAAATGAAAGTGTACTGCTCCAATTTGAAGTGAAAAATACTCCATTAGTCCCCAAGTACTGTTTTTCAATACATATAACAGAGCAAATGTGTCTTTAATATAAGATTTTGCTTATATTTTACCTTGTCCAAATTAACATGGGGCTTTAAGAGAAAAGGCTAAAAAGGTTTGAGAAAAGGCAACGGCAAGGGATGATGAAGAGGCAGTGAGTCGTTTTTTACTTGAGAAGCTCTGAATGCAGCCTCCAGTTAACTGACTGTCTTAGTTGCTCTTTTACTGCATCAGTGACAAATCGCAAACCAAATCACAGCCAAAGGTCATTCAATTATTTGAACATCAGTTAATCAGTATCATATACACCGATCAGCCACAACATTATGATCACTGACAGGTGAAGAGAATAACATTGGTCATAGCGGTACTATGTGGTGTTCTGCTGGAAAACCTTGGATTTTGCCATCCGTGTTGATCAGACTTAAACACCCAAATAAACATTGTCCCACAACAAACACACTCCCTCATTCAAATGGAAATCCCAAATGTCACTGGCCTACCCCTGCAGGAAAATGCACCCCACCACATGGAAAAAACATCAACCAATCAGGAACATGTTGAGGAACATGACAACAGCCCAACATGTTGATTTGACCTCTAAACTTCCTACACTCCATTGTGATCAAGCATCAACAGGATGCAGTGGAACAAGTTTGGTTGACAGAGGCCCCACTGCACAAGCCAGAGTACCCAAAGGATCCAGTGCCAGCGTCCTGGTTCCAGACCCCATAGGACACCGTGAGAGGTCCTCTTGTACATGTCCATTGGTTCAGAGCATTTTTGAGCACATAAGGGGGACCAACACAATACTAGGCAGGTGGTCATAATGCCTGATCAATGTATACATCCTTTATCATCTTTGTGCCCTTCAAGGACCTGCAAAGATGTCAGTCATATCTGTTTTTCAGAAGGCAGAGACAAATACAATGAGTAATGACACCACTATGAAATAATACCACATATGTTTAATTCAAATGTGGGCAGTTCGCATTCAATGAGTTAAATCTCACAGAATTAAATATACATATCACCAGCAGCTGGGTCACTGTGGTAGAGAGAGTGCACATGTCTCTGAAATGCAAAGATGTTCTATTTCGTGCTCCTCATTACACCTCTATTTTCAGCGTATTTGAGGAAACATCAGAGGGAACACAAAACAATTTGCTGAACTGCAGAGATAATTGTTATATGAAACAGTAGTATCAGGCCGCGTCTTTCTTCTTCAGAGGAGAGACTAATGCGCTCCTTTTTTTTATTATTTCTTTTGTGTTGCATAATATTAAAATCCAACAGGTAATGAAGGTACACAGTGTAATCACCAGTAATCACTAAGGGCATGTTTAACTATTTAATAGGCCCGCAGATCAACTCATGTAATCGGAATAAATTAAGGGTGTTCTAGTAAAAATGTGAAGTGAATGCTTGAATTCATCCTGTTCTTGTTCTCGGTAAGGATGGACACACATGCACAGGAACACACACACTTCTTCAGATCCGTTACAGCAGTTATTTTTCAGTTGTCCAGAGGAGAAAGATATAAAGATATGGGTTGGGTTTTTTTTTTGCTTAGTAGCATTAACTTGCTGCTGTGTTAGTGCTGCTTCCAGTCCCAGTCAGACCGGTCGTATAACCACAACATTATGATAATTGTAACATCTGAATATTGTGTCTCACAGCATACCTGCTGGCCAAAACGGGCACCAGTCTTTCGGTTTTATATTAACAGAAGGTTAAAACATCCATTTACTCATCTTGGCCCGCAGTGCACATTTCACCTGAAGTGCTTTCACCATCTTCAGACCATTTCCCAGAGAAATGTAGCTCATTTTCTTTTGGTCAGATCATGTAATTAAAGGAAAAACCCACTGGCCAGCTTGGAACGTGGGATGAATTGAGTTTCATTGCTGCAATTATCACACACAAATTTGTAATATTTGTTGTTGTGCGCTGTGTCAAACTGGCAGCTGGGATTCCAAAGGGGTAAAACAGATTTTTTTAAAAATAAACTGTCAAATATACTTTCTTTACTATTGCATCATGTCATGTATTATCATTGAAGAATGTCATGAATGTCTTGGGATGTTGTTTGATCACAGAGACGACCTTTGATCATTCTTAATACGGTTTTCAATTCCCATTTATTTTTATTGTGCAAGTGTGTGATTATTGATCAAAAGACATTAACTAACATATTACTACACTTCTGCATAGGTGTTGTAGCTTGTGCACAAATTTACACGGCATCAGTCTCAACATTATGACCACTGACAGGTGAAGTGAATAACATTGATCATATTGGTATGATCTGCTGAAAAACCTTGGATTTTGCCATCCGTGACCTGCAACAAGCACACTCCCTCATGCAAATGGAAATCCTAAATGTCACTCGTCTACCCCTGCAGGAAAATGCACTCGACCACATGGAAAAACATCAAACAATCAGGAACATGTTGGGAAACATGACAATGGCCCAAGATGTTGATTTGACCTCCAAACTTCCTACACCCCATTGTGATCAAACATCAACAGGATGCAGTGGAACAAGTTTGATTGACAGAGGCCCCACTGCACAAGCCAGACTACCCAAAGGATCCAGTGCCAACATCCTGGTTCCAGACCCCATAGGACACCCTGAGAGGTCCTCTTGTCCTTGTCCAATGGTTTAGAGCATTTTTGAGCACATAAGGGGGACCAACACAATATTAGGCAGGTGGTCATCATGTTATGCCTGATTGGTGTATTTCACGCCTATTTTCGTTTTTTCTACTGATGTCCCTACATTTCTGTCCTTTCCCCTTTGCTGCTGCAACACTGCAAATTTCTGAATCTGTATCAGTCTTATTGCCAAGGAGATTTTCAAAAATGAGGAATTAGACTTGGTGTTTTAGTGCATAACGCTGATATAGATATACAAAAGCAAGTGTTGCAAGTCGGTAGACAGTGAGCGTTACAAGACAAGTAAGCAGCAAGTGTAGCAAATGCAAGGAATTACAAGTCATTAAAAGTAATATAAATATTTCCAGTGTGCAGGAATGTGCAAATTAGTCGCCTGAGAATGTGCTGTGGGATTATTTAAGGATTATGTTAACTGATCCAGTCTTATCTTATTATTGTCAAGAGCAATTCTTTAAAATATTTTTTTTGGGGGGAGGAGTTTTTCCATTTTTTTAATGATGGAGGAGAGACCGGGTGAAGGGGGCTAGAAAGAGGAGAGAGAGAGACATGCAGCACATGAGCTGGAACCGAACCCACGGCCACTGCTGGCGACCTGTGCCTACATGGTAACGCCCTAACTCAGTGAGCTATATGGTGGCCGCCAAGAGCATTTTTGACCTCATCAGGCGGGGACCAACACAATATTAGGCTGGTGGTCATAATGTTAACGTAAAGTATGATATACACCGATCAGGCATAACATTATCGTGAGTTAAAAGTTCCACATAATTATAATCCACCTAATTATGTTACAAATTACGTTTGATCGATCGCATCATTTGACACAGCTACTCAAAAACATCTCCAACATTTTCTTCCATATGTTTGTCATTTTTTGAGAAAAGTCCAAAAAGACCGGTCCAGTTCGAGAGCCACTGCTGGATTCATCTTCATTTCATCTAAATACTGTCACATTTTTGATCTCATTCTAAGCATATTCTGCTGCTTTAGTCTCATGCAGCAGTGAAGAGTACAAGATTATGTCCTCTGTCTGACTCTTATAGTATTTAACTTGTAGTTTCGGTTACCCCACGGATATGCCGCCATGCATAAACAGCATTCAAACTCAAATTGCTTAAATTGCAAATACTCACCCCTGGGAAGGTTGAATGTAGTAAACCTTATTTATCCTGCCAGTGTGCATAAGCCCTACTGTAAATGATGTTTCCGATAGTATTTATTTAGTTTGGAGGACTTGTCAGTATCACTCTTGACAGTAAAATCAATACCAGCAACGGAGGATATATAATTAATCAATCTTACATGCATTTGTGTCACTGCCTCCAATGCATCTCCTTCTATTTACTTATATCTCTCACTCTCTCCTTCCTCCTTCTCCCCCTCTTCAAAGTCTCTCCTGCCCAATCTTACTGTCACACACTCGCAGACTTTGATGTATAGTTCTTGTAAGTCCACGAGAGCTCGGGGCTGCCCACCAGAAAATCTACAGCGAGAACACATGAGGGCCTCTCCCGCTGACTGGCTCAGCCCTTTATGTACACTTTCTGTGAGGAAACTGTGCTCCAGGACATGCTGCATAATTCATACAATTGTGTCTTTTAAATGGGGACAGCGGGAAAAAAAGCCCACAAGTGTCCAAAAACAAATAAACAAAGAAAGCAGAGTTCAGAACTGCGTGTAGATTATACTGCAGACACAGGTCATTTGCTGGCGGTTAGAGGTTTCTCCTGTGTCAAGACATCTTTCGCCACAATGACAGTTCGGTTGGTGCACCACAACTATTTTTCCACTCAATTTTGCACAGACTTTCATGATCTGTAAAGGACAAAGCAAACCAACTGTGATAAAACCCCCCTGAAACTTTTTCCTTTTGACATTTGTGTTTTTTCTCCAACTCCCAAACTATGGTTAGCCATAAAATTCAGTACACATATTTATGTTCCTTACAGATTCAGTGCAATAACTTTGATGTTCCTTTGATTTTCCAGGTAGCACCGGCATGAGCTCAAAATTTTTGATTTCTCCTTTGGTTTATGACCGAAGTGTACTAACATAAAACTGAACTAAGATAGTAAACATGGTATATCTGCTAACATCAGTGTGTTGCATTGAGACTGCATGCTGATGTTAGCATCTGGCTCAAATCCACTTCCTCAGCACAGTCTCACAGTACTGTTAGCAAGCTGTGGACTCTTATCTCAAGCACATTTTTTTGAGATTATTCAACAAATTTACACTTTTGCTTTCTACAAAATAATAACACTGCATTTAAAAATATTCAGATGAGACTCAGATGTTCTTGCAGATGCTGACTGTTGTGGATTTCCTGCCCTGGAAGCGTTGGGAAGGGCTGACTGGTGACTATAGTTACAGTGACATCCCTGTGTTCTAAATCTAAACTGATCCTGACTCACTAGAACTACAATTACACCCACAGCTGTGGAGGCACACCTTATGAAGGGCAGGGCTATTAATAGGCAGTCTGCAGGACGCACACACTTATGGTGTATAATGACAGACATCCTGCTCATACTGATTCTGTGGCTTATAGTGTTTTGCATATAAGTCAAGTGAGTTTAGCTTCGGATTCAGTATTTTTGGAGTTGACTTCACCTGCAGACAGAATGCACCTGTTCATAGTGAACAGAAAGGCAGACTATGTAGTAAGAACAAGTTGTTTTCTAATGCATGTTTTCTATAATTTAAGTTGTAAGACCAGTCACTGTTCTACTGACCACAAGTGAAGTTACATAGAGAAAAAAAGCTAAATTACTGTAACAAGAGGACACTGTGATAACATCTGTCGGATGTTCTTGTACTTTTAGGATGATGCATCTCTGTAAAGTAATTCCCACTGCTGAAAATTAGGTGTCAGCATTTGCGTATGGTGTTTTTAAATGTATTCTGGGTGATATCAGCAGTCAGTTTCCACCTTCAAACTCTAGACAGTCTCAAAAACACAGATTGAGACTTGCAGGGTTTCATACATAACAAACCTAAAGAACCAATCCTGTCAACTTCCAGGGAGGGTGGGGCTTTCTGTGTTATTATTCTTCATCAGAGTTGACTTCCGACTCAAACACGTAAGGCTGAATTACTCCAATATTCCAGTTTCACAGAGTTTGAACAGAGAGGTGAGCTGGTGTGCTTAGCTGCAGCGAGTAGGGAGGAGTGCATGGAGAGAGACATGGAGTGTTATATTTAAGTCATTTTAAAATGGGACAACATTATTCTCAAGAAAAAAGCTTCTAAATATGCAACTTCGACACACAGAAATTAGTTTTTAGGGGTTAAATCAACAACCGGATTTTAAGTATAGTAAACCTAATATAAACTGCTGCTTGGTTTTAATTTTTCTTTTTTGTTTTGCACTCCTTAGTTTTTCATTGTGTCTGGTACCTTTCCTTTTTTCCAAAGAATACATCAAAGAGGATTGCCTGTTTGCTCTCATTTTGTTGTCTTTCCCGTTTCATCCCCAACTGTCACAGTAACTTAAAATAACTTAAAAAGCTTGCGGCTTTGCCCACACATGTACCGTCACCCGTAACTTGTTATGAGGTCGACCAAGACATCTAGGAAGCTGATGATGCCATACCAGAAACAACAAAGCTTAGCTTTTCTAGGGCAAAGGATTTATGATCCACTTTTGCTGTATACTTGTATCATTTTCAATCCTCCTGCCTGACCTCTGCACTAATCCTGTTTTCTACTCAGTGTGTGAAAGCTGTAGCGCTGCAAGAAGTACACATAGATGGATAAGATGGATTAGATAGAGTCTGCATTAGTCTTTTTGAGTTGTGTTTATTCAACAAACTGTACTGAGTCAGGGGAATTAGTCTTTCCTCTCTAATCAGTGGTTCAACAAATGACCATTAGTAAAAAAGTGATAGGATAAACCCAAGTTTTTAAGTTTTTAAGGACTTGAAATCCTGAATTATTGAGCCAATTTAATTAACTAACCACATCTTAAGCACGGTTTTGAATCAATGAACGTAGAAGTTACACACAGTTTAGTTGATGCAATTACCAAGATTATTATGTCAGCAAAACTCATCAAAACAATGTTTGCTACTTCAAAGGTTTATCTTTATCAATAAAGTAGAATTCTTATCTTGCAATCATGCATTTAATTAAATAGTAGGAAACAGGTCCCCTTAATTAATTTGGGTGTTGATGAGGGAAACTCGGGTATCTAGTTGCTCACACAAAGGTGATAATAATGTAAAAATACTAAGTACAAATAAGGTGTCCTTGAGGCCTGTTAGACTCAGGACTTTTGCACAGGTCAATATTGGACTATTGCACGTTTGTCTCTGGCATGTGGCATTTAACAGTGCAGTTCATGGGCTATACTTCCTTTGAACGAGGTGTTGTGTTACCTGGCGGCTGTGGCGACAAAAGATCTCCTGCAGTCCTACAGCACAGCCAGACGAGCCGCCCACTGCAGCAGCTTCTCTGTCCAGCCAGGACGCCGTGAAGAGGGATGGACGGCACTGTGCTGCCGAGTCCTCAGTGAGTCCAAACTCCTGCCAAGCACATAGCCAGCCTTCTCCACCAGCTTGTCCAGCTGCCTAGCGCTCCTGTCAGTCATGCTGCCACCCCAGCAGACTGCAGCACAGAAAAGAACACTGGCCACCACTGACTAGTAGAACATATGCAGCATTTCACTGATAGCCTCCTCAGAAAGAAGAACCCTTATTAGCAGAGATGCAACAGCATATAAGTATTATTTTAATGACATAAAGGTGCAGCGAGGTTTAACTGCTTTGTACAGCTGAGTAGTTGACTCTGCAGTATAACATTATGTCAAATTGAGTGCACATTTTTAGGCTAAAACTGAATCTGCAGTGTAATTAGTAACTCCAGCTGCCAAAGAAAGGAGACACTCTTACCCGCACATCCTCGACTGAAGTGTAGTGGATTAGAGGCATAAAGCAGCATCTACTTGTCCTTAAATATTACTTTCAACTACTGGCGACAGCAGGGAATGGATCAGCATTTTTTAAGCGAGGTGGATTGTTCTCAGCAGGGTAAAGAGTTGAGAATGACAGCAGACTTAACTGCCCTCGAAAGCGGATTTAAATGCAAAGTAAAACTGTAATGCAATTCCATTCTAATATAATTTTGATTTAATTGTTAATTAACATACTTTGAATAAAAAATCACAAGCTATACTTATGCTTGAGACCGTTGTTTCTGCTCTGCTCAGGAATTTGATGGATGATTAATGAGGAGTGGCAGAGTAAGAGCAGAGGGCCTGGAGATTTCCTGTCACTTCGCTGACCTCAATCTAGTGATGAGAAAGACCCCAACAAGTGCCTTGATATATCATGCATTAAACAAAGCCCACATCCCCCTCAATTTTACTAAGATGTGTTCAAAACCTTTTATATAACTCTTGTTGTCAGCAGTCATAAAAATTGCTCTATTCAGACATTAAAAGTCAGACAAGACATAAAACCGGTGGCATAAATAAATGAGAGCCTCGATACAAAGAAGTGCCACTTCACAATGTGGAGTACTGTACTCCTCTTACCATAAAAGCATAACAGCCCCCTTTCAGTGAGGTTTTCAGGGATGCTTTTATAATAAATAGTTTGTTTCAGGGGAAGAGAGGTGGATCTGTCTATCCATTTAAATCATATATAGACAATAACACAGTTCCTTATCTTTTCCGCATTTCCATTTCAAGTTAAACTCGGTCGACCACACATTGCATGTGAGATCTCAACATCATCTTTATATGCGATGTGATAGAGACTTAAACCCATGCAGGCGGCTCCTAAACACAGAAGTTCACATTAAAGAGAGTGGTGTTCCCTCAATTACTCTCCCTTAATTAAAGACAAGATTAACCCAATCAGGGGTCTGAAGTTGATTTATAGCTTTATAATACATTATTCATTATGAGTTCACGTATAAGGACAGGGGAGGTTTCACTTGTACTGCTATGATATTTATGTTTAATTCATGGCTCTTGTCAAGCTGCTTGATTTTACACAAGATGCAACACACTCTGCAGTGTTTTTCTGCATGTGTGAAGCACATATTGATCTCAAAATGTATCCGTGATTAGTGGCAATAGCACGATTAGACCCCAGATTAGATCTGCAATAGCCCCGGCTGCAGCACAGCATAATGAAATCTGATTATCTTGACTGAAAGAGGGGGCGCATGCAGACAAACTACATTACCGCTGTAAAAAAGATGGGCGGTTCAACATGTACCATCTCCTCCTCTTTTGTTCCGTCAAGTGTTAAAAGAAAAACAACATTTATTGGATAGTGAAATGCGAGAGGTCAAGAGACTGTGCAATGCAATACACATGTGCCTTTCCCTTCTTCTGCCCATATTAATCAGACTGGAGAGTAATCCTGATGGCGCCTCCTGCCCAGAGACTTTGTGAGTTGTGTCCTAGATTGGAAGAGGTACTTGGAAACTGTGCCTGAGGCTCTTCTACGCCTACCCTGCGGTAATTCTTTTTCCCCCCTCCCCATCTCTCAGCCTCCATGTATGTCCAGCTGCACTCAATGGCAGCATCTCTCTATAAGTAAATATTTTTGTTTGGTTGGTTAAAGAAAGGTGTGCTTGGTACTGATGTTGCATATGCATGAGTTCAGCATCGCATTCCTCTCTTGCTATGGTGTTACAGTTTTTTCTCCATTGCTTTGGCAGAATTCTCCGATGATAATTACCTCTTCTTCGTTTTTTTTAAAACAACATGTGCTACCACCGGGCACTTGTTCAAAGACATTTTTTATTTCTTTATAGAAGAACAGGAAGCCTTTGTTGTCATTGCACAGCTGTACAATGGAATTTTAGGACAACTCCTCTCTGTGGTCCAAAAAATATAAACACAAGCATATGCAAGATAATAAATTCTTTTATAAATTCACAACTGTCTACTATATTTCACTATGTTATCAGTTGAATATATCTTGCTGTTCACAACCATAGACTGCATTGAAAAATGGATCGAAGGTTTTATGAACATTTGCTTTGAAGCTGTCCTGTCTGTCACTATATTTACAGAGTCTGACTCGGCTGAACTCCTGGAGAGTGCATAATTGAGGAAAGAGGTGGAGTATGATTGGACGTGAGGTGAGCGATACAAACATCTCTGGCATATCTCTGTCACCTGTTGCCCAAATCAGTCATGCTTTCAATTATGAATAACCTTAAGCCCTAATACAATTTAAATGGATGAGTTAAATAAAAAGTCGCACCCAAAACAGTTGTCATGAAGTGGAAAATCAACTGTAGAGACCAAAACCATTTTGTACCAGACTGTAAACGTGTTTATTTCTGCTGTAAAGTTGGATGGGTTAATATGGGTGTGTATGGGGATCGACTCACTTTTGTAGTCAGCCTCAAGTGGACAATGGAGAAAATGCAGTTTTCAGCTCTGCTGTATTGGCTTCAGGTTGCCGCCTGGTCTTGACCCTAAAATAAATCTTTCCATCCCTTGATGGGAGGTGAGTCCTCATAGTGTCACTGTATAACCAAGTATCTATGCACACAATGGCATTGATACAGGCGTAGAGAAACACTTACACTGTCACTGTCTTTATTAGAACAAGATAATGACACTGCAAATGCCAGGCAGCAATTAAGTCACAATCAGTTGATTGAATTGGAATTTAAATGTTTGGACTCTGTGGGATTATACTTGTGTAGCAAATGAAGCAAATGTCCAGAATGGGTTGTATAACACATTAAAAGCCTATCTGTTTAATGTGGTTAGATTTACAATGACGTCGGGTAAGTAATGTTTCCTCATTGTTAATTGTATGTTGGTCTGTCTGGTTGCTCAGAGTCGTACAGGAATCCAAAGGACTCAGACACAGTTTCTGTGTCTTGCCACTTGCTTATTAAATTAAAAGAGTTAGTTTAGAAGTTCCTGACAACTTGCCCTGAAGCAGAACACACAATCTCCCCTGTGCTTTCTGATTATGGTCTGTTGCTACAGCAGGAAAGGTTAACAGAATTAGATGCTGAATTTTATTTGAACTATTACTTATGTCTTCAAAGTATAACATATTGACACATTTGGTAACAGCTGGTGTCCAACGTTTTTATCTCGTCTTCTCGTTTGTCTCATGTTGAGGTTCTCAGCTTTCATGTCTATTGTTTTATGTAGGTTTATTTTACCACAGATGGATCTGGTTCTGTAGGCAGATGCAAATATAATTTAAATTAACTAAAAATGAGTATGTAAAGGGAGCATGCCCCCAGACCCTTGAAATATTGTTCCAGGTTTTCATTATTCTCATCCCCCCAACCCGTTTGCAGCCCTGAACATTATAATGAAGCACTCTGATACAATGTAAGATCTTATATTAGACCCATCAGCTATGTCTGTAAGCTATACAATGATGTTACTAAGTGCAGTTTATAACAGATCCTCCTTCTTGTAAACATCATGTCTTGTGCTCAGTAAGAAAATTAGAAACCACCACAGTGCCATCCTTTGAATATACAAGGGGTCAACAGTGAAGTGCTCAGTTGGTCATTTCGCATGGTCTCCTCCCACTGTATGGCAGATTGAACCTAGACATTGACTAAACATCAGTTTAGATTGGAGTCGTTATGGATTCAATCGGATATATTGGTAAAATAGAGTTGTGTCAGTTATTCTATGTTTGCAGATACTTCATATGCCCTACATGGGTCGTAAAGGTACAGGGCAGTTTTGGCCACTGTTGTTAAGAGACTCTTCTAACAGTTGTCGCTTTCATTATGGAAAAGGTGCACACTGCTCTTGTATTCACACACAATGTACATTTGTATTTAAAGTGCTTGATAAGATGGCTCAGAAACCCTGTAAATTTCTGTAAACAAATCATCGGATTACAAGCTAAAACTTTCTTGGGGCTTCAAGTGAATCCCTGAACAAAGTATGTGACTGATCTGCTGAGGCTGTATCAGGATAGGAAGTAAACTTTTGGTCTAAAGATGAAAGACCTCTTGGATAACCTTGATAAAAATAAAAAAGAAAATAGTGCATGAAGCTAAAAGCACGCAAAACTTGAGTAAAAATGACCGGTCTTCGACCTCCAAACCGTGAGCACTTGCTATGTTAAGCAGCCTAAGGAGCCATGTCCACCACCAAGCCTTTTTCTCTTGTTGAAAAAGTTTTGGAAAGCATTAAAAATACTTTTCTCTTTACAGAAAATAGAAAAAATGTTGACTGCAGCAAAAAACAAACAAACAAACAAAAAAACCTCTTTGATGGACATAGGTCAGAAAGCACTTAAATTATTAGTCATTGCTTGGTGTTCTCAGTTGGTGACTGTAAATATATCTTTATTTTCTTTTAAGTTGAAACAATTGCAATGTGTGGGGTCTGACCTGTGCTTTAAATCCTCCCAAATACTATAAAGTATTTATGATTTTGTATTTTCGCACAGATTCACCACAGCACTACACTGATTGCTATGCTTGTGCATTTTCCACTAGATACTCTTTAGACATCAGACGTTGTGTGTCACTGAAAGACAGCAGCACTGAGAGTCATTGTTCCAATTTTCCAGAAGTGTTCGCTAAGTAATAGCACCTGGAGGAAAAACACTTATAAATGCTTAAGGCAGCTTTAACATTTAGAGTGCGATCTCAGTGCTCATGCTAATTATTTATTGCCTTTGTGGAAGATTTCATTTTGTGCCCGAAGATGTTTTAAGGCACTCAAAGTGATTTTAAAAACATCTCTCCTTAGCGCAGTTTATCAGGCCAAATTGTTTTGGTGGGAGGATCGGTGTTTTGAATCACTTTTGCCCTTTTGGGTTTGTTTTTTTTTGTGCCAAAGGGCAACAACCAAACTGCAACAGCTGGTTGTTGTTGGCTCACGTTCTTTGGCAGAAAATAGATAGCAACTGTTTTTGTTAAGAGATGCTGCTAATGAATCACAGTTTTAACATTTCTTTTGAAAGATGTCAGAAGAACCAGTAGCATGGTACTAAGGTTAAAGTTAAAATCAGTAGAAATGTTTTTAGTTTTTTAGCTTCTGTTACTTTTTGCTCAGAACATGGACCGAGAGGACAGAGTGCCATCTTCACTGTCCTTGAAGATATATATCACCTAAACGTGTCTGTGGAGTTGGAAGGGAACCATATTACCAGACCTCTGTACTGCCTTTGCATATCTCTGTATACCATAAACATTACTGATCAAGAGTGGACACTGTATGCCTCATTACTTTATGTGCACACAGCAAACAAGGAGAGCAAAACTTTTACTGTGAATGTTATTTGGCAAGTCAGATTTAGTCTGAACCTACGTTTTGCTGTTTTAGTTCATTGCGGTTGGCGTTCATTCGAATTTTCCAGAGCAAATCCTTCTCAGTGTGTACGTCGTCTTTGCCTCTCAAGCTTAAACTACGTCTGCGGCAGCACCAGCACCTGTTTTACAAGCAGCTGTAAATTTTTATTTGAGTGGTTGAGGTTTATATTCAACACTTTACAATATGGAAAACAAAATGCTCAGACCCACATTTGTTGTATGTTTTGTAGTGTGTACCTGAGTGCAGACTTACCTCAGAGTGTAGTTTACCTCCTCGTCCTTGTGTTTACAACCATGTGATGTTTCACAGCGTGGAGCTATCCTGGAGAAAAGATCGAAGCAGACTCCTTGAGTGCAACAGAGGTGAAAATTGTATTTACAGTGCTTCTCCATTCGCATGAAACTCAAAGTAACAAAAAAAAAAAAAAAAAATCTACAAGGAAAAAAAATGATTTACAAATCAACCCATAGCCACACAAGCACATGTTTTAGCAGCAACATCTCAACTCCTTATATATGGTGATCAATCCCCACCTCCATCACTTCAGCCCTACCATCGTACAGCATGGTGACCATCTCTACGACATAGATGCAAACAAAACCGCAAACAACATCCTTGTACCAACTACAGACTCACTGGCATTTCTAGATGTCGCCATATGAGCTGAACATACAACGCCTCTACTGAACAATGCATTTCAATACAAAAGAAACATTCACAAAGAAAGAAAAAACACCCTCCACTTGGTTTGGCTCAGCGAGGTCACTGTGACATCACTAATACCATAAAACCAGGAAGTGCTGGGCGGCCGGTTTCCAAACATTAGTCCTGCATGGAGAGTCAGAACAGAGGAACAAAGAAATGGTAAGTATGAACAAACAATTAAACCACATTTGACCTGGAATTTAAAAGATAACTGAAACTAATTAATGCTGTTTGTGATAGATGTAAACTGTAACATCATAGCACCAACAAACCCAGGATAGTATGTGCTGCAATGATGCACTAGCATGGTTAAATTAAAGCAAAATACACAGATAAAGAAAGCAGTATTGTGTAATGTATAAAATAAATGTGTCAGTGGAGAGGAAAGAAGGGTGTTCTCACTCACTGTGTCACACACACACAAAAATCCAGTTTTAGCTCACATTCAGCTGTGTGTTCTTTATTTATTCATTTATTTATGGGCCATTCTTTAAAATAAGATTAAGAAATTCCAAAGGAAAATTTTGAAAAAAAAAAAAAAATCAGGGGTGAGAGTGAAGACAGTCCCAAAATACCACAAATTTTGCAGTTGAAATTCCCACATTTGTTTCATTCACAGGAGTCAGCTTACTGGAGGTCAGTGGCTGCCACCAACCTCGCCACCATCTTGATCATGGTATCACCCATGCCGGGTAAGTGTAATTCATAATTACAGTGACATAAATGTCCCTTGATATATAAAAGACAAAGTTTTATCTCACTGAAGTAAGAATTATTTGTTAGCCCACATGAATATCACAAATTAGGTGAATAAGAATATTTAAGTTGGCAGAACTCTTGTCAAAACTTGTAGACCTAAATAAAATCAACAGTAGTGAAAAGCTGAGACGTGCATCTGTGCACTGTATCAAACCTAAAAAGGTTAGAGTGCTGTTTTAAAGAAAAACATTTAAGTGGAAACTCTTTAAAATAATAAAAGTGAAGACTTCCTCCCATGCTGCATTCCCATGTCAGCTTGACTGTATGTCAGTGCAAAGCTCACTATGTCGTTAAACCTTATTAAAACCAGACGACCAACTACAAAGAGAGAACTGATGTTGAAAGCAAGTTTGGTGAAGGGCTGTATTAATAAGTCTTAACTTTACAGCTTTATTCTGGTTTTTAACTTAGGAGTAATGATCTGTGACATCTAAAGTTTTCAACTCAGTGCAAACATCGTGGAGTACTTAACAGTGACCTTTCCCCTTTCTCCTTTTGACATCTGGAATGTCGCCCAAAGGAGCTGAGTGCCTTACAATCTTCACACCTCCTTAGAGGGAATATAAGAATATTTGCCTCTATAATAAAAGGATAAATATGTTAACTTTCTGTGCAATTGCCAGGCTGTAAACATGTTTATTTCTACTGTAAAGTTGGGGATCTGGCTGTATTGTCTCGCTGTGAGTCAGCCTCGAGTGGTTGGTTTCTACAGTTTTCGCACTTCTTGTTGTCTTCATTTATTCATCCCAGAGGTTGCACGCTTCCTAATAATTGAATATGTTGGCTTTAGGGTGAATACTCATTCTCTAGAACATGTGAATTCTTTAATTGTGTAAGACATGCACAATAGTCCACGCCATTGTCTGGCATATATGAATATCATTACAGTCAGGTGAGGTTTTTTGTTGTTGTTTTTATATAATGTCTGCTAAATTGGCAAAAAGCCTGACAGGTCAAACCTGAAGCTCACTAACAAATGGGCAGTTTTCACATCTTATATCAGTTAGTCACATGTAGGCTGACAGGTGCTATTCATGAGTATGGATTCTGACAAACATATTTACAGAGCCCAACTATAACAGAATCTTAATTTCTGATCACTGAGGAAGCTGGCCAGGTAAGGGGCAACTGCCTGCTTGGGGGAAGAGGAAGAGGAGAAAAGATGTGAAGTGGTGTAGTGAAGGGAAGACACTAATGTACAGCTGTCCATTTAATGAACCATGGCTTTACAATGGTTGAGGCTGGTCACCACGTCCAGCATAATGTAAATCATGCCTATGTGTCTTCAACTATCCACAGGGAAAACAGGTATGTAGTCAGTCAGTACTGGAATTATTCATTTCCCAGTCTTCTAGTCATAGCTAGACTGACTCAAGCCAATAAGTTTCAGAATAAAAGTCAAGAAAGTCATGCTGTTATAAAATACATACATATGCACTTACTAGAGCACAGGGCCGTGCTTCGTAGTACAGTACATATAAAGTAATATCTGTTCTTGATCTCCAGTGTGTAACGTTAGTTGACAGTTAGAAGAGGAGCAGTTTTCACACCTCAGCAAGAGCAAAAGATCTGCAACATGGCAGCAGAAAATAATGCCGTTACAGGGACACAGATCAGACAGACTGCTACTTTAGAGGACAATGGCGCCTTTTAAAATATCAACTTTGTGAGCATTTCTACAATACATAGAGGCGTTGGATGACCATGAAACAACTCAAAAAAGGGTGCCATTTTAGAAAAACACGGACAGTGAGAAGGAGCTGCAGTACAAGCTTGCTCAGGTAAAACAGAGACGTGAACTATACCTAGTATACTGTGCAGTATATAGGCCTGTATATGTTTATAGAGGACGCAGAGAAGAAAACCAAACATTTTTATGCTGCTGTGACTGTGTGCTTCCACAGTAACAGTGCTTTGTTGATTGTATTACAGGGAGTAATGGAGGAAATGAAATCCTTCACATGCTTGTGTTTGTGGGGAGGTTTGGTCAAACTGGCCAAAGGCAGGAGACGTGGCTGAAATGTTACAGACCACTGAGCCACAGTTGGTGTCCCATGTCAGTATGGGAATATCACAATCCGTGCTGCAGTGTCGGAGAATGGTGTGAAGACACATATTTCCAACACCAGAAAAAGGTCTTGGATATCCTCTACAGGGATCTTAACATTCAGAATGAAAGAAAGTTGGTAAGGCATGACTTCCACCATGCAAATGTCATCAGGAAATGGAAGTCTTTCCACCATGTTCTCCATTCCTGAATCTAGTCTTTTCTGTATAGAGACGGAAGGTCAATGATCATTGGTGTCGCTACCATATGTGTCTGTTTGCTGCAATGGATGCTGCTTGAGCATCACAGTAGAACAGTGCAGGGGTTGTTTGCAGCATGCAACCAGATTTATTTCCCTGTTGCATCCTGAGGGGAAAATATCAGGTATGTTGTTGAGTAAAGTTTGTTGCCAGATAGGAAATCCAGCTTTACTGTGCTACAGTGTTTGGCCATACATTATTTAGTTTTGTTTTTGTGTAGATGTATCTTTGTATTATGCAGTACTGTGTAGGTTTTCTGTTGACTGAAAACATTCAGTCAAGCATTCAGTTAGTTACAGGAAAAAAAATTGTATGTAAATCGAATCAAATCAACATTTATGTATAAAGCGCTTTTCATACAAAAAATGTAACACAAAGTGCTTTACATATTAAAATCAATCCCACTCTTCCCCTCCACCCACACATGCAAGCACAAGATCACACTCATACTGCACCCCACTCCCTACACACATGCTCAAGCATAGACACACATACACACACACACACTAACACCAACAATAAAATAAAATAATGAACATGAGGCTGAGGATGGATGAACCAAGTAAGAAAACACCATCAGAGGAGCTGTCTGCACCGAGAGCAGCAGATTGGCCATGGTCACCAGGGGTACCGACACAGGGCGCCAAGAGGAGGCTGGGCAGAGACACCCAACCTCCTCCCAGGCACCACAGGACGGCACCCAGGTAGCCACAGCCGACCACCGCTCCCAGCACAAAGGGCTCCCTCGGAAGCAATAAAATAATGGTCAAATATAAGTAAACATAATATGCTAAAAGAAATAGAAATAAAATAAATATCACTTAAAAGCTATAGACTAAAAAGGTGGATCTTGAGCCTGCTCTTAAAAACATGAACGTTCTCTGAGGCCCTGAGGTCCTCTGACAGGCTGTTCCAGTGGCGAGGGCCATAGCAATAGAAGGACGCCTCGCCGTGAGTGTGTGTCGTGACTTTGGGAACAACTAGAAGACCACTGCCAGAGGAGCTAAAAACAGTAAATATTCAGCGTCAATTACAAAAAACCATAAAAGACTAAAATGTGTATGTAAAGTACATTTTTAGGGTCCACCGCCATATTGATCTAACATCTGCACAATCTACCCTTCCAAAGGCACTTTTAATTCGAATGAAATGAAAAATTCTGAGGGTATCCACTTTATATACAATATATACTTTCAGCTGAAATGTGTTTTCTTTTATATTTGTGTACAGTCTATGCGTTTGCAGTTTTTTTTTTGGATGTTGCCGTCTTTTTAAGCCCCTCGAGGGTTTTTTGGTAATTTTTCTACGTGAAAATAAAATAAATTAAAAAAAAATAAGACAATAACTTTGTTTCTAAGTACAAGTTTAATGTTTTCAATGACCTTTTGCAGGTCTGTTGCCATGACGTTTTGCTTTGTGCATACGCTGGTGTAGCAAATGCTCCGAGAGCTTTGAGAATGTTATCACTGTTTCAAGGAAGCAGCCAAAGCAATTGAGAAAAACTATAATAAGTGTCAGCACAGCAAGGGCTAGTTAGTACTGCCTGGTCTCTCCCAATTCAGCAGGGCAGTGACCCTGACAGATACAAAAAGCTGCACTACAGGGGATGCAGCCAAGAAATGCATCATAGAAGCAATGTTCTACTCATTCTGCTGCCTCTCTTCTTTTTTTCCCTCTTCACTATGCCTTTCATGCCCTCCTCACACATCTTGCAAGGACATCACCCGACAGCTGGTGAATCTACATTTGTTAGTGCAGCTAAGAATGCGCTGCGGTGGTCGCTGCCTCTCACCATCAGGAAAATACAATATTTTCCCCAAAGGTTGCTCCAAGTCTTGCTGAAAGAGGGTTTTCAATATTATAGTTATCAGTAAACAAACTCTCAGCTCAGAAAATGTATAAATGTTAAGAAAGAGATAAGCTGTGCAAGCTTTTTTCAGCAATTAATAGAAATACTTAAAGTCTAGTGGTGCTGCAGATGTGTTTAATTGAATTTTTGCATTATTGATGTTTGATGTCTTCCTATTTGGTATTTATATTAACAATACAGACACGAAATGCAGAACTTTCATTCAGTAAATGGCACCTTAAAAAATAATGAGTCCAGGTATATGCTAAAGGCAGCCGTTAAGAGCCTTCAGCAGTCAGTCCCCTGTTTGAATCCTGGCCGGACCAGACTTTTACTGCAAGTCATCCCCCTCCCTCTCCTCCTATATTTGAAGTCTCTATTCACTGTCACTGTCTAATAAAAGTGAAAATGCCAAAAGAAAGACTGCAGGCGAAAGATACTGCAGCCAAAATATGGGAGAAAGGTTTTGTTTTTATGCTCAAATTAAACCCACGATCCCCATGTGCATCACAGAAGTGCAGATTCAGTGGGCAGAAGGCTTCTTTTGCATGAAAAACGAACCTCTCTATTTGTAAAAATCACTAAATAAAGTTTTAACTTGCTGCTTATTCATCTGAGTTTGAAGCAGCAGTATCTACACCAAAGGGCTTCCTGTCAAGCAGGCAGAATTAGGCCATGGAGATGTGTAAGGAGCATGACTCAAAGGACTGATAGAAACTTGGAGAGCAAATAAAGTCTTGTGGCTGTCCGACCAACTATTAGACCACAGCTTTCTGTTTTCCGCTCAGAGCTGCTGAGACTGTTCAGCTGCATGTTGAAGGACCTGTGATTCTGCCAAGTAATGACATAATTTCTCACAATGCCGTATTTCCTGCCTGGACACTTTCATCAGTCCATTGAGAGAACAAGAGGGATGGGAACGATGTAAAACAATATTCAACAAGTATAGAAACCCATTTACAGTCAACTCAGTCTAAAATCTCAGTTTCTAACTGACTGTAGCCAAGCCATGCTTTACACTTCCCCTTAAAAATGTTACTGTTTTGGTAGTGCTGGCAGCTTATTCTGCCACCAGTGTGAAATAACAAGAAATTGGATAAAGTGTCCCATACTTTACAAGTATATGCTAAAGTGAAGAGAGTCAGAAAGACGATTATGGGCCCTGCTGTTAATAATATCCAGCATACATTGTGTGGACCAATGGCTACTGGAAGGCATCTTAAGACCTGAGAGTTTGCCAAATTTCAGAACCAGCATCTCTCTCTGCCTCCATTTCCTTCTCTCTTTTGTTTTCACATTTGCATTTTTTTGTGTCCATTAATCTATTGTGCCCGTAAATCATGAAGGACAAGAATGAAAAGACAGCAAATCTTCCCAGGAACACGCCACATGTTCAGCAACACAGTTTGACCTTCATCGCAACAAAAGCATCACAGAGAAATTAAAATCAAGCAACATGCCAGTGTTAAGACTGTTATAGTTGGAAGATTAGTAATTGGGATTTTATTCTTGAATTAATCTTCCCTAAAATCCCATCACAGCCATTCAGTCCAAATCATTGTTCGACATGCTGACCAAGTAATTACTGGCAGAACTGGCCACAAAGACCTCAGTTGTCAAAACAACTCTCAGCTATTCTTTTACTTTGGGTCCACAAACCAAACACGGTAGAATTAGTGTTCAACAAACCAAAGTAAGAGCCTGTTGTGATTAAGCCACTCTGAAGATGGAGGGATCACTCACTAGTTTTGCTTTAAGAACAACAATAATGGCTGAAAGAGCATATAAACTGCTTCTGTGGACACTTATAAAAAGACAAAAAGGCCCTAACACAAATCAGCATGAGGTGCCCGCAACTAATAGGTCATCAGGTAATTAATTTCTAGTCTTTAACCTGATAAAACGAGACAAGGGTCACTTAACAACTGTGAGATTCACTAATATGGCATTTCTAAAGCTGTGACATTGAGAGGTAATAATGGTGTTTATGGACTTTAACTGTGGAAACCGGAGCCGATACTGGTTGCTATGATAACTGCAGTGATAATTTGATTTGCAGCTACTGGCCCCACCAATCTCCTCAGTATTTATTGTTCTGTTAAGGCCAGTTCACGCTTTCTGGGTCCACAAGGGTACATGTGATGTAAATTTCGTTTTAACCTCAAGTCTTTGAGGGGCCATGTGGACTGTCTGTCTGGTCCTCCATGTCTTGATAAGAGTCTTAATTAAAGTAGTCGCTGCTGGACTTTGGAGGAGCTTTGTTTGTACATGCTTTTCATTGAGGGAGCCCACAGTAGGATGTCCTAAGTTCTCCAGAAATCCTGTGCTATATTCACAGAATGTGCCCGGTACACACCTCAGGAATAATCACTGATATGGTGCTATGGTGTTAGCTGCTGTTTCCTTGTGTGTTTATCTGTGTTCGATATGAGGGGAAATCCAACCGGCAGCAGAGCAGACTGGCACAGCTCTATTGAAGCATGAACAGAGCCGGGTCCTCGGTCTGCTTATTGGGCTGTGCACATGGACGCGGAAACCATTAATTAGCCTTTTTGTGTTGTTTGTCTAATTTCTAGTGACTGTTTTTCTCTCTCCCTTCCGGCAGAACCAGGTTTACTGAGATTTTTTGCTCTTTACAGGGAGTTTTTTCTTCCTACTGTTGCCAGTTGTTTGGTTTCTCATTATAACATAATATTGTAAGGTCTTGACCTTACTATGTGAAATGCCTTGAGTTGATCTGTTGTGAATTGGTGCTATATAAATAAAACTGAATTTAATTGAATAATTTATTCTAACAATTCATAGTACACACTGAAGGAGCCATGAGGTCATCAAGGGTGAGCTTGGGATAAGGGTGGTTGGACTCCACCTGAACTCTATAGTTGACTTTTTCTATACTCTGCTGCCCCCTTTAATTAGTGTTATCAGACAAAAAGGCCTAATTAGCCCAAACAGTGACACTGCTACAAAGCCTGCACACTAAATCACTGAGTTAAAACAGATTCAGTGGAGCACAGCCACAGTACTTGATTACACTTACTCTGTATAAACAGGCTATTTTGGCCCTGTGTTCAAGTGATTTTTAGTAATGATTTTTGGTGACAAGATTATTTTGACTCAGACTCAACAGGCTGATGTTTTAGTTTAAAACTGCAAAGGATACAGCTGTTGCAACTATATCATATTTAGTTTATGTAAACAACCCAAGAATGATAACATGAGCTGATTCACAAAACTGAATGCAGAAAAATATCATAAAATAATGTCATCCTCAAGTATACAACCCAAATAGTTGTTTTTATGTACAGTTTCCGTATATATATATATATATATATATATATATATATATATATATATATAGAAGGATACTGTGAACCAGAGGCATGAGCACATCCTGACCTGAACCTACATGGAATGATAACAATGAAAAGGCATATAGTGACTCATTCTTTGGCAATTTCATAATGGTGGTTTCAGCTGGCTCTCAACTTTCTTCAGAATAATAAGACGATGAAAAGCTCAAGAGATTGTAAGAACTCATGCATAAGACTCCACATCCAACTGCCAGAGCTGATCTGAGACATTAATTGGGTGGAAACGTCAGGAGCTGGAATGGTACACTGAGAGAGAACATTAATATCATTATCACAGCTGCAGCCCTGGTGAAAATGAAATAGTTCTTTTTACAGAGTGTGTTTGTGGTTTTTCACCTTTTAAAGCTCACTTCTGAGTTAATGTTGGGGTCATTTACAGCTATGATGATACAGATACAAGGTCGGAATAAGCTGTGGTTCTGATTTGTTCTTAGTGGCTCTTGTTACATATCTTTGATCAAAAATCTCACAATTTCAAAATGTGACATGCAACACCTTTAGCCTTGTTTCTTTCTGTCTAATCATATGTGTTGTGAAATATTGTTTCAAGGCTTGCAAGTTAACAATTTGATCAGACTGGCTCTCTTCAGCACAATAAAATAAGCAGAAGAGATTCATCCCATGACTTTGTTAATAACCATTTTTAACCTTTTTGCTGATTACTTATTCATAGAAACACAATTTAGATGGATGTGCTACTTCTTTGAGCGTTCAAAATATTCCATTTGCCCTTTGAATCCTCTGTTGAAATTACATGAATGGAGTCATCAGAGTGCAACTAAACGAACTTCGCAGCATTGCTCTGCTGCTAAAGAGGGCGAGGCACTGCCCCAGCCTCTCCTTTTAATTTGTCCAGTTTTAACGACTTCCTTTATTCGGGGTGAAAATTTATAATCCCGCAGAATCAAGTAAGCACTGACCACTTTTATTTTAGCAATCAATTAGCTTTAAAAAGTAAAAAAACACAAAAAACAAACATCCCGTGTTCCAGTCATCATTGTTCCATTATAAATGATGTGTCTCAGTCTCTTTGTGAGGATATGCAAAACACAATCTGACAAGAAACAGTTAAGACCAATTTATTGCTGTGCTAGAGGGAGAGAATGGCGGTGAGTAGGAATGGAGATGAAGGCAGATGGTTGAGGGAAGCTGATGGTGGAGGAAGTGGCAGAGCTGGAATGCAAGTATGGCAGGCTGGATGAGATGTCGATGAGCTGATGCTTATAGAAGCAGATCAGTGCATGGCAAGCTGGCAAGCAAAGTGAGAACTGGACGTCAAGCACCAACCCGGTCTCATTCCCAAGACATCAAATTCTGCCATTTTGTCAAAGCCACTGGTGCACCACCCAAGTAAATATTTAACGCTGGTGGAAGTAGAGGAGCTTTTTCCTTTTAAAAGATTCTTATAAGGAGCTTGGAAGAGGGGATGAGGTGTAAGTCACCAACCTGTCGCTCAAAAATCACCTTCCTATACATCTAAACCACTTTCTTAATTATATTTTCAGTGAAACATTTTTGTGTCAGATTATGTTTATGACGTAACACAAATATGTTTCAAATCAGCATACACCAACCCGACATAAGATTATGACCACCTGCCTAATAATGTGTTGGTCCTCCTTATGTGCTCAAAAATGTTCTCTGGCTTGTGCAGTGGGGCCTCTGTCAATTAAACTTGTTTCACTGCATCCTGTTGATGCTTGATCAGAATGGGGTGTAGGAAGTTTGGAGGTCAAATCAACATGTTGGGCCATTGTCATGTTCCTCAACATGTTCCTGATTGTTTGATGCTGTTGCCATGTGGTGGGGTGCATTTTCCTGCAGGGGTAGGCCAGTGACATTTGGGATTGCCATTTGCATGAGGGAGTGTGTTTGTTCTGGGACAATGTTTAATTGGGTGTCTAAGTCTCATCAACATGGATGCCAAAATCCAAGGTTTTCCAGCAGAACACCACATAGTACCAATATGATCAATGTTATTCACTTCACCTGTCAGCGGTCATAATGTTGTGGCTGATTGGTGTATATTGGCCATGTATTTTATTATTTTTTGCCACTCCTTTTCAGATAACTAATCATATATTCGATGGAGTAGAACTCATCATCTTGGTATTCCAGAAAATGGAAGAGAAGCAGTTATATTTTAAATCAAAACATGATATTTTCCAAAACTTGTCCATGTAGTTTTGGTGTCTCAAGATAAACAAACATTAAATGAAACTGTAAAGTAAACTAAGATGAACTTGAAGCTTAATAATGGTCCCATGTAGGATGCAAAGCCCAGTCTGACCTCACTTTCAAACAGGAAGCCTTTTATTATGTGCCACCGATGCGAAAATATGTTCATTTCAGAAGAAAATCACATTTCTTTTAAAAAGTGAATGCAGTTGAAATATATAGAAATGTAATTTTGTGGAAACTGGGCAGGTCTTGCAGTATTTTCACCCAGGAGACTAAAGTTCAAGTTCAGACTATTGGTTTTTTTTTGGTTTCATTTTATTCTGTGACTTAAATCTTCCTACTACTCACAGTTTGGTTAAGTTTAGTCACTAAAGTACTTGCTTTAGTCTAGGAAAGATCACAGTTTGTTTTAAAGTACATGCATTTGAAAGAAGTCACAAGGCAAACTCCTCAATACGTAAAAAGGAGCAACAGAAACGACACCGGCAAAGAACATTTAGCTACAGTCTCATGGTGTCTATAAATGACAATCTGCAATCTTTTTAGGTCTATCTGACAAACTGCACGTTAAAAAATGGTATTTAAGGGCACCCAGTGTGTTTAATTTGACACAACGGGGTCCTGACAAAGGCTTGAAGCACAGGTAGGGCAGGATTAATGAAAAGAATGGGAAAAAAAACATAGGGAGTTAAAAGCAAATGTACAAGGGGGTGATGCACTGGAACCACACTGTCTGACTGAACAATGTGGCAGAGAGTGCAGGAGGAAGCAGGGTTTAAGCGTTGCATTGATGAGATGATGAGAGGCAGGTGTGTAGGCTGATGCAATCAGGAGAGCGGGAGGAGCGCCATGTCCACAGAGATACAGACACATGCAGAAGCAGACGCACAGACAGACGAGGGAGCGCAGAAACACAAGGGAGGGGAAATCAACAGAAACACAAGGGATGAACTAACGCCACAGCCAAGACTGTGACAATGCATGTTTGCGAGCGAGAAACAAATCATTGTGAGGCTTCAGTCTGTCAGAGCAAAAGATTATTTTGCATGGAATAAAGAAACATGTAAATAGGGTGTTTTTTTCAGTTTTGTTAAAAATACAGCAGTGATTTTGTTGAAAATTTGCAATTCTTCATCAGTGCAGAGCCAGTAAACATGATAAGGGCACCAGGTGCTGCAAACACAGTCCAAAATTGGTCGGTACGAGTAGATCCCCTGTCTTGTCAGTCCAGTTTCCAGTTTGTTCCCGCGGTGCTGCTCTTGTAAGTGAATCTGAACCTCTGATCTGCAAATGACCTGCATCTCAACCAATGTGACCATTAAAGAGCAAATAAAAATACTGCATTTCTGTGCACAGTATGAAAAGTGACTCATATTGAACAGCAACACAGCAGTTTTCTGTGGCAGTTCAAGGAATAATAAGCAAAGGAAGGTTAATATAGGCACTGAAGTTCCGTCATTTATCATGAAATCTATATATAGCAGATCTGTAATGTCTGACCCATAATTCTATTGTATGCAACTGCGCCTTTGTACTGTGTTTGACCTCTCTGCACACAATGTTTATTGTCACAGCTGACTGCCCTACGAGCTATGCTCACAGCAGTATTTATATTTTTGCACTCAAATGCGACACATCTAGATTTTAAAATGATGTTTTTTGGGGTTTTTTTTGCTTTGAAAGGCTACAGAGTCATTGATTGGTCACACAGCCAACAGTGAAAAAGAACTCCCTTTTTGTTCCTTCTGCTTCCTTCAGTGCTGGCAGTTGACCTCCTGATAAGGTTTAGACCTTGTAAAACATCAGCGGCCCCCTTTGTCTGCCTCCTTGTTTGATCTGGTTCAGCACACTTCGACTTCTTCTACTCCAGTGTGAAGCATCTGTGTCCACCTCTAGAGAAAAGACGAGAGAACTCCTGAGACTCTCCTCCTTCCTAATTGTGTCTTTATGCATTTTAAGTCACGTCATTTCACCCTAAGTCACCACTTTCTCACATACCTATGTCTGCACTTTTGGCAATTGGTCTCCCCTACCACAGACAGCATCTTTTGAGTTTCGTATCATTTGTTAAACATAGCGTTTGTACAGTTCCCTGGATTCTTGCAAATTGTATATTACTTATTGCACATGTGCACTGGGTGAATGAAATTTTGTCATGTTTTCATGTTCTTTAAACACCTTATTTGTAAGAAATGTTACAGTCAGTTGAAGCAGACCTGACAGAAGTCAAACCAGCACCTTTTATTCCGCTTTAGTTGTTCCCCTCCTTTGTTTTATGGTCCCTTTGTTAATTTAATTTCTTGCTGTAATTCAGTTTTTATTATCAGCATTCATTGTTGATGACAAGAGCTGCTTGAAAAAATGAAACCTCTGGATCACAGTTCTGTTTCTGTGCCTCACGCTGTTCTCAAGGTGCTGGTTCTTCTTATTATGCATACAAAAAATCACAATATCTAAATGACACCACAGAAATTGTGGTTTGTTTTACAGTGATCAGCCTCAACATTAAAACCACCTGCCTAATATTGCGACAGTCCTTTTTATGCTGCCAAAAGAGGACTAACTGGTCTGGATATGGACACAGGACATCTCCTGGAGGGCTCAGAGATATTGACGATGGTACCGGATCTTTTGGGTCCAGTGGGTCGTGGGTTGGGGGCTCTGAGGATGGTGCTTGTTTCGGCGAATCCCATTGGTAATCTATTGAATTGCCATGCTTGGGGAGGCCACTGCTGTTCCTTAGGAGTGTTGTTGCCACTGTAGGGGTGTGCCTGGTCTGCAAGAGTGTTTAGGTGGGCGGTACATGTCAAAGTAACGTCTACATGAATGCTAGCACCTGAGTTTTCCCAACAGAAAATTGCAGTCACCTGTCCCTGGTTTTAATGTTGTGGCAAGTTGGTGTATATTGTCTTACAAAATAAATCTTATCTATTAGCTTGTTATTGTTTAAAAACAATGGTTGACAATAGGGATAGGCTGATTACTGTCCTGACTGATTATAGGGGCTGATATTTGGCATTTTTGGATTATATAAATCACTATTCTCAATCGATTAACACTAAATTAAACGTACTTCTCTTTGTCTATAGTTATTCTATGGTCTCAGCAATGTCTCTGTAGCAGAGACACAATCTGCAAAAACTGAAAAAGAAGCACAAGCTGTTGCAACAAACCAGGACAATTACTGCTTTCCCAGTGGCTAAGGTTATGCTAACAGCTTTTTAAGTTAGGAGGCAGCTGCAGATTAACCTGAAACAGAGTCTGGAAAACAATAATTAAATAATGCTTTAAGATACAGACCTTAGTGGCTAAAACAAGTGATCAAACAGAGAAAGAAAAAAGAGAGAACAGTGGAAGCAATTGCAGGAGACAGACTGTTTCATCTCAATCAACTGATCGATCAATAAACGGAAGAGAACATCATAGCCTCCTCTGACATCATCATTCGTAGTGCTAGGAGCTGCCTTAATAAGAAGAAACCTAGTCAAGAATGACAGGTTCCCTGCTATCAAATGCTGTTGAAGTATAACATTAAGTGTATCTGTTCAAAATATCTGTTATTTGTCTTTCTTGATGACAAATAATTGGTATCGGCCCTGAAAAACACGTATTAGTCGGTCCGTATTTGATAGGTAACATACTAGACAGTGTTTCACAGTTCGACTTGATTCAGATTTGGTGAGGTCACTGAAGTCATCGCCATGTTCATGAAACCAGGCTGAGATGACTGTGGTTTTGCAAAGGAGAGGCAGTGACATTCAAGCTATGATTGGTCGAGATTATGAGGCAAATTGTGTTCCAGGAACACATCCGCACATCATTACAGCTTCACCACCAACCTGGACAGTGAACACTGGGCAGCATGGATTCATGCTGTCACTGCAGCCTAAAATTTCTGTTCTTGACTGACAGTACTGGAATCCGATGCGGTCTTCTGCCGTTGCAGCTCATCCGTTGGACATGTTGTGCATTCTGAGATGCTTCTCTGCTCACTGCCATTGTAAAGAGCAGTTATCTGAGCCACTGTTGCCTTTCTGTCAGCTCCAACCAGTCTGGCTCTCCTTGGATCTCTCTCATCAGCAAGGTTTTTCTGTCCAGGGAACTGGATGTTTGGTTTTTTGTTTTCTCACCTTTCTGAGTAAACTCTGAAGACTGTTCCTACACTGAACCTGAACTCGGTCTCCTGGGTCTTGTGTCAGACTTATGACTCCACCCTTTGTAGTTTTTGAAAGTCTTTGGATATGTTTCCTACTTCATCTAATATTACCTTTCCGGGGGGAAAATAAGTTTTTTTGAAATTGTAATTGAGAATGCAGTTTAGTTCTGTGGGTTGCATATTTAAGCATTTTTTTCGGTGCAATATATACTCATGGCAAATAAAGTATAATAATGTTTTGGCAACTCATATCACTTTCTTAAGGATAGGGAGGGACAGGTGACAGGGGTTTTACATGATCCATCCCTCTCTTTTACTTCCTTTTAGTATACATCACACTTCTGGGAATATTGTGCACTAATTATGCTTCCATAGAAAATGAACAGGCAAAACAAGTCTGCTGTATCATATAAACTTGTTTTGTTGAAGACATTTCACACAAGTGACATCTTGTGGCAAACGAACTTTCAGTGGCATTTTGCTGAGCGTCATCAGCTGTAGGTCATATTTATTATCCACTGGTAGACGACTGGAAACTTCTCCAAGAAGGGGTGAATTAAATTTGGAAGCACCACGGTTGACTAACTGAAGGCATTTGCACAGTGCTGAGACTGAGACAATGAGCAGTGACCTCTCACTCTGAGGATGGACACACAAGGGGTCAGGTGTTTGGATCATTTGCCTCAGCTGCCTCAGGTCTGGACAGATTTCTGTGTTAACTTATTGACTAGGGGGCCGGCTGGCGGACCTTTTCAACCGTTTGCAATCAAACTCTGCTCGGGGCTGCTGTCTAGGGCATAAAGAGAAATATTTCAAATGCAGCCTGAAGGAGTGTCTCTGTGGGTCTGGCCCATCAGTAATTCCTGTGCACCTTCCTCATAATGTTATTGATAGCATTCAGAGCTCTAAATCCTCAGCCCCACAATCTCTCCTGTTTTATTTAAAGGGCTGTTTTTGAGGAAATATTGTCTCTGTCTCCTGTAAAAATCATTGTAATTCGAACAGGATTTTGTTGCATGGATAAGGTCCTTCTCAGTGAATGTAGCTGCAGTTTTTGTCTCTTTTTATCGATTTTTAAAGCAACACTTTTCTCGCATTCCCACGCAGTACTTTTTGTTTTCCCTGAGATTCACGCTTCAGTCAATTTTTTGAGGTACCCAGCAATATAACATCATAATGGAATAACTTATTGAACGCACTTAGTGGTTCGAAGCCGCTGAAACTATACTGACGTAACAGAAAATGGGTAAAGTGAAAAGTAGTATCAATAAATAAAGTTTTGGGGTTGATGTGAGGCAATAAAGAGATTTTTCATGGAATTCAAAAGTGCTGTAAGGGGATACAAGTGTAGCCCTGGAACAAAAACTCTCACCTTGTCCTTTCAGTGACTCATTATTTATAGCATATATTCACAACATGTTTTCCTGCATCACTCCCTCTATATCCTAGCTGGAGTATACAAATGGGTTTGTATCCTCTTCCCCTTGATTGTGTGTTGGTTAAATTTTTTCATTTTCATATATATCTGCAAACCACTTTTAGCTGAAGGACCGCTTTGGGAAAAGATGAAAGATGGATTTTAATTTAGGTTTGTGATTTATTGACTTTTCTAACCTTTGTTTGAATTTGAATAATGTACTCCTGCGTATTGCAGTGTGTAAATGTATATCTTATGTGCTTGAGTGCCTAAAGGTTTGCACTATTATATATATAATCTGCTGAAAGCAGCCTGTTTTTAAAAACTTAGTGAGACTAATGAGTGAGGTCACCAAGACACCTATGACTCCTCTGAAGGAGTTACAAGCTTCAACAGCTGAGATGGGAGAATTTGTGCATACAACAACTATTTCCTTTTCTTCTTCGCTTAAACCTTTATGGCAAAGAAAGAGCCAGTGTTGAAAAAAGCTCATAAATCTTGACTAGAGTTCTACAGAAGGCATGTGGGAAACTCTGATGTCAACTGGAAGAAGGTTCTTTAGTCCAGTGAGACAACATTTGAGCTTTTTGGCCATCAGATTACATGATATGTTTGGTGGACACCAAACACTGCACATCAACACAAACACACCTGAAGCATGGTGGTGGCAGCATCATGATGTGGTGATGCTTACTGGTAGCAAGTCTCGAAAGGCTTGTAAAGGTAGAGGGTAAAATGAATGCAGCAAAGTATTAGGAAATCCTGGAGGACAAACTGATGCAGTTTGCGAGAGATCTGCAATTTGGGAGAAGATTTGTTTTCCAGCAAGACAATGACCCAAAGGATACAGCACAAAGCTACACAGAAATGGCTTAAAGACAACAAGGTAAATGTTTTCAGAGCCCAGACCTCAATCCAACTGAGAATTTGTGTCTGGACTTGAAAAAGGCTGTTAACTCTCAATCCCCATGTAACCTGACAGAGCTTGAGCAGTCTTACAAAGAACAATAGAGTAAAATTGCAGTGTCCAGATGTGCGAGGCTGATTGAGACCTATTCACACCGGCTCAATGCTGTAACTGCGGCCAAAGGTGAATCTACCAGACACTGACTTGAATGCGACAAATACACAATCACTTATTTTAGGTTTTCTATTTCTGATTAACTGACATCACTTTGTAGAAATCTGTTTTCACCTTGACTTGAAAGAGTCTTTCTGTGTGGATTCCTGTTTTAAAAAAATTAAATTATATTGATCTTAATTCAGTATTAAAAAGCAGTGAAAGGGAAAAACCTCAAAAGGGGGTGATAACAGTTTTCTCAAGCCCCGAGGGAGAAAGGGGCATCTTTAACAGTCATGGAGTTTTGCTTAAGTGAGTGAAGAAGTGAAAATGAAAACAGTCTTCTCTTAAACATTTGCGAAATTAAACAAAACCCAAAGGGCTTTTGTTGGAAAGGATGATCAAATGGGACCTCAGTCAGTCCAGACACCATCTAAACATGAATAACTGTTCAGATGCTAAATAAAATGACCACAAAAGTCCAAAATGAACAAAATTGGCCCTTTTCCAGTTAATATCATGCAGAAAGCCAGAGTAATGAGGAAATGTGTCTATATATTATGTCTATAAACTTTAAAAAAAACCTAAATCATATCGACCATGATTCAGTACTGAAAAGCAGTGAAAGGGGAAAACCTCAAAAGGGATGATACCTTTATAGACAATGTATATATGCATTTTCCTCATTACTCTGGCTTTCTGCATGACATTAACTGGAAAGGGGCCAATTTTGTTCAGTTTTAGACTTTTGTGGTCATTTTACTCAGCATCTGAACAGTTATTCATGTTTAGATGCTGTCTGGACTGACTGAGGTCCCATTTGACCATCCTTTCCAACAAAAGTCCTTTGGGTTTTGTTGAATTTCGCAAATGATTAAGAGAAGGCTGTTTTCATTTTCACTTCTTCACTCACTTAAGCAAAACTCCATGACTGTTAAAGATGCCCCTTTCTCCCTCGGGGCTTGTTATGTTGCCATCAACATTTTAAAAGATCAATTGTAATTTCCGTAGAAATACTTAAACAACTCCTGTTTGCCTGCGTAGATGAACTCTGGAGCATGGAAAGATCAAAGAATTACAGGAAATCAAGTGTCCTGATGTTTACTAGAGCTGAAACTCCTGTAATATTGATTCCCCCTGAGAAGCCCTGAGTTTCAGATGAAGCAATAAGCAAACAGCATGAAGATGCTGAGCGGACTGAGGATGTTTGTGTGCTTGTGATGCCAGCTGACACCCTCTCATGGTTAGCCAGTAACAACATGATGTAGAGCTTTTGGGAGAGGAGGGAGTTTGTGCTGTTTGCTGATGTTGTGGAAATGCTGATTGAGATGCACGACTTATTCAAGCCAGCCAGGAGGATGTGCCTATCTCACACTAACAGCCCCTGAAGGATGCTGCTCAACACAAAACACAAATCACCGACTGCTGTCAATTAAACAGAGTGCCTTTATTTAATGAGAGCAAGTTTACATTGCACTATTTTGCGTAACACTATGCATGCTCATTTGTAAATGCATCCTGATTCAAATAAATGTAGGAAGCCTGAAAACTGTAATTTTCTGAGTGGAAAAAGCGCTGAATCAAAGTACTAAATTTGCAGTCTATAAAACAGAAACAAAGAGCTGCTAGTCTCTAATGTCGGTTCATATAACTAAAGGGACTTCCAAGTATGTGGGTTCATCACTCTGAGTGAACCATTTCACATAATGCACTAAAATTTCAACCATCGCTAATGTAAAAATATTGATTGGAGCAGCTTTAAGTGCGTTTTTTTGTAAATTACCATAAAAAGAAGCTTCATTGAAATCCCCCGCACCGTTACTAAAACAGATGGGCATGGCCCTGGTACTCCACTATCTACTTAACCACACAGATACATTTGGCATTTGATGTTGCAGTTTGTAAGTAGATGAAATGTCTACCTTTGAAGTCGCAGGCGGACAGTGGATAAAGGGACGTGATCAGAGCTCAGTGATCACAGCGATGAGAAGCAGGGTGAGTCAGAGTAATGCCAGTAGAACCAAGGCCAGAGAGGAGGAGAAAGGCTGCTAAATTCCTCAGAGCCTGTGGGTAAAACAGCATAAAGGAATGCAGAAAGGCTTCATTCCATGAGGACAGTGCGGCTCTAAAGATGGTACATACGTCATAAATGTCTCATAAGTCCCTTAAAAAAGGTATGGCGTGAAGCGTGTGATACATGTTAGGGAAACAACGCATGCTGTATCTGATTATTGTCATCTTTGTGGACTAGATGTCCCTGCGTGTTTAGGGGTGTACATATTGTAAATGCATGCATGTATGTGGCAGCATTATCATTACTAGATGCTATGTAGGAACCAAAGATCTAGAGTAATTTCAGTAGAATTAATTCAATAAGTCCTGTTGCATTGCTTAGATGGACCGGCTGTTATGTCTGGCGTCTAGGAATAATTCTAATAATCTTTTATTTTGTTTTAATTCTGAGATTGCTCAATTTGTCCTTCACAGGATCATGGTTTCCTCCTGTGAGTACATAGCAGCCATCAGCCCAGCTAATCATGCAAGATGGAGATAAAAACCAAAATCCCTTCTCCACACTGAAGCACACAGTGAAGCATAAACGTTAACTGGTGCTGAATAATCTGCAAACTGATGAGACGGAGTTAGTTGTAGACGGTAATGGACATCCGACGGCCTCTATCAAATCTGAACCAATGACCAAGAAGCGAACAGCTTGGTTAGGCAGTCATTTTTTGTCATGCTTTACAGAACAATCAATGAGCTCACTGTTCATGTATTTCATATTATTTCATTTCGCCGCAGATATTCACACACAGATAGATTCATTCCAACTCATCCATCTCTTGAGGAAATGCACATATAGACTTTTACTGCCGTGTCAAGACAGATCGCCGGAGATCAAGAAGGAATGTCACGGATTCACCACAAAGCATCTATTGAATGGTGATGAGTCTTTTCGGTTTTCTTCTCTCCAGCCAATTCAGTCCCTACAAGATGAGTGGTGGAAGCACCGGCCCATCGCATCTATTATTCAGAAAAGCATGTGTGAGCAGCTGTTTCCAGGCTCATTAGACAGAGATCATAGTGAGGCTGATGATACAATGATTGATGTGATCCAACGCTTACATGTTTTCTACTCGGATCAAGGCGGTTTGAAATAGCAGGACAAGATATAATGGAGATGGAGGATTAATGATTAAAAATACGCAGGCAGTAACACTTTATGTGCAAGAGTAGGCTACTGGTATGGATTTATTTTGCGGACATGCCCGGATAATTGGGATAATTATAATGTTTTGTAGCTAATGCAAGTTAAATATTAAAGCGTTTAAAATATGAGGCTTCATGTCCTATTACAGTGCTGAAAAGATGCACAGAAGATGTGCATCAGGGACATGGGAGCAAATCTTCAAGAGAGGGATAAAAGATGTGAGCTCAGCTGCTTTATTTTCCTTTGCATCCTCCCCTGATACAAGTGTTAGCAGATGAGTAATAGAGGGGAAAGCCTCAATCCCCCCAACTAGTCAATCCCGTAATGCCCCGCCCCGCCACTCACTCTGATCTAGTTGCTAATTAAGGGAATGCTATGACAGGGTTACCCGGTTCACGAACAGGACACATAAATCAGATTTTTTTGTAATGCTTTCAGATCCTCGCATGGTTGTTTGTGTGTATGTGTGTGTGTGTGTGTGGACCTCAGTGTGCATTATGGGCTTTAATATGTACAGTATGTTTCTTTTAAGTGCTTCCTCTTTCCCCCCCATGTGCACACATGCAGGCACTCCAACGCTGGTGCATATTTGGGGCATCATCCTTGTTCTGCTCAGTCGCACAAGGGCTTGATCCATTAACCAGATTAATTTGGGAGAGTGGATGAAGACAGAGGGGTGGGCGATGGAGAAAAAGGGGGCAGCGCTGAGGAGGAGACGAAGAAGTAAATGATGAACAGAGAAATGGGGATGGAAGAAAAGGTTGGAAATAAAAAACTAGACAATAAGACTTTGTGGGATTCTGTTTGGAGCAGTAATAACTCTCCTCTCTTCTATTGCTCACTTAAGTCTCCAAAAGTGTTTGTAGACAAATGTGTATCGGAGTCTGTGCAGCTTTAGCAATTTCGTAGAGCTGAAGAAGATGATGGTAATCCAGTTAAATTGAAAAATGGGAAAGTCCATGGATCCTCGTTCATACTCTTATTAATACTCCTTTACATTCATACAGCTAGATAGTAAAATGATTAGCCCTGAGCTGGGGTAATCACTTACAATGTTGAAATACGTTCCTCTGCTGTGCAGATGCTAAAGTATGTTCTTTACTTTAGTGCTTCAAAATCTTCAAAACTGATCCTGAATTCACCTTATAAAGCACGACAGAGCCAGCATGTAGAAACTTCCTCTTTAACTGACGAATAAAAACTATTCACGGCGTCATTTTTTGAAAGATTCCTCCCTTTACGTTTAGTGCCTAAAACCTTTGCATGGTCCTTAGTTTGGAAAATATATTGCTTGGAGCGGGTTTTTAACTGTGCTTCAGCGATGCTCGGTTATGAATAAATCAATGAATTTCGTGGGTCCACTTGTGTTTAATGGAACAGCTAAAAGGAGTGTCATCGGGAGAGGAGGGAAGATGAACTCGGGTTATATATATGTGCGTTCATGTTTTTCTCTAATGCCTGCGTCTGTGTGTGTTTGCATGGACTCTGCCGTCCTACATGGGGACAACTGATCATCGCTGCAGCAATTATGTGTTATGAATGCCTCAACTGGGTGTCTGAGGGAAACTTAAAGCTGTAAAACATCGAGCAGGCACGACGGTAAATTCTTCCTGCCCACCCAGCTGTCATAGTGAAACTCTCCAGGTTCAGTTCAGGGTCAATGAAAATGGAGGTATTTTATGGCCGCTGAAGGCACTGAATCTGTATCCAATCATTATCTTGTAGAGGTAGCAATGCTTGGTTTGTTCCTATTCCAGCTCCCAGCAGCCGTGTGTGCATGTGTGTGTGTGTGTGTTTGCGAGCCAGGCGGCAATAAATCATCACACTCGCAAATGTTTTTATACAGCTCCGTCTTTTTAAAAAATCACTATGATTTAGAAGTGTGTCTGATTAATAGTGACGTTTTTATATCACTCACCAGTTGAGAGTAGGAAAGGACATGCTTTGCCCCCGCCGCCCCTCACTGTGAGACATCAGCACAATGAAATGCCCCGAATCCTGACGAATGATGAAGGAGCAGGATTCTGTCTTGTTGACACTGGTGACAAAGTTTTGGTTTTTTTAAGTATGTTATTACCCAGCAGGTCCTCAAATGAAAAGAGAAAATAAGAGAAATTAATAGGACCAGTCACATTTGACACTATTACTAATGATATTAAGAAGAAGAAATGGAAATGGAGACTTGACTTGCCACACCAAAGATAGCACATCATACATTACCTTTCAGCCAGTAAATGCTGTCTGTGCACGGTTCGCTTGTGATCTGTTCTCTGCTGATATGTAATTTTTCAGTTTGCACACACACATGCTGCTGCTGACATTTCCAGGGCTCACTGGTGCTTCTGTGTAATTTGCTGAAAAAAGTCATGATAAATCAACCCCAACGAGTTACTTCAATGCCAGGCGATTCTGCAACGAACGGTTTTAGAAGTGTGGCGCTGATAGATATAGTTTAGTTGCTCTATGTTGCTTAGATTTAAGGATATGGATCTCATCTCATATTTACAAGTAAAGCCGTCCTCCAGGTCCCATTTAGGCACAAAAACAGGGGAAAGCTTTGGGGAAAAGTAAGAACATGGTTTGGGTTAAAGTAAGTACTTAGGCATAGTTAGGAAATCATGGTTTGGGTTAAAATGTCCAATTTGGTAAGTAAGGGATCTTTGCTGTCAAAGTTATGTTACTCACAATTATGTAATGATTGTGGTCATGATAAAAAAAAAAACTGAAAACAAACAGCATTTTCACATGATGCAGTCCATGTTTGGTCGCCCAGCCATCCACCCTGGCCTCCTCCTCCAGTCTCACTGTATAACAAAGTCATTTTACATCCTCCATTGCTCCTGACAGACAACAATCATAGCTCCTACTACAGGGGACAGACTGAGACAAATTAATGACCATATTTTTCAGCATGAACATGATCTTTACCAAATAATAAAGGAGGAGATTCAATCAGTATTAACATTTAGTCTGTGAGTTCAACTATAATGACATATTGCACTATAATATCTGCATTAAATGTTCAAAAAACCTGAATGTAGTCCAAGTTTTTACAAAATAGGTCCAGTATTAACAAGGGCATACCAAATATTACAATGACATGACAAATTGGTATCACTTCCTGTTCTTGCTCACAGAACACAGTCCGTCATTTAGATTTCTTTTTAAACATGTGATGGGAATTTTAAAATTCGCCCCTCCCTGTTTCACTGACACAAGAATTTGTTAACAGAAATTATTGGAACAGAATCTGCTGCAGGCAATGGGGTATACATGTATTCTAATTAAATAGAAAGACCACAGCAGTCAACAGATCGATGCAGCTGTCATAACTCCGTAAAGTCACACCACCCTGTGCTCTTCTAGTAAACACAGAGGGGTCGGTGTCATGCTTGTGCTATTCCTTTGCTATCTTGCGCAGCTTGAATCTTACTTAGGTCGGAATTGCGTTTTGCCAACTCTGCTTTGTCAGACCCAGATTAAATGTGTGCTATTCCTGCCAAGGGGAAACCCAGCCGGGCCATCATGGCTGCCAGTCAGGCTGAAGCACAGACAGGTTGCGACCTCGCTCTCTTTGTTGAATGTGGTGCAACTGGCACGAAACATCAACAGCAAGCAGGCAACTGCTGTTTCTTCTGCGGCTGGCAGAGGAAGAAGGGTGGAGTAGAGGAGAGACTCCGTTGTTGATAGGCGGATTCAAGAAACACTGTTGGTGTTTAATTTATATGAACTGGTAGTAACAAAAAAAGATTTAGGTAAGATACAGGTCAGAAGAACTGAGAGTAAAAATGCCACTTCAACAAGTATGAGCAGAATTGGACCCACAATGGAAGAATATTGATCATCTTTTTTAACATTTGCCATGGAAAACCTTTTGCTTTTGCAATTTAAACGCTGCAAAAAGGCATTGCTTGAATAAAACAACGTGGAGTAACATATTTTGTGATTTCCCTTCTGCCATAACAAGTTAAAAAAACAGAACAGACTAGAATAATGTTTATTGCCATTTGTATGAGTATGTTTTGGTGCAGGTACATTGGAATTCTTTGTTTAAAAAGGTAAAAAAAATATCTTTAATTGCAACAGTTAACTAATTTGTCAGTTCATCTAACTTCATTCACACTCAATGTGCAATAGCTTGATGTAATAATTATGTATCCATGTGGAATAATACACTATTTATTACCAGTGTGCATAAACACACTACTTATTACACAGTTTATGACACTTTATTTCTAGGAAAAGCACGTTGGCAGTTGGCTATACTGTTCTACTCATGTTTATATTTTAGTTTATATTTGTACTTATGTTTATCTATATATTTTGTATTGTATGGGTGCAGCTGTAACAAAGACAATTTCCCTTCAGTGATCAATAAGGTATTTCTGATTCTGATTCAGATTCTGAATAAAAGAATAAAAGTAAGAGCAGCAGAGAAACTTTCCACAAATATACATTATAAGAATAAAACAAGACCACATTATAGTGTACAGGAGTCATATTGTAAATGTCGGTTCATGTTGGTTCGATAAACTCAGAAAGTCAACAACAACATGCTCCAATCAATAGCACAGGAAGAATGTGATGTGGATTGAGGTCAAAGTACACTGCAATACGACTAAAATGCAGTTTGTGTACACCGCTTAATTTAACCCAACCAAACATTTCTGAGAGAAAGACAATGCAAACTCCCCAGCTTCAGGCTCGGTGCCCACGGTCAGGCATTCAGCCTCCCTCATTAGAGGGCTTTCCAATTACAGTGGGACTGTCTGCATTTTTAATGGAACACTTATTCAGGGGCCATTGTGTAGCGAGCCCTGCCTGTGTTCCAGAGTTTGGAGCCTGACCGGATGAATGTGAAGGAGCTTATGTTTTAAGGGAGACAATGGCTGCTTTACTCTTCATGGGCTCCAAAGAAGCAGGGATGTGGGTTTTTTTTTCTGTGAGAACAGGCCAAGAGAGGCCAACACATACCAGGAGAGAAAAGACAGGATGGGTGGTGGGTAAAAGAGAGACACTGTAACCACCGCTGATGCTGTCCATTGAGTCGGGCAGAAACTCCAGTGTCCCCCCTCTGTGTTCAGTCACAGTCCGATTGGCCGATTGGCATTCCCACATACACCGCAGAACATCCAGCTGAGACCTCGAGGGGCAAAGCTCCCCTACACAAACACTACAGCCATTGGGTGCACATACAGTACAACTGACTGGAATTATCATTCCATTCTCTATCTATGTTTATCTCACTGTGTGCATGCTATGTTTTTCTGTTTTCCCCATCTGTTTCCCCACTTTCACCATCTTCTATCTGCCCTTATATATCATTGATAAACAACTACAAGAGGGCGAAAAAATACAGTTAAAAAAAATTCAAGTCAGGAATAGAAAGATTGGAAGAGAGAAAAACTCGAGAGGCAAAGTCAAGATAAAATGATGAGTGCGATCAGGACAAACGCTTCATGTGACAGCCGTGGAAACTTTAAATACACGTGAACAGTGAAATTAATGGTTAAGTAATACACACTGTGTGTCCTACAGAGTGCATAAGTTGCTAAGTGGTTTTAAAAGCACCACAGATGACATGTCCCCACTGTGGAGCTCAGCTAAGAGGAGTGAAACAATTGAAGCATGCACTTGAAGGCACTCAGATAATTTTTTTAAACTGCGGAACACTTAAAAGAATGAATAGAAAAACTCAGAGGAGAAGTGTTTTAAAATGTGTTTAAATGTAATTAGCGAGCATAGCTGTGCATCCTTGTGTCTCCTCTCTGTTTTATAACAGTGATTATCTGTGATCCTCTCTTTTCTTTCCTTTTGAAACTAAAGTAGTGCTGGTGCTCTATTTTGTCACATCCTTCTGCTTACATTCAGGATTTACAGTATAGGCATTTAGCAGACAGCTTCATCCAGAGTGACATACAAAAAATGTCAATAACAGAAAATAAGTGAACACCACAACACCACCGGGGTGCCTTGAGGGAGAAGCTTTTTCATCTCACCTCTTTTCAGTGGCATTTCTGGAGGCTGTCATTACTCTCAACCTTTCGGGGCCCAGATCACAGCAGGAGTCAAATCAGAATGCCAACGGCCAAAACAATAAATCACAGAGTCATCCAGGGTCAAATAGTCAACCAATTAGCATTTATGACTCCTTACTTATTTCATTTGATCATAATTTTCCCACCGGTCCTAAATCAATCCTTTGTGGGTTGAAAAGTCGAAGAAACAGAGGTTCTATATACAGTGCAAATAGTGTCAGTGAAGTGCAGCAATAAGTAATCTTTTAAAGACATCTAATTTAGTCTGAAAGGGCACGGCACAGAGCAGGAAGTTATCTCATTGTTTGGGCAAAGGTAAAGAGGCATGTGGTCAGGGTAAATCTGGTGTCCCTTATCTGATACCCTTAAATGAGGCACTTAACCTCCACCTGCTTGAGTGGAAATGGGTTGAATATGGAAAAATATACAGCCTGCCTCTCTATATCATAGTTAATAAATGTGACTTGCACACCAAGGTAACACTGAACATCTACTCATTCAGGCATATGGTAACTTCAGTGTTTCAGAAAGGCAGTGAGAAGGCAAAGCACAAGAAGTGCTCTAACAGACACACACATGGTGGTTGCCTGGCAACCTCACAGCAACAAAAAGACCAAACGGAAATTAAAGCACCTGCAAGAGAAATAATTGCAGGATGTTATTCCAAAAATGAATAAAAAATCTTCTATATTTCATAATCTTTGGACGTGCTGGTAAACTGGTGGGGTTTTTTAACTTTCACAAGAGTAGGGATTGTTGTTTCCAGTCTTTCAAAGCTAATAGTAACTGTGTCTTAACCACTGACTGTATATAAAGATAGATAAACCTTCTGTAATAGGTTTCCTGAGCAGCAGTTTTGAAGCCTGATGTGGTGGCTTCAACCATTGATATCTTGGCAGTGCCTGACTCTTTTTAACCCCCAGAAAATCCCAAATTGAACACTGAGGTAGAACATGAAAAGCAACACATTTAATTATACTCAACTCTAAGCCCTTATACGACTTAAATGTGTGAGTTATATTAGAAATTCACCTTTTTACAGTTGTCATGAATGAAGAAATTAGCTATAGAAACCAAAACTGTTTTTAATACCACGATGTTATCATGTTTATTTCTGCTTTAAAGTTGGGTATTTTAACATTGGGTTCAATGGAGACTGACTCATTTTTGAAGACAGTCTCAAGTGGTGATTCAAAGAACTGCAGTTTTTTGGTACTTCTGTGTTGGCTTTATTTTTTAGTGTAATGCCACTGATGCCACAATGTCATTATACAAGCATTCACAGACACATAGACACAAGTCAATCAACAATCAATTAACAAGACAATCAAGTTATTAAACTGGGTAAAACTTGGACATATTACACTTTTCAAGCGTATCCTTTTAATGAAGGCTATGCATGCCAGCTGTACCATGAGGTCAGGGAAGAGTTATGTTTTCCTCATCATTTATTTCAATAAACAACACATTTATAATCATCAGTTATATGACTTTAGTATCCTGTCCAGCCTAAAGAGGTTAGACGGTCATTTTAAAAGAAATACTGTCAGCAGAAAAACATGCAAATGAAAAAAAGAAGTGCACAAGAGTTTTATTCCCATGTTAGCCTGGCTGTATGGTAGTGCAAAGCTCATTGTGTCATTAAACCTTATTAAAACCAGACAAGGGAATATGGAGAGAAAGCTGGTGTTGGAAGTAAGTTTGGTGAAGGGCTGTGTAAATAAATCTTGACTTTACAGCTGTATTCTGGTTTCTAACTTAAGTTCAATTCTCTGTGGCGTTTCAGGTTTTCCACTCGGTGCAAATATCATTGAGTTCTTAACAGTGACCTTTCCCCCTTCTCCTTTTGACATCTGGAATGTTGCCCAAAAGAGCTTAGTGTCGCACAATCTTCATACCTCCTTAGAGGGAATGTAAGAATATTTGCCTCTGTAATAAAGGGATAATGTCTCATTGTGAGAAAGCTTCACTCCTCTACATTTTACTCAAAGTTATCTATTCCTCAGCGGTGGTGAACAATTACAGATTGAAAAGTGCCACTTTTTTTTGCTTTATCAAAGCCAGCACAGCTGTAGAGGCAGATAAAAAAGAGGCAACAATAATCAAATGAAACTCTTTTCTCACACACATATAGAGATTTGGCGCCGAAAACAGCGGATTTTTTGACCCATGTGTCATGCTGTATTAGGGCAAGATATTCACAGATGGAAGGAAGTGAATGCCAAAAAATTAGGCCTTTTGTGTTCTCATTCACTTTGGGATTATTAGAGGATTTCAGTCCAAAAGCATTCAGATAGACATCCGTTATCATGCTGGCTTTGATTTCCACAGGCCAGTGGTGAATGATGTGGAGAAATCACTCATATTTTGTTGTTCTGTAAATTGCTTACCAGCTACTGGTAATGGCTAAAGAAGGACTCCAACTGGTGAATGGTGTGGCAAGTAGAGGAAAGAGTGTGGAGTGGCCGAGTTAAAGTACTGGTATTTTAGAAAAACAGGTACTCAAGTGGAAGTAGTCATCAAAATAAATACTTGAGGTAGCGCCAGTATAAGGAAGTGTTTTTTCCACTTCCTATACTTGATGTTGATAGGACATGATTTTATCCTTTCTCAGTTAATGAAGGGAACATGCATATGTGTTTACAGTCTCTTTGTGAAATATAATCAGATATAATGTAATCATATACGGATGCAAAAACATATCCCCAGCTGATAAAAAGTAAATAGCTATAATGACTTGTTACAACCTTTGAACCTTGAGTTTGTGCATTCAAGCATTTAAAATAAAATTTCAAAAGTGGCCAAATAGTAAAAGTATAGCAAATCACAAAAAAACAGTGTGATGCACATTTAGAGTTCTTACAATTCCTACATGGTGGTTTGTGGGATCAGGCATGACATTATGACCACCTGTCTAGTATTGTGTTGGTCCCCCTTATGTCCTCAAAAATGCTCTGAACCATTGGACATGGACAAGAGGACCTCTCAGGGTGTCTTATGGGGTCTGGAACCAGGATGTTGGCCCTGGATTCTTTGGGTACTCTGGCTTGTGCAGTGGGGTCTCTGTCAATCAAACTTGTTCCACTGCATCCTGTTGATGCTTGATCACAACGGGGTGTAGGAAGTTTGGAGGTCAAACCAACATGTTGGGTCATTATCACCTTCGTCAAGATGTTCCTAATTATTTGATGGTTTTTTTCCATGTGGTGGGATGCATTTTCCTACGGGGGTAGTCCAGTGACATTCGGGATTTCCATTTGCATGAGGGAGTGTGCTTGTTCTGGGACAATGTTTATTTGGGTGTCTAACTCTCATCAACATGGATGTCAAAATACAAGGTTTTCCATCAGAACACCGCATAGTACCAATATGATCAATGTTATTCACTTCACCTGTCAGTGGTCAGAATGTTGTGACTGATTTTTGTTTGATTTTTTTTTGGTAGGTAGTAAAGTGATGTTTTATCATGAACTGTCCCTTAAACACGGGCGTGATCGCTTCCTAACTTTTCCCTGAGCTTGAAACTCCAGCTATGTCCACGCTGCCTAACATAAAGAACTAGTCGATCTTTTATTTGTGTGTATTATTTACTTTCATCTTGTGGCATGAGGCTACAAGAGTGTGAAGTGTGTTCAAAGACACACACACCCTGTCTTTCAGACAAAAAGCAGCAGGAGTGGTAGTTTCAAAGCATGATATACTGTGGGTATAAAGTATTAATCTTACTAGCATTAACGCAATCCACACACTTGCTGCTCAGTGTCAGTTTGCACTTCTCCAGTGTAATCACCTCAGATCAGTGCTCACAAAAGGAGCTGACTGCACTCTGTGCTGTGGTTTGGTAATATGCTTGTGCCGTTTGAAAGCCAAAATCTGACAGCGGAAGAAGAAAACAGTGAAGTCACGAATGTTCTACTTGTCTAAATCTCCTGCTGTAGCTTGTGCCATTATTGTGCTATGAACAGAGTAATGAGATGGTGTGGCTGCGGTGCTGTAACAGAGTACCAGCAGATCAGGGCAGTGCTGCATCCAAAAAACATTTCATAAGGCTGGCCAGATCGGACCAGCGAACACCTTGGGATTGCACAACCAACACCAAAAGCTATACCTGAATTTTAGGAAATCTGTTATACTGTTGTGGTTTCAAGGCTTGTTAAAAACTATGACAACATGAGAGTTAAGAAATAATGATATATGGGCCGCCATATAGCTCGCTGAGTTAAGGTGTTACCATATGGGCGCAGGTTGCCAACAGCGGTTGTGAGTTCGGCTCACGGCCCTCTGCTACATGTCTCTTTGTTCTATACCTCCTTTCACTCTGTCTCTCCTCCTACCAATAAAACGGAAAAAAAGAAATAACGATATGGTCTGATTTCCTGTTTTACAATTAATATTACTCATATCTGATGTGCACAAACTAAGATTAATATATTCGAGAGGGAAGAGTTCAACATATATAGTTTGTGATATCAAAACATTGAAAATTCTGTCAATGTGTGGTAATAACTTGCCTAACTACAGCAATTTGTGATACAATCAAATATGTTTTCATTATCATTTGGTTATTTGTTGCCATATTTTTAAGTAAATTTAATGATTAGACAGTCACATCCACACACACAATAATGTCCCTATTGTTACCAACAAATCTCTATAATAAAACACTTGATATGATGGAAAAGTATTTTATTTTCTCTCTAGCAAATGTATGAGACTTTTACAGAGAAATATTTACCCAGCAGCTGTGATGGAGCTCAGGAACAAATGATTTAACTACAGCAGATAAACTGTGACTCAGTGAGCGTGTGTGTGAGTGTGTGTGAGTGTGTATGAGTGTGTGTCTCAACTCACCTGTCTGAGGTGAAGACAAATAGGCTACATGGTATTACTGCTGTTGGATCCTGTCCGATCCTCTCTCCATATCAGAGATAATTGATAATTTTTAAGTAAATAACAGAGATACGACTGCAGGCAATTCTTTCATTTTAGAGACATTCAAATGGATCCTGCTGTAGTTGGATTCTGCAGGTATTTAATAAACATATAAGAAAAACAAGAAGCTGGAAGCAACAAACTGAACGTCTACTACTGTTAACGTTTCTAAACTGAAGAGCAAAGTAAGTGAGGAAAATATCAGCATACATTAATGGTGCTTTGTGATTTTGGAGCGGTAAAGGTATGCACACTCAGCAATATTCATGGACCAATGTTAATGCAAAAATGTGGACAAAGCCCTATGTTCAGACTTTGTCTTGTGCACAAAGGTGTTACACCATCTGATGGTGCTTTCACTTGTACTCGGACAAAGTAGTCACATTAATTGAAACTTGGAAACCGGAGTTTCATTGAATGAACTGAACCAACTACACATCAGATCTGGGGTGGCCAATGAGATTGAAGGGATGGCCATGGCTCCTGGCTCCCCCTTAGTAGCACCACTGGAGCTTGGATTGGACTAACCTAAATGAATGTGCACAAATGCCAAAAATACAGACTACATGATAAATTTGAGTATAACAAAGTGAAAGTAATGATTTTTCTGTAAAATCTATTCAAAGGATAGCAGAGTGTATGCTGCAACAAAACTACAGTAAGTATAATTAATCTAAAAAGAACTAGGTGTCACTCTTTACTAACCATCTGTGAATGGAGTCAGGTGGTTTTCTGAATTTCTGAACAATATTACCCTGCCTTGACCTTTTTCACGTGGTATAAAGCTTCAGCGCATTCACTCACACTAATGAAATGAAGCTAGAAAGGATGCTCAAGGATGATTAGCAGGAGACAATGTGAGTCATTAGTTAACTGAAAAAACTTGATGAAGTATGGTGTGATAGAAGAACAGTGTCTCAGTGGAATCATTGTACCAGATCCATGTTTAAACTGTTAATGATCACTGTTGGAACATAAAAATCTGAGTTTTGCTTTTACAGAACAACAAACATGGACAGAGTACTTATGGCCTAAAGTACACAGGGGAGCTTTAGTTTGGCAGAATCTCCGTCCCAAGTGTCGGATAACCATAGATGTTCATGCACATTATAGAAAAACAGATTCAGTAGTCACTTAACTGTCTGTATGGATAGAAACCACAACATATGAGTGTGAACATTTGTTTTTTCATAAAATCTTAGACAGTCTGATATTCAAGATTTCTCACAGTACTATGAAAAGACAAAAGGTCCTTAACATTCAACAGTCAGTAGTCAAGACATTGAATTTCATGTTGTCACAAGCATACTTAAATTGAAAGTTTATCCTCTCAAGACACCTTTAGGATGTTTTGGTCTGACAATGTGCAGTATCACTGCTCTAAATCTGCAGGAAGACGTCAAACAAGCGCACAACTAGCAGTGGAGTTTCTCGTACTGTAATCAGTGACTACATGACTTCTGTATTTGTGCTTTGAGGAAAAATCTGTGCTTCTGTGAAAGACATTTTAGTTTTTAAAGCCAAACCTTGGTCTTGAACAGTGGTGCACTGACCATTGGGACAAATCCCAGTGGGCGGCCACATCGGTGGGTCAATGGACTGTCAAAAAATCCATAAAGTTTTTACCGACCCTATCTATCTCTCCCTGTGAGTCTGTCATTCGTAGTCGTATGACAGCGTGTTGCATGCATGTTCATATTTAATATACTCTCAGCGGCCCGAGCCCCCTATCTTGCCCCATACTGGTCCCAGTGGATAAAACAAGGGCTGAATATCTTTCCCAGTACAACCCAGGGCCTTAACACCATAGCTGCTTATTATTAAATAATAATAATAATAATAATAATAACTTTATTTGTATAGCGCTTTCCACTCAAAGTGCTTTACAGAACACACACAGATAAAACCATAAGGCAGTAACGGATAAAAACAATGACTAAGAATTAAAACAATGGCTAAGAATTTCAAACAATGGCTAAGAATAAGAATAAAAACCATGACTAAGAAAAATAAAATAAAAATAAAAACAGTGGCTAAGAAAATAAAACAAGCCAAGATAAAATAATGGCTAAGAACTGGTTAGGAGTCATATACCATAGAAAACAAGTGGGTCTTTAACTTAGCTTTGAACACCTCTACTGTGCAAGCTTGCCGTATGTCAATGGGGAGAGCATTCCATAAAGACGGTGCACGGGAATGAAAAGCCCGTGCACCGACTGTCCTCTTTTTAGTTTTAGGGACAGTGAGCAGACCCGTCCCCTGGGAGCGCAAGGACCTTGCTGGTTCATATGGAACAACCAGTTCCTTTAAATATGATGGTCCAATGCCATTCACAGCTTTATAAGTTAAAAGAAGTATCTTAAAATCAGCTCTAATATGAACTGGAAGCCAATGGAGAGAAACTAGCACTGGAGTAATATGATCAAATTTCTTTGCTCCTGTCAGAATGCGAGCTGCTGCATTCTGAACCATTTGTAGGCTGTGAAAGCTCTTCTTTGGCAAGCCAGACAGGAGAGCGTTACAGTAGTCCAGTCTTGAAAACACAAAAGAGTGAATAAGAACCTCTGCATCATTAAAGGACAACAAAGAGCGGATCTTAGCAATCCTCCTAAGATGGAAGAAGGCTATTTTTGTCACCTCTCGTATGTGGGAGACAAATGTCAGAGACTGATCAAAGGTCACGCCAAGGTTTTTAACAGTGTCCTTGCACTGAATGAAGCCATCATCTAAGGTGCGGACAGCGATGTTGTTTGGATGATTTAGTCTCCCTGAACCAATCACCATCATCTCAGTCTTATCAGAATTTAAACACAGGAAGTTTGCTGCCAGCCAGCTCTTCACCGCAGCCAAACAGGCCTCAAGCTTCAGTATATGCGAGCAACTGTCAACAGTAATTGGTGCATACAGTTGCAGGTCATCTGCATAACAATGGAAGGCAATCCCAAAAGAACGTATAACATCACCCAATGGCCCCAAGTATAAAGAAAACAACAAAGGACCAAGAACTGACCCCTGTGGAACCCCATACCTGACTGTCCGCTTCTCAGATGTTACATTGTTGTGTTGGACACACTGAGATCTGTCAGACAAATAAGATTTTAACCACTCAAACACTTTGCCTGAGATTCCAAACATGTTTTTAAGCCTGTCAAGCAATATACTGTGATCCACAGTCTCAAAGGCAGCACTTAAGTCCAATACCAGAAGAACTGATGTTGAGCCTGAGTCCGCTGCCAATAACAGATCATTCAGGACCTTTGTGAGTGCTGTTTCTGTAGAGTGATGGGACCGAAATGCAGACTGTAGTGGCTCAAAGTAATTATTGCATGACAAAAAATTCACAAGTTGTTTTGAGACAACTTTCTCAAGGACCTTAGACAGAAATGCCAGATTTGAGACTGGCCTGTAGCTTACCAATGAATTTGGGTCAAGACCTGGTTTCTTTAGTAAGGGTTTGACCACTGCAGATTTGAAACAGGCAGGGAAGACTCCAGTAGAAAGTGATAAATTCACAATAAAAAGAACATAGGGACCCAGAGTTGCCCATAACTCCTTAATGACCCAGGCTGGTAAAGGATCTAACAGGCATGTGGTAGCTCTAGATGACAAAACAATTTTAGTCAGCTCTACTAGTGAGGTGGACTCAAACTCGGAGAAACCCTGTCCCGAATAAGAGGGAGGGTTGACATCAGGAGTTAATACACCATTAGATGACTGGGGAATTCTGGCTCTAATAGCAGCTACCCTTTCATCAAAATAATCAACAAAGTCAAAGGCAGATATTTCTGTTCCATCAATTTTCTTGTGGCCTTCTGTCAATTGAGCCACAGTGGCAAACAGGACTCTAGGGTTGTGTTTGTTCTCGACTATCAACGCCGAATAGTAATTTGCCTTTGCTGCTGCCATTGTAGTCTGATATGCTGACAGGTTGTCGTGCCACCATTGAAAATGCACCTCCAGTCTAGAGCTGCGCCACTGGCGTTCAGCTTTCCTACAGATCTTTCTAAGAGCTAATAGATCGTCATTTAGCCAGGGTGCGTAGCTCTTATGATGGCACCTTCGAAACTTTGCTGGTGCTACCAGATTAAGCAAGTCATGGAGAGTGGTATTTAGACTATCCACAAGAATGTCTAAAGAAAGGGTCTGACTAAAAATCTGATTAAAAGCATCAGGCAGTCGTGAACACAGATCGGTCAATGCATTGGTGCTAATATAACGAGACAAATGTGTTCCCTTCAACTTAGTCCCTGAGCCCCTCGGCTTAGGAAGTAGGACATTAAAAACAATCCCAAAGTGATCAAACATTGGTAGTTGACAGATTTCATCGATTGACACAGATAGTCCATATCCTAGGACTAAATCCAGAGTGTGTCCGTGTTGATGAGTTGGACTACACACAAACTGTGTAAGATTAAAAGATTCAATAATATTTAAAAAGTCCTTAACTAATGGTTTATCAGGACAACAGATGTGCATATTCATATCTCCCACGATCAGAATTCTGTCATAAAGTGGGACAAATCTAGATAAAAGATCTGCAAACTCGGATATAAAATTTGCATTATACTTAGGGGGACGATAGATCACAGCCATCAAAACGACACATGGTTTGTCCATTGTAAAAAGCTGCAACTCAAAACTGGTAAAAGCAACATCATGAGAAATCCGCTTGCATTTAAAAGCATCACTGTAAACAGAAGCCACGCCCCCTGCTCGTCCAGTCAGTCTGGGAGTGCTGAAGAAAGTGGTGTTGGGAGGACAGAGTTCTGATAGAGCAGTCACTTCAAATGTAAAATAGCAGTGCTGATTGTCCACTGTCTGAGCCATTCATTTATTTAATTCAAAAAGTGTGAATGTTATGAACAAGAGTTACTATCTATGGAATCCATAGTTGCTTCTTTTTGCTCTACACTTTCTTAAAGGCAGTAAACAGTACGTTGTCCGAGTGTTATTCCATGCAGAACACAACGGGAAACATAAAAGGCCTTGGTCAGGGGTGGCAACAAATAGCAATTTCCTTTCTCTCCGTATCTCCAAATCACAATATGTACAAGATCCTGTGAAAAATAAATCCTTCATAAGTTTAATTAGATGAAATTGATTAAACTGATCCCTCGCCTGTTAAAATGCAATGCTCAAGAAAAAAAAGCAATATCTGCCTCTTCACTTAATGAGCAGTTTTCCAAAACAAAGTGGCTGCACAATGGGCTAGTTACCAACCAGAAACACAAAGAAAAGGCAGTAGAACAGCAGCCGAGTTGCACAGGGTGAAAAATAAAAACAGTGTCGATGAGGTGTTGAAGAGGAAGACAGCTTGGAAGAGGGAAAACAACAGCAGAAAGAAATGAAAGAGGCAAGAAGAAGGGGAAAAAAGACACACAGCTCTTAATAGAAAGATACAATACAGCCCTCAGGCAGCTTCACAATTAACCAAATACTGCAAAGAATGTCACTATTACTTGGGAGAAAGTAGGAATCTTTCTCCTTAAACAGGATACAAGGCTCTGCGGCGTATGAATTATTTACCCTACTTAAAATTCTCTGCACCAAAACACATGTCAGCCTCACAGCTGATGAGCTGTTTTTTTTTATCCAGTCAGGTATGAAACTCGGTTTTTCTGCTTAAAGGTGAGCTTCTTTGGTTCTCACTTATAATGCTGCTCAGGACATAATATAGCTATAATGAAACTGCCGAGGCTCCAGATGAAATAGATCTACTGTAATAGGGAGAGGAAGCATCTGAGATTTTGAAAAAAAGGCAGGAAAAAGATGCATAAGCTTGTTTTGGGTCATCTAATAACTACTGGTAGTTACTCATTTTCTGTCCTGTGTTCTGCTAGAGTCATATGTGATTCTGCTGTGTTCCAAATATCTAGAAGAAATCAGGATTACATTATAAATTACCTAGAAATTTTAGCTTCATTCTGATGTAAATCAGAAACTTTTGTTCTATGTTTTGTGCGGAATATCTCTATTTTTTGTGCTGAAGGACAAAGACAGAATCTATCAGAAGGTAATGAGATGAATAGTAGGGATAACAAAGAGGTTTCTATACGTATGTTGCTGCCAGTCATATCAGCAAATCATGTGTGGCAGGTGGAAGGACCCCTGCTGGGAGATGTTCATTCACTGAACAAAAAAGCAGCTTCGCCACTGAATTTTAAGTGAGAGCTTACTGAATTGTTAGTCTCAAATCATAAAAACATCCCATCTCAGCTTCGACCGTTTAACAGAGCAGCCTGAAACGATGGCAAACAGATTATAGGCCAACTGAAGAGATACCTGAAAAGTTGTTAAACTGCCTAATAGATGCATTTAAAGACTCAGTGAAGAGTGGAGAGAGTAGTGGAGATAATGGGGACCCTTATCGACGTCCTGAAATGGTTTAGTTCCAGCTGTTGATAATTACAGATGCTGCGGGTGAGTCGCCCGATGTTTTTATCGAGTTGGTGAAATATTATTCAGAGTGGCTCGGAGAGGTGAACAGGAAGCTTCTCGGCTTCAGCACATGTGAATGTGAACGGTGGTTTCTTGGGGGAACTATTGTTTTTATAGTATTGCATCAGGTTGAATAATTGTGTTATTTTTTTGATGACGAGTTTAGTCTTTGTGTAGCCCAGAGGCAACAACAGATCCAAATCTGATGGATAAAGCTTTGCTCATGTTTTAATATCAGTGTTAATTAATGATGTTGAACAATGGTTGGGGAGTTTCTTTATCTGGTTTTGCAGTTCGTGTTACAGTGTGCAGCAGAAGTGTGTACAGCCCTTTGCAATGCCATTTAAAATTCGAAAGGATTCCAATTGGGATCACCTTTCAAAACCTACTTTATTTCTAATTTCCTCTCATAAACAATCAAAAACAAACATTTTGTAAAGACCACATTGAAAACATGGACCACAGAGTGGAAACTCAACGCAACAAAAGTGAATACACCCGTGATCACTGAAACGCAACTTAGAAAACTTGTGATTATTGAAGTAAAATTGAGAAAATATGTGATTCCAAGTAGCCTAACTGTATAAACATGGTTATAAAATGACTGTAAACATCTATGAACTGTGTCTACTTGCATCATGACTCTACATGGAAAATAATTGCCAGGGAAACTAATTGTGAGACTCCATAATTGAAGAAAAGGCTACGTAAAGGGCACTGACCAACTAAAAATCTGTGTAAAAACACTTGCAGCAATAATCAGGAATAAGCCATAATGCTACTAATTAGGGCCACAGTAGGTGTCCTCCAAAAATTATGCCATGAACATTGCAGTTGTGGTACAACCTAACTCTGAAAAAACAGACTGACAAGTGGAAACCTGGGTTTTAGTGGCAGCTACAGCAGTGCGAGGGACATCACCTAATGTTAATCTTAATAAAAAGATAAGAAAAATCTCTAGCTTACTCTTGGAGCAAATAAACCATAAGATGAAACTTTGATGAAAATGTTTGGCTCAAATCTGGTGAAGCATGTTTGCCGTGAAGCTCTCGAGGACTACCACAGTGGATGTATTGTTCTAACAGTGAAGCACACCAGTGCAAGTGTGATGGTATGAGTTATCATTAATAAGAGACACAATGAATGGCTGTGGATACACCGTTTAGGCATAACATTATGTTGGTCCCCCTTATGTGCTCAGAAATGCTCTGAATCATTGGTCATGGACAAGAGGACCTCTCAGGGTGTCCTATGGGGTCTGGAACCAGAATGTTGGCAGTGGATCCTTTGGGTACTCTGGATTGTGCAGTGAGGCCTCTGTCAATCAAACTTGTTCCACTGCATCCTGTTGATGCTTGATCAGAAACCTCTGGGAGGTTTGGAGGTCAAATCAACATCTTCAGCCATGGTCATGGTTCCTCAACATGTTCCTGATTGTTTGATGTTTTTTCCATGGGATGGGGTGCATTTTCCTTCAGGGGTAGGCCAGTGCACAGTAAAAATGAAAAAGTTAGGAAAACTTAAAATTTCAAGGCAACTTAGTGCACTAGATTTTTGAGTTTTGTGGCCAACTCAGATTATTAAATTTTGAAGAAAACTCCTCAATAGTTGTTCCAAAAAATAATCATTTGTTTGTAGAACTTATGTTTGGTATTAATAAAAGCTTCTGATTCTGAGTTACTTCATTACTTTTTTGTTTTTACAGTGTATGTCACAATGCAGGTTTGCATATTGACAGCATTAGGAACTAAGTACATTTCTGAACATAAAGTTAACATACTGGAGCAAGCAGCACGGAGTAAAAAACACTTGAGTCAGAGCTTTTGCTTTTTTTTGCACACTGCCTCAAGCAAGTTCTTTTATGTTTGCAAAAGCAACACAAGAACATTGCAGGTATCCATAAACCCCACTACCCTTCTCACTCATGGTGCTGGCAACAACATTAATCATCCCGAACTCCCATAATGCATTGCAACACACAGTTCAGTCTTTGCAACCAACTCTGCAATCGCTACATAATTGAAACACTTTAAACACTCACTTGTACAACTTAAATTTCACCCAAGAACTGTATGATCAATCAAGGAGGACCGGGAAAGAAGGCTGCCACGTGATGACTGGAAATAGTGGCTTCAATCCCCAGCAAAGTTGTTCAGGAGACCTCGTACTTTTGGGGAAGCAAGCGCAGTTTTGCGCACATACTTGAGCCAGACCTCAAGAAGTGTTGGTTCTGGTCCAGCAAGGCATTTTGAGTTTTGCCACCATATAATATGTAATAAGGTCAACCTTTCACAACAAACTTGATACTTAATATTCAATTTTTTGCACTACAACTTAAGTTTTTTTGTTCAGCTTACTTTGAAATCATTGTAAGGTGAGTAATTTTAAGTTTTGTTTTCACAGTGTGACATTTAGGATTTCCATTTGCATGAGGGAGTGTGCTTGTTGTGGGACAATGTTTATTTGGGTGTCTAAGTCTGATTAACATGGATGTTAAAATCCAAGGTTTTCCAGCAGAACACCACATAGTACCAATAAGATCAATGTTATTCACTTCACCTGTCAGTGGTCATGATGTTGTGGCTTATCGGTGTATATCATAATGACAAGATGACTCCCAGTCTCCAGGAGTTTGGCAGAAGAAGAACATCCCAGCATAATAATATTCTAAAGCACAATGCCAAAATCAAGCAAGGATTTCTAAAGAAGAAATAAAGTGATAAATATGACCTGGCTTAGGATGTCTCCTGGCTTGAATCCAATAGAACATATTTCGTGTGTTTTAAAGAAAAGGAAGCCTCCAGCAAAATGCAACTTGTCTCTGAGGAATGGCAGAACACCTCGCCAGAAATTTGTGCCAGGCTGCTGTCCTCCATGCTGAGGGAGTCTGTGATGAAAAATAAAGGTAGACATAGAAAATACTAAAAAATTCAAGATTTTACTCTCATTAATGAAAGATGTACTGACTTTTGTTGCATTGAGTTTCATCTGTCAGGTCTGTATTTTCATTGTAGTAAATATAAACTGTTGTGTGTGTTTATTTGGACATTAAGTGATACTGCACCATTGTATACTGTATATTCAGCAGTATTCATGTGTGATGGAATGGTTCTGCTTTTGTATAAAACAAATAGAAATTCATAGAAAAGGCACAATAAATGGGGCCACAGCTGCTTATAGAGCTCTGCTGGACAACCATCTGATCTGGTTAATCTATTGTTTGGAATAAGATTAAGCACTTTAGTGAGTTCTGGGATAAAACGTGGCTTCTCTAAGTGTTTTTACTGGGTTATCTCTGCTGATCCTTCCGTTTTCGGCCACTCTCCTCTTTTGTCTTTTCCCATTAATGTTTGCTTTATTGCGTCTTTCCCCTTTTGTAGAAGATCTTAACTATCCTATAATGGGTTTTTGTCTTTGAAGAGTTTATTAGGGGTTAAATTCACCCGTCTGTTACTTGCTCTTTGGGTTTGGTAGAAAGAGTACTTGTTCCATTATGAGAGCTGGAAACTGCCCACTTATTTCAAACGCTTTCTCTTTGAGCCTTTTTCAGTCGAAGCTCTTGATGTTCTCACATTTACTGTAGTGCTCAAACTTTGCAACAATGGATCAGAGCCCAGTAGGTGCAGTACTAGAATTAAATTTGTTGCTCTATGTCCTCTTTTTCTCAATGGTGGTGGAATCTGCAAAAGCTAATGTTGGGTAATGTGTCCTTTTGCTCAGCTCATTTCCAAAAATATTTGAAAAATCTATTTTTTTTCCTCCATTTTTCAACTACTTTGAAGATGGCGTTGTCTATCATGGACCTGCGCTGGAGATAGAACAGAAACCCTTTTTGGTAGTTGTTCTCTCCTTTGATGTCTTTGATTTCAGTGTGCAGATTTGAGAGATTTTTAAATCAGTAACTTCAGTGAGCAGTGTGTCATGAATTTCCCACTTAGTTGTGTTTTTAATATGTTTGAGCTTGTCTTTTTATTATTTTTTTTTTAGTATCTGTAACATTAAACAATTATAACAATTCCTCATCACAGAAAAACTCTGTCTTTTTGCCAGTCTGGTCTTTTTTTCCTTTGATGATGTGTTGAAGTGTGTTTTTTATGTTTCAGTACCAGGTTACATAGTAACTGATATTGTTGTGCTGAAGGTTGGGCCTCGGAGCCTCATTTCTCTTTATATTTTACCAGGGTTTAGGAAATTCGGAAATGTTGAAGGAAAGTGTCCCTGTTGGTTATGAATTGGTTTTAAGTGACTTTGTTTGCTGTTACAGATTCTGTAATATATTCAATCACATCATTTAGGCATCATTTCCTCATGTTGCTCCATAACCAGCATAGGGTGAACTAGACATCATGCTCCCTTAGTTAACCTATGTGTAACAATAGTTATCGTTTTAACCATAACAAGGTTTTTTTTAAAAAAAAACAAAAAACAACAACAACAACAACATGGATTTTAAAAAAGAAGAGGGCTAAGCATTGACCCCTGTGGGACACCACAAGTACAATATCCAAGAAAGACAACTTTCATTATGTCAGAAATATGAGGCAAACCTGAGTTCTGTAAGCCAAACTCTTCCTCCAGCCAGTTTAAAGATTACTTTGACATTTCCTGGTCATGCACACGTACTTCCTGATTGTGACCACAAGATTGCCAGGTAACCCTCCAGACAAGAACGTGGCATTTCTGCATTTTTTTTCGAAACCGGTTAAACAGTAGTAGTAAATAGTTAAATAATATGCATTACGAGAAGCACTGGGCTGTCAGTTTCCAGTCTTTGTATTTAGCTGAGAAAGCCCACTCCTAGCAGTAGCATTATACTGTACAGAATCTGTGATATCGAAGACAACAGCTCTAAAAATGAACATACCTGATGCTACTGATGAAGAGGGAATCATTTTTTGTACTAATTAAAAATCAGACGCCATCATTCACAGTGGCACAGTGGTCAAAATACATCCAAGTCCAAATAAAAGTCAAATAAATTAATCTTGTGTTGTTACCTCACTGCCTCAACCCTGTTCTAACAATTTTTCAGACCAAATTTTAAACTTGAGAAGCCAGAAAATGTTTGAAATGCACTTTCTTAGAAAACACTGGCATTCAGGTTCTGTGGCCATGGCTTCCAAAAGCTAATGGGTACCCTGTCAGTCTTTAGTTTGTCCAGAAATGGCACAATGGTGTGCTCTTAATGCTTTTAATATATTTTTAAATCTGCCTTATATACTGTAAGTGCATAATACTAGCGGTTCAAGGTTAGTAGTAGTGTTTGTAAGCAACCAATACATTTAAGGGTCAGTAAGATTATGTAGTAGCTGGTGTCAAAGGCAGACAAAAGGTCTAAGAGAATAAAGAGCTTAATCATAAAAATAATGGACAATAAAAGAAAGACAAAAAGTTATTATCAGTAATAAATATGGACTAGGTTTGATGTACAGAGACCACATGTTATAAAATCCTGCAAAACCAGTTGGAAACTTTATATTTCCCCCTCCAATTCTTTATCCTCACTGTCTTGCTTTGAGATTCATTTCTGTATTGATTACTCTGAGCCTTATAAAGAACTGTGCTGAAAAGCAGAGGCACAAACAAAACTCCAGTGTGGTTCAGACTATGCCTGACATGTGTGCATGCATGTGGCCTCCGAGTCACATACGAACAAACAGAGACGAGCTTCTGTAACCATGAAATCTCTGTGTGGGGAGGTGCAGAGGCTATGGTTTGTTGAAAGTCCCGAGATAACACGTCATGACAAAATAAAGCTTTAAATGCATCGAGTGCAAAAAACATTTACTCTTGTCATTGTTACTTAATTCAAAACACGCGCCTGCACCAGAAGTGTACTAACAGCATTTGTACATCCTGTGTGAGCTATGAAAGAGAAATATAAACAGCTGAGCTCCTCTGGAAAAAAACTATCCTTCATTTTATCAATATTACTGACACCTAACGTACTGAATGAGAATAAAATACAGGAGCTATTGGAATGCATAAAGTCATTTGCTCCTCAACTGTAGTCAGAAGAACCATATGAGAAGAACATGAGATGAAGAGGAAAAATCTAAGTATCAGCAAGGGGATGTAATCTGGCAAGTCAGGCAGGGGAAAAAGTAGATGGAAAAACTCACTAATCTGTCTTTACAGGTAAGCTTAAGAACCTTGAAATAAGCCTAAATAAACGTCTAAGGAGGCAGTACAACTGCAGGAACAAGGATGACAGCAGGTAGTCTCCAAAACAAGGTCGTGTGTTTGAAGGGATGAATGGTGTAATTGTGTGGGACAGGAAATGGAAAGCTGCCTTCATGTGAACACTGGCAATTTAGTCAGAACTGAGTGAGCAGCAGCAAGTTAAATGAGTGGAAACGATACAAAGATACACAAGTGTGTATATGGACGCAGGCGCACACACTCGCACTCATATATACACTCACACTGTGGCCCATTGCCAAAGGAGAATATCCTCCAAATTCCATCTGGTACAGTGAAAGCTGATCCTGTGTTCACTGAGCGGCTGGTGCTGAAAGCCTGCTGGGGCCAAATGCAGACTCTCCATTCACACTCTGTTGACCTCCATCAGCTGGAGCGCTAACGCTTTCTGGACTCTGACCTACTCTGCAGGGTTTCTGCGTTCAGAGCTGCAGTACTTTTTTAGGCCAGGTGCACTTTTACTTCGTTGAATGTGGTGTTCTTTAAAGTAATTTCCTTCAGCATCGTGCGGTAATTGCAGAGTTCCAAGATTTACTCCCTACACAATGCATTTAATACATTAACAGTTGTTTTTAATATGTGATTATTAAAACACACAAATAAAGAAGAATAAGCTGATGTTTCTGTGACAGAAATATTTTAGCCATGAAAGTGATGTCATTCTACAACTGCTGATCATGTGACTTTTTTGATTAGCTCCTGAAATATGAACTTGAACTGAGTTTCTGATGCATTATGGCAATTGCATTTTTGAGATTTTGAAATATTTACAACTGTGTATTTGGCCACAGTTACTGTGGGATTGTAAGGAAACATCAGCTGTATATACAGTATGCATACATTGATCAGGCATAACATTATGACCACCTGCCCAAATATGTGTTGGTCCCCCTTATGTCCTCAGAAATGCTCTGAACCATTAGACATGGACAAGATGACCTCTCAGGGTGTCCTATGGGGTCTGGAACCAGGACGTTGGCAGTGGATCCTTTGGATACTCTGGCTTGTGCAGTGGGACCTCTGTCAATTAAACTTGTTCCACTGCATCCTGTTGATGCTTGATCACAATGGGGTGTAGGAAGTTTGGAGGTCAAATCAACATGTTGGACCATTGTCATATTCCTCAACATGTTCCTGATTGTTGGATGTTTTTTCCATGTGGTGGGGTGCATTTTCCTGTGGGGGTAGGTCAGTGACATTTGGGATTACTATTTGCATGCAGTGTGCTTGTTGTGGGACAATGTTTATTTGAGTGTCTAAATCTCAACAACATGGATGTTAAAATCCAAGGTTTTCCATCAGAACACCACATAGTACCAATACGATCAATGTTATTCACTTCACCTGTCAGTGGTCATGATGTTGTGAGTGATTGGTAGATCTTCTCCATGCAACAGACGGATTTCCCTCAATACCAAGAATTTCTTCATGTTTCTTGACACATTCTGAAGGGATCAAACGCCCTCATTCCAAAACAATACCCTCTCATTTGGTGTTCTGACGATGCCTGTGGAGAGTGCTGTCCCAAATCTCCTATTCATGTTCAACTGGGCTGGGATCTGGTGACTGTGAAGGTCATTCACATCATTTTCATACTCGTCAAACCATTCAGTGACCCCTCTATGGATGGGAGCATTGTCATCCTGGAAATCGACCACTACCATCTGGATAGAAATATTTCATGTCAGGATAAAGCTGATCACTCAGACCAACTTTGTATTTATTTGCAGTTTCTCTTCCATCTAAGGGACAAGTGGAGCCAAAACATGCCAGCAAAAATGCCCTGCACAGTATGACAGAGCCTCCAGATCCCTCGCTGTAGGGGTCCAGTACTGTTCTCTTATTGTACGCCACACATCAGTGAAAGTATGGTGAAGGATGACTCATCTGACCATCTTACATTTTTTCAAAAACATCTCTGTAGTCCAGTGCTTATGGTTTTTGCATCACTGAACTTTAAAATGTGCATTCATCTTTGTAATGTCCGGCACCTCTCTGTGTAACCGTTGGAAATATTGTTGCAGACAGTCTGATCACATCCTGCCTTGACATGCTGAGGTTCCTCTGTTTTTCCTAATGTATCTCACTAGTGCACAAGTATCATAGTCATTGTGTGCACTGTTGACCACAAGTTCCAATTCCATCCAAACAAATATGGCAGGGCTGATGCATTTGACCACTTTATATTCCATTTATGTTTGCTGGATTCTATTTCCTGCTGCAATTATGCTCGCAGAGCCCCTCAGTAATATGGCTTAAGTATGGTGAGATATGGAAATGGTTGATTTCTGGCAATTTCCCTCCAGGGCCAGCAGGGTTGAGCTGGCCCGTCCCATATTTCACAAACAAATATCGTTTTGGGGTCATTAGTCTATTTTGGCTTATCTTGCTGCAGCTCTGGTCACTGGGAAAATGCTCCCAGCTGTCAGAGGGAGCAAATACAGTACAGTAAGGATGCTTTGAGTAGATGCTGCTCTCCATCTCCCTGCAACACTATCTCAAACAGCGCCTAATACCAGAAAGGCCACTGGCCAAAACATCCTCATTAGTGGCAGCGAAAGTGCTTGAAATTGTGAATGTCTCTCCCTTATTCCAAAATTTTTGGGCCTCTCCAGTAAAAACTGAAAGGACACTTACGCAGAAAGACAATGGGCACCATTAGAACTGTCAAAACTAATTTCACAGACACCATCATCTGCCAATAAATTATGTGTGATGTGAGCACTGGCTTCACGCAAAGCTGTGCTGAAGCCGTATCGTGGCAATAACGTGTCAAAACTGAATTTGGCTCTCTTATGTAGACTTTTTTCATGCTGTTTATTCATTCATTGTATATGTTTTTGTATCATTTATTTTTTTAAATGTTCAAACGAGCAAAACAGCACACCAACATGTGATTTTCTTGTGAGCGAGCCAAATGGATTTGGCACAGTTTGGTTTGTCGCTATCAAAACGTTCATTACCGCAGGAAACCGGATTTATGTAAAAATAGGACACAGTGGAAGCAGAGAGCTGGGAGGCTTTCACCAACTTGAAGCCTCAGAAATTAATTTTCAGACTTGACATGGAGAACGTGAGATTAAGCTGATTCACAATGCTGGAGTGAGATTCAGCCTGATTCAATCTGTTGGCACAGATGAATTTTCACAATTTATTCCAGACACAATGCCACAGTTCAGCTTCAGGGCCATCGGTAAGCGTGAGTGGAAACACCAATATGAGTGAAGATGAAACCTGTGAAGACCAACAAAAAGTCCAAATCATCTCACCTGACAAACACCCACAACCACCGAGACTGAGCTCACTTTTCTACTAATTCCATTCAGTTAACAAGCATCAAAGAAACTCTGTTGGAGCACAGTCCTTGCTGCTATCGACTTACTGCATTCCAAAACAAAAGTTACTGCAGACCAAAATGACTCATATACACTTTATTTTATTATCATCATGAGTCAGTGTTCTGTTTTCACTGAATCTTATTTATGTCTTTGTGTGTTAGCCCATCATTGACCTATCCAGGGTGCATTCTGCCTCCTACTTGCTACAAAACACTGCTGCCTCCTGAGATGAATAGATGGATTTCAATTCATTGTTCAAATTTGCTAAAAAATAAACAATGACATTTGTATTTTGTCCTTCTGGCAGTAATTTAGAATAAAAACAGCCGTGGGTTAGAAGAGAATAGCATTCCTCCTGTTAAAGAACAAAGCCAGTAGAGAAAAGGCCTACTGAGTCGATGTCAGTCCCTCTCACAGATAGCAGCCCAAGGCTGTTAGGTTGATACTTTTCACTTTAGCACCACAAATTAATGGCACACATAAAGCAGTCGAAGCTCTGCTTTATTTCATTATTTATTACCTCTCTTTACTTCAGCCTTTATTCCTCCCTAAGTTCATTCAGGCTTCTCCTGTTTTCACTTCACTGACAGCATTTATGTTGTTGCCAAGGACACTCGCAGAAAACAGAGCAAATAAATTTCAAACAACGCGTTCACTCCTAACTTATACTTAAGGCTGAATGTGAATGTGTTTTATTAAATGTAGTTTTTTTTTTTTTTTGCCAAACACTATGTAACCATTTGCCCTGCTACACAGGAGTTTTAGGAACAGTTTCATGATACATCTGCCAATTTACATGTAAAAGATTTAAGAAATTAAAAACAGTAACGGCAGATTAGAGTAAAGTGTCCCAAAAGTGGAAAAAAGAAGACATAAAACCTTTAAATTAAGATAACTGCAAGCTAAATTGAATCCAGCAGGGAGACCAGATGAGACTAACAACCACGTCGCTCTCGCTCTAAACAGTCTCCAGTTGGTGTTACTTTACAAATGTGCTAACTTACTCAAAACTGAAGTGCCAAATTATTACAAGCTGTGTATTACATTTCTTCTTTTCAGTGCAGGATGACATTTTGACAAAAAAAAAATTTAAAAGTGGAAAAATAACAACATGACAATAGGCCTTTCTCACGGCAGACATCTTGACATGTCCCAGTGGGAGAATTTGGATCCTGCTATTGTGCCTGCTGGCTCACTGTCACGCTGTCATGGATTATTGGGACACTAACAAAGTCTTTGTTAATGCTATTATACTAGAAACTGTGTTTTTCTTGCTACAACATGCTTGCATCGTGCATGAATATAGGAGATGTCTTCTGACCTATGGAGAAAAAAACCAATCAGCCTGTCCTGGTCTGCACAGATTTTTTTATTTCCAGGGAAAGTGCTAAATCTGTGCATAAATTAGTGATAGCAGCTCATCTGGATCATGCACCTCTAAAATTACCACAGTCCTCATGCAAGATAAATGAAGGCACTAAACGTACTTGTACACGAAAAGGTCTCGCTGCTGACTGAACATACCTTTCATCCGGTGGAAAGGGACGGAGCCCTGATGATGAGTGATGCAATGAAATATCAAGTTTGCAACTAGAGCGGACTTCAACAGACTTTCAGAGAGTTTCAGCGGCTCCGTGGAACCCACAGAGGGACATACAGGAGCTAATAACTAATTAGACACAGCTGCCGGAGTGTGAAGGAAGACAGAGGCATGTGGGAAGACATCTGGTGGGCAGGTAGGGAAACAAAGGGTCTGGGAATCGACAAGAAAGAAAGAAAAAGGTTGTTGAAAAGAAGAACACATGAGAAATCTAAGAATCTGTAACTTGAACTGTGGACGACACCACTTCACCTTTGATTGCACTTTTGGAAGAGAGACACAAATCTCTTATAAATTAGTAAAACAGCTGCCAAAAATCAACATCATATTCTTTAATTTATGTCAGTTGCTCAGATGTAACAACACATAAACCATTTAGCTGGAAAATGGGAGATTAAGACAAACGACACAGACAGAAACAGCAAGAAGAAGACTGATAGAGAGCAGATATTAAAATCCTTTTTTAAATTTTTTGTCAGCAGAGTAAAAAAAGACAGAAAAGGGCTATGCTCGTTTAACCATTGCTAATAAGGAGGCAGTGGCAGTGACAAGCACACAGGCAGACAGAGAGGATGGTCAGTAAATAGAGTGGAAGAAAAAAGGGAAAATGCAAGAACAGAGAGACAGAAAGACAGAAAAGTAAGGACAATCTGGAAGGAAGAAGGAACACGGGAAGAGAAAAGGAAAATGACAAGTTCCCCCGTTCGATCTGCTTAATTTCTGGCTACTTCACATACTGTAAGTGTTTTAAAAACCCGGTACTTAAATGATTCCATCTGTAGAATTTACTCAAAGGATCATCAGAATGGCAGTGTAAAGTATGCATAATTACAACCAACTGATAATGACAAATTGGCTTGAATTTCTGAGAGGAAATGAACGCGAGAGGAGAATGTGGGTACGGCGAGTGAGATAACCCACAGATGGCAGAATTAAAATGAAGCTGTTAGTGCTTCCATTTGTGCATATTCACAGTTTAAACTTGAGTCATTAAGCTCTTATTAGAAATGCACGAGACATCTGAATTTCAGCAGTTTTCATTGGCTCACATTTTACACATTTGGGGTTTCTCGAGGCTGGAACTCATACATTCTAAATTTCAGTGCAACTGAAGCTAAACATAAAAGATGTTTAATTGAGTACTTCACCAGTTCACAAGATCTGTCAACAGATCTGGTATAAATGAATGAGATTTCCCTTTAAATAATCAGGAAATAATGAGGATGGACTAAGATTATAGAGTAAGCAGCCATTATGCAAACACTTGTGGCAAGTATTAGCCTGCTAGAAAAAGGCAAACTTTTAAAAAAGATCTTAACAGCTACATACCACCATAAATTAAAAAAGCAGTATAGGGAAAGCACCTAAATACGCCATACAAGTCAATGTAAGATGTATTTAAAGGTTAATTTAAAGCTAATTCAAAGTTATTGGAAGCCTCGGTTAGCCAGGGAAAACTGGCGTTCTCCATAGTTTCCGCTTTGTTTCCACTGGAACTTTCCATTGCCGTGGTGTTGAGAAAAGATAGGCGACTTACTGGTAACCACATGGCTGTGTTTGCCAGTTTCTGCTACAAAGACTGTGGAGCACTGGGGACACGCTCTAAGTAAAGGATTAAGACGCCAACCATGAAATACAACATCCCTGGTTAAAGTCGAGCTGGGGATCTTTGTTGCACTTCCCTTTTTTTTCTTGTTTCTTGTGAGATCTCTACTGAGGGTTTCTAATAAACCACCAGCAAAACAGTAAAACTGCATGCATCTGCCAGCCAGTCCTGTTGCAGTTTACATCTGCCTGTCTAGATTTTGTGGAGACTTTTGAAGAGTATAAGTTCATTGAAAAAACCAAAAAAAAGCAGAGCAAAATTCCTTGTATGTCTTCGCACGCTTGGCCGATAAAACAGACAACAAAGCCACAACCATGAAAGCACACAATGCTTCAAATATGTTGCTGCAAGTAAACTATAAATTCTGAAATACAAACACTCCATACACGTCTTCAACTGAGCAGCAAAGAAGATCTATACAATCGTGAAAGTTTTAAGATGAACATTCAAGTGTAGTTTCACCAGTTAACTACCAGATGTGAAATATAGTCACAATCTCTCCTTCTGGGGTTGAATAATGGCCAGAAGAGTGTTTCTGCAGAGCAACATGATGAATCAATGAATCTGACCTTTGACCTTTTACATATAAAATGTCACTACTTCATCATTTTATCCTGTTAGAAGCAGATATGTGAAATTTTCTCATAATTAGCAAATTAGTTTCTTGAGGTATGGCCAAAAACGTGTTTTATGAACCCTTTGACCACCAGTTTCATGAGTCTAAGTAAAAACTTTTGCCAAATTTGAAGAAACCCCATCAAAGCTGTTCCTTAGATGTGCCATTTAAAATATTTGGAAGGACGGACTGATGGACAACCCAAAAACATCAGACCTCCCGCCAAGACTGTTGCCAGCACAGAGGAAAAGAAAATGTAAAAGTCCATCAATCAGCCATAGCCTTGCTCAGTAGTACCCTGTCTTCATATATCAGTTCTATGCAATGTGTATGCTTTAGGCTTCCGGCGAGAAAATACATTTGACACTTTCTGAACATTCTCATTTGAAACTTCTAACTCAAACTGATGTATGTGGAGTAATATCAGTGAGGCAGTGCTGCCGGACTACTAAGTGATTTTAATCACGTCTGCTTCTCTTCATTTGATATTACTGCTCCCTGTAAAATCGAGACAATTAAGCCTGACAAAAGATCCCTGAGGATGAATGATCAGCTAAAAGAACATTATATGCTCCATTATACGTCTCTGAGCTAATACCTACCAAGAGTCACACACCAAGGCTCCTATTCATCTTGTTAATGCTCCTCCTACCAACCTATACTTTTAATGGTGAGAAAATGTTACACTTTACACAGAAGATATCTGACAGATTTGCGACTCCTAATTTAAAGAACAACCAGGGCGCATTTCATTGGAAGACCTTGTGGACATACGGCGATGTTGTAGATTAGATCCTCCTTCATTCCACTATTAGAGCGCATGAAAAATGACTGGACCGCTGAGGAGAGCAGGATGGACCCCATTTGAAATATCTCCAAGACAGTTCTCGAACTTCTTTTCACCGTCTCTTTCCTTTAAAAAATAAATCATAAAGAAATGTTTTATTTAAACTCAAAATCCTAAATGTTGGAATAACACCAGAAAACATCAAACAAAACATGCTTCTGCCAAACAATCCAATTAAAGACCACAGTCAAACTTAATGACTATCAATTACATCCCTGCTGTGTCTAATAATGAAAGCATTTCATTAAACTTGTCACTGTAGCTTTAAAATAAATGTAAGTTTTATTAATTTCACTGGTTAAGCGAGAAGTATATCATTTTTGTACATTTTTTATGGGAAATTCCATCAGTTTCAAGACATTTGAGGGTTTTCTTGCATGCATCGGCCGTTTCAGTTCCCCCTGCAACATTTGTGGGCATTTTTTCCAGGCGAAGGCCATTCGATAACCTTCTATTTCTTCTTTTTTGAGGCATTCCTCGGGTGGATTTGCTTGGAATCATTATCCTGTTGAAAGGTTTCAGAACAGATGGCCTCACATTACCTTCGAGCACTCTTTGATAGGAGGCAGAATTCATAGTTGAATCAATGACTGCAAGCTGCCCAGTGCCTGTGAAGCAACCCGGAGCCATAACATTCCCACCAGCATGCTTCATGGGTGGTCTGAGGCTGTTTGCTGTGAACCCAACATGTCTACTGTTACTGTGGTGAAAATAACACTCCATCTTTAATAAGTCTGTCAAGAGCACATTAGTCCAAAAGGCCTGATCTTTGCCTCTATGTTCATTAGCAGACTGTAGCTACTGATTGTAGATGTATGAAATATGACCCTGACAGCTGAAGAGTTACCTGGAGATCCTGTGATGAAACTTTGCCATTCTTGGAGACATAATTGTTGCATCAGACAGTCTGATCTTGGGCTGGATTTGCTGAAGAGACCAATCAGGTAAATTGATAGCGGTTTGAAATCTCTGTCACTTGTAGATGACCTTTCTTATGGTGGAAAGATTGATTTCAAAAAGTTTGAAGATCATTTTAAATCCCTTGTCAGATCCATAGGCATCCCCAACCTTTTCTTTGTCTGAAGGCGTTCCTCTGTAGATCTTAGCATGATGACACCACACTTCAAAAGAACAGCATGCCTTAGATGTCAGAAGTTTGACTAATCTGGAACCACTAATTCTAATTTATGCATTTGAAGATGTAATAAATGTGTACTTATTTTTTCCCATGCAACTGATTTGTTTATTCATTTACTGTGTTACGAAAATGGCAAAATTTCAATTGTATATGTCATTTATTGGAGTATATAACTTTTAGTATGTTATGTCCACATATGTCCACGTGTGTTGACATATGTGGACATATGTGTCAACAAACACCAACAATTATTGTTGTTTTCACAGTTATACATAATTCTACTAATAATGTGTCAGATGCAGATGAGATATGATTTGAATGACAGCTGCATCTCACTCTACGTCTCAATAAACTGCACAGATGCCGAACTGCATCTTTAGCTCACGAACAAGTAAAGCACTGTTAACCAGCTGCTGCAAAAATCTGGGCTGAGCCGCATTAATATTATTTTAAAAATGAGCCAGCTATAGCAAATTGCCTCTGGATTTTATATTAATTATATTATCCACTCCTTCCGGCAGGGAAAACTTAAAACTTACTCAGCCTTTTTCCACTGACAAAAAAAAAAAGAAAGAAAAATAAATAGGTTATTCAACACTATGCAGCCTTCAGCTTCACACTTAGTTTTAACTGTATACCCCCAAATGGCTTTGATTATAAAGAATAAACCTTGCACGGCCACCTGTGTGTGACTGAGGTCGGATGAAGTCTGGTGAGGTTTTAATTAGATACAAGATAAAAAAAATAATAATATAATTACAATTACAACACTTTATTGAAGCCTAATTCAAGGAATTCAAAGTCTCGGACTGTTTTAATAATTTACAGTAGATAGAGAGATAGCATTGTGAATACTAGTTTGTGATTTGGATGATTATGTGCATCAAAATCTCCTGTCCTGATTGCTTCATACAGTCTACCACTAACTGGGAACACATTTGTCATGATCCCCGCTCCTGCCCCTTGTCTGTGTCTGTCTTCAGTTTATTTTTCTTTTCTTCTCCCTTTCTCTCTCCCCCTCTCAGCTTTGCTTTCTCTGTCTGTCACTCAGCCCTGCCCTCCCTCACTTTCTTTCCTGCTCTGCCTGCACCCTGATCACCCTCATTCCGGACAGCTGTGCACAGCCACTCACCTGCCACTAATCACCAGCTACCATAAAAGCCCAGTTCTTTCAGTCACACCTTGCCAGACCATAAAACCATTCTCCACAGTTCACAGTCTGTCTCCGTCAGCCATTTACCTGCCTTCCTGAGCTTCTTCTGTTTGTCGTCCGGTTCCTGTTTTCAGTTAAGTTTTTGTATTTTGTGTAGATGCTGTTTCTGTTGCCTTGTTTGTTAAACTTCTCCCTAGTTCTGTCTTGGTCGTTTTGGTTTGAGTTTGTTTGCATGTTTTATGTTAGTTGTTTTTGTGTGGGGGTCTTGATTTCGCCCTTGGAATTAGTTTTCAGTTTTAGTTAAATTATGTTGTTGGTTAGTCGTTGTATTTGTCCTGCTACCCCAGAGTTCCGTTCTTATTCTGTATTGTCTGGTTTCTATGTTTAGTTATTCTAGACGTATCATTTAAGTTCTTCTTAGATTCCTCTTTTGTTTGGTTTGTGTTTTGCAAGGTTTTGTCATTTTTGTATGGTTTCTTAAGTAGCTTTGTTTTAGTTTACGTCTGTAGTCTTTGTTGGTCTCGTTTCCTTGTTTAATTAAATCCTCAGTTGACAATCTGTAAATCCGTCTGTCCTGTGTCTGCACGTGGGTTCTCTTATTCCCCCCTCCTCGTAACAACATTTCAGTTTTCAGAGGAAGGCTTATGACCTGACGCAAAGACACATCCATCAAAAATATTGATTTAAAAAAAGACAATATTTGGTGCAGTTTTGCTTACGGTGTAAACTTGCAGCTATGTTCAAAGCACTGATACCTAACTGATTTACATTTTTGGCTATGATCACACTGCACTTAAAGTGTCTGAGTAAGGCTATTTTACTCCTAAAAGTGAGAAAGAAATTTTTTGCAATATATGTGCAAAACATGGGTTATATCTAGATATGAGTTTTTCATATTTTTCTGAAAACAGCTGAATATGCCTCCCAGTAGGTCAGAATGTGTAATACAATGATGCAGATTATTATTATTAATAATCTAACATTTTTTTCAGTTGTCAGAATCAGTTACTTAACCTGGATTGTTCATCTGGAAGTTGATTCACAGATACACCGATCAACATTATGACCACCTGCCCAATATTGTGTTGGTCCCCCATATGTGCTCAAAAATGCTCTGAACCATTGGGCATGGACAAGAGGACCTCTCAGGGTGTCCTATGGGGTCTGGAACCAGGACCAGGGCACTGGATCCTTTGGGTACTCTGGCTTGTGCAGTGGGGCCTCTGTCAATCAAACTTGTTCCACTGCATCCTGTTGATGCTTGATCAGAATGGGTTGTAGGAAGTTTGGAGGTCAAATCAACATGTTGGGCCATTGTCATGTTCCTCAACATGTTCCTGATTGTTTGATGTTTTTTCCATGTGGTGGGGTGCATTTTCCTGTGGGGGGTAGGCCAGTGACATTTGGGATTTCCATTTGCATGAGGGAGTGTGCTTGTTGTGGGACAATGTTTATTTGGGTGGCTGATCAGTGTAGAACTCACTTTATATAAAACTTAGACATGTATTAGTGCCAATATAATGTCATAATATAATAATATAACATAATGTATGACATATATGATATATTAATGTCATATACAACCTGAAGATGTTCATACCTGTGCTTGATGCACCTTTCTGTATCAGGAGAACTTAAGAGGAAATCAGTGACAGCAACCTCACATTACTGCTGCTCAACCATTTGAGGAAAAAAACTGAAGAATGACAAACATTTTCCTGATTCTGACCATCAACAACCAGGTGCTGAGGAAAGTTGCAAGGCTTTGTATGGAAATCCTGTGAGACAAGGAAGTGCTAAAGAAGGAGATACTGTAGACAGTGGCATTGATTAATCCGAAATGTGTATTGAACCGTGTGTAGCTCAGAGGATAACAACAGACAGTCCACTGTGTTCATAATACCATTATTTTCTACCATGGCTATTGTTTGTATTCTTATGTATATATATATATATCAAACAGTCGGACGCTGCAGTAGAAATGCATCAACATTATAAAAAGTTGGATTTTTTTACACAAATGACAATGATGCCATTTTTATTACTCATATAATTAATTAATCATATAATTTCAGTGGTGTTGGTACCGAACTGTGCTCCAGTATTAGGTGTATGGCAAAAACACTGGGACCAGTGTGTGTTTGAGCTCTCTGTGCAAATATTGGTGGCAGAAGCTCTTCTTTTTTTAATGCAGGTGCCTTACTGTGGAATAGCCTTCCAAATAAAATATCGAGTTGTCAAAAAAGAGGTCAGGTCAGATGTTGTGGTGCAGCTTGATAGATTACTAATGAAAGGCATCATCTAGAGAGGTCCCTTGAGTCATTAATTAGATGTGTATGCATTGTAGATACTTATTCATTTTTGACTACTTTTCACTGATATAGTTTGACTATCTCCCTATTCGTTGGTGTAAGAGGGGGTCAGAAAGGCTACAGTGTCTTAGATGATCATGCTTTACAACTGGAAACACGTCGGACCTTGAGGCAGATGGGCTACAGCAGCAGGACACCACATCTTGTCAGCCAAGAGCAGAAATCAGAGGTTGCAGAGGGCCCAGGCTCACCAAAACTGGACAGCTGAAGAAAGGAAAAACGTAGTCTGGTCGGATGAATCTCCTCGTCTTCTGAAGCTGCAGATGGCAGGGTCAGAAATTAGTATGAACAGTCTGAATCCACCCCAACCTGCCTTGTGTATACGGTCCAGGCTGCTGTCCATCTCAGACAGGAAGTTGGAATTGTTCTCTATTTTTATCTCCTCAAGCGTCACCTCCTATACTCACTATCAACACTCTGTTTCTGGAAAGAAAAGGGGGGAATCGAGAAGGAACAGATGGAGCAACTGAGGAGGATGAGAGTGAAAGAAAAGATGCGCAGAAAAGTGACAAATTGAAGCAAAAAGTAAAGGAATAGGCATAGGAGGTATGGTAAGAAAAAAGAGCAAAGAAATAAAAAATCAAAGCTACACAGAAAAAAAGATTAAGTGCCCAGGAAAAAAATGCAGGGTAGCAAAGGAGATAAGGGGATGATGCCACCTTTCCATTTGTATACTATCTGGTGTTTGGGCCAAGGAGGAGATAATGAAACAATAAGGAGGGAAAGTCTGGGTTGAAATAAGGACTGACATCTTGAAAGTTTGTCCAAAAACTCGACAGAAGTGTGTCTTGTCTCTGTAATCTGCTCCGTCAAGATAGAGGAGGCTAGAGGAGAGGAAGCAAGAGAAGGAAATGACAAGAGTGAAATCATACAAGATGTGCAAAATTATTAGGGAAAGAACAGAGTTCAGTCGAGATAGGAGTACCAGACAACAGAATCTCTGAGAGAGAGGTAAGAGGATACAGGTGCAGCTTGTACCACAAAGCAATGGAGTGATAGAGGGAGCAGGGGGTCGAACGTCAGCCAGTCACCGTTTCAGGGCCGAAAATGAATTGCAGGCGATGATAAGAACACATGGCAGGAAAGAGTTGTTCGTGACAGATAAAAAGGAAAAAAAAAAAACAAGACAAAGAGCCAAAGCTGCCAGAATCCACAGTTCATTGCAAATAATCTGCCTCAGGTCACCTTATTCAGCATAGCATGACTGTGTCCCTCAATAGCTACTGGCTGCTGTTCCCTGTATTCTAATTCTCTGCTGCTCTGCTTCATACAAAGCACAGTCTTTGGCCAAAATGGTAAAAAAAAAATCGAGACGGTCTTGCACTACAATGTCTGTACGATTATGTTTAGGCTCTGGCAGCACTTGGTAAAGTTAGAGACATGATGTGGTTACAACATGTTTATTAACAAGCTGTAATCTTTCCGTAACCTTAGTCAAAGTGCTTTTATTGGCTACAGATAAACATAGACAGGGGACTGGATGCAAACTCTGGGCTCTGGTGTGACAGCCATGGGCTTTATTGGCCCTCTATCTGCCCCAACCACCTCCCAGCAATTCCAGTACAGCTGATACATATAACACTTCATTCCTGTGAAGAGAACATACATTTATCACCACCATGTTATGAGAAAAAGTACCTATCTTGGTAGGACATAATCATTTTCACCCCAAAACATTATATTTTCATTCAGTGCTTTTCTGTTCAGTTCAGGACATACACAGCTGATTAAAGTTATTTGAGGCAAGTTGATGTAGATGCTGGTTTCTAGGGAATAAAAAAAAAGATCTAATCAAGTCTAAAAATCCAATGCAAGGTGTAATCTAATTGTAAGGCTTTTGAAATGACAAATTATTTGAAAATTTCCCTTTGAAAACTGGATTAACAATATATTTCTTACGAAGCAAAACCCAAGTCTCAGTGCGGCTACATACTTCTCTGCATTGCTTTTTCTTTAGTATCATAAAACATTTACCACATTAACACTTCTTTCTTCAAGCCTGCTTTTCAAAAAGAGCCGAATTAACCAGTTGGGTTTAATCCAGCTCTAGACAATACAAGGTGTCAACTCCTCTCCGAGCCTCTTTGGCTTTTGGTTCTCAATAACAACGTTTTGAAGGACAGTTAAACTAGTGTAATGCTTCTCCAAAGATACATGTAAATCTTCTGAAAGGGCAATTAGTCACTACTTTTTTAGTCAAAAATAATATAAATTTTTTTGTTACTGCAGTTTATCAGTTTGTTTTAACCCTGCTGGTGGTATGGCTCAGTGGATGGTTCACCACTTTGGACAAGACTGAAGTCTCCCAAGTATGTGACAGATCGCCATGAACATTTGTATAGATATTTACAACTATCAAAGGATTAAGCCTACTCATGTTGGTGATCCCCTGGTTTGTTCGGTTGTGCCACAATGAAGTTTGTGATTTTGGGTGAAATCAATGAACAGCTGCTCGGTGGATTGACATTCTTGTTACCCATCAGGATTAGTTGCAATGGCTTTGCTGATCCTTTTAAGTGGCACCATCATAAGGATTAAATTAGTCTTTTTAGATCAAGTCTGAAGATAGATCTGATCTTTCTGTATTCCAACTTGAATTATTAATGCTAGAAGTAATGGTACTACTTATATTAATGAATAAATAAAGCAAATATTATGTAGAAAACCTAAATCTAAAATAACAACTGCAAATTTGTGTTTGCTTGTTTCACATACAGCATGAATATAAATACACACAAATATAATCTGTTGCTACTAAGATATGATACATGCTCTCTTTCTGTTTCATACACAAACACAGTCCCTGCCAACAGTAGAAATATCCACAGGGACCAGAATCGGCGATGTCCTGCCAAGCACTGTCGTCTCCATTTTAATGCTCCTTAATTAGCTAGGCTTGACAGGCTCTGTTAATATGTAGCAGCTAAATGGCTTGCATCTAAGGATTATCCACTGACCCCCTAATCAATCATCAAGTATAATGGTAGAGAACTGTGAACGCTAATGTTTTATCGTCAAGAGAATGAACTCAACCAATAATAGTTTTTGCATTAAACTGTATTTCACCGCATTGAGTTCAGGACTCTGTGAGTGTTTCATGCAGACGTAGGAGTTTAGAATTGGCTTCCAGCTAAGACACGTTACTGGCACTTATTTAAAACTGGGCTCTCACAATATCAGATTTTCACTACACACTTAAAATGACTGTTACAGCTCCTGGTGGCCATGTGCTTTTTTTGTGGGGGATCCTGGGCGATGAGATGGTTTGTACAGACTTTTGAATATATCTTGCTGGAGAGCAGCTCCAGACCCCACGTTTTCAACCACTGATGATTGGCCTGGAGCTCCAGATCTGCTCACCAGCCTTTGTTCCTCTCCCCACCTACTCCTGATCCCTGATTGCACCACCACCCAGTTCCCTGCACCAATCAAACTGCATCAGTGATCACATCTGGGGTTTAAATCTGCAGCCCAACGTCAGGGTGGATGTGACTTAATATAAGCAGCTTGCCTTGGTGCCTCTCGTGTCTTTGTGTTTTGTGTAAATATGTAAGTTCTGTTAGCAGCTGTGTAGCTATGTTAAAAGTTACTCGTGTCTCACATCTTCTGTAACCACTCAGAGGTGGTTGCTTGTAGCTCTGAGGTAATGTATGTTTTAAAGTACTTGTTTGTTTAGTGATTTCTGTGTACCCTGCACAAGCTGTTAGTTAGTTTTGTTAGTCATTGGTGTAGCTCTCTTGTCTTTAAGTTTGGCTAAAGAGTTAAGTTGTTTTCTTTTGTTATGTTGTCTTAGTTTCTTTTGTTAATTATGTCTTGAGGCAATAAACTGCTGTATCTAACCGAGAACACCTGCTTTTTGTCATTTCTAGTTCAGCATGGGTTGTGCCATGGCCAAAGAGAATTCATATTGTTATGATATTCAGTATTATTGTAATATCAATAAAAAAATAAATATTTCATCTGTTTTGTTTGAGTTCAGACAACTAATAAAAATAATTGTGGCAGCATTCCACTGTCCTTGGCAAATTCCAGTTAATTTTATGGCGTCTTTTTGGGGTAAGATGATGTTTAAAAACAGAAACAGCTGCTTTGCAAACTGTCAAGCAAGTTACAAAACAACACAATGAACTTAGACTGGTTCAGGTAAACATTTTTCTTGGTGCACAATACCTGACTGACAGGCTGGTTTGGAGCACTTTGACTGCATTCATCTGTCATATCTGTCAGTTTCCATCATGTTTGTCCCAAATTACTACAGGGAAAGAAACTCACCTGGATGTAAACAAGCGTCAGCAGCATTAGAGTGAGATAGTGTTTAGTACTTGCTTGGTATCAGTGGTGACATCCCTCCATTGACAAGTTATGTCTTCAAGTAAGTGGTTTGAAAAAGCAGCATGCTGCTCTCAGGCAATGACCCATTATTAAATTTAGAGGGCTGTCAAAGTTACACAGCAAAAACCAAACCCCATCTTTACCTCTGCAGTTTCTATGGAGTCAAGCGACAACTTGTACAGAACCTTTGAGGAAGTGGCTCAATTATTATCAGTGAAATATCGATGGATGTCTATTGGCCATCCATCCCTTTAACATACCTGTCAGTGACAGCTGGTGAAAAGGAGTTAGTGTGTGATTGAATGTGTTTATTTCTCAGTATACATACTGAGCCAGTAGATACAGTACTGCAAACTAGTCTGTCATTTTGGGCTTTTCACTTTCATTGGTTCTACATAACAGGCTGATTGGGGTCACTAGATAAGAGAGATTTATGTCTTTGCCCGCCTGAACAAGTGATAAAATTTGTCCATCCATGCACATATATATAGTTGACTAATAGCTGAACTGACCTTGTTGGAGTCCTAATGGGGATGTGAAGAAACAAATGGGAGGAGCCAAGAGACGAACATATAGAACAGAGAGTGTTTAATAATAGAGATTTTCATTGGAGATGAAAAAGAATCTGCTTCTGTCTTTGTTCCGTGGACCTTGTAGAACAATTCCCATTTCGTAGCGTTTAGTTATCCACCAAACAATCAATTTAGCACCTGCTCTTTCATGCTTTATTAAATAAGGTTGTAACAGGAGGAAGAAAGTGTGAAGAAAAGATGGAAAGAAAAAGACTTGAATCAAAGAGCTTCTTGAGCACACTGGAACTCTGTGGAATGCAGACAAAAGATTCTTGGGTGCACATATGTGTGTTTGTCCATGAGTTTGTATGTGCTGGGCCATGGGTCTCTAATGCTGTTCATTAGCTGGCTGAGTTGTGTCAAGATGTTAAAGCAGGCTGCCAAACCCTTGAGCCCTTGGTGTAAGGCTGCCTGTGCCGAGATGACATTCCTCCCAAAGGAGTGGGCCTCGCTGTCGGTAACAGAGCGTGGCAGACACAGAGCCCAGTCAATTAAACTGCAACACATGCTCACATCACAGCTGCACCACAGGAAATACTGGGAAACAAGGTGACACACACCAACTGTATGGTGGGAACAGGCCACATGGATCTCAGGAGTTGGTACACACACCTAGAGGCAAACAATCACACAGACAAGATGCAGACAAATAGATAAAGGCAGGTTCTTTTAATTGCACCAATAGAAACAGAATAGATAATCATAACTTTCCTGCCTTGGATGTCTGGTTTGACAAACTTCATGTGCCTAATCCTTTCAACACACATAAGTGTACTGACTTTCAAAATGTTGATAGGTGCATTCAAGCTGGAAGGAAGAACACCAAGCTTCGCCGGGCTCAGACAAATCCACCTCATCCTTTCCTTTTGTCTTCTGTTTCTCTCAGCATTGCATATTCTGTTGATGTCTTCTTCTGGTGACTCTTTTATTAGCCACGAGATTAACACCACCTGCTCAATATTGTTTACATCCTCCTCGCGTCACCAAAACAGCTCTGATCCATTAACGTATGAACTCCCCAAGACCTCTGAAGGTGTCCTGTGATTTTATTCATCAAGAAGGGGTGTTCATGATGTGCAGTATTGTTGGTTCATGTCAAGATAAGATCCACATGAATGTCAGGACCCACGGTTTTCCAACAGAACCTTGCCTAGCAGAGTGGAACTAGCACCCCTGACCTTGGCATGGGAGATCGGTGGTTCAAATCCTGGTCATGGTCCAGGTGTCCAGTGAGGACCCTTAGTCAAGATCTTTAATGCTGCTCCGCCTAACTCAATGTATTTTGCTTTGGATAAAACCATCTGCTACATGAAATTGTAGACTATGAACTGTAGTAGAGCATTGTTACACCAAGAGCATCACACTGCCTCGTCCAGCTTACCTTCTTCCCATTGTGCGTCTGGTTGCCATTTCTTCCCCAGTTAAATGATGCACATCCACATAATGTAAAAGAAAACATGATTCATCAGAGGAGGCCACTTTCTTCCATTGCTGCATGGTCCAGCTCTCCATGCTCACATGCCAGTTGGCTACGGACTGGGGTCAGCGTGGACTCTGATAGACAACAAGCTACAGTTCCAGAAGTCCCATTGAGGAAGCATGTCAACTACCACCTGCAATGGCCACTGAATCTCCTTAACAGTTTGGAAAGAGGAAGAAGTTGCAGGAAGCCAAATCCATGAATAGTGAGTAGAGTCGATGCAGAGAGATGATTGGGTTGTTGTGGCCAAAAAGACCTGTGTTAAAACACTGAGTGGTGACTGGAGGTAAAGTGCAACTAGAGCACTCACACTGTGCCACAGTTCAGGTCATTTGAGCTAAATGTTCTCCCTCAAACACCTTTACATTAAACTAGAACTCTGATTTGACGGGCCAGCCCTGGAGAACTAATTCCTGATACACAACCATGGGAATGTTGAAGAACAAGATGAGCATGCTCCTAATGGGTTATTGACTTGATATGTGTTCTACAGTTTCTGGCTCAAAGTGTAAAAACCGCTGTTCTTTCACTGGATCAGTGCTGCAGACTCAACTCTCATCAACAGCGAGGACCCTCAACACGAAGGTTGACTCATTCCCAGCTGCTGACTGACACAGAATTTGATGTTAGCTCTCTGCTCCAGTTTAAGGTCAATGTTGGAATTTGCAACTGCGCAACTGCCATGGACACAAAAACCCATGTACTGAAGTTCTCATTGTTGATTATATAAAATCCTGTGGCATGCACCAGGAACAGTCTTGAAACTTTTTGATCTCGTATAGTAGCTCTTCTGTGAGATCGGATCACATGGACCAGCCTTCATTTATTCCTGCTTGAGAGAGCCTTGGGCAGCCATGACCTTGCCACAGGTTCCCTGGTTGTCCTTACATGGATCGCTTTAGGTTGGTACTAACCACTGCATACACTGACTATCCCACAATACCCGCTGTTTTGGAGATGCACAGTTGTCTAGCCATCACAGCTCAGTCACTCAGGTCCTTATGCTTGCCCATTTTTCCTGCTTCCTACACATTAACTTCTTGCTATTGATTTGCTGCCTAATATACTCCACCCCTTGCCTGGACATCAATGTAATGAGATCATCAGTGTGATTTGATTCACCTGTCAGTGGTGTTGGTGTTGTCACGGATGTGTGTATCAGGCTCTGCTGAAGTGTTTGGCAAACAGAATCTTCTCTGTCTTTAGCGGCATTAAAGGAGGAGTTTGTTGTTCGACACTGACACAAGAAAAGTATGTATGACACTGATCTAGGCAGCATGAAAAAGGGTGTAATGATAATAGACTTAAGACTGTTTATTACATATAAAGCTCAGTCTTTACTGAGCCTCGATCCAAAACCATTGGATCAAACTGGTTGTCATCTTGAATCACCTGACATTTTTACCAATGAGCAGCTCATAAAACATAAAATAGATGAAGAATGAATAAATATAAAGCATGAAGCAATCTCCTTGGCTGTTTTTCGAGGTAGCAATAATGTCTTCCTTTACAAAATAACACAATACAAACCTTGTAACGTCAAAGATGGACAAGGACTGTTTTCCACCAGCAGCTCAGTGCAGTCTTTCATTGAAGATTTCTTTTGTGTGTCTTTCAAAAAGCATGTTTCTGAGATTTACCTTCCTCTCTTGTTGTTCCTTTCTGTTCCTCTTTGCAGTGCTGTTAGACATGTGTGAGCTAAGCGTGGCCCATGTTTCAACTCAGGATTAAGCGTGTACGTAAATGCAGAAACCGAAAAGAAAAGAAAGGTTTGTTAGCTGTGTCGAATTCCAATACAACACCACGGGGCAGCCACCATATTACATCAGCAGAGTCAAATCAGCCCCATTCACTGCAGCCTATCTGCATATAAAGAGCATATAAAGAATAGAAACAAACACCCGTGCACACATACAACCTGTTTCCTTTTAAATGCCTCCTCTGATCCATTTCTTCACAGGTAAATTAAATGCATTTGCAATTCCACTCTCCACGCATTTGAATTACTTCCTTTTCTCTCTGGTGACTAAGTGAAGATGGAGAAAAAAGGAATGTAAAATGGATGGCATTTTTTTAGGTTTACCTCAACCACAATATGAGCTTTTGCACTGTGAAATAGAAAAATACAAACACGGACTTCTATTTTTTTCTAACATCTGCACCATTGCTTCTGCTGACAAGCTGCTCGGGGGATTATGAACATAAATAAGCCAACACCTGTGGAGGCGGACATGCCTTATACTTACATTTAAGATAATTTATAATAAAAAAAATTAAGGCACGGAGATATTTAAATTCATGAAGACGATGATAATAAGCCCTTTAACTACAATTGCACCTGAAAATTAGAATAATTTGGAGTCAAACGGAACAAATGAAAGTTGCTATTCTTCGCATTTCCCTCTGGCTTTTTATATCTTGGCTTCGACAGTGTCCTGTGGGAGGAATCATTTTTCACCAATCACATGCTGAGTGTTGTGCCGAGAACTAATCCCAGTCCAATTTATTCCATTTAGGTCAGAGAAGCAAGTAAAGGGAGCACTCTTAAATCTTCTGTCTGCATTTAGAAACAACTAAACTAATTAAAGGGCTGCAGAGGCTATGGCCAGGAATTAGTACACAGAACAACCTCATGTAACCTTGTTTCTCGGCCTATCGATTGCTTCTGCCATTTCCGAGTTTTGCGAGAGTGAAACTGTACTCATTAAGATCTAATTCTACATGGGGTGGACAGTAAAGCATCCAGAGAAAGAAAACAGATGATGGTTTGTCAAGCATATTAGAATGTTGGGTATTAATGTCTCTGATTTTTCTTTGGCTTTGACTTTTTCCCACTTGGCTGGAGTTGTTTGCAGCAACAGAAACCACAGGGTCTGGTATAGCTGTTGTAAGAGGTTCTGCTTTTTAACTTTAATCTGCAAGTGTCTGCACTGCAACTGCCTGCCCAGCCTATTTCTAATCTTAGAGTAGAATTGAGGCTTTGCCCTCGATTTTACAATACTTTATGGACGTTTGTGTGCACGGGTGTGGGAAAGCTACTCTTACTATTGCCGTTAGAAAAAATGGAGGAGCCCAGACAGGTAATAGAGATAAAAGAGGCAATTCAGAGCCTGAAACCAAAACGAGTATGATAAAATTTTAAAGTCAGAGGAAAGGATGATACAGTAAAACTAGGTCACGAAGAAAGTGAGGGAATAAATAAACACATGAGGACATCTGCTTATTAGGTCATTGACACAAGAAGAGCTTTAGTGAACAGCTCACAAGGGAAAGGCAAATTAATTCCTGCTCTCAGCCACACTACGCAATCTCCAAAGGCAGGCGGAGATGGCAGATATTAAACAAACAGAAATAAAGATCTCTGGTGAATATTAATCCAACTTTGCTAACTGCCAGCTGGGAATGTGGCCAACATATCATTTGTGGAATGTTTCCACACATTTGGCAACACAGCGACATTCGTACAAAGCTTTCTCGAGCCCCTATCATCAAAACAATGTTATTAAATCTGTGCCTTCTAAAACTGTTGCAGATCTCTGTGGTATTTTGTGATCGCAGGGCTGTAAGTGTTGGTTATGGTTAGTTTTAGGTATAAAAATGACTTGGACTGGAAGGTTTGCGTTTAAACAATTTCTCGGACAGGTTGGAATGGTCATGGTTGAAAGAAGTGATGACTGTTGGCAGGTAATAGTGTCAAAAACTGAGCCAAGGTTGCAAGATCTACTCAGTTTGCAGACTCTTGTGAATTGTGTTGCACTTTTCCCACCTTTGCTCCAACGAGATGACAGTGCATTGACTCTTGAGCTTCTTGACAGGATGGTCTCCCCTGTTCTGACTGCCCAAATCAGTAAATCTATATTTTAGTATTTCTAGACGTATGTTGGCGATGCACAAGTTCGTCAGATACTTCTGAGTCTATGTTTCTCTGAAAAATTCATGTTAGTCAAAACAAGGAGAAGCTATACAGAAAATAAGAAAGCCAAGAGCAATATGTTGGAGGAGTATAGAAAAAGGCCAAGTCTGCTGTCAGGACAGCAGGGGGTTGAACTGAGATCTATCACGGATATATTTTCATTTGTACAGAAGAATAAATTAAGCTTAAGTATACTCATTTTATGTACTGTACTTTGCCGGCCACTGCACTACAGTGTCACCCTGTCCTGCAATTATGAACACGAGCTGTCATTACTCTCTGCTGTACAATTTCCCATCTGCTGTAGCACAAAACCATGATCTCAACATCCCTGCAGTGATGGATTTTATGATTCTGAGGACTTAACTTCTCTTTGCCTGCACTCTCCTGAACACTGCTCATTTAAGTCAATCTAGTCAATTGCTTTTTTATGTCACAACCTCAGGGGGGACCTTCTTATGACAATCATTATACTAAATAGAAATTCTATGACTCATTTTCCTCCTCTCCTTTTGTCCTGCACGGTCTCCTCTTTTCTGTTTCTTCTCCACTGCTCATCATCAATGATGTTCGCTGATTCAATTTGTGCTCTGTTTGACTCAAATGAAGTGTAGAAAAACAAAAGGACACGGTAATTCTATTTATGTCAGCTAATGTTGTAATCTAAGCCTGTGGTCTCATGTCTAAGCAATGCTCTGCTGCTCTTTGTGGCAAATGAAGGTGCAGTCCAGAGCAGAAGTATTTGGGCAGTTACACATTTTTCTTTGCTCTTCAGGCTCTGTGCACGATTTGCAACAAAATAAATCCAAAAGACATGAAAGTACCAACTCTCAGCTTTAATTTGAATTGGTTTATGTCATTACTGAAAGGTGAAATACTGAATGTTGAGATATGAAGCTTCAAAAGCAGAAAGGCCTGGTTGCAGTTTTCTAAAAAAAACTACATACAAAGAAAACACGGCTTGGGGCTTAGAAAACGAAATTTGATGAACTGATGAAATAAAAATCAACCTCTGCAAAAAGTGTCAAAACCTACCACCTTATCTGTCAACCATGGTGGTGCTTCACTCGTGTCTCGGACATGTACAGCTGCCAGTAGAACCGGCATGCTGGCTTTCATTGATGATTTGACTGCTAAAGCAGCAGGATGGATGCAAGAGTTCAAAGGAGCATTCTGTGTGCTCAGATTCAGCCAAATGCAACAAAACAAGGAAAAAAATCCTGAACATATGGCCAAAGCAAGAGTTTTTCAGAGGGAAGATGTGGAAAACTCTTGATGGGCCAAGTTTGTCAATTCATCTCACTTGGACCAAGCTGCAGTCTAATTTGTGAAGACAAGAGTACCAGAGAGGCTCAAAACAAGCAAAAGCTGAAGGTAGCTGCAGTGAAGGGCTGAAACAGCATCACCAAGAAGATACAAAGAGTCTTTTGATATCTGTGAGTTGACGATATCATGATTTTTCTAAGTATCCAATGTAACATTTGACTTTGTGTGTCAAATTACTTTTTAAGTTCTAAACTTTGGCCACAGTGTTCTAAAAGGGTAACACAGCTCTTTCAAGTTAAAGCTCAAACTTAGCAATTTAATGAGGTTACTGTTATTTTATTTTCAAATTGAATGTAGTAAAGTACAGAGGCGGAAGAACAAAACTGTTTAAATGCAGTATGGGATCAAAACAACTAAATACACCACTGCAGGTGATCAGAGCTGCGATACTTATTAACTAATATTCACAAGAGATTTTGATTAAAGTGTGTTTAATAAACACTAGTTACGGCTTCTCCAACAGCAACAAGGAAGGATCAGAATTTTCATTCACCATCAATCTTTCTTGAAATTTCAAAACTAGTTCATCTAAAATGGTGCATGAAAGCAGTTGAATCATTTAATTTCTGTAGAGTAAAAAAAAACAGAGATGATTAAAATCTTGGTTGCTGGCTACTCCTGAGCTTTGGCTTCATACTGAGCACAAACCTTTCAAACTCCATTAAACTCGTCATCAGTTGGGCAACGACACAAGTACTTGCATATCAGTCCAGCACATTTTTACATCTATCAAACTTCAATAAAACACATACAGGCATAACATTATGACCACCTGCCTAATATTGTGTTGGTCCCCCTTATGTGGTCAGAAATGCTCTGAACCATTCTGAAAACAGCTGAATATGCCTCCCAGTAGGTCAGAATGTCTAATACAGTGATGCAAGTTATTATTAATAATCTAACATTATTTGCAGCTGTCAGAATCAATTATTTAACCTGGATTGTTGATCTGGAAGTTGATTCACATATACATTGATCAGGCGTAACATTATGACCACCTGCCTAATGTTGTGTTGGTCCCCCTTATGTGCTCAAAATGCTCTGAACCATTGGGCATGGACCAGAGGACCTCTCAGGGTGTCCTATGGGGTCTGGAACCAGGACGTTGGCAGTGGATCCTTTGGGTACTCTGGCTTGTGCAGTGGGGTCTCTGTCAATCAAACTTGTTCCACTGCATCCTGCTGATGCTTGATCACAATGGAGTGTAGGAAGTTTGGAGGTCAAATCAACATCTTGGTCAGATGCCATGTCCCTCAACATGTTCCTGATTGTTTGATGTTTTTGTCATGTGGTGGGGTGCATTTTCCTGCGTGGGTAAGCCAGTGACATTTGGGATTTCCATTTGCATGAGGGAGTGTGTTTGTTCTGGGACAATGTTTGTTTGGGTGTCTAAGTCTCATCAACACAGATGCCAAAATCCAAGGTTTTCCAGCAGAATAGCACATAGTAAACAACAACCCACAACTCTGATGACAATAAAATGCATGAAATAAAACGGTACATTCACAGACATTCTCAGTGTACACATATCAGATGAATGAAGACTTAGCATTGTCTGGCGTTAGGCTTGTTGCTACTGCTGTATATCACAACATGAGACAACATGACACACTCACAGCAACAAGATGTGATCAGTAAACACAACTGGGAATGCCAACATATATCACAGCAGAGATTTCTGCAAGTTATTAATGTTGCCAGAAACCAACTTTTCTTACCACCTGCCACAGTAAAACCTTATTTTAAAATATGAGGTGAGTAGTGATTCATCAGAAAAGCACATGCAGGAAATAAACCATTTTGTGATCCAAAAAAAAAAAGCACAGGTGGTGGATGTTTATTTAAAAAAAACACATTAATATTGGTCTGGAAGAGGAAAAATTAAAAAAAGTAAGCAATAGAGGTTGGCAGTGCGCATAAATGGACCTTTGAATTGACAAAATGTTTGAATGCCATGAAAGAGCAGAGATAATTGTGTCATTTTAAACAGTGGTCCACAAATTCTGCTAATAATAAGCATTAACAAAGCGGTGCTCTATAGGACGCGGCACTGTTCCCTGACAAAGCCTTCCTGGACACTGTCTCCTTCTTTGAAAGGCATCCATCAGTGAAATTTGTTTTGGTCACAGGGGCTTCTCCCTCCTCCTTCCCCTTTTTATTGCAGCTCTGTCCCTGTCTCTGACAGACTCAGAAATAAATTTGTTGTGCTGTAGCGAAAAAGCTTCCCGCAAACATCGCAGTTGGGGCTTTTCACTCGTTCATTTGCAGGCGAGGAAAAATGACTGAATTACACCCCATTTCCTGTCAGTCACTCAGAGGCCTGATGACTGCAGATTAAAGCCAGGTGATGACTGATCTCTTCTGTGACAGCAGGTGATGACAATGATGTTGTGTGGTTGCAATTAAATGGAAATAGAATGCAGTATTGTTGTTTTGTTGCATTAAGTGTGGATAAAATTGCTGCTTTATTGATATCTCATTTTAGGAGACCTGGCTATGGCTGTCATTAATTCAATATCAGTCCAGTTAATATAAGACAAGAAAGATTTGTTTTGGTAAATTCATATAGTTTTGCTGATAAGAAGTGAGATAAAAAGGGTTCAGTAGAAAGCTGTATTTATTTCACAGGGGTCTGAGTCTTGTAAACCTTTTCCACAAAGGTGTGTCACCCATCTGAACCCATAAGGTGCTTTCAGGTAATGGATGCAATGGAGAAAACACAAACAAAAACTTTTACAAGAGGTTACGAGATACTGCATGTTTAAAACCAGCCTGGTATCATGAAATAGGATATGAATAATAACAAGTCACTTTGCTTGTTGCTGGTGCTCATTTTTGCTTTTAGCATTCTGTTTTACCTCCTCCTCTGACCTTATCCCTTAATCATTTCACATGTCATTTAATGCCATAAAAAGAGACATGAAAAGCTAAAATTCGTAGCCCAGACATGCAAAAATTGCCTAAAATTGCATGCTATTTACACGCAATCCCATGATTTGAGGTTGTTCAAACAGACAGGCCTTTATACTGAAGCTAGTGGGCAGAAATGGTGGCAGAGGCTGCTTTGACAAGGATTGAAATATAACTTCTTAAATTTGATGGATCACATAGAAGTCAGGCTTAATCTAAATCCTATTTAAGTCCAAAGAAATTCTTTAATACAAGAGATTATTACCTCAGTACAAATCTATATGTAAATTAATTCTCATGGTGGTTAAAAGTTGTTTACATCAGTCATGCTTAAATAGATTAATTCAGCATCAGCCGGTTCTGTCTTTTTGTTATATTCCCAGCATGCACCTGTAAACAAAACTCATATATGCTGTGATTTGGTTGTTAACGCAGTGACTGATAGGTTTGCCTTAGTGTGATTTTATTGAGCACTAAAGTCCCAGTGAGGATTACTGAAGTTAACTTGAAGACGGAGTAAATGTGCAAGTAAACTATCATTAAATTGAGTTGTGACACTTTTCATACATCACCCACCACACCCTCGTGTGCTCACATTTAGACAGTGAAAACATTTTCCTTTCACTAACTAGACCCCATGCTGAGGTAATGGTGAGGTGAGCTCGATCTGTCAGGAGAGCTGGAAAAACAAGCGTCGGATTGCTGCTCCCGTGATACAATTTTTCCTCTTGGGTGCTAACAGGATTTTGCCACTTTGAGGCGTGAGACAGGTTACAGTGTTTCTTAGTTTTACTTATCTGTAGAAGGAAATGAAAGCATGGATTTTTATATATTTTTTAAAATGAATGATTAATTTATGCTTTGATCTTCACCATGCATCCATGTATGAATGTAATCATGGAGAAACATCGCAGGAAAATCCGATTCTTTCTGAAAATCAAAGTACATTTTTAAACTTGATTGTCAAGAGATGTAATTAGGAGCACGTTTCGACCGCAGAGTAATGGTTAATTCACTAAAAAGATCATGAAAAAATGACAAAGCACTTAAAAATGTCACAGCGAGCCAAGACTTTAATGACCAGTTGTTCAGCTGAACAACAGAGGGTAGCCAAATGTTAAAGCTGTAATGTCAAGCAAGGTTGGCTGGTTGTACTCAAGACCTTATAAATGTTTGTAGTGATGGTGCGTAACAAATATATATGATTTATTCTGCAAGTGACAGAACTGCAGCATCAAAACCGGTGACACGTGAAGTTAAAAGTCACCGACCACCTTGCGACAATGCAAGGTTCAGCTGGGAAACCTCGAGGCATTAATGTGGATGTTTCTCTGACATGTACCATCTACCTAAGCATGGCTTCAATCCAAGCACACCTCCGATGGCAATGACACACTGACAATATGCCCTGCAAACTGCAAAAAACTATTGAGGAATGACTTGAGGATCATGACCAAGAGTGAGGGGCCTCAAAATTGCCCAGATCTCAATCTTATCAAGTAGCTGCAGGGCGCGCTGGAACAAGTCAGATCCGTGGAAGCCCCAATGGTTCCACTGCCAATATCCAGGTGCTAGACACTACAGGATTCCCCAATCTGTCAGTGGCACAAGAGTGACCGACACTAGGTGGGATAATATTGTGGCTGACTTGGTGTAAATGTATCATGCTGCAAACTGCATGTTCTGACCATATTTAATACCATTTTAACACCAATTGTATTTTATTTTGAAAAGATATGCATACACCAATCAGCCACAACATTATGACCACTAACAGGTGAAGAGAATAACATTGATCATATTGGTACTATGTGGTGTTCTGATGGAAAACCTTGGATTTTGGCATCTCTGTTGATGAGACACCCAAATAAACACTGTCTTTGAGAGCACTTTGGTTTTGGTCCCAAAAACCTTGAGATTTCGGCTTGTTTGAATCATACTTGCCGAAGCTATCTCAGACTCCCTGGACTGAGCCTGGAGCAGATCCCAGCAGCGCAGCTCCACAGGAGAGCGTCTCAGTCTGCCTCAGCAGGTGAGCAACCGCTGAAGCTTCCAATCACATGTAAGTAATGTATGTTTAATGGTGTTTGTCCATGTTTTTCCAACAGGGATTTGTTTCAGTGAAGCACATGTAGTTCAGAGTACGTGAGGGAGGAGAGAGGAAGAACTCTGTGACCTTTATGAATGTTGCTTTTTGATTGTTTCATTGTAATTCTTTGAAGAAGCTACCTATCACACACTATCACATGGCAAAAGAATTTCTTACAGATTTTAACAAATATTGTAGTACAGTAAACAGAGTGTGAGATTCAAGAGGGGAATCAGTGCACCATCGACAGTGTTGCGGAGGTCATGCAGGATTGTTTTGGTGAAAAGGAAGGAAGCTGAGCAATAAAGTGAAGCCTACTTATTTATGCCACTGCCCTCGCAGCTCTCGGCTGTGACAGAAAGAATGACATTGTTGATGCAGGTGACCAAGCTGACTTTCCTTCAAAAGGTATCTGGATTCCACCTTAGGGAGAGGGCAAGGAGTTCATACAGAGAGCTGAGTCAAGTTAATGTTATTTATACATCACATTTTAAACAACAGACACTAAGCCAAAGGACTTTCCAGCAGAGGAGTAAGATTAAAAATGTACTTTCATTTAAATATGGAGCTTAATACCCTACAGTATTACACACTGGATGACTTAACCTCAGCTATTTGACAATTAAATATTGCTTGAACCATTATCTAGACTCAACTAATAGGAAAATATTACAGCTATAATATTCTGTTTTCTATTAAAAAGCCTCCTATGTTCATTATCTTGGATTATTCACTGACGATTCAAGATAAATACAAAGAAAGTCAAATTTTCTATTAATATTGGTGACTTTTCTTTTTTTAGATTTGCAAATTAACACTTTATTTTAGTACAGCTATGCATTGTCTAGCAGTGTATTGGACCAGAATGCATACTTGCTGTGCTTGCCTGTTCCCTCACTCAGTCACTGTCAGGGATACAACATGCATGAAGAGCTGTCCGTGAAATTCACCTCATTTCTCAGGCAGTTTCATTATACTTATCACAGACGACGCACTGCAGACTGTTTGCTTGGTCACCTGCCTGGCAAACTGCATTGCCAGCGAAAGGTAAGCAAAGCCTCTATCGCCACATATCAATGAAGTACCTTCACATAGCCCGTATCAGTGGCTTGCTTTTCCACTGAAAACCTGTCTGCAAGAACCAGATAACTAGAAAACCCTCTGTAGGAATACGTATAGTGCAAGGGCTCTCGGCTCCTGGTCCAAAAATAACACTGCTGAGGACCTGAGAATGGAAAAGTCATGATACAGGCAGAGCTGTGGAATTAAAGCGGAACTTTGAGAGACCTTTGATATTGTTTAAACAAGCAGTTAAAGGTAATTGCCATGCAATTCAGATGTACTCAAGTAGGTTATAATTAAAACATTCAACACAATCAACTGCTTTATAATGTAAAATAAAAGGGAAACAAGACATTAGAATGTTCTGAGCTGAATGATTAAAAACTGGAGGTAACAATATGAAATCAAATCATGGACCATCCTGATGACACAAGCTATTTAAAATCTGATAACTACTGTTTAACCTTCAACCTACTGTACCTCACCGCTGTAGATGAAGGTGTTCCAAGGATTTTCCTTCATGATTCTGTCAGTCCTTTGTAAGTGGAAGCCCATAATCAAGGTTCTCTGTGGTGAAGGAACATCCCACTACACAAAGGTTAGTGGCGACCAGTTCAGACTGGGAGATGATTCAGTTCTGTAGTGAGCACCGGTGAGACCAACTACTGTTTGCTGGAGTGTGTGCGAAGGCGGGTTACATTCGTTCAGCTTCAAAGACAGTCTGAATGCGGCACAGTATTCAAAACACCCCAGGAGAGACTTTCACTTCATCTGAGCAAAATATAACAGGTGTTGGTCTGAAGGTAGATTTTGTATGTGTATATTGTATGTTTACTGCTTTTTATACACTGCGTGTGTTTTTGAAAGCTAAATGACTGAATTCCTTGTCAATTGGCAGAGGAAAATAGTCTACATTATATAAGGCAAGACAAAAGAAACCTGAAAAATCCTTTGTAATTCAGGACACACATGCATCTAGAGACTGTTTGCTAAGCAGACTGTTCACATAAATTATCAATATCCTGCTTTTTTCTATGAAAACATCAATTGTTCATGTTTTCCACATTGGGTCAAGGTTCCTACCACTGCTCTAGCTCAAGTATTAGCACACTGTTAAAAAGTATTTTTTTCAACAGTTTAGTGGGATTTTTTAAAGAAGATTTTCCCCGTTTTGTTAAATTACAGAAAAAAATAGCTATTTAAATAAAGTAATTTATTTATTATTATTTCATATGTGTAAAAAGTGTTTAAAAACACATATGAAATAAAAACAGGTAAAAACTGTAAATAATGTCCACATATAACACTAAATCAAGAAATCAAAATATTTTTACTGTATTTAAGTCAGCATAATATATTGCTATTATTATACAGTTCATTTCTAAAGTTTTAAGAATAAAAATGTATATCAAGGATTAAAAATGGCAAATATTTTTTTAAAAATAATTTACATATTTTCTTAGTTTTGCTAAATTACAGATAATATCTAGTAAAACCACAGAGAAAAGTATATTTTTAATGTTGACTGTAAATATAAAACTACTTTACAAAAGGTAGTTTGTTCTCCTACAAGGTGCAGCGATAGAATTACACTGTTTTACTGTATTTAAATCAACTAGGAATATTATTTTTAGCAGATATATGTCCTTAATTTAGCTTTATTTATACGGTTGAACTACTTTTTAAACATATTTTTCTGCCATTGTTGCTGCCAGATTTTCACAGATTTTCTTCAACAGTTTGGGATTTTGCTTCACTCCTCTTTTGCAACAGTCCAGGTCTTTGAGGTTAGAAGGCTTCCTTACCATCACTCTGGTCCTCAGTTCCCTCCACAGAGTCTTGATGAGATGTAGGTCCGTAGGTCAAAATGTTAACATTGTTTTCTGTAAAGCATTTCTTCACTTTGGCTGCATGTTTCAGATCAGAACAGAAGTTTTTCTGCAGACTGCCCGATGTTTTCCAGAATGTTAGTGCAATCTTTTTTTGTCATGTAGGTTGTCTGGCCTATAAGCTGGAAAAAACCCTAAAGCATCACATTTCCATGAAGGTGTTCTTGAGGTTAACTGCTTCTCCTTTCTTTTACAAAACAAGAGCCCCATCCTTGTGTCCATATTCCTTTATTTCTCTTGTAACCACAGAATTAATGACTCAAAGCTTTCTTATCTGTCCTGGTGAGCTTTTACAAAGGCTTGTTGAGGTCTGGAGAACTGAAGTCCACCTGGGTTGGCATCCATGGAGATCCACTGGAGCGTCTCCTGCAAGATGTTGGCACCAGCATTGTTTAGAGTCATTAGGATGTCTTTGGAGGTTATCCTTGGATTCTTCTTGGCCTGTCACACTACCATTCGTACTAGCCCAGTAGCTACTTACCACAACATTGAGATTTTTCACAGTGTGGAACATCTTGTACTTTTGATGATGCTTTACACCGTGGCCACTGGCATTTAACCCTCTTGTGAGGAACGATACTGTGCAACTCTCTCTCAGTGATAGAACTCAATAGTGAGCACAGTGTTCTTAGCCATTCTCAATTTTTTAGTGTGTTAAAATGCTTTAGAACAGAGTAGAAATGACACAGAAGCTGCATTTTCTTTTTTCTTTTACAGGGCAAGCTCAGCAAAAACAGACAAACTGTGTTCATCTGGAAAGAGCTTAGTGTGTGAGAAAAACTGAGCAGAGAGGCGCCACATTTGAATAACAGCGCAGAGTGTTTAGTAAGCGTGAAAAATATTTGGAAACCTGTCAAATCACCCTTGAACTCTTCACTTTTGATGCTATAACAGCACCAAACAAGCATGCACAATTTTGGTCACGGCGTCTACATGCACTGCTTTTTAAAAGAAATGTTTGGTTCATTATCCATTCCTGCCGGTTCTAACATGTTCTGCCACTTTCAGGCCTGCTATTCCCTCCCAGCAGTCAGTCCTCAGTTCTTCTCATTGTTCTTCACTCGCCTGCTCATCAGCTGCCAGTACACCTGCCCCTCATTACCCTTAATCAGCCACCCAGTACATATACCTGCCCGCAAACACCAGCCCTCCCACAGATCATTAATGCCGTGTGTCACATTAGCTTTAGTGTGCTGCTTTTATCTTGTTTTTTTTTTTTCCATGCCTGCCTACTCCGTTCTTGGACTAGTTTGCTTTCACTGATTGATTGTTTCTTTTTCTCTCACACTTCCTCCAAAAAAGACCAAATAAAACTGTTGGGTTCTGCTTTTGAGTCCACACAGCACTGTCAGAACTGCAGCATGCGACATAAAGGAGCTGATTTGTGCTAAGATTGGTCTCCCTGCATGTGCTGCTTTTTTAATACACTCCCCTCAGATGACCATTGTTTTGCATTGTGCTGGGGAAAAAAAACACAACAGGGATGATTTCTGGCGGAGCACAGATACGGCAGCGCAGCGATCCTGTGATTGAGAATCGACATCAAATGACAGTAAACACAATACCACAGCGTGAACGTGGCCGCGAATCAATGAGCGAAACCTGCAAACAAATCGAGGCAGAGCTTCACTCGCCGTTGGGCCAGAATTTTAAAAAAGAGCTCATTGCTGAGTTGCATTCAGAATGCGTGTAGCGGCGAGAATGCTGCTGCAAAGTTCTGGAGAACACCAAAGCATTTGTTAATAAGAGGTGTTGCTTTTGAACAAGAATCACACTCACTGGCCACATTAATAGCTACACTTGCATCATCTAATGCAACCCAGTCCAGTTATTCAGTCATGAAGTCTACATTTATGATGACTGCAATGGTTAGTTTGGGGTTTTTTCTCATGTTTTCAGTATTGAAGACATGGTGATGATGCTTCTCTGGATCAAAAGTGCCTCTAATATTGTCAAACAGTGTTTCTTTACAGCAGAGCTTTAAATCCAGATTGCCGAGACTTTGATCCTTTATATCCTGCACCTGAGTCACTGAGCTTTTCTTAATGCACTTAGACATTTGTGTTGTTTGTTCATTATCTTACCCTGCTAAGAGTAAGTGAGTAAGTAAGTAAGTTTTAATTTGTTCACATACTGTACATGCAAATAAAATGAGCTGCTAGACCAACATATAGGCCACATACCAACATTCAGTGCAACACTCTTAGGATTAAACCTCCAATTTATGACAATAAATCTTGGTTTGTTGCTAGTTTGTACAATTTCAAGTAAAAACTTCCCTATTCAGCAACATGGCTTGAACTTGCAAGATCAAGAAAATGACGTGAATAAATTAGGTGTTACGAATAACAATCTAATCATCAGACTACAGTTCTGCTCCCCGGTGGCTTGATTATCCATTGGCAAAACTAGGCCTTCAGTGTTCTGCATGGAGACCAATCTGATGAAACTCTCAGGCGCAAAGCAAACCCAAAGTCTGCCGGCTGCGTCTTCTGTGACTAATTTACCTCTGCAGCTTTTCTCTCCAAACAGTACTCTCCAGAAAGGCTTAATAATAGAACCAGTGAAGGTGGCGATATTTGCAGCTCCTCAGTCCTGAGCACACATCATCGGCACATTGGCAGATTTCCAGGGCTGTCTTCCAAAGAATTATGTTTCTATACAACTAAACTGCAAGAGCCATAAAGTTTGAATATGGAGGTTTTGGGGGAGGATGGAGGCAAAAGGTCAGCAACAGGACTTACCCAGGAGATGGAGGTTTCATGTTTCTTATGGGGCCAATATTTCAGGAATTATATTTCAATTTTCACCCTTTTACTTTCAGTTTTCACTCACTGTCTGGTTAGGTTTAGGCAACAAAGGATAGGTTTAAGAAAATATCAACATTTGGGTTAAAATACAACCTTCACTCAACATGTTTGAAGCTTCTTTGCCATTTCTGGGCTTACTGTGGTGATGAGCTGTGCCTCATAGATTGGTTGGCTGAAAAGGAGCAACATTAAAGCAGTAAAATAAATGGAAAATACACTGATCAGTCACAACATTACTGACCACTGACAGGTGAAGTGAATAACATTGATCATATTGGTACTATGTGTTCTTCTGATGGAAAACCTTGGATTTTGCCATCCATGTTGATGAGACTTAGACACCCAAATAAATGCTGTCCCACAACAAGCACACTCCCTCATGCAAATGGAAATTCCAAATGTCACTGGTCTACCCCTGCAGAAAAATGCACCCCACCACTTGGCAAAAATGTCAAACAATCAGGAACATGTTGAGGATCATGACAATGGCCCAACATGTTGATTTGACCTCCAAACTTCCTACACCCTATTGTGATCAAGCATCAACAGGATGCAGTGGAACAAGTTTGATGGACAGAGGCCCCACTGCACAAGCCAGAGTACCCAAAGGATCCAGTGCCAACATCCTGGTTCCAGACCCCATAGGACACCCTGAGAGGTCCTCTTGTCCATGACCAATGGTTCAGAGCATTTCTGACCACATAAGGGGACCAACACAGTATTAGGCAGGTGGTCATCATGTTATGTCTGATCGGTGTATATGTTGATTTTAAACATATTTGTGATGCATCAGAGATGTAATATTAATTTGAGAATGCAGTTTATTTCAATATGAACATAACTTTTGTGACCACCCCACCACTAAGAGTTGATGGATTGGGTATGTCGGATGAAAATTTCTGTTTGCAGAGATTTTTAATTTAAACTGAATCAGTTTTGTTTATTTTTCTTGTGTTTTTGTGTTTTCTTTTCGGACCAAGGTCATGTTATTTGATTTAAAAGTACCATGTTTTCTTCTTGTAAAGCTATGTGACTCTCCAGTGCCGTGTTTCCAGCTCAAATAAACTTTAGACTGAAAGTAGAAACGAGGTATTCAGAAAGGATGAAGTTTGAAAGGACTCTTTACAGAGTAAACATCTAAAACAATATTCTGCCAAAGAAGAATAAATGGAAAAAACAGTGAGGATCATATCTGTTTTATTAAAGCAATAGGGCCGTAAGAGAAAAGCAACCAACTGTGCAGCACCAAATAAAAACCCCTATGTGCACTATGACATTAATACAGCTCAGTTCAGGATGAGGGGTGTCTGCTTTTAACACACAGCAGGGCAGCTGGGTAAGTCTCTGCTGTGACTTGAAAACAAGCCTCTGCAATATGACGTGCTGCTAAAACGTGTTGTGCACCAGTGGAAGGCAGGTTTTACACAAAGTCTGTGGACTCAAGCGAGAACAGGTATAAGTTAATTTGCATTCATAATGCTGTTTTTAAAAATGGGCATTTAGGTGCGAATGGGGTAATTAAATAGCAACCCCACTGAGTTGATGCAAAGTGTGATTCTTTTTCAGACTCCCTGACAACAAATAAATCACATTGTCCTCTCAGCTAAGATGCAGTTCAATATCATCGACTTCAACAACCTATCAGACACCTGCGGTGAGCTGACCACAATAACCATTCATAAGCTTCTCTCTGGATAGAAACTCGCAGGGAGAATAGACTGCCTGGAAAGAGGTGAGCCCACAAAAGCTTTAAGTTTGTGTGGCTTATAACATCAAATAAAAATGCCCACTTTGGAAATGGATGAGGTTGTGAAACGTATCACACTGCCATTTTACTGCAGGTGTAGTTTTTGTTGCTGTGGAGCAGGATTCATGACACTTACACTGACTGGAATATAATGCATCTAATTGGAAATTTTGTTTGTTTGCATATACCTTTGAGACGGCCCGCAAAGCTCCACCGCCGCACGAAGTTTAGCTCAAAGTCTCCAACAAAGAGGCTTTCTTTCAGCGCCGTCTCCCCATCAACTCACACCCTGCTGTGTCTGAACAAAGGGGAGCTGAACTGCCTGCTTGTTAAGGATCCATTATATTCTCTTGCGCGTAATTACATCTCACATAAAAGTGATAAAGAATGAAAAACCAGGATCTGATCAGCAAAAAGCAGCTTCTGTCATCCTGTTTTTGGGGAAACAAGAACTTCAAGCTCCAGTTTCAGACCAGGATCTTTAAAAGCTGAACTAACCGGTGTCAGTTTTTTGTCAGCAATACACCACAAAGCTGCCTGTGTCATTGAGAATGAAGGCTAATGAAGCAAAGTGTTGCATCCTTGTAGGGACACAGCCGGTAACTGGGTGGACCATCTAATGAAGGACCTAAATCACACTAAAGCAAGCAATTCTAATTGAATTGTACTGTCAGATTTACAGATCAGTTAGTGAGGAGAATTCTAGATAATAGATCCACACATCTGTAAATACACACTCCCTAAAACACACATTTGTCCTTATTTAACTCTTACAGCAGTGGTTCAGTGGGTTGTTGTTGTTGTTGTTCTCGTCTATCGTCCTTCCTCCCGTTGAGTGACAGGTTTGCACAAAGCGGACTCCTCTCAGCCATTTGCATCAGGGGTACATAAGTTAAAGGAGAGGACACAACCAAGGCCAGTGCACCATTGTATTTCCCAGTGTTTAGGCTCCATGTGTGGTTGTCTGAACCTCGTGGTGTGGGGAAAAAACATGTTTGATCTTTTGACTTATGATGGGCTCTCACTACAGGAGTTTTGAAATCCTAACAGACTTTGAAATCTGGTTGCATCACACACATAAGGAAGAATTTAACAGATGCTTTTATCTCAGACACGCCAACACCAGAAGATTTTAATGCTACAGGACATCAAGATTACCGTGTCCAAGGGAGCAGAGCATCACCCAATGTCATCTCACGGGGAGACAGATGTAAACACAGTGGAGACTGTAGTGCAACAGCTGTGCATTGAGGAAAAGCAGAAGGAAAAATGAGTCTGTATGAAATAATATTTGGATTATTTATACTTTAACAGGAAAAGGAGGGGGAATTTGAGCTATCAATCTTAATATCTGTCGCTAACATTCCATGTTTAGCGTATCTTGGCAACAATGTACACTGCTCCAGGTATTGGTGTGATAATCACAATCATCCTGATTTTAGCTCAAATGTCAAACAGGTTTGATAATTAACGCGGGCAGCCACTATGAGTCTCAGAGTAATTGAGAAGGTTTAACATGGATCTTTAAGCCCCTCACATTTTGAAGTAATGTGGGCCGAACATTGATTCAGTCATTGATCCCAGACTGGATATTTCCTCCGATAGTGTCACAAAGTGAAACAGTGGTAAATCTGCACAAAACTCCTTTTTAAAAAATCAGCATTGTCTAAAAATTTTCTTGGACAACTATTTGGCGTTCTTCTATATTGTCCATTTTGTTAGAATCAGCGCTGCCTGTCATGTCTTTAATTTAAACTGCTCAAGGTTCCTCGTCTCCATCTCCTTCTCCCCTTGGAACAATTTCATTGTTGCTCAGCTTCATTTCCTGAAATTTTCCAGGGAACTCAGCATTGTCCAATTCACTAATTAGCTTGTAAATTAATTTCATGATTCTATAACAATAATATAAAATTTGTATTCCTAATATGGTAGTAAAGATAATGAGTTGCAGAGCGCACATGTATGTAAAATAATGCACTGATCATTTTGCATGAAAATAAATTCAACATACCATGAGTGATTAGTATGTTGAATAATCACAAACAGATTGTTGACAACCAGTTTGTTTGTACATTTTGGCTATAAACTGTGTGTGTTAAGTGATGAAGTGATGTATCCTCATTACTATTTTCACAGCTTACTGTCTCCACATTCTGACTTCTGTTGTAGAATCCAAACATGCTTGTTGGTCATGTGGGATTTCCAAAAGGAGACGTTCCCAAACTCAATTAAATTTCATATCTTGCCAGAAAAAAAAAAAGCTCTGCAGATACTTAATCTGTTTTAGAAGTGATGTATGACCCAATGCCTCAACTTATAATAGCCTCAATTAGGGATTAGTGCGCCGAGACAAAGATGGACGGACAGACGGACGCAAACCTTAACAGACAAAAACTTTAAGCAAATAAACTGCGGCGAGAGCATCTATCTTATTCTAACCATGTTGTAGTGATTAATTTTCAATTAGCTAGAGTGCCTGTTTGCTCTCATAACTTTCTCTCTTTGCAGCATTAACACTGATGGAGTTCCCAATTAAATATTTTTGAAGCTAAACCGGTCTCTGGCAGCGAGAGAGACGGAGTCAATAAATTAATTTAACCAGGTGACAAAGACTACTTAGACATTTTCAAAACAAACGAACACACACACACTGACACACAAAGACACACACAAATTGTTGTACTTCTATCTTTGTGGGGACCTGCCATTGATATGTCGTAACCTCAACCGAACCCTAAAACTTCTTCCTCTAATATCATTTAAACTTGTGGAGTCCATTATTTTGGACCATTGCAGACCTGACAAATACAGTTGAAGTAGAAGAAAGAAAAGGGGTCAAGGTCTGCAAACTTTCTCCCCAGTTCAGCCCCACATCTCCATGACCGTAGGCGTTTGCTATCACAAGGCATGGCAAAAACTGTGGTTATACTTTTTAAAACTGGTTTGCACATATGCAGGCACCCGTTTTCAGCCCCACATTATCTGAGTGACACCAGAATATTCAACATGCATCAAGTTACAGTCTGCGTGAATTCAAAATGGAGAATCACATCTTCTCAGGGTCTCTGTGTCAAACAGTCACTGACAGGTTTTAAAGGAAATGCGGCCGTTTGCAAAGACCTTGGCTTCGCAGCGAACTCGTATCTAATTTTCCCCATGCATTGTATGTCACTGAATTCTGTCATTCAGGCATTGGAGTGGCTGCTATTTCTGTTGGACTTCTGAAAGACTTCCCTTAGCTGCTAATGCACAACCCTAATGAAATGCCGGAATTATGACTTGACTGTGGCTTTCTAGCCTGTGAGATCAAAACTGTCAGAATAGTAATGAGTCACGTACAACAAAGACTTTTTGTGGAAGGCAAGAAATGATGAGCAAGCGATCCCTCCGCACAGAGAGAGCAGATGCAGTGACTGAACACATTCTCAGCCAAAGTTGTATCCCCTTTACCCATCTGTACCACTTTGTACTGGATCATCACATGGCTTGCTGCCGAGATCTTACCTTGTCGCCTTCAGATCTTTACTTTGAAGTCTGTCTGTGAAGGGATTTGAATCAGCTCTGCCACCAAACAGTTAATTTTAGTAGCTTGTTCTGCGGTAGATTCCTGGATAGTTGCAATGAATTGGAATTGATAGAATGCATATGGCTTTGAAAAACGCAGCAGCTGTGGTTTTAGATGCTTTGAACGATTACGGTTTCCTGAACAGCAACCTTTTGTGGCTTAGGTTGTGAACAAAAACTGTCCCCTTTAAGGCCTAAACATTAATGTAGTGCCATGTTAGAAGTGTGTAAAGTCAAATTTGCAGTAATCATTTTACAGGTCTTGAATTCCAAATGAGGTTACATACACTTTAATCTCCACATAGCCAGCACACATTCACCTCCAGAGCAGAGATCATCTACATTTTGTTGCGCACAATTACGTTAGCACAAGATACAGGAAATCCAACAACATTTAGAGCTTCGGACAGTGAGTGTGTGAGTTTTTAGGCTGAATTCCACTGAAACAAGAAAATTAACATGGATACATGCAGCATTGATATAATCACATAATAAACATAAAATAAAAGCAACAGAAGGCACAATAAACTTTTCGTCTTTAAATAAAATTGGGACTCTGAGCTTCTGCTTTGTTCATTTTTTTAAAGAATGTGTGTTATTTTATGACAACTTTTAAGGATTCCTACAGTTTCTGACTGTAATCTGCATTTTCACAGAGTTTCATCTCAAAAAATTGTGTGTTGGTTGATAAAGTGATTCAATAACTCAATATTGATCATCTTCAGCACTTCACCTTTCCTCCTCTATCTCCTCACTCCTTTACCAGTCCAACCTATTCCTCCTCTCCTTCCCTTCCACTCAACCTGGCTTAGAAAGACATTCGTGGTGATGTTGTGTGAGTGAAGTGAATCCACAAACCACATACCTTCTGGTCAAGTTTTCCACAGCAGTTTCCTTCAATACGAGCTGAGCAAGTAGTTAGCAGAAGAAGAACAGTATATTGAAGCTGCTATAGTGAGCAGCTTGTTTTTAGTGGCTTGTCTCCAGAAAAAAAAATGAAGATGCTGGTCACTCTAGTCTTTCGTGCCTGAAATAATGAAACAAATGCCGATGTAATTTTAGTGTAACTTTAGCTGCCGTCATTACAGGGGGAGTCTTAGTGGTTCTCGTTGATGTGGTCACACTTGGGAGAAATAAAGAACATGTTTGCATCCTGGAGAGATGAACCGTTTGGCTAAAATGTGTCTCAAACCACCCCTTAAAATGATTCAAACTGGATTTTTTGCTTCCAGTCATTTTTGGGTGCATTTTTGAGATCAGATACAGCATCTCTCAAATGTGACCAAGACACATTAGTCAATGTCGTCTATATGTCTGAACCGCTCATTGACACCACAGAGAGCCCTTTGCTTTGCATCTAAAACCGATCAGTGAAGGTTTATTTCATCCATCAAACCATGTAGCTCAATTACCTAAATGAAACTAAACCATAACCACACTGTAGAAGACCAGAAAATCCATGAGGTGTTTTTGTAACTGTCAGTTTGGAGGCAAAGAAATATGACCTTTGCCATTTATGTAGGACTTCTTGCTGCCATCCACCCAAGGTTGAGCCATCTCTCTGTTTGGCACATGTATGCACAGACAGGAAAAGAGGGAGAAAGAGACAGAGGAGCATGAAATGAATCTTGTAATAGGTGTTGTATTGCTTCCTGAACTGCAAATAGCCAGTGGTGAAGTAAACCAAGCAAGGTTTTCGTCAAACAAATGTGTTTCTGATCAGACTTCTCACTGCGGGTCCTGTGTTCTTCACGCTTGATGCTATTCCTGGCGATGTAATCCAACCACTGGTCTATGATTGCCTGTCGGGTGGTTGGGGGAACAATGGCCGACACTGCTGGTGTAAAAGCTGCAGCCGGAGGGCGTGAATTGATTTTGGGAGGGGAAAATGACAGATGTACACTCGCTTAAAGATTGCATGGTTGTGTTATTCTCACATGTGTGTCAGGGCAACATGAAACTGATGAAGTCGCACTGTAGAGGTTGGAAAAATGAAGTCAGCAGATCCATCGCTTGCAAGCCAAAGCCCTTTGTAATATGTATTCAGTATTTTTATAAAAACTTAAAAAATGTAATTCAGTTAATTCAATTCAAAAATCGAAATATCGGCAAATGGAAGTAGAAAGTTTTTTTTTAACACAGTTATCCACTGACAGAAAACTCTGCTTTATACAATTTGTGTCTTGGCTACATTTATTTGGTAGGAAAATAAAGGTAAATGATGGAATAATTACTCAGATTCGTCACTGTAAACATCTATCACAGTAAACAGGCCATTTAATACAATGTTATGAGTGGCAGAAAATATGGGAATAACCATGAAAATAAGACCCACGTAGTAAAAAGCTGAAATTTTTGTGGGTTTTTTTTCAAATTAAATTTGATGTAATTTGACAAAACTTTGACAGTGTAATAGCTATTGACTACTTAAACTTTTTTATTGATAGAAATCAATAGAAATATTGATCATATTTCTATTGTTAGGCCACTTTCTAAGCATTTAGGAAGCTAAATAAGTAACTGAGTATCTATTTGAGGTCATCATCTTTCACAGCCGTAATGTTTGGGTGCTTTTGTTTGATCTATATGGAATTTTTCCATAGTTATTTTCTGCAGTTGAGACATTTGGGAAGTTGTGAATTCATTCTCACTCTCACTCGCAACTTTATTTCCTCCTTTGCAGCAAAAGGTGTTGCAAGATTCTTTGTAAATTCCTGCAGATTAAATGTGGCGCTTTGTATGGATGATTAACTCTGAAATACTCACTCAGACTCTCAGTAATCAAGTAGCAACAATAAGGCTGCAAACAACCCTTAATGCAACCCTTTGGAATCTCTCTATCTGAAGACACACACACAACATAAGACAACTCTCCCTTATATTAAGGCCAGTACAGTTTTCTCTCCCTCCAGAGCTGCAGAGAGCTAGTTTTCCCCATTAATCTGGCTTAGACACTAGTCTCCCTAATGGTAGGGAAAGCCTGGAAAAAGTCCTTCACTGAAACCTTGCATTATGGCAAGAAAAAGCAGAGGTGGTTGTGGATGTTGCTGTCATCATAATGGGGACAGAAGGTGCAGAATGTGGTCATCGAGGGATCGGACTCGTGGGAAACTGTTGTCAGAAGAGAGAAGTTGGTGCCTTTTGCCTGGGGAGGAGAATGTTCTTGTAGGAAACGATGCCGGTGCTGTATTCGCAAGGACAAATTAGAAGACAATTATGCTCAACCAGCTGCCTGTACATTTGGGGCCAGAGATGGATTTATGCAGATGTTACTGGAGTTTTGTGGCTTGTTAACTTTTAGGGTTTCTAGGAGCAAGTGGAGGGTTCTGTTGAGATAGATGGTATGTGTGAGAAAGCCTGTTTGTTTAAGGAAACATGGACAAACCTACAAGATAAGCCTTTGTTATTATTGTATGATTACAGCAGCAAAGAAATGTAGTATAAAAATAAACCAAAATATACATTAGTACTAAAAATAACGCTATTACAGATTTCTTGATGAACAGAAATACTGATAGAGTATTATTGGACAGATTGCTCCTAAGTAGAAAACAAACCAAATAACATATATCCTAGTGCATGTAGAAACATATAATAGCTCTGATGGTAAGAGGGAGATGCACTGTATGCAAATTGTTATAATGAGGGTTAGAGGATGTATCATTTATCTTGTATTGTGCATGATTTATAAAAAAATCTGTTGATGTTTTTATAATTGCTCGACAGAGTCGCTCGTAATGAAGACTCTGTTCAAACTGTGAGCTTTAAGGAACACTTCAGTTCAGCTCAAATCTGATCCAAAGGCAAGAAAAGTGCATTTTTACATTTCACAGATTGAACAAGAGATAAAACATGTTAATCAACATGCATTAATATGCATTCCGCCTACTTCTGCTCTTTATTACAACTATGCTAACCACACGCTGGCTCTAGCTTTGTATTCAACACTGTCTTCTTATGTTATATTATTTATAACAACTGTATGCAAATGTTTGGGCATTGCTGGGCAGATGCATATATTGTTAATTCTTAAGAGAACTAAATAAATGAAACCCCTGCAGCAAACGATAAATGCGCCTCTCTTTAAACGTTAATGCACAGTTACTTTTTGTTTCATGAACTTTAAAAGTATACAAACGAATACAGCAGTGGAAAAGCACCGAAGTATGGCATGTGTAAAAGTTTAAACACCTTTCTACTTGTAAAGTCATGGAGCTTTAGTCACTCATTAGGCTTTAACCGGCTCATTACTTGTGAGTTGCGAGGCAGTTCAGGAATGTCATTCGGAACTGTCAGCCGGTTCTCTCTGCGCAACTTGGTATGGGACCTGCAAATGAAGCTAATTGACGCCTACAAAGCAAGGGGAGGCTATAAAAAGATATCAAAGTGCTCCACTTTGCAATTTCCATTGTTTGAAACGTCAGTGAGAAACCAGTCAATATTCTTTATTTATACAGCACTTCTCGTGCACGTCGGAGCGATGAAAAATGCTCTTATAGTTGACTAGCAGGAATTGGCAGTTAAGGGGTATGGAAGATCTTCTAGGATGAAAACTAGCTGCATAGGTTTTACACAGGAGTGGTGGTACACCGTCCCAAAATGATGAAAATAACAAATCCCCAGCTGTTAAGGTGGAAATATTCTGCTTGTGTAGCTGCTTTTGCTTATAATATCTGGTGCATTATTGAACTTTTTCCTAAATTCATTTAAGATCATGGCCCTGAAAACTGAGAAAAGATTATGATACATTTACCTGAAAGTGTTTTTGCAGCATAAATGAACCATACATCTGAACAGCATGTGACCATTTACAGGTACTTCCAAACCTAAAACCTTTAGCCACTTTATTCTAGATCTTTTCTTTTCTGAAATATAATCTCCGAACATAACTCAGGCTGGTTTTCCACTGTTTTTATGACATGTTACTTATATTTAGCCTCTTCACCGCTTGGCAGGGAGACAAACTATTCCTTTAAATAACTGTCTTGAAAGTCAATATGTTGAAAGTTCCTGCAGCTATTGGCCGATAATACTTTCCCTTTACTTTGTGGGTAGGAATTTTTGGCTCACATGTGCAGTCGTCACGTTTAATCAATCAGCTTAAAAGGTAAAATCTAGAGAAAGGGGGGTGTGGGGGGAGCAGAATGGAGGCGTTGCCTACCACCTCCATGTTAATGTCCTCCCTGATTCTGCATGCTGAACACACACTTGAAGCCAAAAAGAATGGGGGAGCAAGGGCATTTGAAAATTTAAAGCTTTGCGAGCAAGACAATTGTTCTTGAACTAAGATTGATGTCAACGCGATATACTGTACAATGAAGACACGGCACGCAGTGCACATAGCTCAGTGTAGGAGGAACATACAGCGCAGCCCTTTTTCTACCCAGTGTGGGAAGTATTGATGAAGATGTAGAAGTGCAACTGTGAAATTCTCTATTGTTTTCAAATGTAAAGTAAACACGCCCATATGTTTACAGAGAAAAAAAGAGAAACCGCAGTAATGTATGCATCCCCGGAGACCCAAGAGAGGACTTAAACAAATCATTAGTGTCATCAGACAGGGAAGTGATGTGATATTAAAACATTAGTCACTGCTTCGGTTGACTGTAATGACACTTCTCCTGGAGGGAAATGGAACCCAGCAAGCAAGAGTCATAATTTTTACGCCTGCATTTTTGTTTTTTCCCCCTACTCCTCAGGGTGCTCCTACAGAGATTAGGATTTATTGACACACGCTAAAGTCCTTTCCTTTGTGCACATAGGTAGCATGAGGGACGAATGATAAGGAGAGGAGAAGCTACAACAAGAAAAGGCATTGAGTCAGGCCTAGTATGAGTAATGTCTTATTTTTCGTTTGTGGTGCTTCATTTCAATGGAGTTTATCTGAATGGGATCAAGTCTGAATCTATCAATTCAATCTGCAGCGGTTATACTCTGGAAAATATGCTTCATAATTATGACGGCTACACACCAATGAGCTTTTTAGTCTTGCAGCTTTGAAACATTTTGTTTTTGCCCATCTTGAATGAGCCAAAAAGTCAGATATCTGTACCAAAGCAACAGTATTTCCCAAGAGCAGGTAAAGAAAGTTAGCCACCGAGTTTATGAACATGTATCACTGTCCATACGCCACAGCCATGGTGTCCAGGACTAATTTAATGGTAGCAATTGCTTCCCCCTCTGTAACAAATCACAGGTCAGTAAACATCCTCCACAGCTGTCACAGGGATGAATAGACGCCAGTAATGAGAACGTAAACACTCATGGATCAGCAAGCGCTAATGGCCATAACTTTATTTAAGTGATTGTTACGGCAGGCTGCATTCAGCATTAATTGGAACACATTGTCGGAGTTTTAAATAACTTCAGTGTAGGTGGATGTGACTCAAAGCCACCAGGCAGCCTTGTGGATTTACTGGTTCTGCTACATTTGTGTCATCGAAGAATTACATGCCAACGGTTATTTTCACTCAAGCCAAAATTGGTTTCTCCAGGTACACTGTCATGGCTGCAATTACACATTATCCCCAACATTAATACTGTGCCGGTGTTAATTTTGTTCATCCACATTTATCTTTTAAAGCAATGCTTGCCCGAACAAGTACCATGCAAATTAAGGTTTTGGAAAACCCTTAGTTGGCATGGATTGAAGTTTGTGCAGAGCAACAGTGGGGCAAATTAAAATGCAAAAAATACTGGCATTTATGAGAAGAAAAGACACAAATACTAAACTAGAATGCACTCAAGTGAGATGCAGACCCAGATGCCTTCCTAAATATGGCAGGTAGCCCTGTGACCTTGACCTTTGACCTTTTGACCCCAAAATTGATGGGTGACCAGGGTAGGTCAAGATCAACATCCGTGCTGAGTTTGATTATCCTATCTCTATTTGTTCTCGAGTTATGGTGCGGACATAGCCACCCACAGACAGACAGACAGACGGCCGTGACCACCCTACCCACGGCCAACTCCGACATCATGGGTAATAACCTGGTAAATATCCATTTTAAAAATTCAGAGTTAGAGGCAAATTTTATTCAGTGACCTGGTCTCCAAAAAACTGCCTTTTTTATGTCACTTATTTGCAAAAACACCAGATTAACTTTCTTAGCAGTGTAATAAAGACTCACTTAATGAACATACACCAATCAGCCACAACATTATAACCACATGTAATGTTAGCCAGCCATTTGAAGCCACGCAGTTGTAAAATCAAAAGCCTTTTCAAATCTCAGCCACGAATTGTGAAGTGGTGACACTGGCAGAAAAGGACTGTGACAGTGATTTTTGCAGCTGTCCACCCACTGTTTGCCATTTTACCCTCACAAGTGTACTTGTGAATGTACAATAGTACCACAACATTATGACCACTGACAGGTGAAGCGAATAACATTGATCATGTTGGTACGATGTGGTGTTCTGCTGGAAAACCTTGGATTTTGACATCCATGTTGATGAGATTTAGACACCCAAATAAACATTGTCCCACAACAAACACACTCCCTCATGCAAATAGAAATCCCAAATGTCGCTGCCCTACCCCTGCAGGAAAATGCACCCCATCACATGGAAAAACATCAAACAATCAGGAACATGTTGAGGAACATGGCAACTGACCAACATGTTGATTTGACCTCCAGACTTCTTAGACTCCATTGTGATCAAGCATCAACAGGATGCAGTGGAACAAGTTAGATTGACAGAGGCCCAATTGCACAAGCCAGAGTACCCAAAGGATCCAGTGCCAGCGTCCTGGTTCCAGACCCCATAGGACACCCTGAGAGGTCCTCTTGTCCATGTCCAATGGATCAGAGCATTTTTGAGCACATAAGAGGGACCAACACAATATTTGGCAGGTGGTCATCATGTTATGCCTGATCAGTGTATCTAAAAAGTTTTACTTTTAATAGTTGTGTTTAAGCTCTAAAAGTACATGCTTAATGTCAAGGTAAGATCATGCTTAAGTTTTAATACAAAATACAAAAATACAAAACAGTGCTCATAGTCTCTCACATCATTGATCTCATTGCACTGAAATAGCCACGGCAATCAAAGGGATGCCTTATGACAACAACTGAGCACATGAAAAGAGGCTTCTCCAGGAGACCATTTTATTGTCTGAAGGGTGCGGAGCAGCACAACATGAAGACAACACTTCAAATCTGCAGCCTGAGGCAGATAAAGTGGGTTTTTACCAGCTAAAATGAATAGGAATAAATGTTTATGAAGTCAAGTATATAATCGTATCAATCTGAGGTATTTCTGTTTTATTTCTACTCTATGTTATAAACGGTCTCATTATTCCTTAAAGTGTTACTCAGCAGCATTTGCAGTGTAATATATTTCAAGTATAAGTCATGAAATGCCACTTATACTAAAAAGAAAATTAGAAGAGAGACAGTAAAAGGCAGAAATAATGAGCCACTGTAATCCAACATCTCCCACATAGGCGATAGAAGTTGTGACGTGTACAATATTGATTGGGAAATATTTGGTACTGGCACAGCACTTCTCAAATCAAAGGCTGCAGTTTAAAGAAAATTTGTGTCCCAAACTAATGGAGAAGCTTTTCTTCCACTACAGAGCAGCTGTGGACAGCAGAATCACTAATACGAAGGTATAGATTAAGGCAGACTGCTTCACCGATGTTCTTGCTTCAAAGACAATAAACACTAAATCACTGGCTGGCAGTAGCTGGGAAGTGATTAATTAATAGTTGTTCTTTTACATTTTGAACATTATTCTGTTCTTGCTCTGCAATTATTTATGCTTTTGTTAATAAAATCCAGACATGGTTTTAAAACATATTTTAAACTAATGCACTCAAACCTTAATGGACAAAACAAAATAAATATTGGGTCACATTCATGTCCAATTTGCAGGAAAGGGTTTTGAGAGATCTTCTCAGAACAACAGGGTGCTGCGTTCAAAGGTTTCACTCTAATACGTCTAATGGAAGCAGTTTACTAGGTGTTTACGCTGGAAAAGCCTCTGTGGGTTGCTCAGGGATACTGCAGGCTCATGCACTTTTGGTCCAATAGATCAGGCACACTACAGTTCTTGGGTTGACCACATGAACTGACAAGACTTCTGTTGGCCAAGCCAGTCAAATTCCTGTTGGCTCCTCATACAACAGAGTAAAAGCATTCAATCATAACAGTTTTCAAGAGTTTCCAAATGGACTGAATGGATCAAATTTTAGGGGTTTGTGGAGCTTCACACATATTTTCCTTTTCCACTGTTTACAGGAAAAATTTGACTGTGGCTGGAGTCTTCCACACTGGGTATACAGACTTAAGTACGAGCAGATGAATGCCCAATTGGGGTCCATTGTAAATGGAAGAATCGTGAGGTTTATTCCATACCATACCCAGAATCAAATCAAATCAACACATCACAAATCCAAGAGGAGATTCTCTCATTGTCTCCACAGTAGTTCAGTCCAAGCTCTTGTGAGACTCATCGATCGTGCTCCCACTGACTTCCACCCTGTCAGCTACACTCCCTCGAGAGAATTTTTTTCCCTCCGGAGCTCTATCACAGTCAGCTGGAGACAAAACAAGCTTAAATCAGACACCAAATCCTACAGCCACTGGGGAATTTATCCTGCAACAGAGGAAGTAAGACCTCTCTCTACTTGAGTTGAAGCGGGGCCAAAGACAAGTCAAGCTAGAATCATCTCCCAGTAGGTTTCAGTGAACTACAAAGATGTCAAGGTGTCTAGGATAGAACTTTTTTTTATAAATAGATTATGTTTGAATGGCATTTTAGTGACATGTACCTTGCGGTTTTAAAAAACAAACAAACAAGTTTTCAAGCTATGTTTGGCAGAAGTGAATCTGTCCATTTATTAGCTGGAGAACAATTTTGGGTTGGAAATATGAGGATGATACTGGCTAAGAAAGCCACTGTTGAAAAGCTCATATTAAAGTTTGACAGAAAACATGTGTAAGGCTCTGAAGTCAGCTGGAAGAAGGTTCTTTGGTCTACTGCGACCAAATTCGAGTGATACCCAAAACTGCACGTCACGGCAAACACACCATGCCCACTATGAAGCATAGAGGTGGCAGCATCATGATTCCGGGATAATTTTCCTGGAAAACTTGTAAACATAGAGGGTAAAATGATTGCAGCTCCATATAGGAATACCTGCCACTTGGGAGGAGATGTGTTTTTCAGGGAGACAATGAGCCAACACAAAAATGGTTTAAAGGCAATGAGGTGAATGTCCGCAAGTGGCCAAGTCAGAGCCCAGATCTCAATCTAACTGACTATTATTTGCTGGACCTGCAAAGGGCTGTTCACCAACAATCCCTGTGAAACCTGATGAAGGAAAAATTCTATTGTCCAGATGTGCAAGGCTGACTGAGACCAATCCCTACAGACTCAGTGCTGTAATTGTGGCTAAAGTGTGCATCTACTAAATATGGACTTGAAGGGGGTTAATGTTTATGCAGTTACTTATTTTCAATTTTATATTTTGAATTACTTGACATTACTTTGTTGGAATCTGTTTTCACTTTCACATGAAATAATCAATTTGTTGGTGATTTCTTCAAGTCAAATAACCAAATTACCATAACCATGATTAAATGGTTAAAAACAATGAAAGGGGAAAACATCCACGGTAGGTGAAGACTTTGTATAGGCACTTTATGGTCTAAACAAATAATATGGGTTTTACCAGTGTGCAGTTGGGCTATAGAGAGGGCATATTACACAAAATGTAGTTTTCATTGTTTTTGAATATAATTACATGTCTGCAGTGTGGCGTGGGCAGCAGCAGCTCAGATGATTTTAAAGCTACAGACACCATAACAGCTTGTTTGGAGAACAGCTTAAACTTGAGGTATCATGGGCATGAATGAACGATATGTGCAGTATTTTGAGATAAAACTTGGAATACATATTCTGGGAAGAAACTTGTACATTAACTTGCAAAAACAGAATACAATACTGAACCTCTGTGCATGGCTCTTCCTGCAGAATGAAAGATAAAAAACTGAAGTTGCTTATATGTATTTGAAACGTTTCTTTAATTTTCTTCACTTGGACACATATGAAGACAGTACTTACACCAAAGCAATGTTGCCGCTCTGCTAATTACATTTAATTTATGTCAGAAAATAGAAACTCGGCCTTTCTAATTAACATTATAAAAGCCCAATAACATACCAGCTTATTAAACAGCTTATCTCACCTTTTACTTGTCAAAGGAATTAACGCTGAGGGAGTGTTCTAATTGAAATGTAATTTATTGGCGGCATATATGCTAAAAGAAATGAGCAGCGATAGGAAATGAGTTCTAAGGTGAAACTATCAGTTTAAGACCAGATGCCATAAAAACAAAATGAGATTCATTATCAAAATTAGCAAGCTGTCACACCCCATATAAGACTTAAAATGCATCCGTGAGAAAGACAAGAAAGCCGGTTGGAGTCAAAGGAAAACAGCCTCTGTGGATGGGAAATCCACAGTCTGGTGCTCATTTTCTTTCTCTAAGACTGCAGGCTTCCATTCTCCCTGCTCTGTCAAAAATAAATGACTTTCTGGGCAGGACAGGTGGGAGTCGTAATAGAATGTAGACACAGTAATGGAACGTAGTAATATGAAATGGTTCCATTTCATAACAATGCCGTCCAACCCCTTATGAATAAGTCTAAAATGAAGAGGATAGAAGGCAAGGATTTTCAGTCTGAGCTTAGCAGATGAGCAGGCTTATTGAAAGTAATAACCATGCGAGTTAAAGGTCCAATGAAAATGGCCTATATCCAGCTAAATTACTAATTTCATCAGCTCCTCCTGGTGAGAACTCCTCTTTTTTAGGAGAAATGGACTGGGATAGAAGTAGCTGCCACCTCTTCTTCACCTGAACGGAGTTCTGGAGGGAGAACTGAAGCAAGACTGCAGCCTGCATGAAAAAGAATCTCACATTTTCAACTGTATTCCTCCTCCTGAACACAAAGATTGCAGCCATCATCCAAACCATGTGTGAATGTTAACAGCAACGGATCCGGTTTCTTTCACCTTTTGCTCACTAATTCTGAAGAAACGGGGACCAGTAATGACCTTCATTTATGAGTAGCAGGGATTCAGGTAATGGCGCAGCTGAAGAAAGTCAAACTGGGACATGTCAGCCTTGTTATTTTTCACCATCATTTTAAACGGAGGCCCCTGTTGGCACGTAAAGGCTGAATGGCCTCTTTGCTGGTATGGAATGACTGAACTTTTTTGTATGGGAGCCAAAGAAACTATTAGATTTTGTACTGAGTATGTACAGGGGATAATAGTGCTGTAATATATCTTCAATTTCAGCCTAAAACAACCCTGTAAAAAGCAGTATTTTTAAAATATTGCACGAAACGTCTTCAATACCAAGACCACATTCTCAAAAATGATGTGGAAACAACTATAAAGTCACATAGCCGGAAATAAATGTACTTGGAGTAGATTACACATTCACCACATATAGGTTTGAGTCTCAAAATGAAAAAACAGAGACTCAGAGAGGGGCAGTGAGAGCAGATAGGCCCATTTATCAAATGGTGAAGTGATTTCAGCTGAAAGACCAAGGATGCTACTTACCCCAGATGCAGCTTAACAGGTCAGGTAGGACAGGTGTAAACAAACTGATGAACATGGTCTCTAATACCAACTAGAAAACTTCACATGGGAGAGAGAAATAAGTTGCGAAACACAGCAGAATATCAAAGAGCTGACGTGGAAGAGGGTCTGAGAGAGCAGAAAATGACATTTGAAAGAAGACCAGTATTAACGCTGAAACACACAGATTAAGAGTTAAGTATGGAATGTAAATTGTATTATTTAAAATATTACTATTTTTGATTCAGAAATATTGTAGTAGCCCTACCATGATATCAGGACATGGAGTTTATGAGTAGCAGTCAATTAACTTCTTAATGTTGTCACAAAGCATTTCATTGTTTTCCCCACAGACATGGAGATATCTGGAGGGGAAAAAGTAATTTGGTAGCTCATTGCTGCTCCCTCTTGTGATTTCAGTGATGAGTCGTTGTCATTACCTAAAAATCATCGGCTTCAGTGTTGTGATTTGAGTCAAGAAGTGAAGCCCTGTTAAGGTGGCACAGCACAAAATAAGTTAAAACAACAAGCCACGACATACACAGCAAAAAATGACCTTTTAAACAATTTAAATTACACAGTTTAAATGATAAATGGCCCACAACTACAGTATTTAGCACCTTTTTAACCTGAGTTAAGTTCTACAAGTTTTACAGATGTTTTAAAGAAACATCACATCAACACCCTTCCTTTTTTATTGTATTTAAATAACCAAAAATATCATTACTTAAAAAATATTTGTAATTATTTCAATTAGATTTTTCTTGTGTAATTAAAAAAAAATTGGATTGAAAAATGGTTAATAATTTTTTAACTGTTATTTTACAGATTTTCACTGTTGTTAAATTACAGATAATATCTTGTCAAATCACTGAAAGTATTAGTTTACATGTCGACTGTAAAAATAATAGGCCAAACCGTACATAATGTGCACATCACATTTACAAATAAATTACAGTTTATCTTTTTTATACTGTAAATCAGAAAAGCAAACAAAGCAAACAAATTTATATATATATTTTTTTTTTCCACATTTTTAATGTATTTTTTCCTAGCACTCTGATTTACACTGTTTTTCAACGGATTCTTTTATTGTCAAAAACCGTACCAATGCCCCGTTCTATGTGTGTTTCTTCAGCACAGAAAAAGAGATTCGCCCACACCTCTTCGTTCTATCACAGCCGATCATCATCATCTGATTAATTATGATAATTGAAAAAATAATTACTCAAGAAAATTACTGCACATCAATTCATAAAACAAGATAAGATCAGTTACAACTTTATTAGTCTTAAAGGAAATTATTTTGCTCGATATCGCTCAGAAAACTAAGTTAATTAACATTAGAAAACACAGAGCCGAGTAGCAAAGCAGTGAGATATGAGTACGATAATTACTGAAAATTAAATGAAGAAAGCTGAATTAAGACTAGAACTGAAAAAAAGCACAAACACATTAAGAAAAAAGGAAAAACATTACATCACCTTCATAAATTAACATATTGTGAGAATACAACGCAAACAACACTAAAAGATGTCTCTAACACTTATATTCCTTCTCAAGACTTTAAGGATGAATAATAGATAACCATCTTTTCTAGACACTTGTTCTGAGCAGCGGGTGTCCATCTTTAAATGGATATTGCTGAGGTTTTAGCCGTATAAGACGTCTGGGTTTAGAGGGATAAATATTCTAGTCATTACTGTAACTCAGTGGAAAACACGCTGTGCACTCATGAATTTATAATACACACAAGGATCCAGCCAACATATCCATGTTAGCCCCATGTGGGTTAGTGATGGCCTTTCATTTTGGCAGCTCCACAGGCAAGGATTCACTCAGCAAAGTGTTTTTCCTCTTCACCACTTAGACACACACAACTGATCATAGTTTGATCAGGATTAAGATTCATAAATTACCAAGGAACTAGATATTTCATCATGTTTCCCATCATGTATATGCATGTTGACGCTCCTGTTCTTTGTTTTGATCCTGCATTAAAACCTATTAATGGCATACTGATTGATGGTTCCAATAAACCAGCTCGTATCACAGGGTGTGCACATGTGTCGTCTCTCCGGAGTACATTTTTTACTTTGCTCAGCTTTATTCTTTGCTTGACATGCCATCTGTGTTGACAAAAGAAATGGATGACAATAAAATATGAAACATTTCTCAAAGCTCGACACTGTAATTAACTTTTTAGTGTTTCTCTAAATTGTTGGTTTGAAAGCTGACTCGGAATTCATTCAGGGAGAAGAAAATATACTCCAGGGTGTCAAAAAGTCGAAATATTCTCAGTAAAAGTTTAGAAGATCACATTGATTACCTGTTTGTAGTTGCCACAGGATAACAGGAAGATATTCTGAAGGATGGGAGATGCTTGAGAAATCCTTAACGACATAATGAAGTGATCATCTTGACAAAAAATAAGCAATAAATGTGAATATACATCGATCAGGTATAACATTGTGATCACCTGCCTAATATTGTGTTGGTCCCTCTTATGTGCTCAAAAATGCTCTGATCCATTGGACATGGACAAGAGGACCTCTCAGGGTGTCCTATGGGGTCTGGAACCAGGACGTTGGCAGTGGATCCTTTGAGTACTCTGGCTTGTGCAGTGGGGCCTCTGTCCATCAAACTTGTTCCACTGCATCCTGTTGATGCTTGATCACAATGGGGTGTAGGAAGTTTGGAGGTCAAATCAACATCTTTGGCCATTGTCATGTTCCTCAACATGTTCCTGATTGGTTGATGTTTTTTTTTCCATGTGGTGGGGTGTATTTTCCTGCACCCAGGAAAGGCCAGTGACATTTGGGATTTCCATTTGCATGAGGGAGTGTGTTTGTTGTGGGACAATGTTTATTTAGGTGTCTAAGTCTCATCAACATGGATGTCAAAATCCAAGGTTTTCCATCAGAACACCACATAGTACCAACATGACCAATATTATTCGCTTCACCTGTCAGTGGTCATAATGTTGTGGTACTATTGTGCATTCACAAGTACACTTGTGAGGGAAAAATGGCAAACAGTGGGTGGACAGCTGCAAAAATCACTGTCACAGTCCTTTTCTGCCAGTGTCACCGCTTCACAACTCGTGGCTGAGATTTGAAAAGGCTTTTAATTTTAAAACTGCGTGCCTTCAGTGGCCGGTTCACATTACATACGGAAGTCTGCAATGATAAAGAATTAATAACAGCTTTTTTTCCCAACACTGAAGATCAAATCCTTCCACCAGTGTCTCACATTAAGGAATACATGAAAAATTCATGAACACCATCTCCCCGCTGGACCTCTGGCATTTTATTGGCAATCCATTGCCCTCAGAGGTAAGATTAAGGTGGAAGTTTACGATCTTTGTTTATGTGTCAGTGTTTAATTTACAACGGAGAAACGGAACTTACAAAGAAATAAAAATAGGAGTTTGTAGCAACTAATATTAATCATTACAGTCTTCCTTCACAATGAAATGAAAGTGATCCACTCAAAACTTCACTGGCATCCAGCGTTTTTGAACACTTGTCCAGACCTTCAACAGATGTCTTTCCAAGTACTTTTCTCTGTCCTTGGTTGCTAATTTCAGACCATACATCTGTTATTATATGTAATTAGAGATGATGCTGGAGTTTCAAAAGTTCCCAGTAAGGATCTTTCTTGAAGTCGCAACAAGCAGAGCGACCAGCACTTGATGCCTTCCCCTGAGTGCAGATGGTGATACGCAGGAACTAGCAGCAGACTGAAACTCAGCCCCAGTAATTCCCAAATGATTTCTCATATGCATATACAGTAAGTGTCTAGATTTAAATGAGCATTTCATCAAATGCAGCCAATGCAGCTGCTTTGGATGAAAAGTTCTCAGCAACAGTATGGCATTCTGCTGAGTCCATTTTTTGGTAATTACGCATGCTAGCATGTGCACGTCATTCATTTTTTGCTAATGAGGCACTAACCTGTTCTGTTTGCATAGTGAGCCATGCAGCCTGCTGAAGTCAGATTAAGAAGGGGGGATTTGTGGTATAGTTCATGGTTTCTGTGCATCCTTGATACTGATATTTGATAAATTCTTAGTCTGTTTTTCCCTTCATTCTTGTTTTTTCTGCTTTCTCTTTACCATCTATGCATTTCCTTTCTCCTTTTCCCTTTGCTTCCTCTTTGTTGCTCTGTTTTATTTGCTTTCATTCGGTTTTCTGTCTTATTGTCTGTCACACCGTATTTCCCTTCAGCGGTTTCATTGATCAATTTGAAGTTGTTTAGCAGAGGTTGGTATAAGGCAAAGGGTCAAATAAAGCCTTGGCTACTCTAACATTGAAAATACCAAGTGATAGTTGTGTTTTTTGTCGTAGTATTATTGCAAACGCCGACCCACACAAGTACCCCTTGTAACACATCACCAGTTAGGAGTTGTACGAGCGAACAGAATGTGGTTTTGTCCAGCATGCTTTCATCTTTCAACATAAATGAAACATCAATATAGTGTGAGTATTTCCCGCAGAATCAGACAAGACATTTCCACCACCCACGAAGAAGAGCATAGGATGACATAACCCGTGAAATCAAAGCGCCACGACCTGCCTCCAGACACCTTTTACACATGTTTCGTCTTTTGTATGCAGGTACCACATGTACCTGCCCTTCTTGCTTCAGGGCGTAGTCAGTCAGGGGGATAAAATAAGTGAAGCAAAGACAGCGAGCAGATTAAACACATTTCCTCTGTAAGACAAAAAAGGTAAGTCTGGCCAGGAGGGAAGAGAAAATGCTTGTCTACATCTCAGTATCTCTTCCCTGGTGGTCAGTTCAAGCCAAAGGGCAGAATACAAAATTTACTGTCAGACACTGACATCCAGTGACCCCAGAATATTTACTGGCACTGAATTAACAGCTTGTGAGGAAGCTGGCACACACTGCACCTTTTTTATCTACAAATTTGTCTTTAATCCTTCTTGCAGATAAAACCTGGAAGGATAGCAGTGCAGGCATTAATGTGATGAATTTAATTACTTATCTAATCTAACCACAACAAAGGACTGTGCAGCGTTTGAAATGAAGAAAGAGAAACATAACATTTATATTTCATCTTAAGTTTACAGCTAATCTTAACATGTACCAGGCATTACATTAAAACCACTGACAGGTCAAGTGAATAACATTGATCATATTGCTACTATGAGGTGTTCTGATGGAAAACCTTGGATTTTGACATCTGTGTTGATGAGACTTAGACACCCAAATAAACATTGTCCCACAACAAACACACTCCCTCATGCAAATGGAAATCCCAGATATCACTGGCCTAGCCCCTGCAGGAAAATGCATCCCACCACATGGAAAAAACTTCAAACCATCAGGAACATGTTGAAGAATATGACAATGGCCCAACATGTTGATTTGACCTCCAAACTTCCTACACCCCATTCTGATCAAGCATCAACAGGATGCAGTGGAACAAGTTTGATTGACAGAGGCCCCACTGCACAAGCCAGAGTACCAAGAGGATCCAGTGCCAACGTCCGAGTTCCAGACCCCATAGGACACCCTGAGAGGTCCTCTTGTCCATGCCCAATGGATCAGAGCATGTTTGACCACATAAGGGGGAACAACACAACTTTAGGCAGGTGGTCATAAAGTTATGTCTGATCGGTGTATGTTAGTCTCTGAGGATGCCGATTCCTGCTACTATTTGTTTCCATTGTGGAAAAAAAGGTTGTTTTGCTTAACGTCAGTCCTAGATTGTGTACCAAACCTCCAAACATCTGAATGATCTTTTTGAAGATTAGACTTTAGTAGAGGATATCAGACCGAGTCATTAATGTCTTATCTCCCCTTGCTGTGTTGTGTAGTCCCAATTAAAATCCTCGAATATCCACCCCAGTTTCTTTCCTTTACAATTGGCCTGCAGAGCTGCAGACTTTACTCCCGAGTGAGTGCCACAATCAAGAGTCTTTAGAATTAGCTCACTAAAAGGGAAAAAAATTACTTTAATATGGTTTTAGCACCATGAAGATTAATAAAATATATGTATAAGCTTTGTGAGTCACTAAATTACCAACAAAACCATTCAATTTCCTCTGCGCCTCATAAAATATACACTTCCAAATTAAGTTAAAACAATCAGCTGGTGTGGTTCATGTTAAGGCAGCAGACGGTGCCAAAAAACACAGAGAAACTTTGAATGCTGAAGTCCTTTTCTTTGATCACAGTTAATATGTCTCTAAGAGGATTAAACTGTCATATTAGATAGATTTGCCTCACAGGGGATAAATATAAATCCTCCAAGTCTCAGCAGTGAAATCTGTAACCTTTTGCATTCTGCCACACATGGCAGCGTCACTGAAACATGCAAACCCTCAGCATTAGGTTTTGCCGTTGCTTGTCATGCATCACACAGCATGTCAGAATTCATGGATCCATGGTCCTGCCAAAAAGTTTTTGGTGGAAATATTCCATATTTGTTCAAAAAAGTATATCATACAGACATGAGCAACCATAAATGGGTTGTTTCATTAATACCATGCTGACAGTTCAGCACTCACAGTGTGTATTTCATTAAATGTGAAAGGGAGCTGTAAGTTCTTTATTTAATTCTTATTTGTTTTAATATCCAGAGGGAGAAAACAAATCAATCTCACCTCAAGATAAAATGTAGCCCAACATGAACCAAAGTTTCCAGTGTAGACAAAAATTAATTTCAGCATTGTGTGATATGATCAAAAACTCCCTAACAGCTACTAGATGAACCCTGAGCTGAGATTGTTTTGTTAACTGCTATTCAGCTAAAGTATGATCTTTAAATATCAGTATTCTTCACTGTAGACTAGCTTCAGAAGAACATCACCATCTCTTCTGTGTATTTTTATTTTTTTATGTTGAAGTGACAAAACCCTCTAGCAGCCTGAGTAACTGTGGCGGAAAAAGACAGAGGACATTATCATTGAGTGAGAAGATCTGGGTAGGGAGGAGGTCAGGGTGTTTGGAGCGATCAATACAACATCAGACTTTAACACAGAAGATGGCTGTTTGTTTGCCTTTTCCAACCAACAGTCAGCGCTGGCTTTTCTAACCATGTCAGAACTGATGCTCAGATGCTCAGAACTGAAAGTATTTTCACTGACTATTTGAAGACATTAAAAACCTTGTTATTGCTGTTCTGGATTCTAAGCTACTGAGCTAAATGCCACAATCCAACCGAATCCAACACAGCTACCTTCCTATACAACTAAACGGCATTCTTAATTGCATTTTAAGGGGAATGTATTTTCTGCAAGATTACGTTTGCTGGTAATGTATCATAAATATGTCTCTAATTAAAGCACTTTTGCCATTTATTTCATTTCTTTTCTGTCGCCTCTTGTCAGCCAATCAGTCATACATCAGATAGAGTAGGATTCATCACCATGGTAACTCAGAAAATGGAGGAGACGCTTCAAACCCTGACCAAGTAATTTTGGTGCCAAACCTTTTACCAAGCTCCTAACATGTAAAATAGTCAAACAACGCATGTCATTTCCTGAATCTAACTACATATCCATCCATCTATCCATTATGTATGCACTGCTTAATCCTCTGTAGGGTCGTGGGGGCTGGAGCCTATCCCAGCCGACTTGGGCAAAGGCAGGGGACACCCTGGACAGGTTGCCAGCCTATCACAGGGCTACATATAGAGACAGACAACCAAGCACACTTTCAGTCATACCTATGGACAATTTAGAATAATCAATTAACCTCAGCATGTTTTTGGACTGGGAGGAAGCCGGAGCACCTAGTGAAAACCCACACTGCACAGGGTTAACATGCAAACTCATACAGAAAGATCACAGGTTTCCTAACTGGGACGCGAACCAGGGATCTTCTAGCTGTGAGGCATCGCTGCTAACCACCAAGCCACCGTGCAACCCTCTAACCGCATAGTTTAGCCAAAAAGCAAATAACAAACAAACAACAGAAAGTTAATCTCCCATCTGAGACTGATGGTCTTCCGTTCATCACAGGACATGAACTCTGGTCTTCTGGATTAAAGTCCAGTCTCTGATTTATGCCTCCATCCTCATTTTCTACCTCCCAATGTGGATTTTGTGTCTCTTTCAAACTGGCTGCCTTGTCTAAGACATTTAAGGTGATTATGTTTCTCTCAAAACTAAATTCTGTTCCCCTCAAAACCTAATTGAGAATGCAGTTTAGTTGCATAGGAATGTAATTTTGTGGAGACAGGATGGCAGACAGTCTCATGCATCTTATATTGGAAAGACAAAGGGCAAGCTCTGCCTTCAGAGTAGTCAAAGCTTTGTACTTGCACACGCGTGTTACAGAATTTTCCTTTTTTACATGAATCTATACAACTGCTCCCATTATGATGTCCTGAAAGCTTCTTGTTGGCAAGACACAACCTATATATTTCCATATTTATGACACGTTATATGAAACACTAAATGGACTGAAATTACATCTTTGTGTGGACCACATTTTTCAAGCAAATGCAGCATGACTTTAAAGAAACTAGTCCATGCTAATATTGTCTCCTTCAACCTTCAAAATGATTAAAGGGATGAAACAAAGCTGTATTTTGTAACCGCTTTTTTGGCCTGTTGCAAAGACCGGAAAAAAGACCTGTTCAGACCAAATAAATGCCAAAATATCCTGGTTGGTGCTCACTGGGATCCCACGTACTTAATCCTGTGTTTATCACTGTAACCATGACAACATTGGAGTCACAATAGCATAGTAGTTAAGTCATTGGTAGTACCCATGATCTCATTAATCAGTTAAAATGTACAATAGTGAATTGTAACTGTTTTAGCATTTTAGACAGTGTATACTTCTGCTTTCATGCCTTTTGCAATGGTGGAATCTTATAGGTATCAAACTCGGAGGGGATGTAATCTTTGACCATAAACTTAACTCCTTAACTTCCTCTTTCTTACTTAAAAAGGCTAAAAGCTCAAAGGCTTTTTTGTGTTGGACTATTATTGGGAAAACAGAACGCATGCCATAGTGAATTAACAAGTTGTGCCCTTCTAGACAACAGGAAGTGGAAAGAACTACAATTTTGCTGCGTATACTCTTTTTAGTTGCTACTGCTGCTAATGTTGCTGTGGTAGTGGTGTCTCAAAATCATTTAAACGATGACTCTGACCATTTTATCTCTGCACATATTGAAGTGTTGTAGGTTAAACAATGTTTCGGTTATGTCTTCCAACCAGTTGAGTCCTTCTGTGAGTGACAACAACAAGGAAAACTGTCTCAGTGCAGCAGGTGTCACTATTATTTAGAAAACAGGCAGTTTAGGTTGGAGAGTTCTGGGGAGGCGAGTGGATTTGCTGGGATTAGTCAGAGGCTTAATGAACCTCTTTGGCTCCTATGATTATTCCACAAAGAGACAACCCCTTTTACCAACTCAGGTTAAACAAAGTGTGAAATTAATTTATAAATATTAATGGCCTTCCTAATGAAAACCCACTAATCCATCTGGATTTGGTTTGCAGAGCCGGTGCAGATTAGATGCCTTGAGTTGGCTCGGTTAAGCTGTTTATCTCAGGTGTTCATAATGAGCAAGTGATCAATGCATTGATTAAATATCACCAGAGATACATCTCGCGTTTTATCAGCCTCTTAACACTGCCATCAAGGCTTTAGGTTCTGTCTCCAAATGAGACATAATTACATGCACACAGGGAGGGAAAAAAATCCCCAAATGCAGGCGAGGATGACTAATAACCAGAGCTGAACCAGTCTTAGGTGGAAATATCGGTAATGTAGGACAGTGACTTTTCCAGAGAATATGATTAGTGAAGAAAAATATCTACACAATTTTAAATGCTAATATTAACCTTCAAAAACGACATTTTTGTGATTTCCTTTCTGATTTGGACCGATTAGTTCTCAGCCAGCCTTTACAATCACACTCAGCAGCTTAATTCATACAAATACTCACTTCTAGCTAAAAAAAAATAATAATAAGAGGCTGGAAAAAAAAACTTTCCTTTTGCTATCATCATCACAAATATTTAAAGGTAACCATTTTAATAATAAGCAGAACATTCCCCTGACTATATCGACCTTTTCCTGTGGCCTTTTCCCGTGAAGAATTGAAATGCTGTGAGACAGCAGCTCTTAGCAGGATTAAATTGGTGCTGAGTAAAGCCCATTTTATCCTGACCACTGCCTCAGGATGTATAGATGCTACCATGAAGCCAAGACTTGGCATTTTCATTCCCGAGCCGCGGGTCCAAGATATTTCATCACAGCAAATATTTGTGATTACACAGAAAACTAAAAGCGCTTTTAAATGATACTCAGCATATAATGGACGGAAAATGCGGTCATTTTATTTTTTTTAAAAATGCCAAGCGGTGACATTGTAATTAATTATCAGTAATTATACGATGCCATGGTATTGATTTGTGTTTGCATGAGTGTAGAATGTATAATTTTCGAGATAGAAGTGGAGAAGAGGGGGAAAGGAAATGAGAAATAAATGGAGACGGGAAGGCAAATACACAGACTGTAGAGAACAATACAAGCAGACAACAGATAAATAGAGCAACAGATGAATAGAGACAGATAGCAGGCAGAGGGAACACAGTGTCGTTTTTAGCATGCAGGCTCTGGTTGCAAATCCATGGACTAATGGTATATAAAACAATTTAGTGGCAGCCACTGAACTATGGTCAGTACAAAGCAAAGATCTCATTCTTCATTGCAAAACAGTTGGAGTCTGACTGATTGTCATGTAAGACAGATGATCAATGCAGGATTTCTTTAAGGTACTGGACACCACTGAAGATGTGTCATTGTCACTAGAAACACCTGCACATCATGGCCTGATGATGTCTTCAACAGTTTATTTAATTTTGCATAAATATTCAAAATTGGAGTCATAATATAAAACAGAACATTTAGAAAAATCCATTAGTTTGATACATTTTATACGAGACCAGGTCTGAAGAATAATAATAAATCGGATAACAGCACATTTTATTTAAAGTTTCAAAGTCTTTGAACACCATTAAAAACAGTACATATAAATTTTTTGTTACTGTAAAAGAAGTAAAACTTGTTCAAGTAGTTGGGTAGTTGTTTTAACAAGAAATGTGATGAAAGTTTGGGACTATTAGTCATCAGATTCTATATTTCTAACACTCAGCACGACCATCTATTTAGATTATTCATAAATTTATCATATTTTGCAGTCCATGCTCCATAAGTAGGGGATATGAAAATGCAATAATGCTTGAGAAATGGTCCTGCTCTGACACAGTCACACAGCAGAGAGGGAGACACACACCAAAAAGAGATGGTTTCAATAGTGTGTGCCATTAAGGAGACTGCAGTGATCTGTAATACATGAGCATGAAGGCAGATATTGAAGTGAAATCCTCATAGGCAAGTCTCACCATTGGGCAGCCATCTTGGTAACACCCTCAGGTAGTAATTTTGGCCAAACAAAATCAGGTTCTTCTCTAAATGTATGGGTGGAAGAAGGCTATTTTAGTGATGTGCTTGATATGCTGGTCAAAGGAGAGGGTTTGGTCAAAGATGATTCCTAATGTAGAGGGAAGTGAGTGCAGTGGAGCGGTCAATGGTGAGGGAGAAGTTGTGGGTGAATTTGGTGAGTGGTTTTGGACTGATGATTTCTGATTTATTTAGTTTGAGGAAGTTTGTTTGGAGCCATGACTTTATTTCTGTGATGCAGTTGGGGAGGGCTGAATGGGTGACAGTGGTGATTGTTTTGTTGGAGATATAGAGTTGGATGTCATCAGCAAAATGGTGAAATTGGAGTCCATGATGGCAGATTAGGTGACCAAGGGGGAGCATGTAGAGGATGAAGAGGAGGGGGCCAAGAACTGAACTTCGGGGAGAGGGGAGCAGTGGAGGGTTTGCAGTTGTTGATGCTGATGAACTGGTGTCTGTCAGAAAGGTAGGATTTAAACAAGGAGTGGCCAGTGCTGGCGGGTAAGAAGGATGAAATGGTTGACTGTGTCGAAGATGTTCCTCTTGAAGGAAAGTTTATTGTTCGCTGTTGTACGATACAATTAAACTTTAAAGACAATTTTTAAAAGAAACGTAACAAATATACTCTAACAAATATATTTTCATATCCACGTATCATATCTAAAGTATAGGTGAAGGTAATGGGGGCATAGGTCTGCAACTCAGGAGATAGTAGTTAGCATCCCATGTAGGATAGTCACTGTATTCTTAACTTTCATTTTCAAGTTAAAGCAGCAAAACTACATGAAATATCATGGCTTGGGTTAAAATACAACAATTTCGTAACACATTTCAAGCTTCTTTTCTATTTTTTGAGGTGCCACCCTATATAATATGTCTTTACATGTAATTTTTTTTTTGTCAACCATTTATGTAATAAATGGCACATATATGTTGATTTGAAACTTGTTTGGGATACGCTATAAACAAACTAAATCAGGCAGAAGATATGGTTCAGAATGCAGTTAAGTTGTATTGGAATGCCATTTTTGTGGTGAGTCTTTTCCTTATAAAATTAAAACCTGCCATGAACTGCATGGAAAACCAGTCCAATGAAGAAAATACAAACAACCACCTTTGCAGCTACAGTTCAAGCCGACAAAAGGTGACTGTGTGAGACTGAAAAGACAGATTTTGTGCAGAGTATGACTTTAACCTCAAGAAAAATGATTTATTGTCTTGCGCCCACACTCTATTACATTGTTTGTACAAAGCAGCCAGCATATGGTGTGTCTACAAAGCTGACACCATTGGGAATATTCAGCTGAACAATTCATTTAACACTTTGGTTCAACTCCCCGTGACAGGCGTGAAAGCGTGTTTTGTACCGGAGTGTAAAAGCAATGGAGGTGAAGTTCGGCTATAATGCTCTGTGGCAAATTGATTATATATAAGCTTCAATGAGGCACCTTTTCGGAGTATTGATTGGGAGACAACTGGGCTCCGCTCAGGCCAAGGCAAGTAGGCAGCCTGTCTCTGCTTTAATGAACTGACAAACATTTAGAGTTTGAACCTTGAATCTCAAATCAACCCGTGGTACCTAAGGGGAGAATAATAAGATGCGAGATCAGGTGGGTTTTCTTTATCTGGTCCGTCTAATTGTATAATTGTCGCCAGAGTCCCTGTCCCTCCACTTTCTCTTTAATTTCCCCTCCTACAGAGCAAATTGAAGCTCAGTGTTTCAAGGTAATTTGGCGTTACGCAACGTGGCTCTTTGAATCTCATTTTAGGTCTCCCAGTCTGTTGAGCTAACATGCTTTGTCATACAAATAATGTCACCAAATGGTTCCTGTAATTTGTTATGCGCCGCAATTTGTTTGCTGCCCAGCTTTGTGAAAATGACGCACATATTATTCTTCCCTTTCTGTTTCAGAGCAACTTTGACAGGCACAGATGTGAGATACATTGAGAGCATTAAGCCTCCCGCTGCACTTCTTTCTCCTCCTCCTCCCCCCAACACTTTGTGAGAAATGATCACTTGTGTGGATTGCCGCTGGATGCTGCGAGGCATCATATAGACGGACCAGTAATGAGGATATGATTCCACAGTCCACCACCTGAGCTGGAGAGGATGGGGAGGAGGTGAGGAGGAAGGAAAATGGGTGAGAAAGGAAGACGGGGATAAGAAGATGAGAGGAGAACTGAAGGAGGATATAATGGCGCTTGTGTGGAGCCACAATCCCCAGGCTCTGTCTGGACCCAGAGGCAATAGAAGCAGCATCTGCTCGGGGCTACACGAGAGGCATGAAATAATGCTGAGGAGATTGAAGAACACTATTGATTAAATCCATCAATTCATCCTAGTTTTTTTTTTCATGTTTTTTTTTTCTTCTCCACAGCAGTGGTTATAACACATGTGGAGGTTGGAGGAAAGAAAGTGAGGAGACAGAAATCAAAACCATGACAGGCAGGATGCAGCCACACAACAACACAACAAGTAACTGTTTAATGAATAGTGGCATGATTTTACTGCAATAAAAGAAGTAAGACTTTATTTACTGGTATTAGCTAAATAATCTCTATCTAATTTCCTACATGGTATAATACAACAGTATCAAAAAAAAGCAATATCTTAATCTCCAAACAATTAAGGGGGGTAGAGAAAGAGCCTGCCTCTTGTTTTTTTTAAACAAAATTAAGAAAATTTCCATTAGGTAAGAAAGATAGTTCATAAACTGATACAAATATTCTTAAAAGTTTCCTAAAAAGACCAACAAAAATTCTTAATTTGAATTACACATATTATAGAACCATTTAAAACTGATAAACAATTACTTAGCTGATGTCTACGCTGCAGAGTGGTTAATTAACACAAAGTAATTTCCAACTGAAATGAAATTTCCTTAGTTTTGTGTTTAAAACTGATATAATTATAAACAAAAAAAAAATCATTAAGCCTTTTTCAACCCAGTTTCCACACAATGAACCTGGAATTTTTTCTGATTGTTAAGAACAGAATCAAGTATAATGTGGCAGGAGGTGGGTGAAATACTTTACAACTGTCTGACAGTCTGATAACAGCTGAATTATAAGTCGTTCAAATGGCATGTCAGAGAACATGACAGTGGAACAGGTGTTTTCTGAGTGAGTTGCTGTTAAGGTGTGTCTTCTAGATGTGGAAGCACATGTAAACTTAATATTAAGTTGCAAATAAATATAAAAAGAGAGACAAATTTATTAAAGGCAGCATAAACTGTAGAAAAACATGTCAGAAGCTAATGCTGATCCTCTCATCTCAGACATATCAAGTAAATTTCCAACTTTAAAGGAGCACCCCACTCAGATGAAACTATTGATTAATATTGTCTTTTTGCAGATATATACAGTGATCAGGCGTAACATTATGACCACCTGCCTAATATTGTGTTGGTCCCCCTTGTGTGGTCAAAAATGCTCTGAACTATTGGTCATGGACAAGAGGACCTCTCAGGGTGTCCTATGGGGTCTAAAACCAGGATGTTGGCACTGGATCCTTTGGGTACTCTGGCTTGTGCAGTGGGGCCTCTGTCAGTCAAACTTGTTCCACTGCATCCTGTTGATGCTTGATCAGAATGGGGTGTAGGAAGTTTGGAGGTCAAATCAACATGCTGGGTCATTGTCGTGTTCCTCAGCATTTTCCTGATTGTTTGATGTTTTTTCCATGTGGTGGGGTGCATTTTCCTGCAGGGGTAGACCAGTAACATTTGGGATTTCCATTTGCATGAGGGAGTGTGCTTGTTGTGGGACAATGTTTATTTGGGTGTCTAAGTCTCATCAACACGGATGTGAAAATCCAAGGTTTTCCATCAGAACAGCACATAGTACCAATATGATCAATGTTATTCACTTCACCTGTCAGTGGTCATCATGTTGTGGCTGATCGGTGTATATCAGCGTTAATAACGACATGGTTTGTTCAGCCAAGCAGCTCCAACTCCATTTTTCAAAATACTGTCTGCAGCACATGCAGCAGAGAACATATCAGAGCTGAGCAGACAATAGTGCTGCTTGAGCCTTTTCTTTACGTTAAGCTGCTGTTTCGTCAAACACATTAGTGGAAACTTAATAAACAATGATCCCATCCCTTTTTTCTTTGTAATATAACCCTAACATACTAAATAAAGAACACTGACCAATATTTTAACATCAGGATTGTGTTAAAAAAAATCAGTATTGGCCCAAAGCTTCCAGTATCAGTCGACTTTAAATTAAAGTATGCAAAACAGTTTGAGTAACTTCACTGCTGTTTTGGACACTTACCAACCACCAAAAACTTTCTGTTAAGAGCACGAACATATGATAAAGCGAGAAAATGGTGGAAACACTGTAACCACTGCTGCCCTACAGCAGGAAGTCAATCAGTCAGCAAACCCCGATCCCAGCACAAGCAGCAAAAGCAGAATTAATCACATGGAATAAAGTCAGGTCTGCATTTTCTGTTTTTCATTTTTCAAAACGACACAAAGAAAACCAGACCGGCAGCGATGATTAAGCGCACTGTATCTAACACCTAATAAGTCTGAGATCTGATATATGGTTGAAAGAGAGGGCGGACTGAGCGCTTTAACAAACAGCTGCTGGCATAGAATCACAAAAGAGGAGAATGATGCCAGGAGGCTGCGGACGCATGATATCTGTTATCGTTGGTGAAGTGTTCAGCCATGACAACCATGATGCCCCTCTTCTCTCCTGTTTAATGGTACACTTGTATCAGTTCTCTCTGCCCTCTGGCGGCACAACAGCTGCCCCTGTCAGAAACTGATTTATGGCTTAATTCTACTGTCAGTGATGCATATTTGAAATACACTCTTCTTATTAAGGGAGCCGGAGAGCAGACATTTAATTGCTTTTGATTGCAGTGTAATTAAATCTTGAAAAACTGCAACATGTTACTATGCAAACATAAATCCACACTGACTTCTCAGATACAGCAAATATGAACAGAAAACAGATCACACAAAATGATCCAGCATTCATGATTGCATTTGGTTAAGAAGCCACACATGTACTCTGTAATCTGTTTCGTACACATGAACACCCTCCGACCTTTGCACTTTGTTACTCCCGAATGTTAATTCTGAAAGGGACAATAAAGTCCCATAACAGCTGTTCTCTGCTCATTTGTCCGCTGACTTGGACGCAATCTGCTGCCTGCTCAGTTTGACTCCAGGAGTGTATGTGTTCTTGTGTTGCTCATGTTGTGGGGACAAATCAGTTTACACAGTCACAACTACCGTCTCTTTTAGTTCCCAAAAATTTAAATAGAATCCTAGTATAATGGTTTAGGTTTGGGGTATGGCTAAGTTTAGAGTTAATAAAGGACTAGCTGGTGTTTAAAATTGTAACGTCCTCTGTGTGTGAGTGCAAAGTCATAGTCAAAGTCAAACCTTTCAAAAGTATCAAAGGTTTTATAAAATTTACTCAAATTTCATCTTATGGCTCTCTTTCATGCAGCACCAACACGATGAATTCAATACTGACATTGAGGAAAACAAGAAACTCAATGAAAATTTTTATTTAACTATTTAAACAAAGTTATTTTAAAGACTCTTTCTAGTGAAACTGAGTGTTTGTGTGTCCATATGGTGTTTTTTATTCGCTGGAATACATATCATGAGTGAAACAAGAAGTAAACACCATGGCTGAACATTTCCACCTTGAAACTGCAGCTCATCATCTCAAAAACACAGATTCAGACAGCTGGGAGTTTTATATGTAGCAACCCTAAGAAACCAATCCTGTCAACATGCAGGGTGAGACTTTCTATATCATTATTTTTCTTCAATTCGGTTTTCAGTTTGAACATGCATGGCCGAGTTAGTCCAATATATGCCACTGTGAAGCGTAAAGCAGTTTTACATTATTCGAGCAGAGCTGGTGTGCTCCAGCTGCAACAAACAGGGAGGTGTGAGGACAGAGAGGGATGCAGGGGCTTCATAGATCTGCATATTGTGGAGGAAGCAACAGTGTAGAGATTCACTGAAGACATTTTAAGGCAGAAAGGGATCACTTTCATGGAGAAAAATATTTTAGATATGTAACTTTGATACGCAAAGATGAGTTTTTAGGGGTTAAATCAATGAACAGAGAGGGACAGGTGAAGTGAATAACATTGATCATATTGGTACTATGTGGTGTTCTGTTAGGAAACTCTGGATTTTGGCATCTGTGTTGATGAGACTTAGACACCCAAATAAACATTGTCCCACAACAAACACACTCCCTCATGCAAATGGAAATCTCAAATGTCGCTAGCCTACCCCTGCAGGAAAATGCACCACATGGTAAAAACATCAAACAATCAGGAACATGTTGAGGAACATGACAATGGCCCAACATGTTGATTTGACCTCCAAACTTCCTACACCCCATTGTGATCAAGCATCAAAGGGATGTAGTGAAACAAGTTTGATTGACAGAGGCCCCACTGCACAAGCCAGAGTACCCAAAGGGTCCAGTGCCAACGTCCTGGTTCCAGACCCCATAGGACACCCTGAGAGGTCCTCTTGTCCATGCCCAATGGTTCAGAGCATTTTTGAGCACACAAGGGGGACCAACGCAATATTAGGCAGGTGGTCATAATATTATGCCTGATCGGTGTATAGTCATATATACATGAACCTAAGGGACGTGCAACAAAACCCTGATCTGGATGATGGACTGGCTCATTGGAATCTAGAATTCTAGGTCAGCTAAAGGCCGGCACACACTACACGATAATCGGGCCGATTTTGTCCCGATCTCCCCCTTACGATCAAAGCCAGCAAAGGCCCGATTGTCGGATGTTTGCAAACGACATCGGGCCCGATTTTCCTGTGGTGTGGGGTGTTTTAAGAGTGATTTTGTCTGTTCCAATCCGCTCGGAAGGTCTCGGAAGGAGAGATCGTAGATAATGAACATGTTTAATATTTGCGACTAGAAATCCTGTAGTGTGTGGGGTCCTCTGAGAGGAGCCGAGCACACGCAACGTGTAATGTCACGTGTACCAGATTTAAGCCAATCAAAACGCGAGCTGACTGACAGAAGAGGAAGTAAAAACAAACAAATAGAGTTACCGTCGCTAAAAAAATAATCAGATTAATCATGATGACGGATTAATCCGCACTAACGCGTCAATTTTAACAGCCCTAAAAAAATCTCTGCCCCTCGGCTCAGAGATCTGGATAGTCTGATGAAAAAACAGCTTCAATTCTAGTAACGCGCTGCATTTTTTGGCAGCAACGGTAACAACGTTATAATGATGGGAAGAGTAATCAGTTAGATTACTGGTTACTGAAAAAGGAACGTCGTTAGTAACATCGTTATTTATAGTACCGTTATTCCTATCATGTTTTTACACTAAAGTCACGTTTGACTACACGAGATTTGGAATACTGAGCGTGAAGAACCTGATAGTCTGCTGAAGAATCAGTTTAGAATCTTATAGTGTGTGGTGTGCTCTGTAGTGAACACCACACTATAAGATCAGAAGTGAGAAATCTTGTGCGATCTGTCTTTTGTTATCTTCAAGTGTGTGGTCTCTAAATCTATGAAGTTTTGAAAAATCCTGTAGTGTGTGCCAGCCTTTAGCGTCTGAGCAACACTGGAGAACACAGGTAACTGTTCAGGGATTTAAAAAATAACACTGAGTCATGGAAACAGCCGCAGTCCAACAAAGCAGCTTTCACTTCACTTGAACAGGATGTACATTAGCATTCATAACACTCAAACGCCTACATACGCTCAAAAATACACAACACCTAAAATAAACATGCATTGCCTGTCATAAATGTTAATTCCACCTGTTGATAAAGGGTTAGTTTGTCACTTTCAATTTCAGTTTGTCATCATTTTAAACGTTCTGTTGCAATATTTGGTTTAGAATCTGTTTTTGCTCTAGTTAAGTTCAAATTTGATTTCATTTTCAGTAAATTATTGCATTAATGTTGCTATACTCCATTATTGCAAGCAATTTGTTACACATAAATTAGCCATCAGAATGAAACACGGGACGAGACAGTACTGACAAATCTGGGAGAACACTCATGTGTAAAACCTCCACAAATACTCTCGCACGTACTGTACTGTGTATACAGTACACAAAGCCACATGTAGAATGTAAGATGAAGGAACGTAGGATCCAGCTAGCATTTCCCTGCTACGCTACTGACATCTGACATCTGATGATCATTTCAAAGGCCAACTGCAGCGGCACAGACACGAAACAGACAGACCTGAAACAGACATAAAGCTTTTCCATATCAGTTGGGTGTCAGATGAGACAGGAAAATAAGACTTGCCTTCTGTGAGATTTTTTTTTCAGAAGCTGTCAGTTTTTAAAAGTTTCTTGAAGATCCATCAAACAGTGATATTTCAGTTTTGTTGTTTTGGGCGGGGGGGGGGTTTGCAAACAGATTGTTTTTCCTTCCCACTTTGTATTTAGTTTGCTGTAATTATTTCTGTGTTTGTCGAGAAAAGGAGTCCACTGTCACATCAACCTGTGTCTTAAAAGGCTACAACAGTGGCTCAGCTTGTATTTGATTTTATTCAGATTTAACATTTTGTTTCTATTATTGGATCCTCAGTGTTTTCTCCTATGAACTCCAAAAGCAAAGCAAACCAAACCACACAAAAGGGATAAAAAAAAAAACATGTACAGGAACTATGATTGCTCTTTTAGATACCCAATGTGGGAGGAATGTTGGGCATAGATGCTGCATATTTATGCTCTATGTATAACCTCATTTAGTACACATAAATACTGCTGGGAAGGATCTCCTTTTGCCTCCACACCAGGAAGACTGTGAAGCAGTCGAAACAGGTGCCAGAAATCCTCTACAGGGATTTTGGTTCATGTTGGTTTGATAGCATCATACAGTTCCCTGCATGAAATGTCAGTGATGCATTCAAGCTGTGAAAATCCTATCCCACTTTATCCTGAAGATGCTCTATCCAGTTGAGGTCTTGGCCCTGTATAAAGAACTAATGCCCTTGTCATGTTCTTGGAATCACTCCATGTCTGGCACCATGGTGCAGTTTCCCTCGGCAAGTATTTATTGGTTAAAAAATAAACTGGTACTGAATCGATGCATTTACATTCAGATGATGCTAGGCTGCTAATGGCGGTCATGCTGAGAAATCATTGTTATACCACCAATTTCAGCCTACGCAAGGCAGGATGGCTGCATAAATCCATGCTGTGTGCATCAGTTTGTGCCACTGGTTGCAACAAAACCAAACACAGCTTCTTCAGTCATTCAGTTTTTGGTTTTACCTTCTACCTGCTGTCCAGTCGATGCACCCCAGAGTTCAACAAGATGCGTGTCATCAGATGCTACGCTATATATTATTGTCTAACATCTGTTAGCTTGAATAAGTCCTGACATTGTTTTTTCTTCACAGAAGTGTTGCAGAAGGGTGTATTTTGTTGCTGCTGCTGTTTCAGTAGAATAGGTGTCGAACAATTGGTGTTTTCCATGTGGACACAACAGTCTTGTTGACATAGTTAATGTCTACATGTGTGCAACCCTGTCTTCAAAACGTGTTTATATGCTACTAATTTGTTTCGTAAGAGACATAATTTTTTCCTAGTTCATGTCCGGTTGTGTAATGAAATGACACAGGAGTCTAACGCTGGGGTTCGCATCGTTTAAGCAAGAAATCAACTCTGATATAAACAACCTAATACAATGTTTGTTCCATATGCCCCAAAGAAGCATACCAGCAGCAGATGATATGCCACAGATAAACTGAGGAAAAAAAAGTAATAATAAACATTTTAGGATGTGACAGTGCTATGGTTTTGTTAAGTTTATGCTCAAAAACTTGGCAGGGTTTAGGGAAAGATTGTGGTTTGGAATCAAATGAGGGCCTACATCATCATGATTACAATAATAAATGCCCAGTTGAGGTAATGGAAGAAGCAATGTCTGAAAATGGAAACAAACAGTGATTTACAATGATGAAGTCCAATATTCTGTCAGCCTGTCCATCCATCCCAATCTCCATTAGTCACTATACTGAAAAGAACACACACAGTGAGACTGGAAAGACTGGACTGGCTCCTCCCAGTAGGAAAATCAAATCTTCCTACCAGCGCTTCTGCAGCTCACCATGTATGTCCTTTGTTTCGTCTCATCAAAAATGCAATATAAAACTAATTATCTAGTTAGATCAAGTCCCCTGCTATTCTCCTGAATCTGCATTCACCCTGCATTGAACCATGTCATGAGACTATTGATAAAAGTTAACCCAGCACCATTCACAGAGGCTCCATCCAAAATCAAATAAAAACATAATTACAGGTTTATTGAGAAAACCTTTCTCTCTTTTTTTTGTTTGACCTCTCCCTGTCTCTCATCTGTGCATCCTGTTTCTCTGTCTATGAAGGGATGATATCCTGTCATTCAGATTTAGGTCACTTTATATTAATGTTCCTTTCAACTTCAGTCAAAAATACCCACAACAGTGACAGAGAGAAACACTGTACAAAAAATGCTATTTGTTATTCATGCAAGATTGAACAGAACATCAAGTGACATAATGCAAAACGATAAACTAATAAACAAAAGATGTAATCTAAAGGATTTAACTGTAGCCTATAAACTGTGACAATTCACCTGATGGTAGTGAAGTAAAGTCCATAGTGTGACTTTGTGTTAGATCCAGATCAGTCCTGTCTCCATGTTAGGGATCATTAATAATTAGAAGCATTTAAGCATTCCACATGCATAAATGTGCACCATTTTTTTTCATTTTAGGGATGGTAATGTAGATCCTGCTGCTTTTTGATGTGCAATAAACTCAGTGGCAAAGACTCAGTTCTGTAGTTCAAATTATAATACATTACATATAAAACATTACTGAGTCCAACCCAGTAAGATGGCCTTTTGCAACTTTTCTGCAACTTTTGCAGAAAAGTTATCAAGAGTGCTCATTCAATTTAGATGCCATCAGACTAACGAAAAGGACTGCATGTCTGAAAGGAGCTTTAAGTAAGATGGGTTAAGGTCAATGACATTAAATTAAATTCGCATCCCTATAAAAATGCTGGTTCACTGAAGCCAAACAGCATCTGACCAGAGTTCAAACCAAGTCTGATCGACCACTGACACAAGCTTAACCCACATCAAATGTGTCAGTCTGAGCAAAGTTTTTATCCTGGCTCCTTCTTCTCAGTCTCTTTATTGTTTGTGTCTCATGGTCTCAAAACGTCCCTCTCTTCATTGAGCTCCCTCTCTCTCTGTAGTTTGAGATGGTATTCTGAACATCTTAATTAAGTCTGAAAGTGGAAAGTGTGGAGAGGAACTGCAGAAAACAGTAAAGGGCACATTTTCTAGTGCTAAACATAAAGATAAAAAGATAATTTTTTCAAAAGTCCCCAACATGTTGCAGTGAGGCACCTGAATGTTTGATGTGTATACATACCGACATTCACATCCGGATTCATTCATATTGTTAACATTCATGCGCTCCACATGATACATTAGTCAGGAAATTAAGTGGAACAGTCATAATGGCTCAGTAGCATTTGTTAGTTTTCACATTCCTCATCACCGCTCCCTCCTCTCTGGTGTTCCTCGGGCAGATCACTAATGGTTTTTCTTTGATAAACATTATTAATATGGCTCATGAATTAACATTCATAGTGGCCCACTTTCTCCTCCTCATCTTCCTCTCTATCTCGGGTTTTAAAGTGAATCTCCAAATTGTGACTTTGAAGTTTAACAAGCTGTGCTCGTAAATATGTCGCTGAAATTTAGCAGTACATAATGCCCTCAAAGTCACATTGTGGAGATCATGCGACACCAAACAAAGAAGAAAATATCTGTATTATCTTTGATAAAGTCAGAAGTTAACTATTAATCCTAAGGGGCTATTTCGTAAGAAACATCCAATCAGCAAGCGTAAAACTATGTTACATGAGCTACCAGTGACATATGGAACCTAAATACAAGATTTTCTAGAAAACTAATATCAAAAGCTTTAACAAGTTGTCCAGTTACACAGCAAAATGCAAGACTTGTCCAAGAATGCTAGAAGAATGCATAATGGCATTTATTGGTGGCTTCTAAAACTCTTACAACCCACTGTTAAAGATATAAATCTATGTCATTAAGTAACAATGTTACAGTTTATATTTAGCTAGGCTTAGGGCACAGAAGGATCGTGGTTTGATCTTAAATAAGTACTTTGTTATTGTTAGAACAAATACTATGGTTTGGGTTAAAATTAAATCTAGGGCAGCTTTGTTGTTATGGCTACAATAATGAATAAGGTTAAGGTTAGTGAATGAAAAGCCTCCCATGTTTTCGTCTAGTTTTGTTAACCCATCCATCCACCCCAACTGTCAGCACAGTCTCACACCATGTTGGTCCACAGCACAAAATGAATTTACATATTAAAACTGTGAGATAGAATTTTTTTTTGGCCTATTTTTTTATATTACACATACATTTCATATCATGTGAAGTTTCTTTGTTTTGCACAACAACCAAAAAAACACCAACCAAGTCGCTTTTGTTTATTCCACAAAACTATTTGTTTAGGTTTAGGAAGAGATCATTATTTGTCTTAAAGTACAATCCTGCAGCTGTTTCTTACTTTTTATTTACTGTGTCACTTCTGCTTTTGTTTATCCGTCTCGACCACTAAAGTTTAGAAAGAGAAGATGGTTTTGGCATAAAACATACCCATGAAACTCCTCTTCCCTCTCTGTTTACTTTTCCTTTTTACTCACTGTTTTCTGTCATTTTTAGTCACTGTTTGCACAGAAATACTCGATTAGGTCTTTAAAAAGTCATTGTTTGGGTTAAAACATCTCCGTGGAAATGCTAAACACAAAGCTCTTGTTGTTTTTGAGGTTGCTAGGATGACTCCTGCCATAAACCCCTAAAAGACGTAAGAATCTGAATGAAATGTATATGTTTTGTGCTCCGGTTCAACGTAGTTATTATACATTTTGGTGTGACATTGGGCTGCTACAACCTTCCTTTGCAGACTTTAGTACTGCAGTATTGTCACCTGTCCTCCCACTCTGCTTCGTTATTGAGGCCATTTGAGGACTTGGTCACTTAAACATAAATACATAGATTTTTAGTACATTCACTGAAATGTCTGATTCTGTCATTCATCTTGGGAGGACAGCCTCGACTTCAAACGCCTCCACGTAAAGAAGAAGAAAGAATTGCACATAATTTAACAGCATCCTTGTGTCTGTTCTCTGAGTATGATGGGAAATACTGGAGCTCGTACAGAAACTACTTTCAGTGATATGAATATGACAGGCTGGTGTGAATTTAATGACAGGCATCAAAAGAATAGGAAGAAGGGAAGGGATGTATCTTTAGCTATTAAATCTTTATTCAGTTCCTCCATGCTGTGCAGCTCTAACAGTCTTTGCTCAGTCAAAAGTTTTTTTCTCCTCCTGAAATAGTACCAGAACTTCGTCTAGCAGAAGGTGATGGATTGTACAGGCGTGTTTAGATAGACTTGTGCTCATGTTACAGTGAGGTTGGTGGGACTCTTCGGTGTAAATCCAGTAGACACAGGGGCTAATAATAACACTGCCTAGATGCCTAATGTTGGCATTTCTCCAGCTGTCACAACTGCTGTCATTCCATTGTTTTGTTGTCTTGCTGCCTTTCCTCACATGGGTGATCCCCTCTGTGATCACAAACTGCTTTCAAAATCCGATCAGGTAGAGTTCGCGTTCGCAATGAATATTCATCACAACATTGAAGTGCAACTCCTAACTGTCACCTTTTATGCTGATTTTTGGCAGCTGTCTCAACATAAAAGACTGTCTTTGAAATCTATCTTTTGATTATCAGAGTCTGGTCCCTTGTATGACTGAGGGGTGGCTGCAAAAAGTGTGTAGTTTAAGTGTGCAGTTGTGTCCATTATGTTGCACAAAGGCTGATTTGAATTGATACTGCTTACAATGGATTCTAATAGCAGCATTCATAGAGAAAAATGTACACTTAAAGTCATTTACTGCCTGCCGGTCTTTTATAACAGTATAAAATTATACTTTTCAAAGCAAAGTTTTTGTATTTTTTTTAATCCAAGAACCAATTCTTGCTACAGACGGGTGTTTCTTTGAAAATTATATACGTTTTTGAGGCTGGTGCTAGTGGACAGGCCCATTAATGATGTTCAAATGCTTTTAACCATGGTAAAAATGAGATTCCTTTGTGTAAAAGGGAAATAAACAAATTCTTTTTCAGTGTAATAACAAACACACATTTGATGTACTGTAGTTCCGTTTATAGCATGTTAATTAAACAAGCTCATTCTTTTATATCCATAGTCATGTCAAAGTCAACACAATGTATAATTTTCTCCCCTGATATTCATGTTCTGAGAAACTATCCTGTTTTGTCTCTGTTACTGTTGTGTATCTCTTTTTGTTGCCTCTAATCATAGCTGTGATTTAAAGGGGGAATAACTAGTTTAAGAGGGAAATACCTGGTGTTACTTTGATTACCTGAATCCTCAGTGATTTGAAGGTGCTGTGTCTTTAAATAGTTCTTGCACTTATAAAAAAAAAAACACCGCTTTGATTTAAACCAGAGAAGAGAAGTTATCTGCTACAAATATCTGACAATACATATACTCTGTCAGCTTCTGAGAATTACATTTGTAGTGGTGGTAGAAAAGATGGGAGTGCAGATGGAATACAGGAACTGAGAGAAAAACAGATTAACCTTAGATGGAGGCTGAGGTGGGAAAAAAGATGAGGAGACAAATTAAGACAGAGAGTGGGGAACTGAGGAATGCAGAGAAGCATTATGCTTCCCTTTTTACTCAGGGGAACCAATGAATAATTGATAAAGAAAAGGATTAATGTAAGGGGGGTGATAAGGTGTATTTCCTCAGCATATAATATGCAAAATTAAATTAAAGTTTAAATTGTACACGTTGATACACCACTCATTAAAAAACTGCAGTGTGGGTAAATATTTGCCTTAAATTATACAGAAGAGAGAGAGGGCTTTTTTAAAACTCCAAGTTCACTTTTAGCTATTTTTAAGTGTCTGACTTGAAAACTTGAAAAAAATTTTGTTTCCTGATTCACTGAGAAATGATTTTACATCAACACTAGCTTTGTGGGACTGCTTAGGTTTATTGTGTTCACTGAAAGTCCACATGGAACTGTGCAGTGATTGTAAAGGGCCCATATGGTGAAAATCCATTTTTACTGTCTTGTAGTTGTTTTAAACTGGACGTGTAAAATAAAAGCTAAGCTATTAACACATTTACTTTAAACCACCCCTGCTGGGGGACGTTCTGAAACGATGGAAACTGTAATACCAATTTGACATCCAAAAAAGCCGGGACTGAGTGAGTTAATGTGTTTACAAGTCACTGGCTGTGCTTCAGTGAAACTTAGCTTGGCCAGTGTTTACATCTGTTTGCTTCTCTCCTACTCTCTGTGCTCACATGAACTGCATTGTATTACAGCCAATAAATCTGTTGTCATTCACATATTGTTCTGTTTCTGTTGTCAGACAAGAGAGTTTGGCATGAAATAGGGACTGAAACACAGCCAGTTAAGACTTAAAGTGAACTGACTGCCACTTCATAGTCATTTCCAATCTGTGGCTCTGCATCACTAAAATATGGATTTTGTAACAACATTGTCTGATAAACTCATAATATACATAACTTTATTTACAACAGTTATGCTGGAAATTCATTTATATTTTAGTGTAAAATGATAGTCTATCAAAGTCACATCTATTTTGGTTCCCTTGTGGTCAAACTCCATGCTGTCAATCAAAGATACAGAGAGAGTTTTCTTCCTGAAGAGGGCGTGGACAGCAGCAGCTCAGTGGTTTTCCTGCAGAAACTGAAGCAGTCTGTTTTAGAACGGAGTAAAACCAAGCCAAGGAGTTTAAGTATCTCTGTGTCTTTTTCATGAGTGATGGGAAAATGGAGAGCGAGATGGACAGATTGATGGGTGCAACGTCAGCAGTAATGTAGGTGCCATACCAGACTCTTGATTTGCCAGTCAATTTACATTCCAAACCTCACATATGGTCATGAGCTTTGTGACCAAAAGAATGAGATTGCGGGAACAGGAGGTCAAAATTAGCTTCCTTTGAAGGGTGGCTATTCTCGGCCTTAGAAATAGGATGAAAAGCCTGGAAAATAAGAGGAAGCTTGAAGTAGAGTCACTGTAGCTTTACATTTAAAGTAGTTAGCTGCGGTGGTTTGGGCATCTGATTAGGATGCCTCCTATTTGACTTTCCAAGATAGACCCAGAAGTCTCCGAAACTCATTTGGCTCAGGATCCCCCTGGAAGAACTGGAAAGCATTGCTGGGGAGAGGGAATGGCCTGCTTCACCTGCTGTCTCCAAGACCAAACCCCAGATAAGGGAAGAAAATCGATGAATAAAACTAAGGCTTATACACTCCTGGTAAAATGGTCCATCTTTGCAGTATTTTGAGCAAATCATTCCAGGGAAAAAGTATGCTGAAAAGTATATGCGACCTTTATTACAGCAGCCAACCCGCATTATAACTACAACTTCTGCTTTCATCACATAGACCAAATTTCACATTTGCAATCACTGAAAAAGGAGCAATTGTAAAATGGCGAATACATTGTTCTGAGCGTCACAAACTCTGTGAAATGACTGTGTATTATCATAGGTCTCGGATATTTCTGCTCTCAGTCAGCTCAAGTGAACTGCATGGGGGTGCCAAAAATACAGAAGCATGAGAAAGCTGATGGAAGCATAACGTTCATTATAGTCACAGGTATGCCTGAGAATGTGTCTTTGACTCTTATTTTTTTTTCAGATTCATATTCTGGTCATTTTAAATAGATCCATTTGCCAGTAGGGACTGCAAATCTCTCCCCACTGCAAAGAGAGTGATCAGGACTGACAACAACACAATGCTTCTTTATCCTCTTTTATCCTGTTACCATTTTAGCTTGATGCATCAGAAACTCAGTGTCATGGAAATTAGTCATGAAAACATTAGATACATGTCTTGAAAATGGCGAAGAACTGACACTGATCATTTATGTAGGAAACTCCTGATCCCAATTCAGGCCCCAAAATAAGATCCAAATGCTGTTTTGGGGTGTATTGTACAGTGTTTCATATGGCTTTATATAGCATTTTATTGCAGTGTTAAAGACTAGCGTTCCACAAGAAAAGATGACGCAAGTGTTGTAAGTCGGGTGTGACGTTGTACATGTTTTGATGGCATTGAGTCATTAAAATTCCACAATCACCACAAGAACCATAAAGCTTCGGATGACTGTAATCAATTAAAATATACTGCAGCCCTTCAGCTCTTTGACTGAGAGAATGTAAATGCTGTAGAGTTGACTGCATTGGCCAAGTTTAAAGACAACTCAAGGCAGAGTCCATTGTGTTTTTTTGGGTAAATCATCCTCTTATATGTTAGAAAAGTTTTGAAACATAGGTGAGAACATTGTTTAGTGTGCTTCTGTGTGTGCGTTTTATCAGTGCCTATAGGATTCAGTATCTCACTGTAGAATTGCACATTTTCGGTTCATTGTGTGGCTTCATTCACAGAGTGACTGAGTGACAGAACTGGCAGGGAAGCGCTGACACTGTGTGTGAAAAATGACTTGTAATGGACTATTACTGCACAAGAACTCCTCATCTCCAGCAGTCTGCCTCTGGGATCTTCAGCGGGAATACAAAATACTTAGCGAGAGGGAGAGTCGGGCTGAGATGGATTGACTGGCAGAAGGTGGTGAAAGATGCTGAGAATCTGAGTTGGACAAAAAAGTGCCACAGAGATGAGGTGTGAGAGAGTCCGAGGTTTCACTTTGCCTTTAAAAGGGAAGAAAGAACTGCTCGACTCTGGGTCCAGCGCATGAAGATAATTCTAAGGTTTATTTACCACCATGTTCACCCCTTTCTAATGGCAGAGGAATAAAAAGTTTTCTCCTCCTGGTGAAATTTTTAAATTCTTTTTAAAAATCATTTGATACTTTCAAAGAGCATACAGCTTGGAAAAAAGTAAACTCTAGTAAATATCAAAACTACTCTCAGGAACTTTTTTAGTTCAGATTTTTCTTTTTGCCAACATACACAAAGTTATGGCAATTCAATGGTATGAAATGACTTAGATCTTGGATTTTTCAGTTTCTTGGCACAGTCCAAAGAAGTGGTTTCTTGGGTTATTGACTCATTGTAACAAACAGATGCTGTGAACTGACTTTTGATGGGATACATTTAGAGCAAGAGGTTAAAAGTACAACAGTCCCACAAGTTATTTTCAATTTATCCACTCAACTCTGTCATGAAAGTGACCATTTATAGCAAATGGTTTTACAGCATGATTTTATAGGAAATGCATGGACTCCCAGGGTATTTTGGTTTAGAGTTTTCGCTATGAACTTTGTGACAATCTTTCAACCTCATGTATCCATTTTTTTCTTGGTTTGTGCTGTCCTCTTCCATTTCCCTGGCTGCCAGATTTTTACATCATCTGCCGTCTTTTATCCAGTCATCCCCTTCAGTATGAAAACCTCTAACTCTTCACGGCCCATTTGCCAGATTACCTTTACTAGTTCCGTATTCCAGCCTTTTTTTTTCAAGTCTATATTCATCATCCTTTTCCTGGTTTTTGCATCAGTGTGCTCCCGGTAAGTCTGCCTCAGTTGTTTTTAGGATTTTTTTCCATCCTTTCGGTCTTCAAATTGGCCTCCACGTCCGACTCTGCCTCACGTTGCTCCCTGTGTTTTGTTTGCCTGCTTGGTTTGTGGTTTCTTGTTGCTTTTAACCTTAAGTAAGGTTTGTTGTTTGTTTTTTAACCTGCCTTTGGTGCATTTGGATCCTTTAATTAAAAGAAGAGCAGTTGCAAGAGAAAAAAATGGATCAACTGTGGTCATGTCGGTGAACCAGTCCACTGCTTTGTTCCAGACTGAAGTATCACAATAGCTATGTAATGGATTGCTCTGAAATTGTGCAATCTAATGACATTTGATCCTGACTTTTCCTTTCGTCTCACCAGTAGGTTAAAAAATTAAATTTTATCCTAAAATGTCTCAACATCTCGATGGATTTGTACAAACCTTAAAATCAGACATTCATGGTTCTCTGACTTTAGTTGTCCTTGACTTCTTCCTTAGCACCCATAAACCTTTCTTTTTTCTGGTTAGCAAATGGATGCCTCGGCATCAAGACATTCATGTTCCCCTAAAAATATACTATAATAACTTTCGTCATTTGGATCTTTCACCTAATGTTATGAGGCACATTTGTTTGTTGATTTGGTTTATGGCTAAATACCAAAATACAAAACTAATGTCATTCATGCGTACTTTGTGTTCAATGCTAATTACCAAACGTTAGCATGCTAACAAACTAAAATCAAAGTATATCAGCACATGAGATGTGCCACTGTGAGCTTGTTCCCCTGTTAGTCAACCATTTATTTAAGTACAGTCTCAAATTATTACAAGCGTAGTTATAGAAGTATCTGAACTGGATCTGTGTCTATGGGTGATGCTTGTTGATTTTAAATCACCTGTGATGTTTATTCTCCTAGAAATTACATTCAAACATGACAAAACTGTTTTATGCTGTTGTGCCAACTAAATTGCTGGCTTGATTATCTCACAGATGCCATTTTTTTTAAATGTCTGCTGCAAACTATACCAAAATCACCAGGAGTGTATATAAACTTGCATAACTTTCACACCAGCCCCAGTTTTCGGCTGTGGTTTTGGTTATGTGTAGATAAACAAGTTGTGCTTCAAATCATGGGATTTTTTCTGTATTGAACAAGAACAAATCCTTTTGCCATCCTTTGTCAAGTTCTGCTGTGAACAAAAAAAGTCTACGAACTCAGTAAGCAGTTTCTTGTTGTCTGTGAATATGTCAACAGTATGTTCATTATCAAGATATTTACAACTTGCGGAATATGTAAATCACATTTTCTCATGAACAAAATAGAAATCATGATCCAGTCACACCCGTGTCTTTCCAAAGGTATTCACTGTTGCATATTAACTGTATATTAACATAGTTTCTCGGATCCTACAAGTGTTCCTGATCACTGACTGAAATCTCGGTGTGACTAATGTAAAAACTGAAAATAGAAGTGGTTTTGGGTAAGGCAAACATGTTACAACCGACACACAGGCCTGTCTGGAAACTGATATTTAAAAAAATGTAAATAATAATTTTAAAAAAATAAGGAGCCCTGTGGAGTTTTTTGTGAGAAAGCCCCACTGTGTTCATGCCATCAAGGACAGGTTTGCTGGGAATTCCTCCCTGAGAAAAAGTAATTAAAAGTTTACAGCATAAATCTGTTGTATTGTTCCATCCAGAATAGTACGGTGCTTCTGTGTTGAGGATAGTCCTAAAAGCAAACTTTGCAAAAGCAATTTATGGAACTGCCACACTGATCCACCTTGATCTTTAAACCCTGTGGTTTTAGGAATGTGGTTGCTAAGAATTGCATGTTTAAGATAAATGCGACTTCAGTGTACTGTCCAAACATTTTCCACTGAAGTCCTGGGAGAATTAAAGAGAGAAGATAGTGACACTATTGTTTGTACTGTTCAAGAGAAGAGAGAGTATACTTGTATTACTTATGTTGCACATGCATAAGTCTTATCACACAGTAAGGTTTGAGGGCTTAATTCCTTTTTATGGACAAATAGCAAGTCCTCTAATTAAATTTTAGTATAATTTTAAGGTTTGTGAAGGATAAGGTGAGTAGTAGTCTCCAGGAAAGTCAATAAAATGTCCTCTGAAGTGATGGAAATGCAACTTTTTTCTGTGTGTGTGAATGTGTGCATTGAGAAGGAAAGTTGGAAGTTGAAGGCAGGAATAATAAAAAAGACCCAGACCACCTCTCCGGTGCTTGAAGTGAGCATCTTCTGTTTGGCTGCTCAGCTTAATGCAACTTTAAAAGCTCTCCAAGAAAGAGCACATGATATTTCACATCTGAATTGCACCTCTCTAAAAAGCGCTCTTGAACAAAGATTTGCTTGTGCCACAAAAACACTCTGTTTCCACCTTCTACAAGCAAAGCCAAAATGATCACATACTCAGGAATGTGATAGAAAGTGATCAAAGAGCCTTTCCGGAAAATGCATCTGGCTCGCTGTGTCCTGTCTGGACACCACCCAGCAACAATGAAGGCTTCTGATGAGGACTTATCACACTGTTTGTTTTTTCGCTGACAGGCTCAATCTATTCTACTCATTTTTCTTTTTTGTTTGTTTGGCATTCTTTCACTACTTTGAAATTACTGCCTAGCTTTCCCCTTGTTCAACAATCCTATGCACACATACACTGATCAGGCATAACATTATGACCCCTGCCTAATATTGTGTTGGTCCCCCTTATGTGCTCAAAAATGCTCTGAACCATTCATGAAAGGACAAGAGGACCTCTCAGGGTGTCCTATGGGGTCTGGAACCAGGACGTTGGCACTGGATCCTTTGGGTACTCTGGCTTGTGCAGTGGGGCCTCTGTCAATCAAACTTGTTCCACTGCATCCTGTTGATGCTTGATCACAATGGGGTGTAGGAAGTTTGGAGGTCAAATCAACATGTTGGGCCATTGTCATGTTCCTCAACATGTTCCTGATTGTTTGATGTTTTCTCCATGTGGTGAGGTGCATTTACCTATGGGGATAGGACAGTGACATTTGGGATTTCCATTTGCATGAGGGAGTGTGCTTGTTCTGGGACAATGTTTATTTGGGTGTCTAAGTCTCATCAACACAGATCGCAAAATCCAAGGTTTTCCAGCAGAACAGCACATAGTACCAATATGATCAATGTTATCCACTTAACCTGTCAATGATCATAATGTTGTTGCTGATCGGTGTAGATGTAAAGTACATATCTGTGATCCTGCAAATGTTCAGTTTGAGCTCTGGCTGGCAGGTGTAGCTGCAACAAGATAAAGGCACCTCAAAAACATGATTTTAATAGTGGTGTATTTTGATCTGTTTGACGTCAGATAATCGATCAATACAAATTTCTAATCAGCGAGTGCTAATTAAAGCATGGTGGAGCCAGGACAAAAGTGTTAGAATTGCAGCTGCGTAATCTAATGCTTACACTTCACAGGGTTTCAGGCTGATTTAACCCTGTTTCAAACCCTTCTGACAATACTGGAGGGCCTTGAATCTTGGTCAGACCCGATATTCGGTTAAGATTCTTGGTAATGTGTGGGGTTTACAGATCCAGGCTTTAACATCCTGAACTGCTTGCTGACTCACCAGGGCTGCCCTGATAATATCAAACATGTTACGTGAGTTAAAAACTTGATGATTATAAGCAGAAGCCTGGCAGCGCTAAACATATTAGCTCTTAAGACACTAATATAGATATTTTTATAGACCTATATTTTTCCACTACACCAAAATTTGGTCCACATGACCATTATTTTACAAAATATCTCTGTAAACACGCGACAATGACCGCAAACGCTGTGACCAGCATGCCAGCCCAGTCTACCTCAACAATACATCAAACACCAGAAAACATGGTCATTTAATCATTTATGCAGACTTTAAACTGTGTATTCTGTGGACCAAGCAACATTAGGCACAACAACACATAAAGGGTTTTGCATGCTGGTAAAATGGGGCAGCAAAGACAATTTAAGTTGTAAATTTATAACGGCCAGTGTTAACCAAACATTAAGGCACCAATACAAAAATGCTGTTGTGGTTGTTTCAAGCATATGTTCTTTACACAAAGCAACAATGGGCACGTATGGATTAAGATGACACATCTGAATACATGTCAGTACAGGTTAGTCTCACTTAACCAGACCATTCTGTAGAACATAATGGTTTGGCTGCACTACAGTATCATTCAGCTATAAGGGAAAAAATGCTCTGGCTTGTTTGTATTTCAAGTTGTCGTAGGTGGAGCTAAGTGCAGAGCGCCATTTTGGTTGTTCCCTCAAAACGGTGACAAGTGGAACTGTTTTGTTAGAACATTTGCATGCAGGGAGACATGCACTGTGATTAAAATGGAAAATCCACCAGAGAAAACTAGCACGGCCGCCTTACTGCACGACTCAAATCCTTGGCAAAATTGAAAATTTCAGTGTGGTAGGTTGCTGCCTGGAGGTTGTTGTTGTTGTTTTCCGAAGTAAATTGGATTTTGAAAACAGTGACATGCAGATAGTGGATGAGAAAATGGCATCACCAGTTGTAGGATATTTTAATCCTGCAACCAGTGAGTCAGACCAGTAGATTGACATGTAAACCAGTTTTTAAAAATGCGGATTTGAGTGACCTAAAATGCCATTTGTGGACGGGAAATGTTCATGTTGCAAATTATCTGTGATAATGTGGTCAAGCCCTATAACGGATTCTCACCTCCAGTTCTTACTGAAGACAAGCTCTGCTAAACGCATTGTCCCAACCATTTTCTAAGTTTGATTGATTTAGCTTTCTGCTTTTGTTATTAGTGTTACAGCAAGTTATTGCACCAAATCTGTTTACATCTGTTTCCCCATGTGATCACCTGAGGTGGTGCACTGCTCCCTGATTGCTCAAGCGGAAAATAATGTTCTTTTTATTGTCGTTTTCAAATCTTGTGTCCACGCTGAGATTAAAAACAAGAACATCTGTCAGGTTTCTCCCTATGTGCGTGATGCAACCCAATTTTAAAATCAGTCAGGATTTTAAAACACCATTAGTGTGAGCCCAGCATTAGATATGCAATCTGACTGGACAATATTCTCATGTTCTCAAAGGTGTCCTTGTATGTATAGTGCTGCAATATTATATTGGTCTCAGACTGTCTCCAAACTCCCTATGTGAGCACTGAAAACCTTAAAAGTGTTTTGGTGCATGCAATCTTACCCACCTATTTTCCAAAATGAGGCTTTTTTGTGCCACTTTGTCTGCTAAGGTTTACTCATAGTCCACAGTCATGCATGCCATGTGACCTGGACTGTCTAAATTGCCCAAAGGTGTGATTTTTTCCATCCCTGTGTTAAAACTGTGTGCTGTCCATTTCCCTTTCACACAGAGTACACCTGAGATCGGCATCAGCCCCTGATTTCGAGTAACAGAATGGAAAATCAAGCCACAGAAAGCCAAAATTTCAACACCAATTTTGTGGATTTTTGTACTAGTGGTTTGTGTTGTCCATGAAAACTAAAACCATTTCAGTGCCATTCGCGGTGAGCAGCTTTCTCCTGCCTGAAACTGCCCCTCTGTGTTTTTAGGTGCCAGCTGCAGTTCGAATGAGATTCCTGATGGCAAACCCTCAGAGCATCCCACTGTCTGAGTGTTCAGTTTTTACCTGGCTGTTATCAAAAGCTCCTTACCCTGCCTGCATACTGCTTTCCTGACAACTGTACAAACAAAACAAGCACAGCATATATGGTGAGCATGCATTCACTTAAAGAAAGCACAAGTAATAATAATAAAAAAAATGTTATTTTAGTTTGCTTTTTGGTTGTTAGGATATTAAAAAAAGAATTATCTCTGCAGCAAACTAGGAATTTATTTAACAATCACCAACAATCTGTTTTCTGCGTTTATGTCACAGTTATTGCTGAAATACAATTGTGGCATAACATGACTCAGTATGTTCCTCTATCAATGTACTGTCTTTTATTATAACCCATACAAAATGAGACAATGTATTTACATTTTTTTTGCCATATGCCAGTAAAAATAATGAAAAAAACAGAACAGGCAAAACAGTCCCAAAAAAATCTATGTTACACATATTTGTTTTTTTCATATATGTAACAAATGTCCCATATGTTGGCAGAGGAGAGGGGAAGGTTTGTTCCTTTTCCCTCAAGGGAAAACTACAAGCAAAGGGAATTGTAACACTGCCTGGAGCAGGCATGTACTAATATCTTCTTATGTTGCTGTAAGCTGTAAATTTGAAGGCTCATTACCTTACAGTTTTTTGGAGGGAAGATCTTTCACTTTTGGTTTTGATGCTGTTTGTGTTTATTTCACATTTTTTCTCTTGGCCCATTGATCTGATATTTTCAGAGCAAGATGCTTGACTTGGATATGCAAGTGACATGAGTGACCACAAAAATAAAAAAAAAGACAGCACAGAACAGTACCAAGTTTTTGTGTTTCATCTACTGTACTTGTTGGGTTGCTTTAGACCTTCAGTGCATACTGAAGGTTTTGGTGTTATCTGGGGATCTTTTTTTAGCAGAAGGACTGATCAAGACAAATTTTTTAACATATCAGTATGAACATAAACCAAATCCTTTGTTTATGCCTGATGTCACCCTATTATTGTACATTTGAATTTTTTTTTTTCAGAATGCATCATTATCAATTGAGCACAGTAGTCATTTGACATTGGACACACAAAATGGGCCACAAGAATAACTATCACATTTGCCACTAAGATAAATATCATTGTTCTAGTTGATCCTGGCTTTCATTTAACACATAACTTCTGACTGGAGGTCATTAAGCATCACAGAAGATTTTGTCATAGTGCCCCTTTATTAGCTAAACCCCCACAATGCTCTCTGCTTGCCAATACAGAACTGCCTGCCTCTTCTGGTCACTACAATATTAAACAGTGAGAGGAATCACCTGGTTGTGCAATCAGGTACTACGGCTACTTGAAGTGTGCACTATCTAGGAAAACTCTATCGGCAGATGTAAAATATTAAATGAATTGGATTAGATCAGAGGCCTAAAACCATAATACTTAAAAATCTTTTGTTAATATTTTTTCCACCTAGTTTACATCATGTGCTCTACCTGAAGAACCAAAATATCAGAAACACTTTGCAATACCTACAATATGGCACTAGCTCCAACCTCAAAAATTACAGTAGAAAAAAGGCAAAACATCAAAATTGGTCAAACTTAAACAGCAATAAAGCTGCAAGTGTTATTTAGTCAATGTTCTAGGTGTGATTTGAAAAAAAGTGTGTCTTTGTTTACCCCATCTATCATCTACCTGGCACATCATCTCAAGCTCCATCAGATTGGATGAAACACAAACTTCCATCTTCAGGTCTCCACAAATAACACTTTCTTTAGGGAAGTCATGTATCCTCCCCTAAAATACAGCAGAAAATATGTTAGATATGTTCTCCTTTTAAGAACCCTGTCAATGGCTATGTCTGCCATTATTTCCTGCACTTCCATGTCAAGAAAACCTTAAGTGCATGATGCCCCATCCCAATTATACACTCTAATGCGTCCATGTGAATTAAGTGCCAAAGCTTTGGATCCATCCTGTAGGTCGCCACTTATTCCCTGTCCTGAATATTTAGAGCAAAGCCCTGTATGTATTACTGGTCCTCAAAAACTAATGCAACAGCATAAGCAGCTTCACAGGAAGGAGAGAATATGTTGTTGCACATTCCAAAATACACAAAGCCCATGGATGTATTACAGGCAGTAAAGTTACTTTTTTTCTCCACATGATTCTACATGGAGGTTGTTCCCAAATGAAAACTGTAGAGAGTTCAAAAGCCTCAGTTTGTGTGTTTTCAGTCAGCAGAAGTTTTGCACACACAGAAAGCTCTGCAACATCACAGATCCGCTCTCATGTCTTTCGCTTGTTTTACTTCCCCCTCATATTGTCGGCTATCTGGTACACTCCTTTAACATGCAGTACATCACAGTGATGCACCGGGACTCATGATCAGTGGTGTTTCCTGAGGTCATCAGGTGTTTCAACATCACAAACCCTCATGCAGGCGACCCAGCCGAGGTAGATCAAACTCCAGCTTCCGCCCAGGTAGCGCCCCGCCACCCATGAGTATGTATTATATAACATATCTTCACGTCTGTCAAAACACAGCTTTAAATGTCACTCAGGCAGACGTGGAGCGTGATAAGAGTAATGTCTGAATCTTACAGTGATGTTTTTCAATGGATTTTGCAAAAATGTAGGTATCTACTGATGCCCTGTTTGTTGCCTGTGTCTGGTTGTGAGTCGGATTCTTTCTTAAGAGGCAGATAATATTCTTCTATACATCTAGCAGGTCAGCTGTTTAACAAAGAATGCAGGTTTTTATTTAACGTTTCAAAGTAATAAGGACATTTTTATTTGGATAAACCATCATTACAAACAAAATTAGAAATCTTTTTGGATTTTTTATTGTCTTATGGGAGAGAAGAGGTCAACTTTTAGGGAGGATTAAACCCTACTAATAAGAGTTCTGACAAAAGAGGTTGATGTTTGTCTCATCAGATCAGCATTTTTCCCTGCTGCTCTCAGAGGTCTTTAAATGCTATAAATGATTTGATAAACTACATCATATATCTTTTACTCAAGACTGACTCCCACCTATCCTCCCCATGATAAAAGCCTGATTGATCAAATGGCTGTTCAATTGGTTGTTTAGCATTTCCTCCCATCTCTGCAGAGGACTTCTAAAGCTCTGTTGGCACCTCCATGATCTTACTGGACGGCCAGCTCCATGAAGAGTCCAGACAATGACTGGACTTTATATTTGTGCATGTTTATGCCCTCATGCATTTACCAGTGAGACAACACCTCAGCTGATGTTTTTTTGTTTGTTTGTTTTTTTAAAGTATGTCTAATTACCAAGAACTGTGTGGCATAAAATATGTACACCTCAAACTTCACTGGAGCGGTAGGAACTCCTTCGACAGTGATGAATGAGGTTGCTGTAATCAGTCACTTGTCTGACATGCAGCAAAGAAAGACTCGTGGTGTCAGCAGAGGACTTACTTCTGTGTATCTCTGCATCACATCAGATCTCTTCCAGATCGTGAGCAGAAGAAGGTAAACAAAGGATGTGCGCGAGAGAGAAAGAGCAGACAAATTAGCACTCCTCACAATGCTGCAGATTTAAATTGTGATGAATTACGAGCATGTAGGGGTTTAAACAGTCAATCTGGAAAGTAAATTAGCATGTGCTCTACGTCATGCTTTTATGACTAACTCCTGCACTAACCACCCTCCTGAACAGTAGTTACTGTGACTGTCACCTGAGATTACCTCATGAGTCGAGCAAGAGGACTGAGAAATACTAGAAAATATCTCGACAGGGAAGGTAAAACACATGTGGTATATATTTTCTACTCAGCTCTAAACCTACTCAGCCCACATCTATTAATGCAGGATCCATGAAGAAACACGAGCAGTAGTATCCCTCAGAAATCCAAAAGCAGTGTCCTCATCTTGAACCTAACCATGATCTTTCTAACCAGTCATCCATCAAAAACAAGGTTACAATAGACTAATGGAATAATAAAGAACAGCCACAGTGAGCAGTTAGATGTGCTGCAGGCAAAATACTGCGCAACTCAAACTCCTTAGAGAGGTATCCAAATTTTGCTGCACTGATTTGTTATATGGACAACTGTTTGAGCTTTGCATAGCATGAAATCAGATCTTATTTTTCATTATTATTGACCAACTTCTTTGTTAAAAGTGTTTAGTTGTGTCATTAACTGGTTAAAATAGTTGTTTTTCTATTGTTTGTCGGACAAAAAAGCAGCTCAAGGAGAGTTTTCTGTTGTATTAATCCACATCTGCTGTTACCATGGAGACAAAAGGCGTCAACATGTTGCCCGGGACTGAAAAACCTTTTATTACAATGACAATTTTAAATGGTTGTGACAAATAAACTGTGTTTACTATATGCAAAATATACCATCATCAATGTTTTTTCTCTTTTTTTACATTTCCTGACCTTAACAACAGCGTTGTTGCCATGTACAGATATAGTGAGAACATGGACATTAAAAAAAACTCCACTCTGTCTGAACTTACTCCAGTTTTCTTGCAGTATTTTCCAGTAAAGACGTTCTTGTCTGGTGATAATGTTAATAATAGCTGTGATCCCTCACTGGCTTCCCACCAGTGAGTACTCCCCACTGCGCCGGTTAAATAACTTCCTTCCGGCGAAGTTTCACAGCTGTTAGGAGGTAATGGCACATCACACATATAATGAATTTATGCTGCAAAACTATGAGAAGTTTTAAATTGATCAGAGTTGAAGTCCTTTGAGATACGACAGAAAGAAACTTTCGATAATGACGGTGGAAGAGTTCAGTAAATTAGACATGCATGGTCAAAGGTGTGGAAAGCAGCTTTTTTCAGCAGTGCAGTTGGGAAGAGAGGAGCGATAGAGGGGTCACCTTCAATGACTTTGAACAAAAGGGAAAATATTTTTCCATAACTGTATATTTTCTTCAGCAAGCCGTGTTCCTCTTTGCTTTGTTGTATTTATGTGGTATACACTAGCACACAAGCTCATCAGGGCAACCCACTCATGCATGAAGGCTGAAATGGCGTTCGGTCTCTTGGTACACCCGCTGTATTTGCGTGGGTGTTTCACTTTCAGCATCTCTCATAAAGTAATTATTTTGTTTCAGCTGCGTAGCATAGCACATATGTTGGGTTCAAATGGAGGCAGTTCAGAACACTTTTCTCTCTGTCCAGGTTGTAAAGCGGCTCGATAATAATGGACTTTTTAGCTGCGCATACGCAATACACAGACTCATACCAGAAGAAATGTAATGCTGCTATTCTACAGAGCATTTTGTTCACCAACTTTTTTCTTTTTTCCAATTCTCTCCTACGTTTTAGAGAGGAACAGGTAGATAACCTATAACATTACTTACCGAGAGAGGCAATACAGTGGTCCTCTAGTAAAAAAAAATGCAGCAGCACTCAAGACTCCATTCAAACTCCACTGAACACAACAAGCAGCCTGTGGCGGTAACAAAACCTGCTTACCAGCATTCACAAAATCTGTCCATGTTAGCAAGATAGCAGGGAAGCAGAATGATGCCAGGGTCCTGTCAATTCACATAATGATGATAAGCAAACAAAAACTGGCAGCCAGAAGTCAGTCAGTGAGTGAGGCAGTGTGTCTGGGGGCTTCTCTACCGACTGGTTGCTCTTCTGCTCAGTTATTCATCAACTAAATGACAATATGTGATGTTTGTGCAGGAGTATCTGCTTTTCAACATAAGAAATTTACAGATTGAGACTGAACATCATCTTTTGATTGACCTCGTTAGATATTTTCTTCAACAAATACTTTCTAGCAGTTATAGTGTATTGTTGGAATTGAGTCTTTCCTGAAACATATTTGAATTATTAAAACTAATGGATTCTACATACTTTAAACTACAAAGAAAAACATCCACAAGAATAAAAATCATGACAGAATCATTTATGAGACTTTGGCGGTTGTTAGTTTCGGTTTGTTATTCTGCTAAAGCATTCCATATATAAAGATATTATGAGTGATTTCAATTTAGTGACCTGGGCAACTAGATCTCATATTTGTAGTCACAATATTTTTTTAACAACCACATCTGTATGTTTAAGACATTGTGTAGTGTTCATGGCCCCTGACCTCTCCTGGACTTTTTCTACATAAGATGCAATGGATGGAATGCAATTGGGACATTTTAACTTCTTTTACGTCTTTGTTTTTGGGAGCTGGAGCTCAATGATATCAGAATTCACTACATCTGATTCTAAGATTGATCAATATCATTAAATCTGCACAGTCTTGCAAACTTTTTGATCAACCCTCTTATGTGATTTTTCCAGGTAACTGCCAAGTAAATTCATGTAACATTGTATAAATACTGAATTAAAGTGTAGCCCGAGGTGTGAGGGGAGCTATAGCTTTTTACAAACCCTTAAAAGTGTGGCTTCTTTTGTCTTGTAGTTCCAGTATTTTATTTTATTTCTATTATTTTTTTTGTTAAGTGTCGTTTAAAGTATTATACTGAAATGATGATCTCTTGCGAAAATATCATTTCTTCAAAGTTCGCAATCAAAAAAGAGTCACAATTTATAGGAGAGAAGAAATAATCAATCAAATTGTCTATTTTAAATCCATAGCATTAAATTCAAGAGGCCACATGTTCACCTTTGATATAATTTTGCTCCTGCAGGTCACCTCCACCTTTCCCCACATCTATCCTTTTTGTCATTCTGTGCTTCAGTTTTACATCATCCTGATCTGAATGGAAAAACACGGTTAGACTGACAGTTATTGACAGGAAGAGGGAAAACTAAAAAAAAAGGGGACGAGGCAGAGACTGACAATGAGGAGGTGAATTCATGGAACAGGGTGCACACTCTGTCTTCGCTCCCTCCTGGAATATTAACAGTGTTTAGAATCGCTGTTGTCACTGAGCTGATGATGGAAGGTCATCAGCAACCAGAAAAGAGCTGAGCAGGAAAATCACAGGTTAAAGAGAAGTCACAACAGTGATTTCTAAGACGCTGTACTCATGTGTTAACATCTGGTGGACTGACTTGAGTTCCAAAGTCTTCACACTCAATCTGTATGAGGAATCAGAACTTCGAAATATGTAACAACCTGCAAAAACTTTGAGTAGTGATGGAAAAATAACTTTAATTCAGTTTACCTGAAATACTTGTTCTGATTCGATACACCTTCCATCCCAAGCTGTGTCCATTTTTTTTTTGATAACAGGATAAACCCACTTACAATGCAATATGTACTTTTTCCAGATTTTGTGCATGTGCTCTCCACACCTTTGTCTTCAAATCAGCAGCTGCAGAATACAGAATCATCCTGTGCTGAAAAATAAAATGCACCGTTGCTCACTGGAAGAAAACAGGACATGATTTGTCCTTTATTTTCGTGCACATTTCTACCCTACACTATGTTTTCACATGCGGACTGTCATGAAAAATGATAAAACCAAAAGCACTAAACAAGACAAAGCCGATAAGTAATTATCCAAACTTTGCAGAAGAGAATCAAAGGTAAGTTTATTTACATTCTTGAGCCTCTTCTGACAACTTCAAAATGTCTCAACTGAGAGCAAACCGCACCAAATATTGTCCTGTTGGCAGCAATCAATCAATCAATCAATCAATCAATCAATCAATCAACCTTTATTTATAAAGTGCTTTTCATACAAAAGGCAACTCAAAGTGCTTTACATATTAAAATCATATTAAAATCATTCCCACCCATCCCCACCCCTCGAGCATACACAGGATTGCACTCATACCCCACCCCGCTCCCTACACACACACACACACACACACACACACACCAACGCTAACAATAAAATAAAATAATGGACGTGAGGCTGGGTACGGATGAACCAGGTGGGGAAACATCATCAGAGGAGCCGTCTGCACCGAGAGCAGCAGATCGGCCACGGCCACCAGGAGCACCAACACAGGGCGCCCAGAGGAGGCGGGGCAGAAACACCCAACCTCCTCCCAGCACCACAGGGCGGTACCCAGCCGACCACCGCTCCCGACACAGAGGGACTTGTGTTCACTCTTGTGTTCAGCAAGAGTGAACACAAGTCTTTATGCACTCCCAGAATCTGAGGAGCTGAAGATCCAGTGGTTACTTTTATTATTGACGATAATGTCACCACAACAAAAGGAAAATCCTTAATGTAAGCGTACTGTGCAGCAAATGTGGGCCCACAGGTCAGAACTATGTGAAAACTGTAATGCTGATGGACATTTAGAGATGGTAGAAACTTTGAGATCAATGATAAATGAGTTGTCATGTTACCTGTTGTGCTTCAGTGAAACCTAAACACAGCCAAGTCAGTCCTTTACATCTATTTGCTTCACTCCTGTTCCCTGTGCTCGCATATGCTGCGTTCAATACAGGAAGTTCCCAATAAAGCTGTTCTCATTTACACATTTTCCTGATTGTGTTCTCAGACAATGCAACAACAACGCAATGTGAAATAAACTTGTGACTGAAACACAGGCTAGTTGCTAACTCTATGCCACTTCAAAGCCATTTCTATTCTATTGTTTTTCTCCACTCTGTCAATCACCGACACAGAGAGAGTCTTCTTCCTGAAGGTTTACAGGTAAAGACACTGAAAAGGCTCATTTAGAACAGGACTAAAACCAGGAGTTTTTTGAAGTAAAATTAACCATTTTTACAATGTTTTGAACTAAACGAAATACAAACGGCCCCTTTACAGACACGAGACCTTCCTTAATTTGTTGAAAAGCAGCATGTATATATGGGAGGTTTAGACTATTTTGCAGGCATGAGAATTACAGGAAAGCATAAAATATCATGCCATCCAAACTAACTTTTTTTCTTTTTTGTTGTTTTCAAAAAAACTTAACACAATGCGAACATCATGCTACATCTTGCATAGGTCCTAAATGCAAGATATTTACTTATTCCTGTTAGAAGACAAGGTTTTGTAAACAAGCCTTTCACACTGGTGGACTTTTGGAGGCTGCTGTATATGGCATACAAAGAGAGTAACAAAGAAAGCAGAGAAATATAAATATTTTCTCCATTTTGCTATTTTCTCTATAGGTAACTGAGTTGTGCCGCAATTTGTCTTCATGTCTGTTTCTCAGCCTTTTTCCTGTCCTCTCTCTGCTAAAACCGGATCTTTCTGTGTTGTTTATCTCCTTCTTCTGTCTCTCTGCCCAATCCATTTTGCTATATCCGGTCAACCAATCTCAAAAAGCTCTTTTCTAATGGCCGTACTTTTGTGTATTCTCTTTTCTTTCCCTTTCTTTCACTCCGAGTCTCCTCTTTCCATCTCAGCTAACGTCCCCACCAGCAGCCACCCTGACAAAATGAGTAGATAACGAGACATGTGTTGTCAGGGCTGGACACCGTGTCTCCGTGTTCTTTCTCAGGGATTATGTTAATTCTGATGCTGCCTCTATGTCCGATAGAAATGTAGGACGTACACTCACACAAACGGTAAACAGTGCAGCTTTGGAAAATGCCACCACATCCTCTTATTGATGCTGTAGAAAACATCAGTAGTGAATGACATTTCTATGGTGGTGGGGGCTGTATTGATTGAGACTTGGTGAGAAGCACAGGATGTATCTTTTTCTGCAGAAGCAAAGCAGAGAGAGTTGACCTAGCAGGAAAGAGTGTTTGTTTTGCCGCCTGTGTGTGTTGTCTCCAGCAGTCACTCTCTCTCAGGGTCACTAATGCAACCAGTGGAGCTTGTCTATGCTTTCCATTTCACAGAAGGCAAGTGTTTATCCAGTGTTTACAACCAACCCCGCTCACCTTCACTCTTCTCTCGGTTGTTCCCTGTGTCACTTTTTCTGTTATTTCTGTGTGTGCGACTGGCGTGAGCGTCGAGCGTGATCCAGAAACCGATCGGATCAGGACCGACGAGCAGGCCTGGTCACGCTGGGACTTTCTTTCATCTCTCTCTGTCAATTTATTGTATTGTTTTACAATTAATTTTCTATTTGGAAAAGGTAACCCTCGTTCCCTCCTCTGCTCACCACACACAAGAGAGCTGGGGGAAATGATTTCTCCTTCCAAAAGCAAACAAATGCTCTTCTCCTACAGATTGCAATGGGATATGGTGGTTTTCCAAAGGCATTATTGTACTCTATGTTACTACGTTGACTTCTGGGCTGTGAGGATGACACTATTTTGGATCATAAAGGCGGTAATATTCTCGAAATCCTTCCAGCTATTTATTTGTGACTATTGTTCAAAATATACTAACTTTTTAATGTGTCACAGTGGATTCAGGAAAAAAGGAGGGCGTTTTATTTTGAAATGTCTTAATTATGTGGGTGGTGTTTGTTATCGATTCAGGCAACAACTCTGTACGTGTCAGGATCCCCATTTCAACCCCTGCTTGCCCTCACTCTCTTACTCTCCGTCATCCCAGCCCTGCCTGCAGTCAGTCAGACTGCTGGGACTGGAGACAGCTGCGGGGATCGACTCACCTGTCCCCAATCACCAGCTCCCATAAAAGCCTGGTTCATTCATTCAGACATTGCTAGACCATAGACTATGCAACCCCCGTTCTGTGTCCTGCCTGACTTCCTTGAGCCGCTGTCACCAGAACCCTCTGCATTGGCGACACACTCGCTACCTGGATCCTGTCCCCAGCCAGCCTACACCTGCTACTGGGCCCTGACCTGTCCCCTGCCAGCCCTCTCCTGACCTCTGCTGTTTTCCCTCAGCATTGTTTCCCTGTAATATATTGTTTTGAGTTCTACCAATGCACTAAATAAATCCTTTGAAAACCCAGCCTGTCTCTGCTCTCTGTCTGTGCCTGGGTTCCCAGAGCCCTCCGCAACAGTAAGAGTGACTCTGCTTATCTCAGCAATGAGCCTTGTGTTTGTTTTTAATTAATTAATTTAATAAGGAAGGAACTATACAGGATAACCACAAGTCACAATGGTAAATATTGTTTTTCAGAAATTCCATGAGTAAAAAGTATTTTTGAATGAATGCAATAGTGTGTAGTTTATTTCAGAAATGACTTTCTAGGCTTGATGCACTTAAATAATAAATATTAAGGGTTTATGTAGCTTTCCTAAAGGGTATCATAGTTAAGTCCTGATAGTGAGGAAATGTCAGGGATTAAAAAAAAATAATTTACACACAGTCATTCACTGGGGTCTAGGGAACTAAATTCTATGCAAAACCACTGAGTATTTAGGGAAATGTTTCACCAAACGGGTGGATAGATAGTTAAAGAGATAGTATCGATATTAATTACAACAACATTTTGCAAAACACATTGACAATTATAAACACAAATTAAAGCTGCAAGCAGCATCGGACGGGACCTCGCTCCCCCCCGCACCACCACTGTGGAGACAATCGGAATGTCTATAGCATGCAGTTGTGTTTGTGTCACCCTGCTCTACACATGTACCAGATTTCATGTCTGTAGGATAAACCAGTGATTTTATAGGAATTTTGGAAATTTCTATTGGACGCTGTGGAGCTGTTTGGCTCCGCCCAAGTGTTGAGGGATAGCCTGTCATCAAGCATATCAAGTTTCATTCACATTTGATCTTGTACAGTCAAGTTATGAGCATTTCACAGTTCATGGCCACAGGCTCCAAATGGCCGCCCTGCCACGCCCACACCGTGTGACACAGCTATGAGATTTTAATAACTTTGCTTTGTTTAGATGTCACACATTGAATTTGGTGAAGATGGGAGAAAAATCCTGGGAGGAGTTCGTTAAATTCCAATGCCTGCGCACCACGTTTTCTAGGGGGCGCTGTGGAGCTTTTTCAAAATTTCAAAAGCAGGAATGTTTTTGTCTCTGGCTACTGTACCTCTGTACCGAATTTCATAGCTATATTTGAAACTAGCCAGATTAACTCCACTAAAGGCCAATTTTCAAGGTGGCGCTATTGAGTCATTTTGCCATTCATATGTGTAATTTCTCCAAAATATCAAATTTTTCACCAGTTCTGATGAGTGTGCCAAATTTGGGGAGTTTTTGAGCATGTTTAGGGGGTCAAATTGGGGTTCAAAGAGCCGCAGGAAAAAGTAAGAAAGAAAGAAAGAAACGAAGCAGGAACAATAGGGTCCTCACACTGTAGTGCAGGACAGCGTTCAGTGTTACACACTGATCACTTTTCCTTGCACTTTCGTGATCGGGCCATAATTAGAGGCAACATTTCAGAAAACAGATTCAGACAATAAAGCATTTTAAAAAAAAACATGCTATGGTGGAAAACTATATATTTTGGAATTTTAAAAAATCCATTAACAATTCAAACACAACAGCATTTTAGTAAATAAATTTAAAGAAACAGCAACAAAAAACTAACAGCATTTTGCAAAACAAAACAATGAACTTCTCAAAAAACTTATTTTTTAAGGAAAACCCAACATTTAAAAATATATCTCAAAAAATCACTCAAAAAACATCAACAAAAAACAACATTTTGAAAAAACATCAACAAAATATGTCATTTGTAAAAATGCTAGAACAACCTAGAAAAATTTGGGTTAAGCACTTTGTTAGGCCTAATAAAGCTTTGTAAAGTCTAATGTTTTGTTGAGCCCTCCATCCACCCCGACATCCACACTCCACACTTTAGAGTGTAGACTCTGGAGCATTTAGCATTTTCTAAATGTTGTGTTTTCTTGAGAAAGCAAAAGAAAATGCAATAACATTTAAAAAACAAAAGAGAAAATGAGAAAACAAAACCCTTACTCACAAAATAACACCACAACATTGCAGAAAAAAACTGTCGTTTTCAAAACATAACCAATCTCTATAAAATAAAATCTGAAAAACACAGAAATGTCACAAAACAAAATTTCATAAAATACAATGACATGTCAAGGAGAGGTGGTTTTTGGCATTTGACAGTGATTGTGGACTTTTCAAAACTTAAAATCCAAAATCAACACAAAAAGCATGACATTTCTTGACATATCAGAAAAAACACAAACACACAACACAAAACAGCAAAACAGAAAGTACGTTTAAGCTTCAAGTCTATTGTCTAACATTTTTGGCAAGCAATGACAGTAATTCTATCAGTGTTGCCAAAACAACAACAGCAAAACATTTGTGAGAAAACACAATGTCATTGCAGAAAACAAAATTTTGCCAAAAAATTAAAAACACTTGTGAATTGGACTCTGAGCACTTCCAAATTGTGGGTGAACTGCAACTCAGTGCTGTGCCTGAACGCCTCCTATGTGGACACAGATGGAGAACCGGAGGTGCTGCTGCTGCTCGCTAACATGCTGCTGCTTTCTATTGAGACACTGTTGGGAAATTGTTGGATTTCTCTCTATACAACTCTCAGATCTTGACGTGAGGTGACATATATTACAATTTGGAGACATACAAAACCGAGCATTGCTTAACAATTAACGGTTACAATCTATCTGTCATCCTGCATCAATGCAACAAGCATGTTCCAGATTCTTTGAATAGACCTACTTTCACAGCAGACATTCTGACTTGTCACAGTCGGAAACATACAGTTGGCATTAATGATGGCTCAGTTCCATTAAATGTCCCAGTAAGACACAACAGTGAAGCAGCGTGCGCAGAAGTAGTCATCATTTATGCATCTGTTCTTTCCCCACAAGTCAAAATGTCTGCTGTAAAAAAAGGTCTGTTTAGAAAAACACAACATTACAGAAAATATGACATTTCGCAAAAACAAACAACTCACAAAACAAAGACACAAAATGTGAAACCCTCAGGTTTCCATACAGTAGAGAGTAGAGAACATTTTAGAGAAGCTTGTTTCAGTAAGTATGCATGAAAAAAGGACACAGCTTTAATACAGAAAGGGCCCAGACAAATTCTACCAAAATGATTCATTTTAAAGACTGACTATACATATTCAGTTTAGTAAATGCAGACATACACCGATCAGGCATAACAGCACCACCACCTGCCTAATATTGTGTTGGTCCCCCTTTTGTGCTCAAAAATGCTCTGAACCATTGGACATGGACAAGAGGACCTCTCAGGGTGTCCTATGGGGTCTGGAACCAGGACGTTGGCACTGGATCCTTTGGGTACTCTGGTTTGTGCAGTGGGGTCTCTGTCAATCAAACTTGTTCCACTGCATCCTGTTGATGCTTGATCACAATGGAGTCTCAGAAGTTTGGAGGTCAAATCAACATGTTGGGTCATTTTCCTGTTCCTCCAGATGTTACTGATTGTTTGATGTTGTCGCCATGTGGTGGGGTGAATTTTCCTGCAGGGGGTAGGACAGTGACATTTGGGATTTCCATTGTCATGAGGGAGTGTGTTTGTTCTGGGACAATGTTTATGTGGGTGTCTAAGTCTGATCAACATGAATGGCAAAATCCAAGGTTTTCCATCAGACCACCACATAGTACCAATATGATCAATGTTATTACTTCACTTGTCAGTGGTCATAATGTTGTGGCTGATCCATGGCTGTATGTTGCCATTGTTCCATGATCAAATCAGACGTCTTATTTTGAAGCTGACAGATCTGTCATAAAAACTGCAGCCTCTAGTGAAAGTATTATTGAGAAAAGAATAGAAATCTCAAAACTTAGCAAGAAATTCTGTTGTTTCTAGTTTCATAACTAATTTGTTTCATAATTCACATGCCATTGCATGGATTAAAAATTACTATGGGATGGCATTAACAACCCTCCCAGAGTGACTGTTAGCCAGTTGTTGGGATATTCTGTTCCAACATGAAAACCACACACAGTAATAACACCTATAAGACACTATAAAGAAGAAATAACCTCCACATGTAACAGCCATAAGTAACTGCAAGCAAAGCCGAGCCCACCGAGCACGACAGAAAATTGCAGATGACAAGATGTTAGAATTTAATTACACTTCGACCCAAAGTGGAAAGTGTGTTTTGCCTCCGTTTCCTCTGTAATACAGACACTCTTTCGCTGTTGTAAATCTCAAAACCCAACTGTGGCTGCTTTCTTTTGTGGCTGCTGAGGCAGAAAACACACAAAACATCTGAGGTCAGTACAGTGTGACGGTCATTCAGTCAGTGCAACATGACCCTACAGGTAAGCCATAAATCCTGCCTTGTATTTCAAGATTGTCATTCGAGGAGCATGAGAAGACAAGAAATGTAACAAAACACAGATTATTTTCTGACAATTTAAATGAGGTGTGGTCCCAAAGCACACGATGGGACAAGAGGCAACAGGTTTATGCTGGGTGGTGATAAACTAGGGACATATCTATCATCAGATACAGCATTTTTTTGTGAAGATTACATTTTACATATCCCACTTGGAGACCAATTTCAGGCTTCAAATCAGTTGGCTTGATAACAATTTCCAGTTTGTAATTTGTTTTCTCAGAACTTACGTTGAGCATAGCTGGTTTGTGTGTGTGTGTGTGTGTGTGTGTGTGTGTTCAGTTCAGCCTCTCTCATATATTTACCTGTGGTCCAAAGATGTCCAGGATAAGACTTTGAAAAATGAAAGTTCAGCTTAGGTGAGGATCAGATTCTTTTTTTTAGTACCCAGGCAATATAACCAGAAATCACACTTTTGTTTCTTTGTGGTTCTAAATGAAAGCAGCTGCATTAAACTGTTGATAACAATACTGAGGTTTAGTTAAATCGCTTGGAGCAAGGGGTCATTTGTCTTACAGCAACTAAGAAAAGGATGATAGTCTCTCAGTGAGAACTATGCAAATTTAATTTCAGATGCGTTTGATGTCTGTGTGAATGTAGATGAACAGATCAGCTAACAGCAGGAGAAGAGGAAAGAAGACGTGAGAGAGGATCTAAATAATGTTAGAAAGAGAAGTAAGCGTTTAATAAAGGATTAGAGTTAATCAGGAAGGAGGTGATTGTTGTTGCATTTCAGAAAATTTGCCTGAACTTTTAAACTGCACTAAGCTGTTGCTGTATTTTATGATTTTTTTAAAACAGAAAATCAAGATTAACATTAGTTACACCTGTAAATTAAAGACTAATATTGGTAATTTGATTGTGTTTGATCTTCTCTCAGCAAGTGTATATTATAAATATGGCACTCCAGGTTTGTATGTTTCCATCATTCTAATAGATTTTGCAGCAGCAAACCACCCAATGCAAAGCAGAGGACAGTTTGTGAGTTTGTCATCCAGTACAGTTATGGAACATACAAACGTGGAGGGTATTATTACCTAATGCTCCAACAGAAACAAAATACTGCCCTTACAATCACAGTACAGTCTTTCTGTCTTACTTCCTTTACAGTTTATTTCTCTGGTCCAATCTCTGACAAAATGTCACTCAAAAGTTCAAAGTCACTTGGGTCTAATTTCATTTGTATGCAGACACACTGTTCACAGCAGCTTTATAAGACAATAAAGGGACTTTCAGTTTGTTATAAAGGTCTCCTTCTGCCAAGTGTCCAAATCAAATAATTAATTGTCCTTTAACATGACTTCCTCACAAGTTCTCGGCCAGACACTCTGCAGCAGATTGCATCCTCTGGGTTGGGGGTGAGTTGTTGCCCCAAGCAAGAGGGGGTTTAAGTTTATTTCAGGATCTTGTGCATGAGTGATGGGAAAATGGAGCGTAAGATGGACAGATGGATCTGTGCAGCGTCGGCACTATTGCAGGTGTTGTGTCAGGCTGCTGTGCTGAGGAGAGAGCTGAGCCAGAAGGTGAAGCTCTCAATTTAACAGTTGATCTATGTTGCAGCCCTCACCTATGGTCATGAATTCCGAGGCAGTGACCGAAAGAATGAGATTGCAGATGCAAGCAGCCGAAATGGGTTTCCTGCATAAGGTGGCTAGGTTCAGCTTTAGAGATGGAGTGAGGAGCTCGGACATCCGGTGGAAACTTGGAGTAGAGTCACTGCTCATTCATATCAAAAGGAAATAGGCTGAGTTGGTTTTGGCATTCAGAGCCTTCTAGTTGGCTTCTTTTGAGGGTTTTCTGGCCACATCCAACGAGGAGAAGACCCTGGGGTAGTACTTCAAAAAGTTCTTGGCATCTCCCAGAAACAAGGGGCATAACTCCCATTTTGGGGCATTTCTTTATACTATAAAGCCTTTTATCACTGTCTACAAAAACGAGAGGGAAGGTCCAAGTTTGGTGCTGTTTCTCCAGGACAATGCGTCCGTCCACAGAGAACAGGTGGCAGAAGCAGCAAGATGTGACTTTGTACTGTTGCCGCATGAACCTTACACACCCAACCTGCACCATCTGACTTTCAATCTGTTTCCCAAACTGAAATCCTACTCATCCTGTTGGCATTTTCATAGTGATGATGAGGTCATGCATGCTGCTGAGGAGTATCTGGTTGCTCAAGATGTCACCTTCTGCCGCAAAGAGATAGCGAAAGCTTAAACATTGGTGGACCAAGTGCATTGAAGTTAAAAGAAACTATGTTGAAAAATAATGCATAAACAATCTCCTGTGATGTTTACTTTTTAAAGCATCCTTGTATCTCATCCAGCCTGGGAATGCCTTTGGGTCCCTCAGGAGGAGCCAGAAAACTTTGCTGGAAAGAAAGACGTCTGGAATGACCTGCTGAGCCTGCTGCCACCGTGACCCGAAACCCTGGAGGAGCAGAATAAAATGAGTAAATGGATGTATGGTATAACTTACAGATCAATATCCTGGAAGAGGCCTGAAAATGACTGAACACCTTCACATAACAGCAGTGATGGCACCTCGTGAACTGGGCTCAAATGATACAAGATATCCACACAAACACACACGCAGAGTTTTGAGAAGCACATCCACTGAAGCAGAAAATTGGCAGGAATGTGAGAGGTTTGTTCTGATATGATCTATGAGATGAAGCAGTGAAGCTTGTCACTCCATATAATCTAACATGACAGCACCATCTCCAGCCGCCTCTAATCCATTAATCACGCGAAAACACCCCCCCCACACAAACACATATTGTCAGACCGCCCGAACATGCAGTCCCGCAGGAATAAACAGACACATGAAGTTATTCCGGCGAGACATCACTTTTGCAATTAATTGATAAAACAGAACCTTTACCTGCAAATAGAATAATTTCCTTTCCAGCATAATTAGTCTTATTAATCTTCATATCATGAGGAGGCGTTTACTGAGATGCAGCACAAAAACTTTTAAGCCTTGTGCCTAAACTCAGTAGCTCGGCTGTTAAACACATCTTCATTTGTAGGAGATTATTGGATAATTAACACAAACCTAGAGTTACACAAAAGGATGCAAATATCTAAATTATAATAATATGCTAAAACGAACCAGTGGTTTGATCAGACTAAATGAGAAATATATTTCAAAGGTGGCATACCTACATAGAAACTCATTTGTAAGACACAAATGAACAGATTCAGTCTGACTGTGAAGTGAAAGCTGTGGATTAAATATGTTTCAGCTCAAGCAATCTCGACTTGTGCTGAGCTATGTGACTGTAAGACTCCACTTAGATCAAATTGGTGGTGTGGGGGAAGCACTAGTCATAAGCAGCTCCGTAGCAGGAACAACACAGGTCTCGTTCTGTTTGCATCAATAATCAAACAGATGCTCCTTGAGCTTCCTCCGGGGCCACTGCACTGTGAAAATCACAACAGCAGCTCAAGAGAGATCACTGTCGTCTCAATTTCTCCTTTCAGCTGCCAGACTGAGAGGTGTTGACCCACAGATTCTTCACTTTGCCGAGTGGGTGGTAGTATAACTCCGTCTGAGTGACAGGGAGGCAGGCTTGGAAAGAAAAACCTGCACTTCACAAGTCGGTGTGCGCTGAAGCGAGTGAGTGTTGCAGAGTTTTTGATCATTGCACAAATGGCTGCATCTCAAAATCTCTGAATCTGTTAAAATTAGTACGACAACAGCCGAAGGACTCTTTATGACAAATCTGGACTCATCTGACTCGACTGAAGTATCATCTGTGTTCGACTGCAGCTGCTTTAACAATGGCGCGTGAGTCAACAGCTTCAAAACTGAAGAGGGACATTTTGAAAAAGGGGCTATTAATGGCAAGGAAGTGAACACAGGGAGAGAGCAGCTTTAGGTTCTTTAGACTGACAATCTCCTCTCTGAAATAAGTTCACAACTTAGCTTTTAGAGACTTTCTTTGGAGAGTAAGGATGCCGCACATCTATAGAGTCGCTTGCCTTTGGAGTTTGACAACTGCAGCACTCTACAGAGAAAGCAGCACGACACAATTGTGCACTGAGCCTCAAAAGTCATCCGTGGCTCCTGTGAGACCTGCATTTAGTGTAAAGGAAATTCACAGGTACCAGCTGAAATACAGCAAGCTGGATCAGCGCTCACTCTCCTTCTACCATTAAGGAAAAGGCTCCGAGCAATAAAAGCAAAAACTCATTTCCGCAACAGCATTAAGTGCACAGAACACTACTGAGCAGCTGATATAAATTCTTAGAAGAGAAGGGACAGTGACCTCAACTTTTACTTATTTACTGAAAATTTTCAGGTAAAAACAATAGTCACAGTCTCCCAAACAGGTTGTAGGGATTTAAGTTAGCATAGTAATTATGAATACTGAATCATGATTATGAACAGCTGCGTGGTGCTTGTTCAAACTATTTTCAGGTTCTGCTTTCTGAGTGTTTCAATTAGCTTCATAAATAAAATTAAGAAACCAAATGTGCTTTTCCGCATGTTTATGTTCACATTTCTTCCAAGCTGACAGCTTGAGAGTAACCAAGTGGCAAAATCTTTCTTTTTAAAATTCTGTTTCTGATTCAAATAGCAAATTCACAACACAAGTCATCACTAGGCACCTTACAAAGTTATATTAGAGGAAGAAATCCAACAGATCCACAGATTCCCTTTGAGAAAGCACTTTGGGGACAGTGAGAAGAGAAAGCCTTATTTAATAAACATGGTAAAATAACAGGGGGAAATAAACATGCAGATTTGATCATGTTCTCCTAGAGTCATCAATTTGTTTTTACACTATAGCCTACGAGGCATATAAAATTTATTCGCCAGCCCAGGAATAAAACTGTTTGTTAGATACACTACAAACTAAACAAACAGGGGAACATGGCTCTGAACATGAAAGGAAAAGGATGGAGGAGGGAACATTAACCAGCACAGATCCAATTAGAGCTGCACTATTGACTGTTATTGAGGGACTGCGAAGTAAATGAAAGCACAATACATCATTCATATGATTGGGAAGGGCCTCTTTATTCAACGTATTTATTGTTGCATTGAAAGAAATTCAATGGATGGCAAGCGTGTTGCAATGTATGAAGTAATTCTGATGATAAAAGCAGCTGTTAAGTCCAATTAGGTGTCAGTAATCATTACAATAATACATTGTGTTTAAATTTTAGTTTTTTAAATGAAGAATTCTGCAAAAATATTGTGTCAGTTGGAATTTATTGTAACAAATTAGGGCTGCTTGATAACAAATTTTAGAGTTGAATGCGTTTCTAGTCTTCTCTCTCTGTATATGAGATAAGATAAGATAAGGTAAGATACGATACAAAAAACCAGATAAGATCAAATAAGACATGATATATGATATGATATGATATGATATGATGTGATATATGATACGATACAATAAAGTAAGATATGATACGATACGATATGATAAAGTAAGATAAGACATGATATGATATGATACAATAAAGCAAGATAAGATGAAATATGATACGATGAGATAAAGTAAGATAAGACACAATACAACACGACACGACACGATAAGATAAGATAAGATAAGATAAGATAAGATAAGATAAGATAAGATAAGATAATCCTTTATTGAACCCACAGTGGGGAAAACTGCACTTATCAGCTGTATTGCAGAGATTCTTCCATGAATACACAGATTTATCCATAGGTAGAAAAATATATACTACATATTCTAGTATGTGGGGAGAAATAGTTACTGCACAGTTTTAGCAAAAATCTAATTAAGTAACTGTTGTATGATGAATTTAAAGATTTCATGACAATGCCATGGGACTGTAAACACAGCTTTGGCACAGCAAATATTCCAGATATAAGCATAGCCTCATCACTTCATGTTGTTAAATCTGATCAAGCCACCAAAAAAATGCAGAGAGACGGCATTCCTTAATGGAAAAACTTGGAGCTCTCCTAACAGCAACAGCTGAATCCAAATGTGCTAAATCCTGCGCTGGCAGACTGAGCCCTGGTGCACTGAGATTTTATGAATTCTGATGTTGACTGAAGTGCTCAGAATGGCTACGTGAGTTCACAAAGGTGCAGGGGTGCGAGACTGCATAAAGGAGATGAATGTGACAGCCTCTGCACTACAGTCCTTCCACTGGCACCGGCAATCCAGAATATGAAACTCGGAGCAGGCAGATGTAGAGTCTACTATGAAAACTATTTGCAGATCTTATTTTTCATTGAGTAATTTTGCACGACCATGCAGCGAAGACGTATGAAGAAATTTGTAATACCTGCTATGCTGAGTGTGACATCACTGGCATCATAAAAGAAATCTATTTGGCTATAAAACTGGGAATCAGCTCAATTTGTCTCCACAGGGGAGACAAGCAGAGCTGTATTCTTGGAGCACAGATGTGGGATTTCAACTTTTTCAAAATTACTTTCTGCACAATGCGACTGGGAGGAGCTTATCAGCAATTGTGGTCTGTCCTGTAAAATGTGGTCACAGGTAGATAGAGTGTATAGCAACCTTATCTCTGCTGAGTCCTGGAAGTGTGTTTGTCCGTCTGTCTGTTTTTTGGGGGGTTTTTTTTCGGTCACAGTTTCTTCTGGACAAGCGGAGGCCTCTGAATGTTTGGATTTGGGATGAAAGAAACTGTCCAGTCAGTAACTAGAAAGACCCAGGAATCTGTCCAGTTTTCAACAGCTCTCAGCAGTCCCACAATTCACAATCTGCTACTGTGTGTTGCTGAAACGCCTGTGTGTGTAGGGTAGTGCATGTGTCTGTGTATAAAGACTTACTGAGATGAATGCATTCCTATAAAGGTGTGTTTAAATAGGGGGAGAAAAACATGAATTTCGGCCTCTTGTGGTTTCCTAAACTATCCCAAAATTTGCACAAACATTCAGACCAACTGTACAGACATTAGCTGTAAGCTACCAAGCACCAGATGCACTATTTATGTATGTATGCCAGTGTGATTATGTGTGAGAGAGATTCACCAAGATTTGCAGTTCTTTCTATGAATATCCTCCAGTGTCTGCCTATTTTCCTCCCCAAATTTGCAAGATTCATGAAATGCATTCGTAAAATCTGGGAAATTGTTCTCTTGAGTTGAGAAATCTTCAAGTTGCATCGATGCTTCCTAGCATCAGTTAACTGCGCCCCAGGCAAAGTCCTTTCTAATTGGGTCTACCTATTAACTTAGAACTAAAATTGCCTTTGCATTCAACCCAAACACAGACTAATAAAGAAGACTGACATTAACCTTAGTTGGATATTCACAATCTCACAGTGGAACTTTGCTGTAACTTCATGAAAATTTGTTCAAAATGGTGCTTCCAAGTTAATCATAATTAAAGAAAAGTCTATTGTTTTTCACATCCTAATATTTTTTATCAGTGTTATGCAGATGCCATACTGCTAAATAAACAAATATCACAAAAATACATTCTTAATAATTTTATGAAACACTTGAACCATATTATAAACCCCAGAGTTGCTACATTATCAATAATAAGATCAGTCAACCCATTAAGCTGCTAATGAAGGCTCGGCTGCTCTTTATTCAGCTGAGAGTGGGGAGACAACACACAAACACAATCTTTATTTTGTATCTGTCACTGCCTGTTTATTTTTCATGTCTTACAAAGAATATGTAGGGAATAGGTGCATTATATTCACTGCAGTCTTTAGTTTCCAGTGATGCCCATAACTCCTCATTCTCTGTGTTGGAATTATTAAAACACGTGTCTTTGGTTCTTTCATGAATTTATAATAGGTCTTCTGGAAATATTGCTGGGTCAAAAATATGCTGGGTCAAAAATATACATACAGCAAACTTTAATTATCCATTTTGTGATATAGAAACCTGTGTTAATCAATTTGTTTCAGTACTGTGGCCTCTTAATTTCTTGTGAGTGATTGCGTTTGACTACAGCTGCTGACTCCTCTGAGCCAATTCAAATAGGGACAATTTGACACACTCATTAGACTCAGTCACAAACACAACAGGGAAAGTCTAAGGAGCTCAACGCAGATCTGAAGAACCAAATCACTGACTTGACCAAATATGGAAAGTTACTTGGAGCCATTTTAGCTATAGATCCTACAGTTATCTATGTATGCAATTGTCTGTAAGTATAAAGTGCATGGTACAGTTGTGTCACTGCCACGACCAAGAAGAAAACACAACCTATCATCTGCTGCTGAGACACCAGAGGTAGGATGGTCAAGAGTCAACCAAGAATCACCCAAAAGCAGGTCTGTAATGAATTAAAAGTTGCTGGAACATATGTGTCAGTGTTCAGCCTCAAGTGTGTTTTACATCGCCATGGGCTGAGAGGCTACTATGTGAGAAGGAAGCTCTTTCCCCAGAAACAGCACTTTAAGGCTCGACTGAAGTTTACTGCTAAACACATGGCCAAAGAATAGGCCTTCTGGAGGAAGAGTCTGTGATCAGATGAAACAAAAAAATAGAGCTATTTGGCCACAATGACCAGAAATATCTTTGGAAGAAAGAAGATGAAGCCTTTAACCCCAAAAAAGCATACCTATACCTATATCGTAAAGCATGGTGGTGGTATTATTATGCTCTGGGGCTGTTTAGCTGCCAGTGGAACTGGTGCTTGACACAAAGTCAACGGAATCACGAAAAATGAAGATTATTTCCACATTCTTCAGAAAAAATTAAAATCATCAGCCAGAAGGTTGAGTCTTGGATGCAGTTGGGTGTCTCAACAAGACAATGACTCCAAACACACATCAAAAGTGGCAAGGAAATGGCAAAATCAGGTTAGAATTAACGTTTTAGCAGACCTTCCCAAAGTCCTGACCTAAATTCCATTGAGAACAGCTGGACTGTGCTGAAGAAACAAGTCCTTGCAAGAAAGTCAGTTCAATTAGTTGAATTGTACCAACTCTGTCAAAACGAGTGGTCAGAGATACAACCAGAGGCTTCTGGATGACTACTAAGTGTCTAATTGAGGTGAAAATGGCCAATGGATGTTTAACCAAATATTAGAACTGCTGTATGTATATTTTTGACCCTGCAGATTTTGTTATGTTTCCTCAAGACCTATAATAAATCTGTTACTGTTATTCTGTGACACGTGTTTCAATCACTCTATCACAGAAAAGTTAAAGTTAAAGGAATCATTGGAAATTCATGACTGCCGTCTTATACATGGTTTTACAAGTGTATGAATAACTTTTGTTCACAACTGTACCTGTTTCAGTATGCATGGATTTTTTTCTGCAGGACAGTGCTCTGACATATTCCATCTACATCAGATGAGTTATTATATTTTGCACTTTATTCTGAATGAAATAGATTGTAGTTAGGTAGATTTGCAAAGATTTAACAAAGCTTAAGGCGTGGTAAGACAAAAGTATGCAAATTTTGCAACATCACTGAATGACGGGAAAAAAACTTTTTGCATGGAATAAAACACGATTGAATTCTTTTCAGCGTTTGTCTACTCTCCTTCACAACCTCAGGCTCTCTTCTTCTGTTGACCAGAGTTCAGCATCAGACCGGTAAATCAAAGAACCGTCTTTGTGTGTTTACACCAATGATTTAAAGCTAAGTTTTTGAGAGTCTCCTCTTCTGATCAGGCCACGTCTTTTAAGAAAGTTTGGGCCTCAAGCAGAGACTGTTCTACATCAAACAGAGCTAGAGATGAATGTTGGGCATTCAGTACTTTCTCAGACTTTTGTTTTGACTTGAATGTGACCAGTCCTACCCTCTTTCCTTTGTCTTGCTCGTCTGCTTATGTCCATGGAGAATATCCAAGCGAGGGTCAGGATGTGGTTGAAAGAGAATAGTGATAAAGGATGAGAGAAGTTATGTAAGGAGGAGTAGAAATATAAGGGGATACTACAGAGAAGTGCTATTGTAATTTACTAATAATTACTTTTGATTGTTTCTTTGTTTTCAACTATGAATTAAAGTAAATGTTTAGTCCACAAGGTGTCAGGAAACAGAAGAGAAAACATCAATCAGAGTCTCCCAGAGCCCCAGGTGATACCTTCAGATCACTTGTTTTAGGAGAACAGTGGTTCCATACCTGAAGTTATCCAATTTAAAGCGAAATACAACAGAGGAAAGCAGCAAATTGCTATGTTTGAAAAGCTGGAACCAGCCAATGTTGGCATTTCAACTTCCACTCTCACCTTTGAGCAGGATTCTCCTACAGTCTGACAAAGCCTCAGAGTCTTGTTGAAAAAGTCTGTTGTAGCTGCAAGGAGCAGAAGCCAGAAGGAGGTTTGTTTGTCATGGCAGCACCGTGATAAGCACAGCCCTTTGGTGGCACCCCAAGGAGCTGGTAATATGAAGAAGGTGGGTCTCTAAGCCTGGATTGGACAAAGCACACTTGAGCAGCAAAGAGGTACTGGCAAGAGGCTGCAGCTGCAGTGTTTTCTACTGTCTGGTTACATAATGTAGAATAATCTAGCAAGCTATGGGAAATTTCTAATTCTCCTTTTTGAAATCTCAAACGTGCTCTACAATTTGGACAAGTTTGGGTTAGTTATTTTCTAATCAAGTCTTCATTTCCACTTATTAGCAGATTTCTGGGGAGTTAAGAGGCTGAAGATATGCTTGTCAGGATCTATCCTCTTGAGTGATACGGTGTGTGTGTGTGTGTGTGTGTGTGTGTGTGTGTGTGTTACAGAGAGGGAGCAGGCTGCATGTGTGTAGTAGGCATACTCTGTAATCCTTCAATATACGCTTGTGCTACTGACTGACTGATCTCTCACCAGTGCTCCAATAATAGCCGCCACTTACTGTTAATGTCCTTTTGTGACCCCACGTCTGACTCTTTCTGTTTGTTTAAGTCGTAAACGACAGGCAAAGATGTTAGTGTGCAGCAACATCTGGGGAAGTGGCGTAGATCTGTTGCTGTTCTTCCACGAGTCTCCAGGGCCAAAAAGACTGCACAGCGTGTATGCATGTTGTTTTTGCTCACACATTAGGGAGGCCTTTTATCTGTTGTGTTTTCTGTCCAACAGCGTAAGCATGTTACTGACGACATGACTGCGACTTCCACAAATTAATTTTCTGTCACTGGTGGTAGGAGGCTGTGTCATGAAAAACACCTGCAGCAGTTGAATGTTGCACAGTAAGTATGGGAGCAAGAGGCATCCGAGCAGAATGTTTTATGGATAGGCTTGGATCTAAAAAAAAAATAAGAATAATGAAAAATAAATGACATCATTGATCAAAAGTGCGAGCAGGCCTGTGCTTTGGGTCCTCTGTGTGTCGTTCAAGCTGAGTTCACCCAGTTCCTGACCTTATTTTGCTGGTATCTGGCCTTTGGTAGATAGTTAATTCATTGAGGTTACTTGACTTGACAGCTATAGATTTCTTTATAAAAGAAAAAGGATGATGGAGTTATCTCCTGATGAATAAGTGATTGAGTTTTCAGTGTTTTTCTATCGGCAACACAAGCAGCACATCTGGTCTGAATAGATTTTTTTTGGGATATTGTGTTTTTGGGACTTTCTGGGTGAACTTTTTGTCCTTTCCAGCACCTCCACTTCTTCTCCTAGACTATTGAAAGAGTCAGTCACCCAAAGTAAACTTACTATTAAAACTTAAAATGAGTGTTAATAACCTCTCACTACAGCCAGTAGCTAAAACTCTCAACTGTGGTCTAGCTGCATGGTTCTCAAATATTGTAGTCACAAAGCTCACCTTTACATAGAGGTTATAGCTCTGCAAATCATCATGAATAACACTAATTCCAGGAGACACAGTTAGAGAAACACTGATGTAGCTATCCTGCCCTCACTGTGATATTAATAGAGAATATGGGTTGAGCATAAATATGTGAGATGACCTTAATTGGCTAGGGCACCGTGTGTCACACTAATTAATCATTTTATTCCAAAATAACTTGAAAGTGGTGCAATTATCAGGTTGAAATACATCCATCCATTATCTATACACCGATTAATCCTCTGCAGGGTCACGGGAGGTTCAACTCTAAAGATTTATTGTCATTTACACCATAATGTTTCTAAGGGATAGGAGTGGGCTGGGTTGTGTTTTTTTAAAATTCATTTTTACTTGTGCTTTGTTCAGCACTTTGTTTCACATTCCATTTGAAATTCCAAATTCAATTTTAAAAGTCCTAAACAAAGAAAGTGTGAAGATCAATAGTGTTTCTTATATCAACAACACAAACAGCAAATTTGCTCTGATTATAATTACTTGCTTATTTTTGGTGTTGTTTTTCAGTATTCACTTTACTGTGAAAAAGCTTGGAAATCATACAATTACCAGGTTCAAATCTAAAGTTCATTTCATTTATAATGCAGTGTGCTGGCGATGGTGGCGGGGCATATCATTTAGATTATTTTTATTATTATTATTGATTTTTATTTCATTTCTATTTTCACTTTTGCTCAGTAAAGTGCTTTGTGTTACATTCAGTTAGCTGGGTGCAACAAAAACAAACATGTTATTGGCTGGGTAAAGCAATTTAATGCTTAGTGATGAAATTAACACCAAAGAACACTGATAATACAAAGAAAACAGCAAGTGGGTGTAGCTAAAAACAAACCAAATAAAACCAAACAAAGGCTGACAGAGTTACGAAAGCTAGCTACACAAATACAACTAACTCCTTAACCAAACATCAACACCAGAGCAACACACGAGTTGCTCTGGCATGGAACCAACTAAACAAAACAGATGCCTCAAAACACACGTTAACACACAGACACAAGACACGAATCATCACCTCTTAGTGGCTACTGAACATATAGAACACAAGTTCTATATGTTCAGTAACTTAACTTACCTGCTGCCAAGAGAAGGCATAATGTACACACACAAACAGCTTCTCCACCAAGTTAGCAGCTGCGATCTACACACACAACTACAAAGACACAAGAGGAACCAGCACAAACTGTTCACATTAAATCCCAGCCGCCCTGACTGAGAGTTTGGTTGAGGATTTGCATTTTCTCCAGGTGTGAAGTTGGCTGCAGTTGGTTGAACGAAAGTGTAGGAAACCGGGTGGTGGCCCAATCAGACGGGTCGGGAGGTGGGGAGAACAAGGCCTGGACTGCAGGTCTTCAGCTCCAGGCTAAGCAGCTGAGATGAGTAGCAGCTGGGGTTCTGGAGCAGGCTCCAAAGCCAGCCACAGCTGGGTCTACACAGGCCATCTCCCCGCACAACAGCTTCAAAAGCCCACCACAGAAGCGAGACAGCACACTATCACCAGTGGCCTAACAACGCTTCTGCATAAGAATCAATGGTTTGCCTGCTTTGAGTGTTTAAGTTGGCTTTTTGTAACTAGGAATTTCTTAGCTGGTATTTCTGTCTTACAAGAGCAAGCCCCTATCTAAATGAATGGGGGAAAAGCGATCGCTGCAAATTCAATAGTCACCTTGACATAAAAACTGCACATATATATATAGAATCACCAGTCAAATATGCTAAAATTGCTAAAAAGGTTCAGGGTCTTTCCAACAAATTAAAATTTTAAAAAGGTGTTGCTCCCAAAGGTCACACTTCTACTATGTGTGTGCACAGCTTAAAAACAACATGCTTGTCTCACTGCAACAAAACAACTGGCTGGATGTTTCCGTATGCCATACCACCAGCGTCATTGGCATCACAAAATTCTTCCATAGATTTCTATTCAGGACTTTTTCAATGGCAAGTCTCTGCTTTATAATGTCCATGGTTTAAACTTGTGTTTATTACTGTAACAGTGATGACAAAGGTTGCTTTTCTGGCCTCTCGTGGTTTAATATCGTGCAGTTAAGTGTGGTTAAATAGGTTCAGGCCACATCCAACCATGATGATGCTGGAAGCGGTAAAACAGACACCTAAATACTGCCTTAAGTTACGTTTCTCTTTAACAAATACAGTCAAGCCCGAAATTATTCATACTCCTGGCAAATTCTGACATGCCACTTCTTGTTCAAATGTACAAGAGGCATCATTGTGGAAAAAATATTTCCACAATGATGCCTCTTGTACATCATCTTGTTATCTTCTGGGAGACGCCTGTGCAATTTCCAATCAGGAAAAAACTTGCTGGTTGAATAAAAGTAACATTAAGTCAAAATTTGCCAGGGGTATGAATAATTTCGGGCTTGACTGCACGTCATTTTAACCCCAACGCTAAACCTCCACCAAGCTGTGTTGGCAGCCTTTAGCAAAAACCTTAAACATTGCTGTTGTGTTTGGAAAGACACTCACGAATGGCATCTTTCTGCTGAAATGCAAATGATGCAATTCATGACTATGTGTTGATTTGTCAGTTTAGTTAATAGCAACACATTCATGTCACAGTTTATACAGTTCTGGTGCCTGTACTTTAAGGTGTAGACTGGCTGTGTTTGTTTATGTGCTGATGCCACATGGCTAATTTCCCAGCTGGTACTGTATTCACTCACTCAAGTGCAAGTTTATTGACACAAAGAGAAAGTTAGCCTCGTCTTCCCTTTGCCTTTCTACATTTGAATTCTGCTGACACGCTCTCTGACTCAGACAGAAAGACTACAGGAAAATTGGACTGTAAACATGTTCAAAGTCCTGTCACTCAACGAAGCAGGTTTGCTCTGAAGTCAGCAAAGAGTCTCGCTGGCTTTAATTCCACCCCACTCCACCTCGCACCCTGAATATCGCAGGTTTGATGTTTAGCCTCTCCACCAGAAAACAAAGTCTCCCCTTCTGGTGTTTCTGCTCCCTAATGCCCCCTATACGCAGGAACACAAACAAAGCTACATTAGAAATTACTTTTCATATTTTGGAACCACAATTTGCCATTCCAAACAAAAAAAAAAAAGTTTGGAGGTCAAATATATTTGCATAAAAATTAAAATATTCCCAACAGAAAACAAATAAAGTTAAATAACATTTTTTCCTTTCATTCTCTCCATTTTTGGATCCCACAGTCAAAGTTTTTGGTTCGTAGATCAAAATCTGTCAGTTTCCTGTCAGTCATGACTTCGCATTTGAAATTTCTGACACCGTTTTCATTCGCCTGTGATGTTTCTCCACCAGCAAAGTGCTTTTCAGATGCTCAGAACATCACTTTGCGGCTTACGTATAGTCGTATTTTTTATCTCTGTCACGGCCCATTTGCATATGCAGGTTTGCTTTGCATGATTCGGTTTCACACAATGTCAATGTAAAGGGGAAACAAGGAATGTATTTGTGCATAAATGTGCTGAAAAATGAAGTTAAATCTTTGCCAGCTTCAAGAGTGCTTTCCATTGTTGGGATGTTGTTTTGCTTTGTGTCACCGGTATAGAAGTCTCCCGAAACAAACCGAGACGCGCAGCAAAAGCAGAATTTAACATGTTGATCTGGAACACGAATGAAAGCAAAGCTAAGTCAGAGCTTCTGTCAGATGTGCACTGAGGTTAATAGCATGGCAGCACTGAATGGATTAGAATGTGGTCTGCAGCCAAGGAGTCGCCATTCAAACAGTGTTTACTTAGTTTTTTTTCAAAATTCAGACCAAGGTACATTACTTTAATTAGAATCTTGTATATATTTCCTTTTGCGCTCAGCCTGGTAAACAGCTACAGGCCATTAGGCACAGACAGAAGTATGGCTCTTTCTGTTAAGTGAGATAGATGGCCAAAGGTAGTCCTTAGTTATTGATCGCTCCTGTAGTTTAAAACTAAAGTTTCCGCTCTCATGCATAAAACAGATCAGCGGTGCCAAATATTTGTATTCTCGTGTTCTCCTGTCCTGGTCCGAAGAGGCTAATATTTTTAAATTGGTGTTATTCTTCACACTTGCCAAACCTTTTCTCTGGAGTGCCAAAGCAATGGCTCCACTGTGCTCCTTTAAATACCAAAAATAAATAAATTAAAAAAATCTGTTCTTTTTAAGAAACTGTATGTTTGGATGAATAGAATACAAATGAGTGTTATTCTTCTCTCTCTCTCCGCTGACCCTCCTTCCCGTCCTCACCATTTATCAAAAGGACGTGTGGTGACGAATGACAAGCACAGGATCCACTTGACCTGGGAGGTGTGCATGCTGTCAGCGTGGGAGGGGAGGAAAAAATGCAGAGGCATTTCAGTGGGACTCTCCATTCATGCGCTAACCTCTTCAGCTGCATTGTTTTAAGGAGATTCAGTGAAGTGGTGCTTCATCCATCTCTCTCTGTCCCTTTTCTCCCCCCAAAATGAATTCCCTTTGTCCATTTGTCTGCCTCCATCCGCCTTTGCCTCTGTCATTTTGCTCCAGGCGAAATGAATAAAATTCGGGACACAGGTGAAAGGACAAGCAGGTATGATTAAAGGTAAAAGGAAGTGATAATAGGGGGGAGAATAAGAGGTGATACGAAAGGAGAATAGATATGATCAGTGGCATCACTCTGGGGACTTACTGCAGTAGTTTTTCTTCTGCTTTCTGGATGATTTTTTTTTTGTTGTTACTTCCGAAAAGGGAAATTTATATTTTTGTTTTTAAAATGTATCAAATCTAGATGATAAGGAACAAGAAATTATGGTACAGGAATGCTAAAGACGCTGTATATTTCAAGTCATTTAGACACAGTGTTAACATGATGTAGCTTAGAAGGGTGTAGTTCAACACAGCCAGGCTTTCTTTGCATTAACTGGCTCGACTAAACCTAAAACCTGGATTCTTTGTTAACCAGGTTATCTTCATTGGACTCTTCAGGCTTCCATAAAAGGAGGCATTTGATGCATCACTTGACTCTTCTGTCAATTTATACACACAAAATGAGCTGATTCCATGCCGCCTGCCTCAGTCAGGAAAAACAGGGTGTTTAAATGTAATGTTTGAATTTATTTATTTTTATCACTCAATGCCTTCTGGTTATTTATAACGTGAAAAGAGCTCCTGAACTGTAAAACCTCATACATTTAAGCATAATATTTAACATGTGCATTTAAGTCTGACACCGCCAATGATAGATATGAATAGACTAACAGACTGATCAGTTATGTAATCTGTTCTAACTGTAATACCAGCTGTATAAAACTGACTTGGCAGCAAATCAGAACCAACCATAAACACATATTTATGCATTTTATACATTGAATACATGTAGGGTTTTTTTGGTGCCGCTGTTCGGTTTCAATTACTGACATTACTAACGTACAGCTCAACAGTTTTGCAGATATCGTGTATTCCTTTTCCGAACACATTCCTTTTCTGTGTTGCTTACTGATAATATTGTCAAGAAAGAAAATTGGTGAAACTGTGACATTTCGTACAGCTGATTTAAATCCCAAACTCTGAACAGAGCTTCCTCCAGAGCAGGTTAGTTGAGCAGCACCAGTTACCATGGTGATCTAGCAGGTTTAAAAAAAAAAAGACTTAAGGCTCAACGTACCTTTTCAATCCATTAATCTCGCGTCTCAGGAGACAATTTTTTTTTAGCCATGCTAAAGGGATGTTGGCCTGTCTCTTGTTCTGTCCAGTTAGTCTACCACTTTGACTGAAATATCTCAGTAACTAATTTCATAGAAACATCCACTAATATCCAGAGAGGCTGAGGTTTAATGATTGTCATCTAGTGCCATAATCAGGTGGTTGGTTTATGATATGACTAAATATGTGCAAAGCTGATGGCAGTCCCTTTAGCCTCAGCTCTACTTTGTGTTATTGCTGGCTAACAGCAAGCTAACATAGCATTTAGCTCAAAACAGAGTCACTTGCATAGCCTTATATACTAAATAGTTTGACCACTCAACTGTTAAACATCCTGGTGTGCTCAATAGCCTAAACAATATACTAATTACCTCCGCCAAGGAGGTTATGTGATGGCCGGCGTTGGTTTGTTTGTTTGTTTGTTTGTTTGTGTGCAAAATAACTCAAAAAGTAATTGATGGATTTGGATGAAATTTTTAGGAAATGTGTGAAATGGGACAAGGAAGAAATGATGAAATTTTGGGACTGCTCCGGATCACCGTCTCTATCCAGGATTTTTTTTAAATGTAGGCCTAAGTGTAACCGGGTGGACAAAACATGCGGTTTACTCTAAAAGCCACCAGTGGGCACTCTTGGTTTTAGGGTAACCCCCTCTGACCACATGACATTTTGGGTCTCAACGTGAAAGACAGCGCAATGGCGGAGTTCTCGTTCCTTCCTGAGTGACATGCGCACGGTTGGTCCGGCATTCTTATCTCCGGTTGTCTAAGAAGCTGGGAGGTTGTTAGGAGCTGCCACGCTAGAGGCCGCGCCTGTTCATTTGGTCTGATGGGATGAAGGCCGCATTGTGGGTAGGAAATTTGAACTGTATGTAATTACATTTGTATCTGTGTACTAGAGTATGTTTATATGCTTTCATGTTCACAATACACATTATTTTTACTGTACATTGTTGTAGCGCCTCTTGTCACCCTCCATCTGAAACATACAGCACTTGCTTCTTTCAGGCCCAGTCTGCTGTAAATGGTCAGCTGGATTGATAAAAGCCAGGTAGCATTGGTTACGTAATGCAGTATAGGGATGGACCCCTAGCAGACGCTTGTTTGAGGGCAGACGTTATGCAAATGTGTTACATGGTGATGTAACAGGACATTTCAGGACATTTTACAGGCACAAAAAGCTAAAACACACTAAAAGAAAAGGGAAACTAAAAAAAGAATAGTATTTAATACAAACTGATGGACAGGATTGGAAAGGAGCAATAAACTCCCTTCCACAGACCTCCTTGTTTTTTTCTAAAATTGAAAGAAAGGAGATAATTACTACAATTAAACACTCTGTGAAGAGAAAATCACTTTCTCATTGAAAGCTGTCACAGATTCATATAACACAACCTGTGACCAGGTATCATACAGTAGGTAGGGATCCTTTCAGGGAATCTTAAGCCAAAGAAAGGTGTGCAAGATAGATATGGATTGTAAAAAAAGAAGCCACATTACAGCATAATCCTCCCCACAAGGTGAAAGCAGAAAGGAGGACGGAAAGCAAAATTAGCTCCTCATCCCCCAAGGTCATAAAAGTATCACTTTGGTTGTTCTTTTCTGCTGAAGTTACCTGCGACAGAAATCCAAGACACAGCCACCAAACCAGACAGCAATGAGACCAAAGCAATGCAGTGTGTTTAACATTCCTCAGATGGCTCTGGGAGTTGTTTGGAGCCTGAACACAATGAAAGGCTGATGGGGTTTCACAGGGAGGCAAGCTCACTTTCAATCAGCATCACATAACGAAAGTAAACAATAGCAATTACAGTAATTAGTGTTGGTTAAACTTCAGTTTTGCCACACTTACTGGCTGAAAATAGAATAGTTTGACATCAGGGAGGCTGAGACTCCTCACACAAGGCTGCCATCTAGAGGTCGCATCCTCCCTGCATGACTGGAAAATCTTTCATCTTATTCCTGTGAACCTCTGATCAAATGAAACCACTTTTATTTATATATATATTTTTAAAATTTCATTTGATGGCCATTGCCTGCCGTCAAGAAAAATGACCCTGTAGCACAGATGAATGCAAACGTTTGGGCACTGATGGGAATATTTTGTTTTTATTGAAGCGGAAGGAAGCAAATATACCCCTGCAGCATTAAAAATGAGCCTTTCTCATGTCGGCGCACTGTTGCTCTTTATTTTATTAACACAAATAGAGGGAAATTAAACAGTAATTGTGGCATCGGCAAAACTTTGTTCACCCTTCTAATTGTAAAGTCTCAGGAGTTTATTCACTTTGTTGGGCTAAATTGACTCTTTAGGAGGGCTTTTACTAGCAACCGTCAGCTGATGACATTTTGAAAACTAAAAACTTAAACCTTGTGGTCAACCTCAACAACCACAGGCTCCTCTAGACAATTAACTGATCTGAAAATGAAGCTTTTCAGCATCTACAAAACAAGGGACAGCTATGAAAAGATATGTGACAGTTTCTTGATGGGAATTTCAACTGTCTGAAATAATATTCAGAAAATGCATTCAGAGGGGAGCAGCAGAAGTCAAGACAAAAACCTGGGAGATCAAGACTGCAAAGGAGCTGCAGGGAAGTTCAGCAGGAATAAAAGAGGTGCTTCTTTCTGGTGTGCAGCACAAACAGGAAGGAAACCTGATCATCACATCCACACCTAAAGTCCACAAAGCAACAATTTAGGTAACAAGTGCTGTATTAAAGTTAAAATTCAACTAATTGGCACCAAATGTATGTTTAGAGGGTAAAACCAGTTGCTGAACTGTGCCAACTGTGCAAACATGTGGGTGGAAATATTCCACATTGGATTTATGCTGCAGGAAACACTGCACAGATGGAAGGAAGAACGGGTTCCACTAAATATCAGTGGACTCTCGAGGCTTATGAAATGCAGCTGATTAAGAAAGTGAAGCTGAAATGAAGCTGTGTTGTGCAACAGGTCCAGTATGAAGTACTTCAAGACACACAAGCTGAAGCTTCCTGGAAGGCCCTCACAGTCTCCTAAACTGAACAAAACATTTGGAAATCCGTGGATAGATCTAAAATATCTCTAAACAGTTTGCAAGAAATGACTTTCTGGCTCCAGAAAGCACACTTGCAAAAGTGGGATTACTAAATATTGACTTAGCGCCAACATCCAAACATTTGCACATGCTTTTATACCCTTTATATTTCCTAAATTAATTAAATACAAAGACATCATGCAGCACCGCAAGAGGCTATATTTTTGTTTGCTACCTGGGTGCATTTACTTCCTTTCTGTATTCTGAACTTCCATCCACCTCCTTTTCTCATTTCCAGTCCTTTTTCACCCCTTTTTCAGTGCTGACATGGTTGTGATCAATGATGCTTCCAGGATTCGATAGGCTTCATCTCCTGCAAACCTACCCTGTCAATGTCCATCAATCTTGAATACCACAGGAGCCTTGAGCCACACTCCACGGCTTTCTTCATTTGCCTCAGCCGAAAACAAGAGACCATGCTTGAAGCCACAGTTCCTCCTCGAGCGACTGAAACAAACGGATCAGTCATGCCTCAGAACTGAGCGTGCAGATTGGTGCTGTCCATTCAGAAGCTGTGCACTGTCACTTGTTTGAGGTTCCCAATTATCCCAAAAAAGCACAATGTATCATAATCAGAGACTTGCTTTTAATAAAGAGCTTTAAGACCATTGTGTCCTCAGAGGTTTCATCAGCGAGAAGTTTAAGTCTCCAGACTATGTTAGTCTGTCACACTATGATTTAGAGCTTAAATCTGTTCGTGTATAATTAATTTGCGAACAATGTTTTTTTTTTTTTTTTTTTTGAAAAAGGAGCTTAACAGCTGCTGTTCACTGCCGGCTTGTTTTTAGAATGCTCAAAATATATCCAAGTTCAGACTGATAAGACTCGCTTTCTGTGGACATCTAAAGCATATTTCCCCATTTTAAATGAAAGTGTGCCTTAAAATGCATTTTTAGATACACCAATCACTGAGGTGGTCATAATGGTATGTCTGATCACTGATAAGGCAAAACATTATGACCACCTGATTAATATTGTGTTGGTCCCCCTTATGTCATCAAAAATGCTCTGAACCATTCGGCATGGACAAGAGGACCTCTCAAGGGGTCCTATGGGGTCTGGAACCAGGATGCTGGCACTGGATCCTTTGGGTACTCTGGCTTGTCCAGTGGGGTCTCTGTCAATCAAACTTGTTCCACTGCATCCTGTTGATGCCTGATCAGAATGAGGTGTAGGAAGTTTGGAGGTCAAATCAACATGTTGGGCCATTGTCATGTTCCTCAACATGTTCCTGCTTGTTTGATGTTTTTTCCATGTGGTGGGGTGCATTTTCCTGCAGGGGTAGAACAGTGACATTTGGGATTTCCATTTCTATGAGGGAGTGTGTTTGTTGTGGGACAATGTTTATTTGGGTGTCTAAGTCTCATCAACACGGATGTCAAAATCCAAGGTTTTCCAGCAGAACAGCACATAGTACCAATATGATCAATGTTATTCACTTCATCTGTCAGTGGTCAGAATGTTGTGGCTGATTGGTGTATTTGATGATGCCAATATATGATGTATATTTTAACTTCACAATATAATGTTGTAAACAACTTGCTCAATTTGATCTCTGATTTGAGAAAAAAAGCAAGGTGATCAGATAAAGAGGTGTTGTCATTCTGCAGGTTTTGGGTATGTGATAGTTGAACTGGATGTTGCTAGAGCACCACCATCTCGGATCAAAACAAATGGTCACACCTCCCTCCTCCCTTCACTTTCATTTACAACCAGGAAGATTGTGTAGACAAGAGCGAACAACCACAACAGCTAGTCAACATAAGCACTGTAAAATGCATTTAATCGCTGTAACAAGTTGCTGTAAAATCGAGTAACTGTCGCTCCTTGTCTCTGCTCATGTCTGTATGAGTCTATTTCCACGGTGGAAACAGACATACAAAGACCGGAGTTGAATAGACTGCTGGAGAGTCTCGAAACACAACTCTCAGACGCAGCTGAAATGAAACAAGTGCACATAAATGAGGTAAATACCACAAATAAAATAGTTTGTTTTTATATTACTTGCATTTTTAGTGCTCCTGTTACAACCCCACTGTCTAGAGGAAGGAAGGGAAGTAACAAAAACAGGTGGTTGCTGTTTTAACCATAGTTGAAATCTGTTGTTTCGTGAAAACAGGTAATTAACACAAATCAAGACCACAAAAGAAGAGTAGAAACAGAGGGCGGAGGATGCCACTTAAATACATGAAGTCAATATAATAAAAAGTGGACTTCTACTAGAAGGTTAAAATGGGTAACTTAAATTGCATTTAAAACCAAAACCTAACTTAGCACTGTAACAAAAAATAAAAATACAAAAGGAGCAGCATCCCTATCTGGTGTCTAACACTTTTCTGCCACAAAGGCTTGTGGTCAAGCTGTACAACACACTGAAGGTATTGGTGAATGAGGGGCTGGCAGCGCTTTTAAGCACAGACATGGGGTAGCCTAACTGCCTTGACTGAAGGTTTGAGCTGCAAATGTTGGTCCAATCAGGAGTTAGATTGCAGGAAGAGCAGGTGGGACGAGGAAGACACCAACCAAATGCAGGCTCTACATCAGGGGTGTCAAACTCCAGTCCTCGAGGGACCCTATCCAGCATGTTTCAGATGTTTCCCTCTTCCAACACACCTGATTCAAATGATAAGGATTGTTGTCAGGCTTCTGCAGAGCTTGATGATGAGCTGATCATTTAAATCAGGTGTGCTGGAAGAGGGAAACATCTAAAACATGCTGGATAGGGGCCCTAGAGGACCAGGATGGCTACGCCTGATCTATACTGTCTATGAAAACATAGAGGCAGTGAGACTTTATTTTCTGCTAAGTACGCCATTACTCGACTATATCTTTACAAAGCAAACAGCTGTTCGCTGCTGTATTGGTACTAGATTGATGTTCTGAATCTTTTACCTTTAATTATAAAAATAAGGTATGCGATGATAACAAAAGGAGAACACAGTGCATAGTAAGGTTTTAAAAGGAAAATTACTATACAATATCTGCAACACTAGGAAACTTCTAAAAACAAGTTTGGAGTTGAACTGATCTTACTGAAGTTCTTGTCTCTCCCTCCTTTGCCTTTTATTTTCTTTTCTCTTTCTTCCACACTTCTCCCCCTTGATGTTCCTTTTTGCAGTTAACTGCTATCAAGATGTCAGTATCTTGATGTGATTTCATCTTTTTTGTACTAAATTAGCAACAGTAAAAGAGAGCTTGCGATGTTAAAAGAAACTAAGGTTGCATCATTCCTCTTCATTCCCTTTATAATCCTCCTCCTCCAAGACTGTTCTTCTGCTGTTTGTCATTTGGGGCCTTCAACTACAATACATTCTGATAAATTATGGAATCTATTTGTGGTGAACTCAGGCAGAAGAAAGCTATTCTGGAGTGTCCCTCTGAAACCAAAGTGACAGCACAGAAATTTCTGCAGTTTTGTGCTAAAGATGAAATCCTGAGCCATTTACATAAATGGCTTTCGCAGCTTGTTATGAAAGGTAATGACAGTGTGGATGCCAGATTGCCTGAGAGAAAACACTGAATGCAGAAGCCGCTTTCGGTAACAAAGCGAGCCAACGTGCCTTTCTGTGGAGACGTGTGCAAGTTTGTGCAGCCAAAAACATCTCTGAATTATTTTTAAATTGCTGATAATCATGTAGCAGGGCTGCACGTCTCAATACGTGGTACAGCACATATAAACCAGGCACCGTTATTAAATGCATCTAATGATTATTTCAATCATCGATTCATTTGTTGGCTTGTTTTTAATTAATTGGATATTCATTTATTAAAATGACAGAAAATTGAGAAACTGGCACCCAGAACAAACAGTAAAATAGATGGAGAGGCCAGTAACAGCCATCATCTCCCTCTGACAGCTAAACATCAAAGCTGTTCATACCCGCCTTTGCCCTCCAGCATGGCTCGGAGACTTGGGCCAACACAACATTTTGCTGATTTATTTTTCTGTACACAGCGTCACAGGGGAGATTTGGCCGCATGCTCGCAGCCAGACCCATTTGACATTCACATCACATTCCGATAATGCAGAGACCTTGTCACGTGGCCTCGCTCTTGTAATCTACACTTTACGTATCTCCTTCGGCAGCGAGCGATTAATGAGAAAGACCTCAGACTGCACTTGCATTTTATTAAAGCAGCCGATTGGTTGTTTTACATCAGAAACTTCATGTGGAATAAGTAGATTTCACGTGTGAGATCACAGAGGGATTTCCCCTCTTTCAGCTGAACGGGCTTCGCAGTCTGAATGAAGCAGATCCTAAAATTGATCTTGCTGAATGAGCTGCTGAGCTTAATAATCAGACAAGGTCTTCAGTTAAGGTGACAGAAAACTTCATTCTCACATCCGTAAATAAGAATGTGTATCTGTTTACACCATTGTCAATTTAACTTTTTTTGACAGAGCCCTACGCTTGTGTTTTCCTTGCGTCTATACAACTTCAATTTCCTGCATGTCAGTGATTTTGCACCCCACTGTGCACGCAATTTAGTCGACGAAACACACAATTACAAGACTGGCAGAGGAGTTAATGAATAGTCTTGTGCTCTTGTGAAGGACTCCCAAGGGTAGATCTTTTAGGCATCAAAGAGTTTTGTCTAATGTGTGCCATCAAGAGATAATGAACGTGTGGTTAAATGTGGCTTGCTCATATGATTGTCCAACATAGCATAAAGTGGAGAACGGAGTTTCAATCAATGCACATATCTGAACACGCTCATTTTCACACACTGTTCAGTTTGATGACTGGACGGTGATGCATGAGACAGATATGGAAAATGTTTTTTAATGGCATTGGGGAATGTCACATGGAGTCTTGTATTTTCTGTAAATAAACAAAGTGAAAGTAGACTATCTTTTGCTTATGTAACTGATAGGATATGACTGGAGTTGGCTAACATTAAAGTTCCTCTCCTGTTGTAGATTTAACTCCTAAAAACTCATCTCCCTTGTGTCAAAATAACATATTTAAAAGGTTTTTGTGCGTGAAAATAGTCTCTTTATGCCTTTAAATGGCTTTGATGTAACTTCAGAATATGGTTTCCCTTTAGATTTCATGAATCTATGAAGTCCCCACCTCTCTGTCCGCTCAGCTTGAGCACACCAGCTCACGTACAGCTCTGCTCACTGTAAAGCTACTACAACCAGAGTTCAGACCAGATAATGTGAAATGGGGTTTAGTTGTTGTCCTGCCCAGTGCTGGAACCTTTGAACTTCAAATGTGCCTCAACTGCAGGCATTTTTAGTGGAAATCTGAAGGCTCTTTTTTTTCTTCCACTGTTTTTAAATGATTACTGTTATTACAAAGTCTGATCTAAACTTCTTAACTGTAGTTAAACAGTTTAAGGTTAATTTATAAATCTGTGTGCACTTCATTCAACTGTACGTTGTTTTTTTTTGGACAAATTTAATTAAATTACTTTAAAAGTTTTATTACATGTTTGATTTTATTTCATTTTGTTTTCACATTTGCCTGTGAAGCACTTTGAATAGCCTCTGTGTATGAAAAGGTGCTATATAAATAAACCTGCTCGCTTGCTATACTACACAATGTAAAGTTGTAGTATTAAAATAATTCAGCCATAGATGTTTGGACCGGAAACCAATTCTGAAGAAGAATAATGACACAGAAAGCCTCACCCTGCAAGATGATAGGATTTGATCCTTAAGTTTGTTGCATATTAAAACCCTGAATCCATGTTTTTGAGAGTGTCATTGGCAGTTTGTACGAGTGTGCAGCCATGGAGTTGGATGCTTATTTTCCTCACGATATTTCTTCTAGCATGTAAAAACACCATAATAATATGCTGATAAGGTAAAAAAACAAACAAACTTAAATTTCATCAGTAAACTTGTACAGACTATAGTCAGGCTGCTCGTTAAGCCTTTCTTGTGTTATATTTCTTCCTGTTGTTGCCAAAGAGATTTCTCAAAGGGAATCTTTGGATTTGTTGAGTTTCTGATGTCTCACCTTTTGATAGAAAGTGTCCTGAGAAGACGTACGTATGGTGTAAATTGGCGCTATGTAATTAAAACTGTACTGAACTGAAATAGAACTGACTGTGTTGAAAATGGAAAATGTGACAGGTGGATGTGGCACCTTTGACAGCGCTGTGCTACGTGACCAATGTAAGGTAACAAGTAATAGCTTTTGCTGTTGTGCATAAAAAGTGAACTAATTGCATTTTCATTTGCGTGTAGGAGTAATTGATGACATTTTTATTATAATAAGTCCAACAAAAAGTCCATATTAGCACTGTTAAGTGGATACTGCCTCAACACACACTTAACATGACCTTTCTCTTTAGAAAATCTGCTGCAACAAATGTGCCAGTGTAGATGAGTTAAAGTAATTATCTCTAGAAATGTGTTCTTTCTTCACTCCTTCCAACTCAAGAAGCTAACCTTCTGACTGTCGGCACAATCAAAATGTTTCTAAATAAGTCAGTGTGATGACTCTTTAAATTGTTAATAACTACTCATTAATTACTGATTCACAAGTAATTACTATTTAAATAAAAGATATGTATTGAAGTGACGTTCTCATGTGATTATATTTGAATATTTCGGTACTGTCTGATCAAAGAAGAATATTGTTGGCATTTTTTTCTGTGTAGAGGATCAAGCTATGTGCCTTGTTCCTGGCATCTAGTGACAAATCCATCATAAGGGAAACAGATACATCCAATTCTCCTTCCCTAATCCATTGCAGCTGTGAAATTTATTTAGAGGCTTGACATGCTTCATCTCAACTGGAAAATGTCACTCTCTTGTCCGGGCCAGTTCTGTGTGAGATTCCTATGGTGATATAGGAAGTCAATAAACGAGGCAGAAGTAGACAAGAGATAAAGTGGATAAAAATAAATATATGTTATACCACCTTATCACAAACAAGTCTGGAATACTCTGGACAGCCCTGATTTATTATATTTACCTTTAGAAGACAAGTCCCGGAATTTTCTATTTACAGCAAAGGCCATGGTGGAGTTTTGTGCTTTCAGATCGTGGGACTCGCTGCGACTCTGCCCTGCATGGCAGTGTTATTGCTGCAGTGCACCCAGCGAGCCTTACATGATTACAGCCGATCCAGCTTTTAATCATGAAAGTGAAAACAATTAAGATAGACTGCATGGAGCATAAAGCTCTGCACATGCCTGGGTAATTAGCTGGTTCATGTGTAGGGGCTTAAATTCACTTACTGCTGCATTGGATTAAAAAAATATATAAATAAAAAAACAACCACATACAGTGTGATGGCACTTTAATAGATAATGAAATTTCTCATTTAAAAATAGCAAAGTGGAGAGAGGAGGTGCCAGGTGGCAGGAGTCTGGCAGCAGAAGTGTGGTTGGATTAAATTATGTAAGCTTGTGTGGAAGAGAGGGAGAGGAGGAGATAAAGAAACTTGGATAATCTTGGATGAACTCAGATGTTCCAGCCTCCCTAGCTTGACGTCCACATGTATTTATCATACCAATCAAGTGAGACAATAGTTTACATTACTTTTCAATACCAGCTGATAGTCATATCTTACATGTTTGTGTATTTTCCTTCTAGTTGCCTTGGCTTTTACAAGACTACACAAAGCGGTGGCCTGACACATATTAACACTGGACTCTCCCTCAACGCTTTCCCTGCTGCTGCTTCACCGGGGACTCATCATCAGCGATGTAGCAAAATTGCTTCCCAGCTGCCTGCCTGCCTACTCCTGGGTGTACCAGTCCGCGAAATCACTGCTAAGCACTGCTGAGCCTGCCAGCAAGCATGCATTATTGATTTACATTGAAAACTGTTAACAAGAAAAAGTGTGGGCCTGTACTGCTCCGCTGGCAGATCATGGCATCAAAAAAAATGCCAGGTTTAGGTGTGATGTTTCCTTCAGGGCCCCTGGTGGCTATTAATAATAAAAGCATCTGATTTTCTGAGGAGGTACAGTTCCTGAGAAACACAGTGCACCGATAAGCACTAAATTATACACTATATCACCTGCTTTATTGTGCTCTTAAATGCTAAAGAGGTGATTAAGATCATAATTATAGTATTTTACCTATTGCTGCGGTGTCCTGACCTACAACTGTACTGAGGAACACTTATTTTTCATTATCTTAAGCTGTGAAAATAAACTTTTCATTGTCCAAATTCATCAAATTGAATGCCTTAATTTAGATAACTATTTTGCCGTGGGAGTAAATGAGCATTTCATTGTAACTTCATTCTTTTTTTTGAGAACTTCAGCTGCCTTTTTCAGCAACTCCTGCCTCTGCTTGCTCGCACAGCGGACACCTACTCAGCTGACTGAACTAATTCTGTGTGACACTACCAGAGACTGTCTCAGCGAAGGAGTCCCAGCAGCCTCTGTGGCATGTTACAACATCTTAAGCTCCATCACCGTTATCCCACAGAGCCATATTGTCCTGAACGTGGAGGCTGCCGGCGGAGAGAGAGTTGGCTGCTACATCTATTTTAGCTATGAAACGGACAGACTGCTAATTAGTAATTACCGGCTCATTATTGCCTGTGCAGGGACGCAAGCCAAAAACAACAGAATTACCTATGCGAGGCTTTGCAGGTGTTTTGCCAGGGAATGTAGGTGTAGAGTGGCCAGCCATGTAAAACGCACTTATGAGAATCCCTTGTTTATGTCGTTTGCTCCCCCTGAACACCGTTTTCATAAAGTGCGAGAAGAACACTGTAATTTGTGTTGTGCTATACAACATCACAAAAGTAATATATAGTGTCCTCTGCTGACTCAGAACCAAAGAATGAAGCCTTGCATATGCTGTGTCCATTGATCAAAGTTATCTGCTGAAATTGCACAAAATATTTCCTTTTGTCAAGTGAATGTTGGTTATTTATCATAAAAATGTATATTAAAGACTCAGAACTTAATTGAATTATGGGGAAGAGCTGATTCAAGTAGAATTTCAAACTTCAAGGCAAAAAAGAAAAAAGGAGATCTGCTTTCCATCTTCAGATTCAAATGCTACAGCTACCTCTAGTGGTCAAAAGACATATAACCAGTGGCATAATGGCATGAAGTTGAAGTTAAAACGATCAGCCCCAACATTATGAGCACTGACAGGTGAAGTGAATAACATTGATCATATTGGTACTATGTGCTGTTCTGCTGGAAAACCTTGAATTTGGCCATCTGTGTTGATGAGACTTAGACACCCAAATAAACATTGTCCCACAACAAGCACACTCCCTCATGCAAATGGAAATCCCAAATGTCACTGGCCTACCCCTGCAGGAAAATGCACCCCACCACATGGAAAAACATCAAACAATCAGGAACATGTTAAGGAACATGACAATGGCCCAACATGTTGATTTGACCTCCAAACTTCCTACACCCCATTCTGATCAAGCATCAACAGGATGCAGTGGAACAAGTTTGATGGACAGAGGCCCCACTGCACAAGCCAGAGTACCCAAAGGGTCCACTGCCAGCATCCTGTTTCCAGACCCCATAGGACACCCTGAGAGGTCCTCTTGTCCATGCCCAATGGTTCAGAGCATTTTTGAGCACATAAAGGGGACCAACACAATATTAGGCAGGTGGTTATAATGTTATGCTTGATCGGTGTATATTAGAAGTATGTTTCTAGGTGTCTTCTTAATAAGATATGCATCAATCTGTATTCTGAAGGACATAAAAGAGTTGTAATGACTGCAAATGTGTCCAAAAGACAGAAATCCATTGTGCTTAGACTACCTCTTTAAAAAACAATAGAAAAATAAGTGAGACACACTAACAGGCTGAGTTCTACATAAACATTAAAGGACAGATTTTTACAAAAGAAAAAATACATAAAACAGAAGCAGCATAACCTGAATTGAAAGACGAAATTGCAGCTTTATACAGTTCTTATGCTTTGTATTATTAAATGTTATTATCTAGTTTTTGAAAACTGGGTAGTCAAGCATGACTCAAACATTTACACTGTAAAATAAGGAATCCTGTTTTAAGACATTTTGCTGTGTTCTGAAGTCACATCATTTGCTTGTGGTTCAAGTTTGGACCATTTTTAAAATGTATTTTTACGATCAAATAATAAAAAAGGCTGATAAAGAAATAGGATGTTGACTTTGAACAGGTGTTTGACGGCAAAATAGTTTCATGTCAGCCGGTGAACAAACATCCTCCTTTCTACCTTTATTAGTGGAATGAGACATAGTGGGAAAAGTTTGCAACAGACATAGCTGAAACTAAATGAACAGATAATAAGAGTCAGAGGTTAAAATTTAAACTTGGTACAGAATTTTTGCTTATGCATTTCTGTGCATGTTTGAAAAGCGTTTTGTTAAAGGATTTGTCTTTAATATATTGCAAAAGTGTGACCAGATTGTGTAGATGCATGCAAGGAGGAAGCAGACAAGAACAAAAGGGAGAAGAGGTGAAGGATGAAAAGCATAGACAGAATAGTTCTGTGTATGACTTTTGAATTCTGCAGCATTTGTTGTGGCAGCAAAAAAACGAAAGCCATCAAGTCCACCAGGGAGGCTGCAGAGAGGATCTGCACATGGCTTTGGATCAGGAGGAATGATCTGTGGGCCAATACTGCTAGAACACAAGCCAGGGTCTGATCAACACTGACTGGGTCGCGTGCACAACACTGGATGATGCTCAAAGACCCAAAACACCCGATGAACACAGGAACAGCACTGAAGATCTTTGAATCTATATTAAAATTTTGATTAATTTAGTGCAAGGATAGCCCTAAAGGGAGCCCTAAAAACACAAATACTAAACACATACGAACACAACATCATACAACATACACTAGAGATACACTAACACAGACAGCTTCCTCACTCTCTCTCATCCCCAGACCTTAGCTATTAAAGTATTAATGATTTTTTTTACAAAGAAGCAATTTGATTTCCAATGATTTCAAGACCTAATTAACTAACAAATAAAAGTACATGCAAATTAAAACCGTGAACGGGTTGTGTTTACATGAGAAAATAAAGAGGATCTGAAGTAAAAAGAGGTGATCATTCTTGTCAGAATGATCTTTATATTGAAATCACCAGTGTCCAACTTCTTTTAAAGTTCTAGGGACAAAGAATAAGTTATAATGCAGATGTCTGAGTGGATATAAAGATCTACACAAGTTCAAAAACTGTTGAACATATTTGAAAATGAACTGAATCCAGTGAAATCATTCAGGCCGCAACCAATTTAGTGATTCACATATCAGACAGTAGTTTGTTCAGTATGGACACCTCAAGACAAATCTGCATCGAGAGTTAAATACGACATTGCATAAATAAACTGATCAGCTACAACATTATGACCACTGACAGGTGAAGTGAATAACATTGATCATATTGGTACTATGTGCTGTTCTGATGGAAAACCTTGTATTTAAACATCCGTGTTGATCAGACTTAGACACCCAAATAAACATTGTCCCACTACAAACACACTCCTTCATGCAAATGGAAATCCCAAATGTCACTGGTCAACCCCTGCAGGAAAATGCACCCTACCACATGGAAAAAACATAAAACAATCAGGAACATGTTGAGGAACATGACAATGGCCCAGCATTTTGATTTGACCTCCAAACTTCCTACACCCCATTCTGATCAAGCATCAACAGGATGCAGTGGAACAAGTTTGATGGACAGAGGCCCCACTGCACAAGCCAGAGTACCCAAAGGATCCACTGCCAACTTTCTAGTTCCAGACCCCATAGGACACCCTGAGAGGTCCTCTTGTCCATGTCCAATGGTTCAGAGCATTTTGAGCACAAAAGGGGGACCAAGACAATATTAATCAGGTTGTCATAATGATATGCTTGATCGGTATATGTTCTGGTAGACAAAATCAGCAATCAATGATGGGATGAATAAACTAAGAGACAATTCTTTTTCTGAATTGAAATGAAAAACAGTTGATTCTCTAAAATTTCTGTAGATTCAAAGCCTGCTCTGATGTTCTTTGGTAGAATGAGTGAAATCTTTCTGGATTATTTATGAAAGCCAGAACTTGTGACCTGTGGACCCAGAAGCTTTACCTTGTGCATCTCAGTCAGATGGAATGACCAGCCTGCAGGTGTCTAAAACATCTGATATTTATTTTCTCTGCAGATTCTTTGCTTGAGGCCGTGGGTGTCCCATTTCTCAAAACATAGAGCTATTTTCACCTTTCTGAAAAGATAGATGCATCTTGTGTAACTGTTTTAAGGCAAAAGTGCAGCAGGTACATGGGATGCAGTTATAGAAAAATGTTCATTCACAGCTTTGGTTAGTGATTTATTGCCAAAGTGAAGAAGAATTATCTGCACTCGCTAATCTGTATACATGAATCAAATTCATTTTACACGCTGCAGATGCGTGTCTCCCCCCTGCTGTGATAAAGGGTCTGCCAAATGTGTACTGACACTAGATTGTTGGTGATGCTACTTTTAGTAAGTCAGCATATACAGAGAAAAGCTGCCTGCAATCATTTTTACAACATGGAATGTGTATTTCTTTTAAATGCAGGCACATTTTTAGTGCAATGTAATAACTTTGAAAAAGGCTGTTTTCTTTCCTAACTGCTTGAAACTGCAAGTGTTTACATGGTATGTTGGAGCCAGCTGTGTAAAGTACAGTAGCCTACAGTGCCACCATCATGTTCATTTCAAGTGTCGGTCCTTCCATGTGCACATAAATTTAAAATATACACAACAAGGCACTCCAAAGAATTATGAGCACATCATATGTTAGAGCATGCAGACATCTATGGTGCTATTAAGCTGCACCTGTGCAAATATAACTGAGTTATTGAGGTGATTCAGGCAGCAGAGTAGAACTGACTGTTGACTGGAATGTTTATGATTAAACAAGCAGTACAAATAAGGGCTGGGAGAGATCCTGTTTGGTTGGACACGAGGGCAGGTATCATGTAGGTGAGGGCCAGACAAGGGGAAACAATTATTCTGTATTAATACAGTCTGTAAACGCAAGATTATAGTTGTCCAAATATCCTGAAAAACTGACCTTGTTATAACTCGATGAGGCTTTTGATTTGTTTGGTTTAATAGTTTTCTCAGGGACACCAAAGCGATCAATTGAAAACACAAAGTAAGCTATGAATTATATCTAATAATGTTCACACAAAGCTGTGCACTGTACTGATGTGAAATTCAAGCCCTGGGCCCTTTTTAAAAAAAACTCAATTTTCACTGACAAAAGTGTAACTAGTGTCTCATCTGCTATGGCTCAACTCTAAATGCCCTTTTGGTGACAGTAAACCAGCATGCACAAAAGCAGGCCACTCAGACTGAAGCAGCTCAATGAAATTCATTCAAATAACATTAATTTTATTATTTGCCACTGCGCCTTTTACAAGTGTGGCATGTCAGAATGCTAATAGCACAGTCCAAGAACTCAGGGTGAATGTGTACGCTTTAAAGGCTCTGTGTGGATCTCCTCCATTATATGGCACTTTTATTCCCAAATTTTTGAAAGAGTCTGGAATCAAAAATGTGTTCCTCAATTGGAACATAATGGCAATATTTCCTTACACACTTCTTTTAAATCGTACAGTTTTAAACAGTTTTAAACAATGGCTACACTTTGTGCTGGGAAGTGATGGGGACGTAAGTGCTCAGAAATTTTGTGCAATTTTCCAGAATTTATTTAGCAAAGTGAGATCAGAGTACATTATACCAGTTGGAAAAATAGATAATGGTGCATCAAAAAAGGCATAACTGAGACTAGTACAAAGAAAATTTGAATTTACTCACCATGAAGCACAAAACAACTCTCATCCATTTGCATCAAATCACATCACAGCTGGATCATTACTTCTCAAATAATCACATTTATAGAACAATTTAAATTGCCTGTCAATCAGAAACTATTTAAGATAGCGTGGCATTGACTCAGAATCTGCAATACTGATCAAATTAAGGTCAAATAGTAGTATATAGGGCAGCCAATGGCTAGAAGATCCCTGTTTCGCATCCCAGCCTGGGCCTGGGATCTTTCTGTTTGGGATTGTGGCATGTTCTCCCTGTGCAGGCTGGGTTTTCATCGGGTTCTCCCGCAGTCCAAAGACATGCTTTGGTTAACTGGATGATTGGCAATTCTAAACTGTCTGTAGGTGTGAATGTGAGTGTGCTAAGTTGTCTGTCTCTATGTGTGAGACAGACTGGCGACCTGTCCAGGGTGTCCCCTGCCTTCGCTCGAGTCGGCTAGGATAGGCTCCAGCCTATCCTACAGAGGATTAAGTGGTGTATAGATAACAGATGGATAGTAGTATATAGTGTTCTATATGCTTTTATTTTGGATTATTGTGACATGCAGCTACATATGTTTCAGAATTTATGACTAATAATTATCAGAGTAATATGCTGCATAATACTTTAAAAAAGAAAAGAAAATGAGTCATCATTTTATAAGTCTATCATATAATAATGACTTTTAAAAAATAGTCTCACTTCACGCAGAGCAAATAGCTGTATTATTACAAAAACACTGTGGAAACATCTCAAGTTAAATACATATTGCTGTTCCAAGGAGCATGTTTATCTGCTCTCAAAAAGGTGAAGAGTGTTAAGAAAACTATTTGTTTTGTAGTACTGTGACATGCATTTGTTTTTTTTTATATTTCAACTCACCTATAATCAGAGATTATTTGATCTACTGGTCCAATATTTCAGATTCTCAATCAATGTCATGTCACAATAAGAAATAAAAAGTGCTGAAAGTGGGTCAGTGTGCATTTTTTCCCAAAATATTTTATCTCAGAAACTAATTTATTGTAATCTACTATATGACAAATGTCTTTAAAAATGTCCTCATTTAATGCCACAAAAATGTCTGGTAAATCACAGATAGTCGAAGAGAAATTGTTGATTTGACTTAATTTTAAACCCTTATGTCCCTTCTCGGTTCCGGTAGGAGGTGATGTGATTGGTCAGTAGTTGTTCGCTCGTTTTATTGTGGGTCGCTTAAGTTAACCGGTGTGTTACCATGGTGACCTCTCCTGGTTAAAATTGAGCCAGTGCCTTACTGTTTACTGTTTACAAGACTTAGTTAAGTAAGTTTGGGTCGTGTTACATGCTTCAGTTGAGTCAGCTGTACCTGGTCCGTGTCCCTTTAGCTTGAGTCGGTAGCTCTTTGTTTGCTAGCTCTCACGGTAGCGCGCCTGCGTGCCCGCGCTCTTTATTACACAGGTGAGCTCATCCCACAGGTGGACAGACTGCAGGTGAGGTCGAGCCTTATCGTCAATACCGAAAGTAACAGTAATACTGAAGCTGTTTTATACTTCGTTTCTGTTATAATACTGCGGACGAATTAGCAGATGTTTGAGTATTTGTAGAACAGGATTTCGAAGTTAACAGACAGATAAAATGGCGAAAACATCAAGCTAGTTTTGCTCTATCAAAGCGGATTTTCATTGTTGCATAGTCGATATTATTGCAAAAAAAGTGTTCGAGAGAGTGTTAGTCTGGAGTAAAAGTTTTTTTTTAACGTAGACTAATGCATTTCCGCTTTCCCCTCCTCTGCAGTGGGATGATATGAGCATATGGACATAACAGATACAACAGAGAGCTCAGCCATAATGGAGGAGTTTTTCAAAACGGTAAGCTTTACACTGCTTGGGTCTGTAGGACAGGTGTGTGTATAAGTCTGAGGTTCAATTTAACAGTAAATTTCTCATCTTTTACCACGTATGCCCGTTTAAAGTCAACACTATTCAAAAGAAAGTAAAAAAAAAGTGTAATTGTAGCTAAAGGCCATTTTAGTTTGGTTACTAATTGTATTAATTTATGTGTTTTACAAGTTAAAGCTGTAACAAATAATAATCAAAATAAATCAGCTATCAAATAATCGAGTAGCTGTCAACCATATAATAATTGCCAGCTATTTAAATAATAGATTGTGCTTTTTTATGGAAAAAAAGGTATATATTCTCTGATCCCAGCTTCTTGATTTTGAATATTTTCTGGTTTCTTTACTCTTCCATTACAGTCAACTAAATATCTTATGGACAAAACAGGTTGCCATCTTGGACTTCAGAAACACTGGCATTTTTTAAAAACCACTTTATGACATTGTAATGCAACTAATCGATTATTAGAGAAAAAAAAAAAATTGACAGATTAATAGAAAAAAACATTCATTGCAGCTCAGCTACAAATCCATTTAGTTTGTTTGCCAGGAATGTATAGGTCACAGAAACAAATGATGGTATCCTATATGTGTTGTCCAACCAGTTCTGACCTGAATTTTACGACAAGCCAATGCTGTTTTTCTTTTATCTTATTGTTTCAAGCACTTTAGTGTTATTGTTTGTATTGTCTGTATAGGTGGCAGAGGTGACGGGCCTCATCGAAAAAATTTCCCGTGTAACAGAGGAGATGGAGAGAAGGCATGGCGCCATCCTGTCCTCTCCAAACCAAGGAAAGGGTAAATGCAAAACATTTTTTTCCCAATTAAAAAAGTAGAAACTTGATTCCTTCACTGTTATGCTGATGCTTTCAGACATCTGTCAACTCCCTCAGGACACACAACACTGACAAAACAAACACATCTACAAAGACAAAAAAACGCTTAACAGCCATTGGCAAACACACCTGTAGTTGTTGGTAGAGGAGACATAGGATAATCTGCAGCAACAAACATGCTAAATGTTAAACAGAACTGTATGCTGAAGCAAATTGGAACTAGAGTAGGTATTTGAACATGAGCAAAGACACAGATGTTACTGTAGAGTCTGCACACACATATACACTGATCAGCCGCAACATTATGACCACTGACAGGTGAAGTGAATAACACTGATCATATTGGTACTATGTGCTGTTCTGATGGAAAACCTTGGATTTGGCCATCTATGTTGATGAGACTTAGACACCCAAATAAACACTGTCCCACAACAAGCACACTCGCTCATGCAAATGGAAATCCCAAATGTCACTGGTCTACCCCTGCAGGAAAATGCACCCCACCACATGGAAAAACATCAATCAATCAGGAACATGTTGAGGAACATGACAATGGCCCAACATGTTGATTTGGCCTCCAAACTTCCTACACCCCATTGTGATCAAACATCAACAGGATGCAGTGGAACAAGTTTGATTGACAGAGGCCCCACTGCACAAACCAGAGTACCCAAAGGATCCAGTGCCAACATCCTGGTTCCAGACCCCATAGGACACCCTGAGAGGTCCTCTTGTCCATGCCCAGTGGTTCAGAGCATTTTTAAGCACATAAGGGGCACCAACACAATATTAGGCAGGTGGTCATCATGTTATGCCTGATTGGTGTATATTCTTAGATAATAAGAACAATGTTACATCCAAAAGCCCACCAGTACCTGAAAATAAAATCTCCAACCTGTGGTTTCAGGAGCTCTCTTCACACCATGCTACTAAGAAATGTTGAACTTAATTAGCTAAATTCTAGAAAATGGTTTGGTCTGACATCTATTGAGATAAAATAATACAAAAAAATATAAACAAAGCTGTGATTTTCAGAATATTCAGTTTGTTAAATCTATAACTTAGACAAAATATGAGCACATAAAATGCAAACTTTCTTTAGGTGAAATTCCCCTTTCATGACATACATCTTGATGAAATTCAAAATCTATTAAGGTAAAGTTATTCCTTTTTAAGATGTGGACTTGTTTTGTTGTTGTAGAAAACAAAGTTGAACTGGAGAAGCTGAACACTGAGACCAAGAAGAATGCCAGCTTGGTCCGAGCCAAGTTAAAATGTAAGTGCACATAACTTGTTTGAATATTTGTATACAGTAGATACTAATTTGTCTGATGCTGTATTAAATGCAACAGTTTCTCAGTTTTCATTATCAATATCTGGCTGTGTCATTGTTTGAGACAAAGAAGAGGAAAAATGCAGAACATCCGACTTCCTCAAATACTGGGACTGCAAAGTTCATAACACAGAGTTTGACTTGCAAATGGACAGACAGGGAAGTACAGTGTTCTTCACGCTACTGCTGGTCATCAGTAAACAATCGTCCAATGCTAGTAGTGGGAGGGACACTGCTGTGATTGCAGGCTAAAGTTTGGGTTGGTTGGGTGATTGCTATTCAGGGTAGGTTGGGTTAGTCCTTCTGGCCTCTCCAATCTTGCATCAACTGTCTGAGAATAACTCAACATGAGAAACAGGCTGTAACTTTCAGTAGCTTACTTTGTTTAACTTTAACTGTGGCTTTAACATAATTCTGTGTTTGTATTCATATTAGATCTGTCTCTGTGTTTTCAGCAATGCAGATGAACTGGCCTGTGGATAAGAACGGTAGACACTCCTCAGTAATCCAGCGAATTAAGAGCAACCAGGTCAGCAAGTACTTCCGTTCACTTTAATAAGCCAGGTGTATAATGGTCAACTCTGTGTGTATTGCATCCTTAAGTTATCTCGAGGCCCTCAGTCTTTACACACCTGACAAAATCGTTTCTTCCAGTGTTTCCCTTATAGGATGGATGTGTGCATTGATTGGGTTTAATCAATAATCTGATTTCAAATTCTGCCGACTCCCTTTCACCAGCACTCACATCTGACTCGGTGGTTCTCTGAAGTAATGAGGGGCTACCACGAGGCACAGATCTCCTTCAGAGAGAAATGCAAGGCACAAATTCAGAGACAGCTGGAGATTGGTGAGTTGCCAAAAAACAAATGAAAGCAAAACACAAGCATTTATTCCTCCTCACACTCAGGTCAGTGCTGTGTAAATAGATTTCATTTCATACAGCAGGATCTTATCAGATCAGCACAGTTATTGTATTTTATGGAGGATGGGGTTTTGGCGAACTCTTTACCAGCAAGAAGTGTTTCTATAGTAATAGCACTTCAGATAATCAGATAGGATCATGTTGGGGTGGCAGAAATATTTTTTCATCCGTTCCTGTATACCAGAAGTAAGAGCATAAGCATTCATAATGTTTAAATCTTTCTGTGATCAGACACGTCTTGTCAAAAACATACCTGACATGTTTCGACGGTAACTTCCGTCTTCATCAGAGGTGTCACTAGGTGGTGTGTGACGTAGTTAAAACCAGCTGATGTTCTTTCTCTGTTCATAAGCATTCATTTTTAATTATCATTTTAAAAATGTTTTTCCCCACCAGTCTTTTCGATAACGCACCACTACACACACTCATCAAATTTTACATAATAGCCAACATGTTATTATATAGAGTCAAATTCTTCTACATTTACCATCATACAGGTCAGTTTAAAGTGCACATATTGTGTCCCTTTTCAGCAAATTAACGAAAGTCTCAACTTGTCTTTCACTCAAAACACTGCAAAAACATGGTTTATTTCACCGTGACTGTATAATGGTGGTTGTAGCGCTGTTCAGATTGGCTGATTCAGTGTTAGTGGCTCTGAAAAACACTGAGCTACTGCTGTCTGCTTCACGAAGAAGACTCTCTCTGTCTGTGATTGACAGCACAGAGCAAAACAATGTGAATAAGTGTGAGACGAGAGGACTGTACTACAATATCTTTTCATTATCTTGCAACACTATACCTAACTACCGCAGCCGGAATAAGCGGTCTTACGAAGCTGCTTATCCACTCGGTGACCTTGATATGAGCTCACATGAAAGAGGTGAAGCTGGCTGCAGATGACCAAACATGGACAGGTCTACTGGCACCAGAGTGGCATATTTTACAAGAGAAGAGCAAACTTTAATATTAGAGAAATAAAAATTCAAACACATAATACAGACTAAATGAAGCACAGCTGCAGCAGCCAAAGCCAAAGGAGGGAAAGCTGGCAACAAACTGCAGACTGTTTATGTGTAGGCTTATCAATATCACTAGCAGATTATTAGGATGCGATACTATAATTACAAATGTATTTTCTATTGAATGAGTGTGCTGCTTAGATGTATTCTTGTGATGTGTAAGACAGTTTAAGCCTTGTTCTTTCATCTGCAACCCTGGAAGTGTTTAATAGTCTTGGGAGTAAGTAAAGAGCAAATAAAAAACATCATTCAAACCAATTAGTGCTGCAAATCCTATAAGGTCAACAAGTGCAAGGCTTTGTTTTAATCAGTTACTGCTGCAGGATTATATCGCTTTAGTAAGGCATATAGAACAATGAAATGAAGGGGCTTTGAAATTGCTTGCAGCTCTAAAAACTCTTATCTTCCCCTCCCACTATCAAAGCACTGAGCCCCACGGGTTCTTCTAGAAACGGAGATGCCATTTTTCAAGAGAATTAATTGGTCATTAGGATATCTTTTAATACGTCTTGATCTATTGACTGGAGTATAACTTGCTTCCGATCAGGTTAGGCATTCAGCATAAACGATCATGGTGATGTGTTAAATCTGAATTCACCTTGTGAGCTTCAATTCCTGCTTTTTAGTACAGACCTCTGGACTTTCTTTTGCTTCTAACTTTGTCTCTGAGTGGTTATTTTACATGGAGATATCACTAAATTCACAGCACAGTTGTTTTTATCCAGTATGTATGAGTTTGTCTGAAAACATTGAGGTTATAAAATCAGTAGTGTAGCGGTGCAGAACAGTGCTTGGTTAATGACTCTGCTTGTTAGCATGTAGTCCTGATGAGCTACATTTCAGTCACTATTTTATACTTGTTCTGTTGTCTGACAACAGGAGCAGAAAAATATGTAAATTACGACGGCTCTGAGCTTTAGGCATACAATCAAAGCTAATGGTAAAGCCACATTAGCCGCACAGCATGCTAACATGAAGGATTTTCCTCTTGCTGTGGTGACATTGCAATCAAAAATACAAGTAACTCACTGAATGCTCAGTTCCTCAGATGCTGGAAGTGCATGCAGACCATTGTTCATTCTTGTAACCAACAGCAGAACAGTTGGTGTACTTTGATCCTGGCAGTGACATTGTAGAATTAGCAGAAGCAGCTCTAGAAACTGAATAAATCTGGTGGACCAGACAGAAATGGGACAAGACTATTAAAAGTTTGTGCTTGACAACTAGTTTGTGGCGATATGTAGCATGCAGGTCAAGCGCTTACTCACTGGTAAAGCAGGTAGGGTCGGCTATCTAGTGGTAGGGGGGCTTGATAAATGACAGAAGTAAACCGATTTATATCTAAACAGGTTTTAGTTTACACTTCCATGTAAGCAGCCACAAAACACCATAAAACTGATTTTCACTGCATGTAACCTTTACAGCAACTGTCATTTCAATTCTTAGCAGATACCCTGTCAGCGGCAACATTATGTTTATGTATCCTGTGAAAAATGCCACTTTATTCATTATGTCTTCCTTTAATGTTGTTTTAATGTGTTTTTTTTTTTTTACACTTTACTCCTCTCCCATTCAGCTTCCACATACATTGTGGTTTAAATGTGTTGTAAACTTGTTTGAATTGAGTTAGGAGACTGTGATCATACACCAGTAGAGTGGAGTAGAGGTGTAACTACCCCATCTTGTGGTGAATGTCCTAAGATGCATGTAATTTGAGCCTGTGCAGGACAAAAATTTTGACTTTGTCATAGGTGACATTGGTTCGTGTGAATGACACTGACACGGTCATCTGATATATATTTTTTGTTTTTAATTGTCTATTTTCTGATGGGTAATTAAAATCTGTGTATCTGTGTTATGTTTTTCAGATGACAAATAGTCAAAGTCTTTTTATTTGTCAGTACTGCAAGATGTACAGAACATAAAGAGGATTGAAATTACTGTACTCTTCAAACCCTTGGTGTAGATAATGGACATTAAGTAAATAAAGACATTAAATGAATAAAATTTTACTAAACAAAAGAGCATTCAAAAAATAAAATAAGTAACGTGGTAAGGCAGATAGCAGATTGGATTCATTGGTATGATGGTGCAAAATTACAATTTCGTGCAAATATAAGTGGCACTCATCATCAGTCAGCTGAAAAAGTTTTTAAAATTGTTTCTTTTGTCTCTTTCAGTGGATAAAGTTACTACAGATGAAGAGCTGGAGGAGATGCTGCACCGTGATAATCTTGCCATCTTTATATCTGATGTAATTTTTTTCTTTCTTTGTTCTTCTGCAATCTGTTCTGTTTGTAAGTAGATGGCTATGCAATTGTAAATAACATCTGTTATGTTTTTTTGTTGATCACTCAGGTATACACTTAAAACTTAAATATGAATTCTTTTTAAATTATTATTATTGTTAACAAAGTGCTTTCCATTTTACAGATTAACTCTGGCACTCGAATTTCAACCCAGGCTCTGAATGAGATTGAACGTCGTCATCAGGACATCATCTGCCTTGAGTCAAGCATTGAAGAGCTACACGAGATATGTCTTGACACTGCCATGCTGTTGGAGAGTCAGGTAAAACTGCTGTCTCTTTTGTAAGTGTTTTGCAAAGGAATATGCTCACAGACCAAAACCTGACTGGTGTCAATTATGTTTTTCTTCTACCAGGGGGACTTAATTAACAACATAGAAAAGAATGTCACAAGTGCAGCAGAGTATGTCGATGCATCAAAAATGGAAACCCATAAAGCAGTCATATACAAAAAAAATCCTTACAAGATAGCTTTCCTCCCAAACTTACTAAGACGGTCCAAGAGAAAAACCACTGATAAAACTGCTACTGATCAAAACACCTGCAGCCTCAACCATGACTCAGCTCCTGACCTGTTTGAACATTGAGTGCACCAGATGTCCTGATCAGCATCAAAGCCTGTGTCCGATGGGAATTGCTTTCATCTGATTTATGCTGCCTGTGTGCTCCTTCGGCTCCTTTCTAAACGATATTGATGGAGCCGTTTTTAACTTAATTGTGAATGTGAACTTTTGTGAAAATGGCCTGTCAAATGAAAGTGAAGAGATGCTGTGGACAAGCCTTACAGGGCAGCAGCTGCCTGATGCTGTCGGTGGATTGTGAAAAGGATGAATGCAGCCAAAGTAAAAATAACTTTAACTCGTCAATCAATGTTTACAGACTCGCAGTCCTGTGAGTGTTGGCTTGAGATATGCCAAACTATTCAGTTTCCATTACAGTTCTTAAAGCTGTTGAAACAATTCCATTTTTTACGCAAAACAACCTCAGGATTGATTTCTTCCTTGATTCACTCACTCAGGCAGTAGGTGGCATTGCAACATTATTGTAGATACAACTCCAACTAGGATTTACTTCCCCTTTTCTCTGCAGTCCTGCTAAACTCTGGTGCTTTTTATCTGTGATACTCTGTTGTGTTTGTTTTGTCTTTTACTACCGCAATATAACGTAACACTGTGTTCAAATAAGAAGGAATGTCTGTAATGTCTAAAGATAAACTGCCCAAGACCATGCCAATCCTAAAATAAACCTATGTGATGAATGATACAGAACATAATTTTGGGGTGCTTTATTGTAACGTGAATAAAAAGGGGAAAAGGATTGCTGGGATGGTGGAAGATAAAAAATGCATACTAAAATCATAATCATAATGTGTGATGTACAAATATTTACTATAGTAAAAGCATAAAAGTCCTAATAAACTGAACCTCTGGCACCACTGTCCTATCAGAAATTGAATTTGCTCAGATTGGGTTTAAGGAGGGTACTTGCAATGGTAGCATGCTGTATTGCTCAACTAAAATTGTGACGAGTAAACATATTTGACTTGTGCTTTAATTTCAAAGCACCAGTGTGTGTAAATACAGCTTCACACAGTTAGTGTTGTTTGTTTGTGCCTAAAAATTGTGTCCTTGTGCCTAAAAATAGTTTTGTTTGACACATGTCTAAAGCTTGTCAGTTTTCAGAGAAGAATTCCTTCGAGTGGGGCAACCATATCCCACAAAAGCAGTACTGGAGCTGACATGTCACTTCAACGTGTCCCCATAGTGTCAAGCCATCTTGAGATCTGGTGACTGGAAAAGTCCTACATTCAGATGATGGCCAAGGCATTATTATCCTGCAAGGCACCGTCCCCCTCAGGATAGAAATGTTTCATCACAGAACAAAGGCAATCACTCAGAATAAATTAGCATTATTTGCATCGATACTTTGTCTAAGTGGACAAGTGCACACAAACCTTTGTCAGAAAAATGCCACCTCTCAAAGTGTCTGCATTTGTTGTGTTTCTCCACATTTGTCACCTGTCTGTAGGTCTTAGATTGCTTTGTGTGATAGCTAGCTGTTCAAAATTGTTCTGTCCGCAAGCGTGATCTGGCTGGAGTGGAGGATACGCAACCTGCATTATGGGAGTGCTGCCAGGATGAACCCATTGACTTTTCTCACTCCATTTCCCCTCCTCCACCTCTCGCCGCCTCCTGGATAAGATTTCACAGCACTTTTACACTTTGCTGAAACCACTGATTTCCAAATGGAAACTGAAGAGGAATAGGTGTAAGACATAAGAATGACAGTGTAGCCTGAAGACAAAAAAAGGAAAGAAAGACATGAAGATGAGGAGGAAAACTGACCACACAGACCTATGTAAAAACATGGTTTATTTCTTGGTTGTGCCAGAGTGGTGGGGCCCACAAAATAGGGCTTGACTACAATTTAAAAGGGCTGAGTGATGTGTGACTGTGGGGCCTGACTGTCTGCTTGGATCGACAGGTCATCCCTCTGTTTATCATTTAAGCAAACAGGAGATTAATGTGCTGAAAGTGGCCCGACTCCAAAAGAACCATTATACATTTCCCCTGATGGAATGGACTACGAGGATGGACAAATGGATAGGAGGGAACGGTTGAAGGACAGAGGGATAACAGTGTCTTTTTCTGCCTCCTCATGGAGCCTCCAAAGCAGGCTTACTTCTTCACTTTGCCCTGGGCAGCCACGGCCTCCATGGCCTTCTTTACGGTCTCCTCATCGCCGAGGAATGCCATGGGCTTGACGGGCTTCAGGTCTGCATCCAGCTCATACACGATTGGGATTCCTGTGGGAAGGTTCAGCTCCATGATGGCTGCATCAGACATACCTGGAAAGACAGACAGGCAGGCAGACAAGACAAACATGGAGATCAGCAGACAGAATAGATGGATTGTAAATGATACAATATAAAAAGCTATGTAGACAGGGAGGACAATGGTCTTGCATAATAAAAGTAGCAAGCAGAGCAGGCCTTCTTTATATCTGACTGTATTTTATTTACAGCACTTTGTAACTGCCTCTCTCTGTCCTCAGCCCAAGATTCCACCTACCACTACTGTGTGACATTTACTGTTGCCCTTCAGGCTTTCTTGATGTATAACTCCCTTATCCATGTCTGGCCACTCCTTGAAAAAGTACAACCTTTCTACATAAAGGTCGTGACTGTAATGGGAACCAACCTCATGACCCTCTACACTGTCTCTGAGTCCCTGCATGCTATTTATATGCACTGCAATCCACAACTCTGTGTGTAAAGACAAGCTTCTGGCTGGGACTAGAAGCTCAGCTCTTGCCTTTTGTGCAAATGCAACGAAAACTACTTTCAAATTTTTAGTTAAATTGCTAGAATTTGAGTGCAAACCATTTTATAGCGTTGAATTTTATTTCAACCATTAACCTCTACCTACTGTATCAGAAAGAACTTTTTCATTCACTGTTTTTATTGAAGCTTTATCCACTTGCACACTGTAACGCTCACCCTCTAAGTGCTTGACGATGCCACGGAGGCTGTTGCCGTGGGCAGCGATGATAACATTCTTCCCAGCTTTGATTTCAGGAGCGATGACATCGTTCCAGAAAGGCAGGGCACGGGCGATGGTGTCCTTCAGTGACTCACATTTGGGCAGCTCACCGGGCTTCAGGTTCTTGTAGCGCCGAGACTGGTGGGAGAAAGAACACCAGCAGGTATTTTACTCCCACAACTGAAGTTACATAACAGAGAGCAAACACTAGAGTTCTATAGAATCAATATATACTCTTAGCAGCTTCACAGTATTCCTCTGGTTAGTTTTAACTGGTTGAAGCTGGAATTTAAGGAATGATTAGTTAGTAAGATCAATAATAAATCATGTAAGGTTTATTCTAAATTAGCTGCCAATACCTCTTTGTCTTACCTCGCTGATGATTTTATGGTAAGGGTGGTCGCCCTCCATGGGTGGAGGTGGGATGTCAAAGGAACGACGCCAGATCTTCACCTGCTCCTCGCCGTGCTTTTCAGCTGTCTCTGCCTTGTTGAGTCCAGTGAGGCCTCCGTAGTGACGCTCATTCAGACGCCATGTACGAATCACAGGCAGCCACATCTGGTCTGTGCCCTCCATGATGGTCCACAGGGTCTTGACAGCACGTTTCAGCACGGATGTGTAGCACACGTCAAACTTCATGCCTGCATCTTTGATAGCCTGGGCTCCACGCTTGGCCTCCTCCACGCCCTTCTCACTGAGGTCAGCATCGAACCAGCCGCAGAAGCGGTTCTCCTGGTTCCAGGCGCTCTCGCCATGGCGGACAATAACCAAACGGTGGACGGCAGTCATGTTTAATCGTGTTTTTCCACACACAGAGCCCCCAGCCCTTCTAAGTTGTGCACACACACACTGGCTGACCAACAGTGAGCCCAAACCAGCATACCAAACTCTTTTAATAGTAACTTGGGCGGTGGCAGACAGCCTCTCTTGACTTTCCACCTGTGAGAGGCTTTCAAACTCTGATGGACACACAAAGAGGGCCAGTAAAAGCAGCCCTCTGCTGGGCTGTGGAGGCATGTGGTGGCTGGGAAGGCCAGAGGTCAGAGATTAGGCCAAAATAGCAACATGACTTTTAAACCGAGGTCTGTGGAACAAAAGTGTAAAGATCAGAGTTGGCTGCAGAGGCGCCTCACACTGAGATAAACAGTTTGATCAGTGACAAACTAATTGCACTGTGAAGAGTTGAGTAAATAATACATTAGATCATAGGGCATTTGTTGTGTGACATAAATATAAGGCAATGTGGTAAGGGAAATTTCACAGTCAGCGTGTAGCCAAACACCTGCATACAGCCTGCATTTTTCTTATTGCAAATGTAGCTGACAGCAAGAAAAATGATGAAACTGACTGCCAACGATACTACTGCAAATAACATTTTGTAAAAACGGAGGTAAAAAATTAGCAATGGGGTAAAAATTTAGAGACAAAATAAAGCATGAAAGAGTCTACAAAAGCCTGTCAGTTAAAGCAAATGTTATAAAGCCTGACTTAAAGATCGTGAAATACATCCAGACTCGTAAGGGTTCATCCTGACCTAACTTTAAACCATGAAGTCAGAGTTAAATCTTAAACAGCTCTGGTACTTTATAAAGTGTTATTTCAGTCCATCACCTCTAGGAGTTGCTCTAGTATCATAAAAAAAGTCATTTTCTTTACATGCAACATTTCACACTGTATTTCATAAGACTGATTAAACCTGTTTTATGGGATAAAAACACCTGAGAAGTAAATCTTAAACTTTAGTGAGAACATTTTAGAAATTCATATAAATGTAACAAGTTTTACAGCATATGTAGCACAAACATGCTAAAATACAAACCAAGAGATCAAACTGCTGCCCTTTTATAGAAAACGGGCACTACTACATACTTTCATTAAAGTTAACGATTCTTTATACTTAACTGTGAAATGTCTAGTGTTCTACACCAGTGGAACTATCATACATATATGCCACTGAGAGAAGTAATTGAAGCCAAATATTCTGCAGCATCTATGCACAGAAACTTAAGAAACGGAGATAAAAGAGCTGATGAAGCTTGGAAACTGAGCCACAGACCCAGAGCTATAAGGCAAAGTCGATGTCTCCGGCCCCTTGCAATCAAATTATACTCCATGGGAAATACAATAGTCCAAAAATATAATATTAATGGATTTCCGGGCTTGACGCCAACCTTCTTCGTATGATCATGACATTGGGTTGTTGAACTGTTCAGACTAAGAGGCATGATGCTGCAGGAGGAAGAAAACCACTGTCTTTTTGTGGCTGTGCCTTTCTGGTTCTATGGTGATTTGATAGTATGTCATCTGATAATGATGAACCATTTTCCAGCAGAAATACTCTAAACCAGCTGTGAGGTGCCTGCCCACCAAACAGCTGACTGATAGAGTTCCAGAGAGGCTATTAAACAAAGTGCCATCACATGTAGGAGTGTTGAGTTGGTCAAGACCAAAACAGGGCTTAAACCAGACTGACATTTAGCAAATGCACAAAAACACAAGCTATAATGAGGGTTAATTTTGTTGTGTCTGACCATGGCTGTGTATCTGTTGTTATGCTTTTTTGGCCCTCTAGTGGTCTTAAAGGTACTGCGACATCCTGATAAATACAATTTGTGAAGCAAATTATTATTTCATTTTTTTAAAAATATTTTTTGTGGGAGATTTTTCCACTTTCATCATAGAAGGAGAGACAGGGTGGAAAGGGGTAGAAAGGAAAGAGAGACATGCAGCAAAGGGTTGCAAGCCGGACTCAAACTCATGACTGCTGCTGGTGATCTGTGCCCATGTGGAAACGTCTTAACTCAGCGAGCTATACAGTGGCTCACAGATTATTTAACTATCACACTATTTCCACTTAGAGAACAAGCTGTTGGTGGACAATGCTATCATCCATTTATCCATGATGATGGAGATACTGGGAATGTTAACAGGAACATTTGATACTGAGGCTGACAGGCTGAGCAGGGGGAGCAAGTAACAACCTGGAAATTAGCACTGTAAGTGGGTGAATTATTTTGGTGAAGGAAGTTAATGATCTACTTTCTGTGTTTCATTTCCCCAGGTTCTGTAAGCATCTTGTCTGCCACAAATTGTGCCGGTGCAGATTGTCAGACTGCTGTTAGGGTGGGAAAAAGTGTACACAGGGGAGTTTGTGTGATCACAACTGTTACGATGACTCAGCCTGCAGCAGAGTCCATGCAGCTCCAGCTGAAGTCCCCCACCTCCCACTGCCTGCCTCACTACTGTTTGGGCACAGCACTGCCTGTAAGTACTGGGGGCCTTTGCTGCAAAGGCAAATTACACAAGCAGCACACGCTATAGATCTGTCATATACACAGAGACACACGCACACACTTGTACACACAGATATTGCTGGAAAGCCCTGCAACACACTGCATTTATGCATATAGGTGGAAAGCAAGATGAATATGCAACATAAACTTTGACTGAGCCACTGCATACCTATACAGACACACACACACACCCACCAGTCACACAAGAACAGAAAATGCCTGTCAGCAGCTGGATGTAATTGAACTGCCAGTGTAACGGTGCAGCAGATGAGAGGGACACTTTGTCTTTTATAGAAATGAAGACAACAAACCTGACAAAAAGCAAGATGGCCTTGCTTTCACTGATAGAAAAAATGTAATATCTCTTTTTTGAGCTGAAGTATAAACTGAACTGTTGGGGATTTTTTTGATCATTTCTTTATCTGTCATACTGCAAGGACATTATATGCAATTATTTATTAAATCTGTATCTTGTGTCACTGGCACAGACAATGCAGTTTTCTAAAGACATGTACAGAGATAGTTACTTTTGTTTCGTCCTATACTGTTGCATTCAGATAATGATATATGAAATGTGCACTTGGTTTTGTAGATAACCCTTCTACAAAGTCAGAAATGGAGAACAAAGCCAAAAATGTAGAATTAAAAATAATTAGAGGAAAAAAATATTGCATGTAATTAACCAATTGGTAAATTTAAACTCATAGCACAGCAAAGCTTATTGCTATTAATAATCATACTGATATTTCTATAGACAGTGTAGGTATTTGTTACTATAGAATTGTCTTTACACATTCGCCTACTCTTTGTTGTGTCTTCACTGTCTTCAACATGTGGCCACTTACCATCTGTTTGTCTGTTTGGGTGGGATTTTCTCCTTGTAGGGCTTTTGAGGTCGTGGCTGTAGTTCTGCTCTCCACCAGGAGGAGAGATGCTGTGTCACGATTCCTAAACCAGGACATCCCCCCCACCTCCTCTTTTCTGCAGTGAGAATAGCACAGGAAGTATGTTACAGATATGTTTTTGTCCTTTACAAAACATGGCATTCCTAACAAAATTTACAGTTATTTGCAGCATTACTGTGCACCACAGGTTTGGATTCTCTGTCAAAACTGGTGATGTTCTAGATTTTCTTTAGGTTTCTATATATTTATGTTTTTGCTGCACTGTTAAAGACACTGATAAAGCTGCTTCATGAGTCTGTTTTATTTAGAATTTTGGCTTGGTTGAACATTACTGTGAATGCCAAGGTCAGGACATCATTCAGCTTTATTACATGTATTTTTTGCAACCTCCTCCCTCCTGTTTTTTTACTCTGTTTTTAACCCTCACTCGATTCCCTCCTACACTTATTCCCATGGTCCCTCTCTGTCTTATTTCTTGCGGTTGCAGTGTAAGCCTATAGAGCCTGCATTGTCAGAGTTTGGGGAAAGCGCTTGCGTCAGACCCCGCTGTCCTGCTATAAAAGCAGCAGGCTGCTGCAGCAGCAAGCAGTCGATGCTTAAACCTGAGCCCTTCGCACACCTCCTCACACACACATACACAAAGAGGAAGGGAGAGCCATTTGTCCTCCCAGCACTCAGCCATGAGTAGCATCGGATATGACCCCTATTATTCCACCTCGTCATATAGACGCTGGTATGTCGAGGCTCCCCCTCGGGTGGTGGTGACCAGAGGGAGGACCCACTCTGCCTACTCTTCCCATGCATCCCCGCTGTCCTCTTCTCGACTGCAGTACTCCTCTCCTGGCCGGGTACTGTTCTCTTCTTCATCACCAGCCTCTTCCTTGGAGCTGGAACTCAGCCAAGCGGCTCAGATCAGCTCTGAATTTCGAGCCGTACGCACACAAGAGCGCAGCCAGTTGCAGGATCTCAACGACCGCTTTGCCGGCTTTATTGAGAGAGTGCGTGAGCTGGAGCAGCAGAATCGTGCTTTGGAGTCAGAACTTCTGCTGCTGAGGCAAAGGCACACTGAACCGTCCCGTCTGAGAGCACTTTACGAGCAAGAGGCTCGGTCTCTGAGAGCAGCTGTGGATGAAGCCAGGGCGGAGCAGCAGGCTGTTCTGGGTCAGAGAGAGCGGCTGGAGCAAACCCTGAGTGCCTTGCAGGGTCGATATGAAGAGGAAGTGCTTGGTCGTGAAGAAGCTGAGGGCAGGCTGATGGAGGCCCGTCGTGAGGCCGACCAGGCTGCCTTAGCAAAGGCTGAGCTGGAGAAAAGTGTTGAAACTCTGCTGGAAGAGCTGGCCTTCCTCAAGAGGATTCATGAAAGCGAAGTGGCCGAACTTCAGGCCCAAGTCCAGCTAGGTGTCCAGGTGGCTGTGGAATCTGAGGCTGCCACTCCAGACCTCTCTGGGGCTCTCAGGGATATCCGGTCCCAGTATGAGAGACTGGCAGCAAGGAACATGCAAGCAGCCGAGGAGTGGTTCAGAGGTAAGGTGGGTTCCCTAACTGAAACTGTGGCTCAGCACAGCGACGCCGTGAGAAGCTCCAAGGACGAAGCAGGAGAGTATCGACGCCAGCTGCAAGCCCGCCTACTGGAGATCGATGCATGCAGGGGCCTGAATGAATCCCTGGAGAAACAGCTGCATGAGATGGAGGAGAAGCAGAGTGCTGAGATAGCTGCTATGCAGGTCAGTAGAGGAGCTGCAGCACTCTGTGGTCTTTTACGATGTGCTGTAATCAAGTAGATCTTTTGATTTATTGATTTTTAAATCTATTACTTTAAGTTTTCATTTTATCATCTATCATGGTTGATGTCTTTCTGTCTTTGTGACTTGTAAATAAACACTTGACTTTGGCTTGTATTTAGGACACCATTGGAGAGTTGGAGAATGAGCTGAGGGGCACGAAACAGGAAATGGCACGCTACCTGAAGGAGTACCAGGACCTTCTGAATGTCAAGATGGCTCTGGACATCGAGATTGCTGCATACAGGTGACAGAGAAAACCAGTGAGGCCGACAAATCATGCTGGGTTTCTGAAAATGAAAATAGTCAGAGACATAAAAGAAGGAAAACTTAAATTTCTCTTAGTTTTGACTTATGTAAAAGGTAAAACTGTAAAATGTAAAAGTGGTACATAAACACTCATTTTGAGATAGAAGGAAACACTAGACATGCGCTTATTTTGAGTGCCTTTCAGAGTCACTTAAGTCATTTGTTATATTTTGAACATTTAAGTGGCAAATTCACAAACATCTACTTTCTGTTTGTTTTTATGTAAATCTGCAAAATGTATGGTAAATAATGAGTGAATTGGCTTGGTGTTACATGATGTTTAATGTGAAAAATGCATTAAAATGCTGTTGGGATACGATATTTTAATTTTGCCTTCACCTGCTAAACATTTTGGCATTAAAGCCTAATCAGAATATATGTGCTCAACCCTCTGCAAACACTTTAGTTTTGGGTGTAAATTAAAGGACACTGATTGAAATTTAAAACCCATGCTTTAAATTAGAGCTCCAAATTACTGTAGTACTTATAAACTGTGTTTTCACCAACTTGTACAGGAAGCTCTTGGAAGGGGAGGAGTCTCGCTTCAGCGTCGGGATGGCTGGGGGTGTGTCCTCTTTGTACGGCCACAGTTTGTCAGCTCCCTCCTACGCCCGGCCCCTCCTCTCCAGCCTGAGCTCCGGCACCTCCTACCTGATGACATCGCGCCTCCTCAGCTCCAGTGTCAGCACCACCGAGGGGATCATCTCTGCCAGCCACGCCCAGCAAGCAGAGGCCAGCCCACCTGGGGAAGAGGAGGAGGAGGAGGAAGTCGAGAAGGAAGTAGAGGAGGAGGAAGAGGCAGAGAAGGAAGAAGAGGAAGGTGAAGAGGCAGCAGAAGAGGAGAAAAAAGAGGAGGAAGAGGAGGGAGAGGAGAAGGAGGAGGAAGAGGGAGGAGAGGAGGAGGGAGAGAAAGAAGAGGAAGAGGAAGCTAAGGAAGCAGATGAGGAGGCAAAGGAGGGAGAAGAGGGTTAGTGCATCTTTTTATCATATTGTGTAATTACTCAAACAGCAATCGCTAAGGCCATGGTATCTAATAATAAAATTGTCATCTGTTGATATAGGTGGTGATGAAGAGGAGCAAAAAGAAGAGGTAGCTGAAGCTGCCGAAGATGAAGAAGAGAAAGACGACAAAGGTGAAGGAGAAGAGAGTGAAGCCAAAGAAGAAGAAAGCGAAGCCAAAGAAGAAGAGAGTGAAGCCAAAGAAGAAGCACAAGAGGAGGAAAAAACAGAAGGAGCAGATGACAAAGGTGAGGAAGTGAAAGAAGAAGAAAAAGACGAGAAGGAAGAGCCTAAAAAGAGTGAAGAGAAAGAGGATAAAGCTGATGCCGAGAAAGAAGATAAACCTGATGCAGAGAAAGAAGATAAAGCTGATGCCAAGAAAGAAGACAAAGCCGACGACAAAGATGTCAAGGCCACTCCAAAAAAAGATGACAAAGCTGAGGCTAAAAAGGAGAAAGAGGAAGAAAAAGCAGCCAAATCCGAACCTGCCGAAGAGAAAAGCACAAAGGGCAAAAAGTAAGCCGTTGTTAGCCTTAGCCTAATTTCGTCAAGACTGTCCACAGCACGATAACCAGTAGAGGCATCAGCGCTGTTCTCTCAAATCTGCTTCTTAACATGGTGCTCAATAAAACAGTCCAATAGCCATTTACAGCAACAAATCAAGGTTAACTGCTTGCCAATATCCAGAGTAATCCATAAGGTTTGGCTGCACACTTCTTGGTGAGTGTTAAATGTGTAATTGCTGAATGCTATCGTGCGTGTGTGAGTTTCTGGTGGTTAAATAAATGATTCTCAAAGCCATGCGTGTCATTGATTTTGAGTCCTGACTCAAAGTGAACCAGTAGAGGAGCAGCGCAGACTTACAACGAAGCCTTCGGTGAAGCTTGCAAATCTTGGGACACCTGCTGCTCTACACTCGCCCTCAGCAGTAGTTTTTTTTTTGAGAGAGGCGAGCATGTCAGATTCACTTACTCCACTCGATCCGACAAGCAGTGACTATATACTGTCACAACATTGCTTCTCAGACCATTAGTACCCTGCTGTGTTACTCAACCAGACACCATGGCATAGATTTCAGGGGAGAACCAGGGGATACACCTACCTTAATACTTAGAACACATGCATTTGTTCCTCCTGATAAAATATGCAAGAAGCAAAGGACTTTTATTTTAAGAAACTGCTATAGTACTTATAGACGCAAAAACACCTCCTACAGAAATACGTTTACGTATTACGTAAAATGGCATGAAAAGGTACCATATGCAAAATTTCAAGAGCTAGCTGCTCTGAACTAAAGACAGAAAAGAGCACATACAAGTAAGTCATACTTACGTATGTGTGTTGATTCAGCAGGGATAATATTAAATGGCAAAAGTTAATCTGCAGAAGAATATACACTTGTAAATAATACAGAATACCAAAGAGCCTTGCTGCATTATATTCCAATATATTTTGGATTTGGATTTTTGTGTTTTCCTTCACATGGATAAATACAGCATAAACTGATGCATAAAAGACACAAATTGGATCCCCACAAAGATGTTTGGAACATTTAAAGTGAGGATATGCATCTTTCACAACAATAAATAAAAGGCTCTTACACTTACAAAGCAATAAAATGGGAAATAAAGAGCTCACATGCTGAGTTTAACACACTCAGTAGTTGCTCTGCTGGCATTACTTATTTTTTTACTATGTTAAGGCTTGTAGCTTAGTTGCTAGCTAATGTTAGGACAGCTAGCTAACGTTAGGAACTTAGCATTGCTGTGTAACTAAGTGGATGACTTAACTAGTTCTACTAGAGATAGACTACAGTTGAGCATTCTCAAGGCTTTTATCACAAAAATAAAATACGGCTCACTTGTTTCTTACCAAGAGAAAAGTTTGGTGTTTCCTGCTTGTTGCGCCTCTCAACGCTCTCAGCTGACGTTTAAGGAAATCGTTGGGAACCTTGGCGAGGGAAGGAAAGCTCCTGTGATTTCAACTATTGGCCACTGAGGCCGCTATTCGCTTCAAAACAGTAGGCCACTCCATAGATGCACCATTACACTCCTATAACTTGTCTGAGTCGATGGGCAGCGTCTCTTTTTGCCAGAAGTTTGCAGCTTTACTGGGAGATGGTTGTTGTGTTATGCTAGTAGCGGCTAATATAGCCTTTAGCCGCTAGCGAGATGCAGAGGACCAGACTACCAAAGTCTCGTACGGTAGGCTCTCCTTTTTCCAACTTTACCCCCCCAGAATTTGATTTTAATTTCCAGATTTTGTATTTTAACCCAACCATTTATCAAACACTAAACCAAATTTAGCTTTTAAAAAAAAGCATTATAGTACGTCAGTTCTGCTCAGCAACACACATGCGAACGTTTTGTGTACCAGCGGCCACTGTGGCTAAAATGAGCAATTGCAGGATTGGAGATTCTAAACTTTAGTAGGGATAAATAGGCTTTGGCGACAAAAACAACCATCTTGGGACATAAAACAAGTAATGACAAATGCTAAAGCAGAATATCAGTACAGAGAACACCCAGGAAGGCAGTGAAAGTATTCAGTAATTAATATTAGCATGCTAACATACAGTTAGCTTGTCTTACTAGACCAAGTAAGTTTAGCAGCTGCAGCAGACAAAGTATTGATTGGAGGAAATGTGTATGAAATGACGTTTTAATTTGTAAGTGAAAGAATAGACTTTTCATGTTTGAAAATGCACATACTCTCACTGTAAGGGCAAAGGGAAGGTGGATCAGAGAGCAGCCCACTGAGCTTCAATGACTTCCAGCTGTGCTTAATTTCTACCATTGAAAAAGTACTGAAAGTCAAACCGACAACTTCTTGAGAACCAGAAAAACAAGCTCTCAGTCACTGTTTAAGTTTTATTTGTCTTACTGGTTCAGATTAGATTGCCAGATGATGGCATGCAGACACACGCAGTGATTGAAAGTATGGCATGACTGCCCTTGCATACCTTTACTGACAAATAGGATGATGATAATGATTCAAAATGGCCCATAGCACAGTTTTTTTTTTTTTGCAATTCCATCAACTTGGAGACTGGCAGTAACATTCTGTTAAATGTAAGGTAAAATGTGCAATTTTCCATGATGTCTTAAGATGTCATCTGCACAAAGACACATACTGATGCACCTTATCTTCTGACACCTGACATCCGCCAGAAGCTGTAGACAAGTATGGAGCGTTTACAGCCTTGGTGGTGGATTTAAAAAAAAAAAAAAGAAAGAAAAGAAAAGAATAAGATATCACTCTTTTGACACAGTTGCAGAGCTGTTTCTTAGCCTCCAGCCTGTCAGTGACATCTGCCATCATTCACTGGATTTATGCGGCTGTTGACAAAGAACAAAACCAAGACTCATATTTAAAATGTATTATCTAAGCTGAAAACAAAATTACATTTCAGAAATGTATCAACAGATAAGCAGAGCAATAAATCCTACCCCTCTGTACTGCATAATCAGTCAGATGGTATCACATTTCAAAATTAAATATTCACTAACATGGTATTAAAATTATCGGTGGATGTTATTACATCAAAGGAAATCAAAAAAACTATCTGAATTAGATTAATTGGTTTAATTTTATTCTTGTCAATAATATTTGTGAAATTTGGGAGCTGTTGCATGATATGTTTTAAAAGATGAATGCATGTTTGTTTCTGAATATAAATCTTAGGAAGGAATTTGTGTGGCCTTTTAGAGCTTGCTGTTAAGAGTGAAATTTAAAAGATGAGTTATGGTCATCAATAATTTGTTGTGCTAGAGCACGAGCTGACCATGTAAAGCTGTAGTTTCACAATCAGTATGGATATTTAATGATCATTTTCAAGTCATTTGCAGCTAGTTCATAATAATTTAAACTACATACGGTAATACTAAACTAACTGTTCTAATGTACTTTGATATAGTAGTTCATATTTGTATATGCAGTTGTCTATAAAGCATAGAATATCTTAATATAATAATAATAATAATAATAATAATAATAATAATAATAATAATAATAACAACATGACAAAAGACATTTTTTTTAACTTGTTTATGACATTTATTGAGCAAATGCTGCTGGGAAATCGTTCATGATGAGTAAAGTCATGGGACTGCAAACAGTAGCACCTCATTAATTTTTGTATTTAAATTCAAGTCCATCCTATGCATACAAGAATGCATGTATCTACGCATTTACAGTTACACTTCTTTTTTCAGTTGCACTCAGGTAAACATAACAGACACTGATAAAAAGCATGTTTAAGGCTAGGAGTTTCTTCAGGTTTGTTAAGCTTCAGTTACTGGATGTATATGGCCATGTGTTTATCATATCACTGCCCGTCTCTTTCTTCACTGTATGTTGTGTATTTATTGTTAGTTTCTTTTTGGCTCAGTTGGTATCTTCACGTGTCAAGTAAGGCTTCTTCAGTAGAGTACGTGTCTGCGTCGAGGACCCTCCCACCTGCCTGTCCCCCCCTTTTTACTTAAACTCAAAAATCCTCCACATAAATATTATTTCTTTCACTCTCCCACCCGCATTAAATGTATTCCTTCTAATATATTTACGCTTTATACAGTGTATTTCTACCAAACATACAGATAAGAGAGGAACGTACTCCCCTCCCCTGAGCTAGCATGCAGAGATCCCCCTCCCTCCCCACCCACAAGCTCACCCATGAACTGCAGAAAGAAAGAAAAAGAGGATAAAATGTCTCAGTCGCTTGCTCCTGACCGCATCTGCAGCGAAGCCCATTTAAAGCTTTCACTCAACATGCATTTTTGAAAGTTGTAGCATTTAAGTTTTGCCTTCTCTCTATGATTTCTTTTGTATGTTTGAGAGTGGTTATCTTTATTACATCGCTCTAGCTGTATGATTTTCTTTGTTATGTTAGTTCTGGATTGATTGCTTGTCGTGTTCTCTCCTCCTTGTTCCCCCTCCGCGTCTTCCTCCGGCAGATCAGCTGTCTGGAGCCTGCTCATTCGCCCTCTGTCACCTGCTTGATGGACTGGGTGGATTGCTTCTCCATCTTCTTGGTGGAGACTAGCTTCTCTTGCACCACCTCTTCCACCTCCTTCACTGTTTCTGTCACAGTGACAGATTTGGTGACGTGCTTGGACCCATCCTCTCCGGTGGTGATTGTCTCCACAGTCTTGGTGATCACAACTTTCTGGCTGCCATCTTCCTTGACGGGGCTCTCGTCTACGCCATTAGCGATCACGTCATCATCTTTCCCCTCATCCTTCTTCTCTTTTTCTTCTGGGCTGCTCTTGTCTATGTCACCATTCATGGCCACATCCTTCTTTTCTACCTTCTTCTCTTCTACTGTGTTGCTCTTTTTCTCAGATTTTTCTTCAGTGGCCTTAGGAGCTTCAGGCTTGGCGGTCTCGGTCTTTGGGGACTCAGCTTTTGGGGAGCTAGGTTTAGGGGATGCAGCCTTTGGTGAACCTTCTTTGGGGGATTCAGACTTGGGAGAAGCAGGTTTGGGGGATTCAGACTTAGGAGAAGTAGGTTTTGGGGAGGCAGCCTTTGGGGATTCAGCCTTTGGGGATTCAGACTTTGGAGACTCAGGTTTGGATCCCTCTGTTTTGGCAGCCTCTTCCTTGCTGGCCTCGGGCTTGGCAGCTTCTGTTTTCGGAGCTTCTGACTGGGCTGCAGCCTTTTCTGATTTGTCATCTGCCTTCTCGTCTTTTGTCTTCTTCTCATCTTCCTTTTTGCCTTTGTCTGCATCCTCTTTCTCCTCTTTTTCATCTCCGCTTTTGGATGCTTTGTCACTACCAGCGTCTTCCTCCTGATCACCACCCTCCTCTTCGGCAGCAGCTTCCTCCTCTCCTCCGCTGCCCTCTTTGTCTCCGGCCTTCTCTTTGTCAGGAGAGGCTTTAGACTCTGGAGCTTTGGAGCACAGCACCGTCTCCTCTACTTCCTCCTCTCCTCCTCCTTCTTCTCCTTCTTCATCGCCTCCCTCTGCGTCACCTCCTTTATCTCCCTCATCTTCACCCTCTCCTTCTCCCTCACCTTCCTCCTCCTTCTCTCCCTCCTCACCACCTTCTCCCTCACCCTCCTCGCCCTCGTCACCTTTTTCATCCTCCTCCTCAGTGGGTGCACTAGAGCTAACTTTGGCATCAGTGGCGGCTACAACTTCCTCCTCCTCTCCGCCCTCCTCACCTTCTCCCTCTTCCCCCTCACCCTCTGCCTCTTCTCCTTCTCCTTCTCCCTCCCCCTCTGCCTCTCCCTCTCCCTCTGCCTCTGCCTCTCCACCTTCCTCCTCTCCCTCTTCCTCCTCTCCTCCCTCTCCTGGCGTGGCGGACAGCTCCTGTGCTATCTCTGCCAGGTCCTCATCTAATTCGTCCTTGTCATCCTCCACCCTCGTCTCCTCGATGATCTCCTCCACAAACTTGTGCTGCACCTTAAGTTTGGAGGTGTCTGATTTAGGCTTGGAGATTTTGGTGGAGGTGACTGCCTGGCGATAGGGGAAAGTGCTAAAGTGGGTTTCCTCACCCTCGAGGAGTTTCCTAGTGGGGGGACAATAAATGCATATATTATCCTTTTTAAACCCTATTTCGACATAGAAATGAAGTTATGTAAAATTACCGTAAATATTGTTATATTTATTACCTGTATGCAGCAATCTCGATGTCCAAGGCCATCTTGACATTGAGCAGGTCCTGGTACTCGCGCAGGTGACGAGCCATCTCCCATTTAGTGCTCTTGAGCTCATTATCCAGCTGGTGAATTGTCTCCTGAGGAAACAAACAGCAAACGCAATATATGGTTGATTAAGTGCAACAGCAATATATGCAGGACGAAGCTATTTCCTCTTAAGACTCAGCTATATTCCTTTTAGACTTTGGATGGATTACAGAGAGTCTTGGCAACAAATCAAAAGTCATTTTTTCCAGTCAGCCACTGCAGTAAAACAAGCTGTGGCAATTCAGCCCTTTTTTCTATTCTCCATGTCAACTCTGTAGACTTTGTGCACTGAGGCTGTTGCTTTAATATATTCTGACGCAATACAGTATTCTAGAGGTGGTGAATGCCTCCTCAAGGGCAGCCTCCACACAGTTTCAATACACCCCCACCCCCACCCCAAAATCTCAGTGGTGTGATGCAAGGACAGAGCCAATGAAGGCATCGACCCATGCCTCTGACTCAGCAAGAGAGAAAGAGAGAGGAAGAGAGAGAGAGAGAGTCTACTGCAGCTTTATCCCTTTAACCATTTCCTAACGCTTGGAAATCTCTCAGGCTTGTAAAGAAAGTCCAGCACTCCAAGTACAGCGCAGAGTCATACACAGAGTCATTAGGCAGCTGGAATTTCTAACAAAACCCCTCAACTGTAATAGAAAATACTGTTTTATTGATATTTGGGGAGTTTACATTCTTAGAGTCCCATAAATAAATGCTGCGTCACTAAGACAAACGTGTTATGCATTAATCAGATGGACTTTACATATTCACGATCGTTAAAACAACACAAACCCCAATCATTAAGTTTTAAACATACACATCTGTTTAACATTTAGTCAAATCGCAAAATATAAACAAGCCATGTGTTATTTAGAAGTCAGTTCAAATGGTTTCCTATCTTTCCAACTCTTTACGCACGCCTGTGTTGCCGGTGCTTCCTACCTGCAGGCTGGCCAGATCGCTGTTGTGGCGGTCCTCGATGTCATTCAGCTGCCTCTCCAGCGAGTCTCTTGTGCCGCGGACGGACTCCAACTCCACCGTCTTGGACTGCAGTTGGCGGCGGTAGTCGGCGATCTCATCACGGGCGGACTTTATGGCATCCTTGTTCTGCTCTGCAGCCTCGGTGAGCTTGGCGTAGCGGCACATGAACCAGTTCTCCACCTGCTGTAGGTTCTGGTTGGAGTGGCCCTCCAGCTCGCAGCGGATCTCCCGCAGAGCCTCGGTGATGTCCGCCTTCTGCAGGTCTTTCCTCTCCACCGTCACCTGAGACGCCTGGATCTGGGCGATGAGGTCGCTCACCTCTTCCTCGTGGTTGTTGCGGATGAAGGCGATCTCATCTTGCAGCGACTGAACTTTCTTCTCCAACTCAGACTTCACCAACTCCGAGTCGCTCGTGTCCTTCTTCAGGACACGGATTATGGCTTCCGTCTCCTCTCGGATGCGAGCCTCTTCGTCAAAGCGGTCCCTGAGCCGCTGGATGTCTTCTTCGATGTGGTCGGTGTCGAGCTGAATTTGCGCCTTGTCATGGTGGATCTGCTCCAGCATGGAGCGCAACTCCTGAAGCTCCTGGTCATAGAGGTCGTCCAGCTGGGTGCGTGACACCTGTTTCTGCCGCAGTGCCTGGATCTCCGTCTCGATCTGCTTGTTCTGCTGCTCCAGGTAGTGCACCTTGTCAATGTAAACAGCAAACCGGTCATTGAGCCCTTGAAGTTGCTCTTTCTCATTAGATCGCTTGTAGTCTCCGTTCAGGATGGAGGTTTGACTATAATCAACGCTGTCGGCGGAGCTGAGCACTGTAGAGCTGTATGCTCGGGACACCGGCATATTCACGCTCCTCTTGTAGGACGTGGTCATGGTGGAGCCGGGACTTGCCCGGGACCAGGACTGGGAGCGAAAGCCGCTGGAGGGGGTGCCGCCGGAGCGGCTGTAGCCGTAACTGGTCGTTCTAGTATCCATAACTCTCCTGAAGGGACTCCCTATCGTGTCCACCGGGTAGCTCATCCGGTTAGACTACCGTAGGGGATGTGCGCAGGAATGAAGGGGGGACGTTGCAGGAGGTGGAGGCGTGTGGCGAGTGTGTATGTGGGTGTATGTGTGTTATGTGTGTGTGTGTGCAGGTGAGGGGTGTATGGCTCTCACAGCAACTGAGACCTCCTCTGTCTGCTCCTTATATATGTGGGGCTCCGCCGCTAACAAGGCAAATGCAAGCAGTTTTGTTTGGTCCGTTGATGGACGGGAGGGGAGGGCGCTTCTCCCTCCGGCCGTCTGCTAATGGTCCCGGGACCCGCTCAGTCTAAACCACGTGGGCTGGAGCAGCTACGTGGGTGTCCGCTTTAAAGTCCACATACAACATAGATCCATAGATAGACAGATAGGTTCATTAATTTGCGATTTTGGTTTTCTATATCCGGATTGAAAAAATAAAAACACTCTGCCAGTGTGTTAATTTGAAGTGAGTAATCTTATGAAATAATCACTGCTGAAGACATTTCAGCACCACGGACAGTGACCAGCTGTTTCTTTGGCTGGAAAAAAATGACAGCAGTTTCTTTTTCGTCAGATTATTGACGTGAACTATGAATGCAAAAACTGCCACTCCATGGCAGCTTTGTGTTTCTACTGAATATTGCTGATGCAAAGTCAAAGAAATATGAAGACTGCCATGCTTGTCTTGTCACCTCAGCCTGATAAATCAAGTGGAATTTACACCAAGTCATCCGCAGCTCATCTGTGTTTATATATTGTCTCTGCTCAACCAGTATGATAACAGTGGATGTCAGCAGGTGGCATGATATTATAATAATAATAGCAGTATTTATTAATTCATATGTAGTATTTTCGTTTTGATCTAAAACATTCAAAGTAACTTAATAAGAGTAACAGTAGGAATGACAGCAGGTTATTCATGCTTTTCCTAAGTTATAGTTGACAGTTCTTGAACCATTGTGATACAGGAATCCAGAAGACATACTCAAGTATTTAGTTTGAGTTGCAAAGCACAATAATTTACATTAACAAACTTGTACAGGTGATATAAAGAAAATTTAAATCTTTAAAGTTGAATATATTTCTTTTTTTAAGCTCTCAGATCCATTAAGTGATTTACAGGGTGTCTTTTTCAAACAGATTAATAATGATTGTGAAAACTAACATGTGTTGTGAATTTGCTGTCTCACTGCTCAGTGTGTTATAATATTTGCTTGTCTAGAAATGAACTAGTCATTTGTTAATTTTAGATAATGGTAGTGACTCAGAAAATGTGCTAAATGTCATAACTTAATCTTTTTTCCAAATATCTAGCATATACACTCACAACTGTTCCCAAAATATTTTGCACAGTCCACATGTAAATGTTTTCAGCTGCAGAGGTGTAACATGCACTTATGGTATATTCCAGCTAGGTTTACTAGATAATATTAACATTTCTGCACCACACAGATGCACATGGAAACGCTATTTCCACAGCTGAGCTGTAAGATCTTTTTTGTAGTAGGTGCAAAACCACATGGGATTTTCGGGTTGTCCATGCATTTGATGAGACATTTCCCCCAAACAGTGTAGCCTCAGTGTGCGTATCTGGTGCCCCAGCCTCACCAAAGGGCCATTGATTTCCTATCAATCTTGATGCTTCACTCAAATATCAGATGACTTGGGTCGATACAAAACGATTACCAATTGTCAGAGGTAATGCACCAAAAACAGCTGCATCAGTGCTTTGTTCTTTTTTTTAATCCATTACTTAATGTGATAAATTCAATCAAAGTCTTCAACACATCCCTCTTACTGGTGCAGCCATACTGAAAACCATGCAAAGTGCATGCATACAGCAACTACAAAACCTATACATATACTGCATTTCTGGTGATTATTCACACCCTTCAAGTGGCTGTTTTTGTACCCTCAACTAAATTTCCCACAAACAACAATAATCACCTATCTACATTTTCTCGTCCCCCCTCATTGGCTTTCCATTGGAAGCTTTAGTCAGGCAGCGCTAATGCATCAAGCATGGCCAATTTTAGATTGCTCCAGAGACAGAAAGGCAGACAGAGAGAGAAATAGAGATAGAGCTAGACAGAGAGGGAGGGAGAGATGGTCACAGTGACTTTCCTGTCCCGTTTGTGCATGTCTGCCTATTTTAGGCACTAATAAGTATTGAAAACTGTTATAGTTCAGGAGCCACACCCTTCATCTCCTCATGTGCTGACGTTACAGCGTCCTTGAACATTGTCCCATGACTTTTGTCTTGTTCAGGCCCTGCTGCCGGCTGCAGGATGTCAGCTACACATATTTCACTGCTGGGCTGGTCACTCAGAACCTCGAGGTGATTTTGGATGCCCTACGAGAGTGGCAGTGTTGTGATGTACGTGGCGGAATGAGGGTGTGTACAAAAACAGGGGAGTCATTCAACATCAGTTCTGGGCTCCAGCGCACTGCAGAAGGGTTGGAGTGTGTTCAAATGGCACTGCAGTAGAAATAGGCTCTAACAAGCAGACAAGCCCATCCCAGTCAGCCCCAGTCTGTCCCAGCCTGACGCCTGCAGACACCCATCCACGCTGTCAGTGTGTGTAACGAATGCAGACCCCCGTGAATGGGGTCAAGGCACCAGCATCTTTAAGAGGCAAAGTACAGAGTGTTTTTAAACAACATGAGCTGCAAGGTTAGTTTAACCTTTTATTCAACTGATATGTGGCTGAGAGATATAAGTAGGTATATAAATATGTGCAGATGATACAGTCTAAAAGCATCATTTGATAATCAGTTTACTGATATGAGAGCTAGGATTTCAGATATACTGAGTCTCACAGAAGAACATTTTTTTCAACGAGATTTAGTATTATTTGTAGTTTTTTTAAGTATGTATTTTGCCTTGAAAGTAAAAGAAATCACAGATATTGCATCCTCATGTCAATCTGCCATTTAAATACCCATTGTGTATATTTCTAAACTGTAAAATGTAGAAGTTGCACATTGCTAAAGCTCCTTAGAAATCCCCAAAAAGGAGGACATGACATTAATCAGATAGTAACTTTAGAAGTAAATAGCCAGGCCTAAGCCTAAGAAATATCTATATTTATACTACTACAACTTGCCATTTTGTAGCAGTAGAGTAGTTTGACAGTATTTGAGAAAAGTTGTAGGTGAGCTGGTGTGCCTCAGCTGATGCGAGTGGGCAGGTGTTGGTAGAAAGGGAGGCAAGGACTTGATAGATCTGCACATTGTGGAGGAAGAGGAGTGTAGAGTTACATCTAAGCCAGTTTAAGGTAGGAAGAGATTTATTTTCACAGAAAACACATCTAAATATGTATCCTTAATACGCAGAGATGATTTTTAAAGGTTAAATCAATGAGTGGAGAGAAAATTTAAGACTTTACATGATGCAGTGGTGGAACTTATGTTTACTCCTGCACTTGGATACGATTTGAAGGTACTACATTTCAGAAGGAAATGTCATACTTTTTATAACAACACATCTGTTTGACAACTAAAGTCAATATTTTTGTGCAGATTAATGTCTTACAAACACAGCAATATTTTTATGGTAATTTAACTCCGGAACAGTGTGTAACACATCGTGACACATCAAAACGGAGCCTATACATTAATGTAAGGATCTATTCTGAATAATAGACACTTTGATTTTCTTACTTAGAGTGCAGAACATGTAGGGGAGTATTGTGGCAGTATAGTACAAGTAAAGGATCTGAATTCTTCCTCAAAAGCTGCTGTGATGTGTCGTGCAATTACCGTTGCTGCCAGTCGCACTTCTGTCCCTAATATATTCATGAGGAGAAACAGAATGTCATGAGTCAGTGGAGAGGAAGAATGACACTGAGATAAAGACAGAAACAAACTCAGGGACCTTAATTAAGATTTATGTTGATGATTCTTAGCTCCTTGCTGCAGCGGGACCTCATGGGTGTCTAACTTGGGTATATGTATGTGTATGTGAGTGTGTGCGTGAGTGAGTTCAGACAATTAATAATCAGTGCCATGGGTGATCTCAGTACTGTGATTCTATGAAATCCAGCATCCAACAATGTCATTTTCATGACATGATTATCGCTGCCAAAAAAAATTCACTGTATCGCTAATTACATCACATCTAGGCAAAATTTGTGAAAAAAAGACAGTGTCTCCGTCTTGTCTGTCATCTACTCAAATAGGATTTTGCATTGCAGTAGCAGGTACTCACCAAACACACTGTGGTAGTCGCTAGTTAGCTAGGTCTTTTTGTTTTTGTTTTGTTTTATGGTAGGTTGCAACCAACATCAAAGTGCAATACTACCAGCTACTATGTTGGAGTGTCAACCAGATAGTTACTGGCAGTGGATTATTTACATTATTATCATATGAGTATTTATTAATATTTAATTCTTTAAAGTTTCTCTCCTGTCATTGATTAAACCCCTTAGATCTTACCAAATTTAATATCCCTTTTTAGGGTATGTAACTGTTTGTAACCACACTCATAGAGATGTAGAGGAAAGATTTGGGTGACTGCAGGTTGCAGACAGAATAACTTGACACATGCACATCCATAAATGCTCCGACTTTTTGCTCATGTTTGCTTGTTCACTTGTGTTATTTCCTCTTTCTTTTCTTCTACACCCTCATCTTTGTTTCTATCACGTCCTGCTCTTTCCATCTGTTCCCAGCTCCCCACTTCTCTCCCCACTGTCTCCTTCCCGCCCTCCCTCAGCCTCCCCCTCCATCACTGTCTGGCTCACAGCTGCCCTGTCCCCATAACAATTGTCTTCATTTCATTCACCGTGATAACGTTATTGCTTTTCATTCCTCTACAACATAAGCATCCATCTGCTACATCTGGCATCAGTTATCCTCTTGCATTCGCCACACAGGTGCCCTTCACAGCGGACACTACGTAAACATGTCAAGGTCATAACTACATCTTGATGCATCATTACACCTGAGGCTGTGTGTGCTTGATGTTCTTCAGTGATATATCACAGAGAAATAAGCATAATACTCATAGAAAATGTGTTGATGATAAAGGTGCAGTACGTAATCTTTAAAGTTTTTGGTTTAAAGGAGTTGATAACATTTTACTGACATGTATTTTAACTGTGCATCTGTGTACAAATGTGCCTGTGTATACACTTTACAGACACATGGAGTGTCAGTGGTGGATTTACATTATTGCATGTTTAGCTCCCATTGGAGGTTTGTTGTATATTGATTAACATTTTTTCTTAGAGGTTTTTCTCATCCTTGCTGATGCATGTATTGGCTGAGAAAATCTATACGTGGGTTGTCTTTTGGGTTGAGAGAAATAATTTGTAAGACACGGCCCTGAACCTTCTGGGATGTGAAGCTAGAGTGCAGGACTTTTACATATCTAAGCATTTACCAAATGAGATTACGTAAGGCTAGGTAAGTCTGTCTGGAAAATCTCTCTGTTTCGCAGTTTATCAGAGTTTTTAGTGTAGTTTCTGTTGCAACATTTAACATTTAACATTTAATTAACACCTTTAACAAGTCAAACTTCACTGAGCTGTTGGTGGTGAGCTGTTACAATCTAGTGCTGTGCAGTTAAATACCTTTAAAATTCCCAGACCAACATTTTCAAAGACACCAAATATGTCACTGAAGTGAGGAAAGTAATGCTCAAGGCTTTTAGAATACTTTAATTTGATGGTGCTGTGCCAATATAGAAATCCCAGAGTCCCGAGGGATCACCCAGTAAAAACCTTATTTAGCTGGGACTGGTATATATAAATTCAATAAGAATACAATAAAAGTCATCAATGCTTTTCCATCTTCCCCGTCCTGCCAGTGGTACTCAGCCTCAAGATCATTCATAAAGATGTAAACTGTTAAAAGGGAGACACAAATATATAAATGTAAACAAACTGGGCATTTTAATTTTCAACAAACTCAAAACAGAAGCACAGAGTTTATTTTAGTAATAAGTGTCAGTGAGTATTTATGGCAGCCGGATAGTGTATGTGAGAGATGATACTTGTTTTTAGGAAAATGTCAGTGTTGATTTTTGTTGACTATACACTAAAACTGTCTACATTTACTCTAGTATCGTAGTTCCGTGTTATGCTGCTTTATGCTTCTACTTCACTATGTTACAAGGGAAATATAGGACTTACAGTTACTTTGCAAATTATGTGATTTTTATACAAGCTTTTTATAAGTATCTTGCATATAATTATTTGTTCAGGCATTGAGTTCGACCAGCATCTCAAGCAGTTAAAATGAACTCCACCAACAATCGTACATATGTCAGTATTGGTCATAATAATCCAATATAGTTAATATAAGAGAATAATACTCTGAATTGGGGTGTTTGGTGTAATAGTTCTTTATTTAATTGTACTTTTAACACATTTTTCTCTTCGATTTCTTAGGTAGAAAGTGCAGCAGTTCACATTTGAAGTAAAGAAAAGCAAGCCCTAAGTCACCGTCTAAGTCTGCACAACAAAAGAAACTCTTCATGACAGACTGAGTCATTACCGATTTGTGAAACAACACTGCGTTCTAATGGATCCTCAGACTGCAGTATTCTGCAAAGGTCAAAGCTCCACTGGCTCCTGAGATGGATGGAGGAGAGGTGTAAGGCTAAGAGGATCAGATGGTGAGGTAAGCAGGGTGTGACAGGTTGTAGATAGCTGTATGGGGTGATGTTAGTGGGAGGTCTGGAGGCGGTGATGTCATGTATAGTGGCAGGACAAAAAAAGGAGCATCAACTGTGGGGGGTGGAAGTAGTGGTGGGTGCATATGAGAAGAGAAAGGGAGGGGTTACACTAGGATCTGCAGTTTATCTGCAATGCATCAGTAGCTCCCTCTCTCTCTCTCTCTCTCTCTGTCTTTCTCTCTCTCTCTCTCTCTCTCTCTCTCTCTCTCTCTCTCTCTCTCTCTCTGTCTTCCCCTGACTTTCTCTCAGTGTGTGTCGATCGGGTAGATGCAACATCTTTTCTCAAAGGTGATCCTCTGTGGACAGCCACAGAAATAAAACTGTTCCACATTCTCCTCACACACGGGAAAATGGCTGGCAAAAACCCAAGAAGTAGCTATGTCACTTCACACACACACACACACACACACACACACACACACACACACACACACACAGATCACAACTTCTGTACACACACAGACACCCACAAAGAGGCAATCAGATTGGACTTGTATGGAGTCCAGTAGGAGCCCACAATGACAATGCTTTAGGAGTAAGTAGTCATTAATCAGTGCAATTCATGTGCACAAATCAATAGTGGAAATAACCTTGAAAACAAGACCTAGATTGACAAGCAACCTGAAGTGCTGCGAGTTATTTTTATCAGTAGGTACTTCTTGATGGGAAACATCAAACTTTCAATAAAATGTCAACATTAGTTTCTGTTTCCTCCCTTCTAATGAAGTCACGTAACAAAATATATGACAATCAATGTGGGGAGTGGGGTATAAATCTGTCAGCGCGCTGAGAAAATGTAAAACCAATTTGGAGCAAACACACACACACACACACACACACACACTTTATATTGCATCTAATGTGTTTCTTCATATCCCAGTGGTGAAAGGGAATACTAATTTTGTGTTGCTTAACCAGTGATTTATGTTGTTGTTTGCATTGCATGCAGCATTTGGTGCTACAGATAAATGATTTAGCATCTAGCATGGTAATCAGAATGCTTATCCATACTATGTATTATGACAACTTGTGCTGTTACCCCCAGTTAGACCACTGCAGGTTACACTAGAAGCTTTGTACTGTGTGTTTGAGATATTGCACTTCTTATGACTAAACAACAGAAAGCATGCTATTGATATTGTAATGCCTCTTGGTTTATGTTCAGCATAATTTCATTAAAGTTTAAGTATCGATTAAGTTAAGGTCTTATAGCAGTTTTTAGGGTCAGGGTGGCCATTAATTTGAATTTGCTTATTTTTTTTGTCAATTAACTACAGATTTTACAATCTTGCTGACCTTTCAGAAGCAATAGATGTTTGTATTTCCTTCTTTCCAAGCAGCAATTATACAATGTTGGCTGAGCTACTTGGAATATGTAGTGAGCTTAGCTACCATTTACTCTACTTTAGATAAAGCAACTACACTGAAGCTAACCGCAGTGAAAAGTAGTAAGCTAATCTGCAACAGCATAACAAAAATAGCTTACGATATCAGAAGTTATTTTATTCATTTAGTGCCCACAGACTTTAGCCATGTTTCCATATAATTGCCAAGCAAATCCGAAGCAAACTTCCTAAATACTGGGAAAAACTGTAAAAAACAAAAATGTGATTAGATTTATTTCCCTTGGAGTGAATAAACTAAGTTGCGTAGCGTTTTCAGAAGGTGGCGGTGTAAGCTACATTACACAGGGCTGTATTAAACAGAGTACAGGAACAAGAGGTTGTAAACTGGAAATAAAACAAGTTGTTTGCCAGCCAGCAAAAACACCTTGAATAGGAAGAAACAATGAAAACCTTTTAGCTTGGCCACGTGCGTCAGAAAAACAGAGACAGACTTTCAGGGATGGTGTTCAATTGGACGAGTTGTAATTAGTCTTTCATGTCAGCTGGTGTTGGTCATGTTTCATGCTGTCCAGAGCTCATTAGTCATGTAACTAAATCTTCACTTGCCAAGACTTATTTGGAAGGGTGTTCCCATCTCCCATGAAGCTTTATCAGAAATGTCAAAAGACACATTTAAACAAAAATGTAGTTTCCAATGTACAAAAGTTACTTCTTTTTCAAAATGCTGTTTTTATTATGCTTTTCTAATGCAAAGAGTGCTCAAATTAATATATTATGGAGACACACTTCAAGTGAAATACACACAGTCAGCTGTTGACAAGCTGCTGGGGTTTGCAGACTGCATCCTTACTAACTACAGGAAAATATAGTTAGTATGGATCCTGCTGCACTAAGTGATCAATAAATGAGCTTTCTTACTGAAAAGCTATTCTACTGTAGAAAATATTGCTGTATCTTTACGTTACTGGCAAGTCTAGTTTAATTAGTAAGGATGCAACTTGCAGCAATGCTATAGCCCAACACTGCAGATATATCCATTTTTTCCACTGTTCTGTGGATGTTAAGTTGCAGAGACCTTACAGTTAGTTCTGATAGCTACTCTGAACAGCTTTTTTTAATCCAAGTTTCAAATTTATCATCCAAACGTGAAAGAAGTAAGACTTGGACAGTCAGAGTCATAAAGAACTAGCTTGAGCAACAAACGAACAAAGCGTCCAGCAAAATATGGTGTGGTAGGTCCCTGATGTCAGCTCTGCATGGAGTTTGTCTCCATTAGATTAAGCAACAGAACCAAGTCAGATAACCTAAATCCATTAAAGAAACAGCATTTTCTCCAAGATTTTCAGTACAACGTATCTGCCAAGTACCTTGAAAAGCTTTGTTCAAGAGTTGTTGCTGTTTTAAAGGCTGACAGTACTCACACCAAATCCTAATTTGATTTTTTTTTTCTGTTTCCTGCACTATGTATAAAGTTTACTGAGGAATATAAATTATTCATGGCATTATTTTTGGAAGCATCCTGGTTGTACTTTAAGTGCAGAAGATTTTCTGCTGTGTTGTGCGTTGTCAGGAAATCAAATCCAGTAGAATAACAAGCAAACATTTCTTTTTGAAAGACTGATGTGAATTAATCTGTCACCTAAATGTGAGGATACTGAAACAACCCTGAACAAAGATATTTCTCAGAACAGGTTGTGCTCCAACCTGAAGCATCATGTTGTGATAAACTAACTTTTCCCAACAATACAGTGGGTTTATTTATCATTTCTTCACCTCAGGAGTTATCATATTAATTCATTTTATTTCGTTTTTTAGCTGATCTGTGGGGTTTTGAGCAGAATATCAGTAGCTTAAGCCTACAAACTTAAATACGTCAAAAGATCTGATTTGATTCATAATAATTCCTGCTAGAAAAACATAAAAACATTTACTATTGCTTTCCTTGGTAATATAATAGTGCTCTAAGAACATAGAAACAATGCTTTGAGTGCATATGGAGTGTTTACTGTATGTATGTGAGGCACCTCCAGCTGCCTTCAGGAGTGTCCTGGCTATGCGAGCCCTTGTTGTCCCTGAACCGAATGTGTCAGCACCAATTGTATGGCTGTGTAAGTTGTCAATACGTCCCTGCACCAATGTCATCGAGACAAACTCGTTTACACATGTTGTAGTCTGCAAATAGGTCCACAGCATCCCCCCACTGAGCCGATGTATGCGGGGGATGCAGTTCTTCAGGGTCAAGACAGACACACAGGACGTACTGTAGCAGATTCAGTGTCCTTCTGTCTTTGTCCGTTTTTCATCTTCACACATGCTGACAAGGTCCTGCCTCACCATGAGTCTTTAGGCATTTAAGGCTGGAGTCAGCAGCTTTTGTTGTCTGGGGGAGGAAGTGAACGATCAGCTGAAACCCAGCAGATCAAACTGAATTACCCCACTGAGGGTATCCGCTCTGGGACCTCTATTTAATTACTTCATCAATGTCTGGTTTTCCTGTCTTCTTTTTTTTGTTCTCTTTTCCTTTCACAAAATCAGCCTGCATTCATTGTGTAAGAGGGTTATTTGTGAAAACTGCATGACCTGACAGTTTTTAGCAAAGGAACATTCATCGAGAGCGCTATCCAGGCACCAGGTGGGTCAGCCCCGGGGTGCCAAGTACCTGAGTCATGCCTGTGATCTGGAGTACATTCCAACCCACTTGATAAGGCAGTTGTTCACTCTTCTCTGTTTGTCAGAACACTGAAACTACGAGGCCAGTGAGTCTGTATGATTTGTTTATGCTACTCTTTTTTCTTTGAAATAATTAAATTTAATTATTTTATCTGTCTATCCATTACACTTCCCTTCCTTCTCTCACTCTTAACAGCAACAGGCAAAATAAATGTATATAATTTCACAACAATTTACAAAGTTTTACCCATCCATCTACTATATTCTGGATCATCCACAGTGCTACTGACATCATGTTTTTAATCTGCAGAGTCACTCATCGCCCTCCTCCTCCGCAACCCTCCTCCCTCCTCTGCTGTCTCCACCTACACAGAAGCACATTCACTATTTCTCTTTTTATGTCTCTAGCCTCCTCCATCATTTTTCTAGACATTTTAATGCTTTGCCCTCTGTGGATCTTCTTATTTGGTACCTTAACTTCAGGAAATTACCTCAATGCGTATTTTCTGGTTCATCAGGCAAAGGAGGAAACAAGAAGTTTCTTGAATCTGAGACAGATGTGGTTTGTTTGTCAGTTAATTAGGTGTTATGTATTCAAGTAAACTCAATGAGATCAACATCTCTTTCAAGAGAGACCTGAAAGCAAATTAAATATTTACAATGTGTCACTGTGATGAAAGCCGCAAAGCTAGTCTCTCAGAGGAATGAAAATGTAACTTAAAGTGGTGTTGCAGCCCATTTCACAATGGAAACCAGTTTTCCCCAGAGTTGGTATGAGGAACTTTCAAAGCCAGTCTGTCCTCTGATCTGGTATTGTTGGTCTGAACTCAAACAAAGATAGCTGATACTAAAGACCATCCAACCATTTCATTAAGTAACGGTAATAAATTGAATGGTACTGTGATCCAGACAGCAGCGTGAGGATACAGGATGTCTTCATCATCCAGTGGCTGGTGGAATGTACAAAGTCTTCTCAGAGTTTTCTGGTGAACTGAAACGTGCAGTGACTTTAAAGACTCAGGGGAAGTCTTAGTCATATCCCTGACTCAGGTCTTTGAAGTAGAAGCTCGGTAGCAGCAAGGCACAGAGTGTAGATGAGATTTGTCCTGAGATTCTAGAGGTTGTTGGATTGTACTGACATGCTTCTTCAATGTTGCATGGAAGTAGGGGACAGTGCCTGTAGAATGACAGATTGTGGTAAAGTTATACAGGGCATGCAGTTTCCATCCCGATCTTAGAACAGGCGAACAGTTCTTCACCCACTGCAAAATTAGAGGGCTTTTTAGGGTTTGTCTGTCCAGTCTTGAGATGTTTTGTGGACCAAAACATTAAAAAAACACCTGTTGTACTCCAATTACATGTCCATATAATCAAATGACCAAGGAACCTGTACACACAAGCCTGTGAGAAGTGCTCATGTGCAAAGCATACTAAACAGCCAGAATAAGATGCATGATATAATGCATGATCTAATGCTGTCAACACCTGGCTGAACCCTGTCCCTGTAAGTACTTGTTTCATTACATGTGTAAACTTAATGATTTGTCTTGTTAGCCTCTAAGGTTCATAGATGCGATATCACTGTGGGGGAGGGAGAAAGATACTGTTGATACTGTTCAAGTGGTCTCTGTTCGACGTGGATGACTCAGCGGAATCCAGCTGATATGAGTCATTAGTTGTTCTGCACTACCTCTGTGTGTGTGTGTGTGTGTGTGTGTGTGTGTGAGATTCAAATGCATGTCCATGTGAATTATGCATTATGTGAAATGACTGCGCTCAGTACAACAGCAAAATTGCATCAAAACAAGCAGCAGCATCTAAGATACGAAGATGCAGCCAGAAGATACCTCCAAGGCAGAGCATGATTTATTCAACTTAGACCTAAAGGGAGGGATTTTTATTACTATTAGGTTTTCTCTATTCACAAAAATGAATTAAACGTTTAGAAAGACTTCATTTGCTTTGTGCGTCTTGTTCAGCAAAAATGAGACCAAATGAACCTTTAAACTTGTCTATTAAAAACTCTGGATAGATTAGGGCAGGGGAATTGCAGTTGCAGGATTGAATAGTCCTTTTTCTTTTGGCTTAAATGAGCTCTTTTGTGACTGCATGCTCATAAATCAGTAGAATGCAGTTTTTGTTTCGAGGCTGGGACCGTTCCATGCACAGAATAAAGCATATTTCTCCCTTAAACAAGATGTGGAAGGGGGGTATCTGTATAAAACTGCTCTGTATGCAGTGATGGGGCTTTAACATGTTTTCTTCTTAAAACAGCTGCATTGTTTTAACTGCGCTATTACATTCTGATTTATGTGCAAGGGCATCTTTAAAAGTGCTAACGACTGCATTGCGAAAGAATATACTGTCTGCGGTGTAGTGCCACTTAGTGTGAAAGTGTGTTATCTATGCATGTGTGTTTTCAGATGACTGTGGGGCAAAACACTCCACAGTAAATGAGTGCATGTGTATATGAAAAAGAGAGAACAAGGAAAATCTGTGCAGGTGACCACACTAAAGGTCTGCCTTCAGTTATTTTAAGCCATCCCAGTATTTCTCCTGGACTTGTCAACAAATTGCTGTGTAGAGGTGCAGAGAGGAAAGTGGAGTCATGCTGCAGAGGTTGAGCTGCAGAATCATGATACAGCTGAATGAGGGAGGAAAGGAGGAGGGAGGGGAGGGGAGGGGAGAGCAAGAGAAAGAGACGGGGAGAGAGTGGGAGTGAGAATAGAAGCAGTGAGGTTCAGAAAGGTGGGTTTTAGTGTGTGTGTACGTGCGCTTTGGGGATGCTAACTATCCATTGGAAACTCATTACGTAACTGTATCTGTTGCTGCAGCACAGCAGAACACTGTTGCAGTGAAGGGGATGGTCTCTGTCTCTGCTGTCGAACTGCTGCACTCAACAAGTCCGCTTATCCAAACATTTATCACAACCTCTTCAGACCATTTTCTGATCTGCCACAATTTGTTTGATTAGGATCAAGGAAAGATCAAGGTCATCGTTAAAAGAAATCAGCATATGGCAGTCAGTCAGAGAGGAGGTGGATCGTGTGCATGCAGTTATTCACTGATGGTGGAGGGGCAGGGGAGTAGTGTGCATTGTGTTGAAGGTGAAAAAACATCAGAGTTTGTAGATTAAAATTGTGCTTGATGTGCTTCACAACTAAGATGTTTATGCATTGTTTGGTTAATTGTTTTGGCAGCATTTAAATGACTCTATTTCACCACGTCATTTAAATCAGCAGTAATACATTTCTTGGCAAGTTTTTAACATACAGTGCCAATAGAAAGTATCCACTCGTTCCAACTTAACATCATGGTCAATTTAATTTGGCTTTTTTGACAAGAATCTACAAAAAAGACTTTATAATGTCAAAGTGAAATCTGGTCTCCAAAAAGTAATGCCAATTAATTAAAAAAATACAAAATGAAAAGTAAGTGACTGCATTAAGATTCACCCCTTTAAAGTGATTCACTTAATTGAAAGCAAGGGTAGCCATCTGGTGCTGGATATCACGTAAGTAGTAAAATGGAGATTACCTGAGTGCAGTGAATGTGTATTAAGTGACTTAAGTATCTGTAAGGTCCAGTCACTGGTTAATCAGTACTCTTTGCCATATCTACACCAGCACCACAGTAACACAATGAAGACAAAAGAACACTCCCAACAACTCTGTGAAAAGACTGGGGGTGGATACAACAAAATTTCCAAGTTACTGAATATTCCTTGGAATACTGTTGAATCCATCATAATGAGTTGGAAAAAATATGGCGCATGCGTAAATATCAGGTCATCTTCAAAAACTGAGTGAGGCCACCAAGACACCTATGACTCTTCTGAAGGACTTACAAGCTAGTCTTCACCGCCGTGCTTCGCTGTGGGGATTACGTGTTTAATGTTTGCTCTTGTTATTGTTGATGTGTCTAGGACTTGTCCTGAGTTCACATGTGGTAGATTTAATTGACTGGATATAGTTTGAAAAAGGGAGACAGTTGTATATATAAAGGCCTCACAATTCACACTGCATGTCAGGTCAGAAACCACACCATGAAGTCAAAGGAACTCTATACAATGTGTAGATTAAGGTGAGGGTATGTGAGACCATTTCCAAAGCTTTGAGTGTTATCAGAAGCACAGTGACGTCAAAAACCGTGTAACTTAAGAAGTTTGGAACCACCATAGTCCATCATGGAATTGGCCATCAAGCCAAATTGGGGGGCCAGGCAAGTAGGGTCTTGGTCAAGGAGGTGGCTAACAGTGACTCTTATAAAACTTCAGACCATCTCTGTCGAGTTTGGAGGAGTTGCCTGAAGAACATCCATCTCAGCTGCACTCTGTCACTTAGGTAAAGCAGCTCAGTGGAGACCACTCTGGGTAAAAAGCACATGACAACCTGTTTCGAGTTTGTCAAACAACAGTTGAAGGACTGTAAGTGTACAAGGAAAAAGACTCCTGGGTCAGATCAAGCAAAACTCCAAGCATTATTCCCTGGTTAACACTAGGCTCTGCTCATCACCTGGCTAATAACATTAGTACACTGGAGCATAATGGTGGCACCATCACACCATGGAGTGCTTTTCACTGGAAAAATCCTGCCAAATACAGAGAGGTCTCTAAAGAAAACCTACTCCACATTTTAACACAGTGAACCATAGAGCCAAAACAGCACTGGAATAGTTTCAGGACAAGTCTCTGACTATCACTGAGCGGTGCAAAGCCCACACTTAAACGCAGCGGGACATCTATAGAGAAACCTGAAGATGGCGGCTTACAGATATGTCCCATCCAATCTGACAGAACTTGAGAGGTCATGCCAGAAAGAAATCTATAAACTGCAGGTGTGCAAAGCTTGTAGAGCCTTGTCCAAGAAGATTTAAAGCTTTAAGTGCTGCCAAAGGGGCTCTACAAAGCACTGAATTAGGGATCGAAATGCTTTTAGAAATGAGGTATTTAAGTTTTTGATTTCCAGTAGATTTGCAAAAACCTAAAAGTAAAGCTTTCATTTTGTAATTATGGATTACATTAATGAGCAAATGGCCAGTTTTATCCATTAAACATTAAATCTGCACCTCAGTCAAATGTGCAAAATGTGATGGGCTCTCACTACTTTCTAAAGCAACCACACATTTTACTTCTCTATAGTCTCTGTGCATGGAGACCTTATAAATGTTGGAGAAAACCTCTGATTTGTCTCAATAGTTTTAACAGTTTCTGTGCTTTGGGATTAAAGTAAATGTGGCTCAGAGTATGGTTGGAGGTGAATAAGGGTACATTTATTTACAGACATTAATAGGTTCAGGAACATGGCACCAGTCCGGGGCGCCTGTAGCCAATCTTTCTAAGCACCACTTATTATTCTGAGACACTATGTAATCCCACTCGCCAGTGACTGCCTGCAGGAAGATGTGTGTGTGTGTGTGTGTGTGTGTACACTTGTGTGTCATATCATCTCACATGAGTGGGTGGACATTTTATTTCACAAAGAGCAGTTTTCCCTTTACAGTGTGAGTAGGTGGATGGGCACTGTAGCATGGACACTGCCACTAGCAACAGAGCATCATACTTTTCCTTACATTTTAACATATTTGCATGTTGTTATGATACTTAATTGTTGGGTTAAGAGCTAGGAATGCTTTATATCACATCTCAGACATACAAACAAGAATGTGCAGGAATCTTTGTGATTACTGCTTGAGTTTTAGACTTGATAGAGTCAGTTTTTTAACTCCTCAAAGACCCTTTTGAAGGCTAAAACTAGGTTTAAAGTTTGAGGTTAATGGTTAAAGTTGGGAACAGTGTCCTCACAAGTATGCACAAAGATGAGTGTTTGTGTTTCATGTTGAGTGTTTTTAATGGCATTGACTGACAGTTTTTCCCCATGGTGACTGATCTAAAACCCAGAGATGAAGGCTGAAATAGAAAAGTGCCTCTCAGTCTCTCCTCCATTGTTTCTGTGTCTCCCCCTTCTGTCTTTCCTTTTTCCTTTTCATTCTTATTCCTTTCTAACACTTCTCACGCCGCTCTCGCCCTGAGCCTTGTGTGCTCTTGTGCGTTCTACTAATAGCAGCTAATGAAAATTTTTTTTTGATTGTCATCACATCTTGTGTCAAACATACAGTTTGGCAAAGAAATATACTATGTTACTTCAAAGAGCAGTTCAGAAAATTCAGTCCATTTTCACATATGCATTTTTCTTGCTGTTACACTTTGAAGCTGCAGTCATGCTGTGCAACCTTCTGAGGCCTGCTCTTGCAACACATGATCATTATTTTGCCAGTCAATGCACAACTTAATATAGTCCCTAAGTATGCTTGCTGTCAGTCTAAGAAAAACTACCATGAGATGCAGAGTTAGAGATGCATTAAGGGTAAGGACGGATGGTGGATGGATAGCAGACGAAAGGGTTGGAGGGGGGGGCGCTTCCTTAATGGAGATGACTCATGGTTGTAGGAGACTTGCATCAGCTTCATGCCTAACCTTTGCTCATATATGAAAATCCTTGAAGTTAGCGCTTTTTTATTTAACAAATCCTACTTTCCTTTGATCCCACAACCATTTCTCCTTCCTTTGTAAACTCTGCATTGCGTATATTTCTTCCATGATGTAAATTAAATTAACTGTTTATATAAACTACAGTGTTAATGATAATTTATACAGCTCTGGGCTTCATTGTTTACCAGATTTCCTTGCAGGGAAAACAAAATACAAATATGATTAAAAATAATGCAATACTTTAGAAGTTAAGCTTGTTACTGCAACAACATCTCAGCTTATAATAACTGTTAAATTAACAGGCTTGATTTGATTTGGGACAACAAGGGGAATAGGTTTAATCGTGCAGCTCCCACTTCCAAGGCAGATTGTGTTGTTTTCACAGAAAGAAGAAAAAAGTTTGAGATCCTACGTTGATGTAGTTGCAGAAAGATTCAGTAATACAGTTTGGCATTTAAAGCTTTGGCAAATCAAGAGGCAGGACATATAGTACAGCTACAGTAGTATCTCTACTGGGCTGTAAGACAGTCAGGCTGAACAGAGTGAGAGTAGTATCACGGTTGAGTAAGCTGTCTGTTTGGTTTGGGTCACGAAACTCAGAGTCACGCAACCCTGACCGGTAAAATGGCAATGACTGAGCTTAACTGTGCATATTTTATGAGACTGATGCAGGCTGCAGAAAACTGCTGTGCACCAGCAAAACGTGAGTGTGTAGAATGAGTGTTTTGATATGTAGAGTAGCTATGCCATTTGTTGACTTTTTCCACTTTTGGCATTTAGTAGCCATTGAGCACGTCTGCGAACTAGCAATAATTAAAAGTAAAAACTTATCACAGGCAGAGGCAAGACTGGCAAACTACACTTCCACTATTTCAATCAAAAACACCAGAAAACAAAAAAAAATGCATTTTAATCAGTACAAACTCTAACAAGCACAGCAGTTGGATGTCTGAAAAAGTGTGATGGAGGATCAGAAACAAAAGATCTGGACACCCCTAACAGACACGCATCACACATTCATGAGAACACGCTCGAGGAGGAAGAGAACAGCAAGAAGACTGACAAAGAAGAAATATCTCAGGCTTCTACCCCCCTCAGGGCTGGCTGACTCACTGTGATGTCTCAGATGTGCCAAAATGCTTTGTCTTAGCCATGAGAGACCCTTCATCAGCATATTTCATTTCCTCTGAAGTGGGATAGAGGAATATGGGGGTGAGGTGTGCGAGTTGTGGGGTGTTTTGAATTTTGAATGTGGCAAGTTTTCCCCTGCGCCTGACGAGCATGAAGTTTCCTCTCAACAGAGTCCCAACACTCTTTCTTCTTTTTTGCAACGTTGCTATTTTTGTCTCAACCACAAGTTGTTGTTTTCTTAGAATTAACTCTTCAAAGTCAAACGGAAGCTTAAACTGAAGAGTCTTTGAAGTTACTCAGTATCATACAGTATATATGCATATGTAAATACACATATATTAGCGAATAAAATATTTAGAATTTGAAAATATGAAAATACACAACTAAAAGATTCTGTGAGTTATAACCAATTCTAGCTTCTGGGAAATGAATATAAGTTAATGTAATGTGTGTGTTCCCATATGTTCGACTGTGCATCTGTCGTGCACACGTGTATTCAGTAATGCATCTAGAGCATTCATACCATCGACCTTTTCATTATAATTCTAAACTAAAGCTACTGAAAGCCTCGGTTTAGCCTCGGAGAGCTCATCAATACTTAAATAGCACATTCAGGATAGTGAAGCAGGTCTGATGCAGTCAGGCACCAGTGCTACAAACCCTGAAATGTAAACCACAGTGTCAACTACAGCTCCCCCAGAAAAAAGCCAAAGTGAATCATTTGTTTTAGCTTGTGATGAATATATAAATCTTAATTTCCCTGGAGAAAGTTGCCTGACAGATGTTACTTTTATCCATGTAAAGTTTAAAACAACTGACAAACTATACAAATGAAAGAGTTTACATTCTTTGTTTCACTGCAGTGTGAAATATCATATATCAGGTTTGCAGTGTTATACTGTTTCAGTCTTGCATTACACTGAACGTATTAGAAAACAACAGTCAGTACGACTGTAATCACTGGGTATACAAGTGTCAGTGTTAAATTTACAAGGATATCCAAGTTTGCCTAACACCAGAGAGCCAGTCACTGTGGTGCAGCCAAAGCTGTACATGTAAGATTGCATAGAGAAAGAATGTGTGTTGTTTAAGTTTGTAAAAGTACCTTTTAGAGTAGTTTTCTACATAGCTTATCATTGCAATGTTGAGGGAAAGGGGCCTCTTGCAGTATATGCTGATGATTAAGAATGCTCTAATCCAGTGTTTGTTTAATTTAATAAGACAGTTGAGTGCAAATATACCAGCTAAAAGTAAGAAAGAAGTGGAAACAGAATCAAATCCCAGGAATAGTGGTGCTGTAAAACAATTTGGTCACTAATATGAAATGTTTCATTTTACAAAAGCAAGTACTAAAAATGAACGTTTCATGAGAACTACTAATAGAACAAAATCAGTTCTGTAACACAAGAAAATCTAAAACAAAACTAGCATGGAAGTGTAAGAGCACTGTGCCGTTTTTTGTCTTTGCTGTCTTCCCTTTTTCATCTTCTCCTTTGGTATTATATTTCTCTGTTTTTTCTTTGCTCTCTTGCCTTTTTATCCCCGTCTCTCTTGTATTCCATCTGTTTCTGTCTCAGTCTCGTTTCCCTTTGAAAGCAAACACAGCTCTCCTGATCGCGAAAGCAGCACCGTTATCAATTACTCCCCGTCTCCTGCACCAAAAAACCTCCCTGCAGACACAGCACATTTTCCTGGCCTAGAGAGAGAATGAAAGAGGGAGGGAGAAGAAAAGAAAAGAAGAGAAATGGATAAAGGAAGAAGTAGAAAAAGGTACAGAGAGAAAGAAAAAGAGAGCAAATCAAAAGACAGACTTAGCAGGGCAGCAGAGACGAGAGAGAGGTGGGAACACAGTGAGCCTGTAAAAATGCTCACAGCATTAAACATTATATTGCTTAAGGTGGGGTGGCTGATAACGGCGCTACTTGCACATTATGACTTATGTATATTACAGCATGACAGCTGGACTCACATTTCTTGCTGTGTCTGTGATGTCCTCATTTGACTGAGCCAATGCACTTAGACATACATAACATAAAATAGGAGGCAACGCTGATGATGACCATTACTGCAGCTTCAAAAAGTGTGAGCCCATGAAGAAGTGCTAAATGTTATGGATTGCCAGCAAGAGAAAAAAGAAATATTTGAACTAACTGACCCCGTATATGCAACAGACAGCAGCAACAGAAAATACAATAAATCTGGATCAGCGCTTTCTGTATCTGCTTGATTCAGCGAGTAACTCCAACATTATTGTGATGTTTGCCTGCAAAATATATATTTTACATGTTTTGCTTTGTTCTATGTATACTGGATGTATTTGATATCTTTAGGCTCTTAAGTAAAGCTTAAAATAAAAGTTTTAAACAGGTTTAAGCGAGCTAATTCTGTAAACCCTCAGTCTATGCTAGCACATGGAAGGAGATGGAGGTGGAAATATTGATTCTTCACTAAAAGTGGAAAAATCAAAGTGCAGAAATACTCCCAAGTAGAAGTCAGACATTGAAAAATGCTGTAAAGTAAAACTAAAGACATTTGTAAATCTAAAGTTTTGAAAGTAAAAGTGCTGGCTCTTACTGTGTTGTACTGTTATCTATACTGTATATAATTATTACACAAGATTATACATTGTGTGTTGTTTTATCCGTGACAATGCATCCCATTTCATTAGCTGACTGAGTGTTGGAAAGTCTGAGTCATCCAAGAAATATGTTCTCTACCAAAAAAAAAAAAAACAGAAAAGCTACTCTGTGCAGTGATATTTTATACACATATAATACAGTTCCCCTGCAGCTCCCATCCCTCTGCTGTCTTTTTCTGCCTCCTTCCGTGTGCTCAGCCAACGCCCAGTTGCTGCAGTGCAGCTCACTTCCCCATTTCCAAAAACTCTGACCCCTCCCTCTCCAGATCTCTACCCCTCTCTCTCTCTCTCTGCTTGCTTACCACTGTCTCTCTGCAGTGAGGCAGCGAGGAGGTGATGGGACAATGTAGAGAGTTTTTGCACTGCCCTATAAACAAAAAAAGGAATGCACATCTGTAGTTAACCAATAAACATGTTTTAATTCAAGACACTTGGTTTGATGGACGTTGGACTCTGCACCAGATAGTATTTACAGACATAGACTTACATTAGCATATACACCCTAATTACATTATCCTATTTATTTGTTGCTCCCCTTGTTTGTTTCTTTGATCCTATAGTTGCTTGTTTTCTGACTTTTGTGGATTCCTGACTTTTGTATTTAAACTTACAATGCATATTAAGATGAGATTGCTTCTATACTTGTTGTGTTTGTGCTGCTTCTGTGCAAATAAAAAAAAAAAAATAAACCTCTTAATATGATAAATAGATATCTATAATACACCTTTAAATAAAACACAAGATAAAAAAGGCAAGTAGTTTTATTTATCTTTAGAGGAAACACTGCAGCAGAAAAAAAAAATCTAACTTTATATTACTTCTTCCTCCTTGTCCTCCTGCCCTCCCTCCCTCCCTCCCTCCCTTCTGCTGTTGGCAAACTTAATGACCCCGAACAGACTCATCAAGCTCATCAGATCGCCAGGATGTGTGTTTAATTTGTTGAAAGTTCAGAATGGTTTGGGATTTTTTCGGAGACTTTAATAACTTTAATGATCAACCATTAAAGCACTGTGTATTTTGTTATCCCAGAAGAAGTGTTAAACTATGTTATATAAGCCAGAGCTGGACCGCTGGGAGTAATTGAAAAGTAAGCAGACAGAGGGCTTAGATTGCATCTTCTGAGGAAGGATGAGGCCATCAGGAAAGTGAGAGATAGTTTGGAAGATGTCGCTTGGATTAATGATGGAAAGGGAACAGATATTCCTGCAAAGGACAGAGGGCCTTATTTTGAATCTCAGGGAGATGATGCTGCAGAGAGCAGTATAGTTTTTGCAACATGTGAATGATTGTAGAGGGAAGGGAACAGAGAATTGTCATCTATGTAGATGACACTGTAATACTAATCCAATCCCTGATCATAGGCAGAATTTTTATATATCTAGACAAAAACTAATGTCGGTTACCTTGAAGTTTAAAGTACAACAGTACAGAGCCTCTGAAGGTTCCAAACTCCAGGTCTTCTACTAGTTTCCAAAGTCAAGAATACACATTAATTTGACTTTCTATTTTTATTTTGTATTCTATACCTAATAATACTTTACCATAAGTAACATAACATATGATGACGAGCTCATCCATGTTGTTTTTTTTGTCCTCAAGGATTCACGTGTGCAACCAAACACATGCGGATGTCGTAATACACTCCCCTGTCAATGCACCAAGAAAAGTAGTAATGTTCAAGCTATTCGCAGGAGTTCAGAACACTGTTAGTCAATGTAACAGTGGGTAAAACAATCCAGGTTTCTTAAAATGTATATGTATATATGTTCTCTCACCAGCATACAGTTCTGATAACTCAAAATATTGTAATACTGAATTAATGACACATATATTACATGTTTTAGGTAAATACTGAACCAAACATGGGCAGAATCTTTATTATTTTGCTTAAAGTTGCTCTAATCAGTAATTTCATAGTAACTTTTGGTAAAGTGACTGTGTGTAATGTAATGAATGTCACTCATTGTGGCAAATCTATAGAAAATTATACTGGCTGAGAGTTCTTTCAGAGCTCTTTAGCATCTTATAGTTTATTGTTTTGCTTGTACAGCAGCTTTATTGTTTTTACATTGTGTTCTCATTGCCTGGTAAATAGGTTTCCCTTAACTTTAGGGTCATTACATACAAATAAGTTAGTGTTCTGTTTTTAAAAAAATCTATAATACATATTTAAAATTAACAACACAATTGACTTCATTTATCAAACCTTTAAACTGATCATGATAATTTTACATTCCTTTATAGATACAAACTGGATTCATGTTGCATATAGCGATCAATGACAACATTAAAACTACTGATAGCTAAACGGAATAACATTGATCATCTCATTACAGTGCAATCCTCTGCTGGGAAACTTTGGGCCTTGGCATTCATTTGGAAGTTACTTTGGCATTTGCTGCCTACTTAAAACATTGTTTCAGACCAAGTAAACCCCTCCATGGCAACAGCAATTCCCCAGTGCCGCCTCCCCAATATGTGCCCCACCATACTTCAAGAACTGCTCAGACACAACTTGAGCAACATGACAAGGAGCCCTAGGTATTGACCCGGACTCCCCAGATCCCACTCCGATCGAGCACCAGAACTAGACATGGAGGCCCCAACTCACAGTCCACAGGACACAAAGGACCTGTTGCCAATGTCCTGGTGCGAGACACCACAGAACACTTCCAGAATTCCAGCCTTTATGACCCAATGAGCTAAAACTGCATGAGGGGATCCTACACTGTAGTAGGCACATGGTTTTAATGTTGTAGCTGACTGGTGCAACATAGTGTTTCGAGCTGACTTCAGAATTGTGTGCTTTCCAAGTACTGTATCACAGAAAGTGCAGTGAATAAACTGAATATGAGCACTTTTCCACTGTTTTAACTTAGAGCAGGCGTTAGGTTTCGTGAACACTGTAACAACTCTGATTGCGGCATTAATGGAGGGAACCAGTATAGTGTGTATGGCGAATGTTATGTTATTGATGGCGATATCTGAGAAACGACTGCTTCTCAAAGTTGTTGAGTTGTCTTTTCCGAGACTAACTCATCAGCATTGAGCCTCATTTGGAACTTTCTCAGGGCCATTTAGAACTACCTTCCTGGGTGTACATACAATATTTGCAGTCTTAAAAAAGGCCTGGAAAGAGGTTCTACAGGAGCAGTTCTTGCTGTCAGAACGCACACAAACATCCAGGCTGCACTAAAGCACTCCTAAAACGTTCTGTTGCTACTTTTAGCCCTGCTAGAGCTATGAATCCCATTTCTTTAGTGGCTTCGTAGGTGTGGTGGTGGGGTCATGTTATGTGGCTTCCCGTGACTTTCTGTCTTGTCCTGTCTTATCCATCACGTCTTATATCACATTCCATCAAATCCTATCCATTCCCATCACATTATGTTATGTCCCATCACACTGCGGCATGACATAAAATGAAGATTACAGCTGCAATAAAAAAAAGGCACTTGCTTTGTCATGCCATGGGAAGACAGTGGAGGGGGATCAGAGCTCTACATCTCGGCTGTACCTCCTAATCTATGGAACAAGCTATTTGCCGATGCAGTTTGCAGGACCACTGCAAAGCAAACACATTTACTGTAATGTAACTCTTGTAAAGAAAAAAAAAGAAAACACAATCGATGAGTATTGATTGGGAGCAGCGTGAGTCTTGTCCTCAAGTGCTCTTGAGCTGCTCTCTTAGACCCTGCCAGGTAATCCAAGCCTCAGAGGTCAGCGAATTCCCGGCAGGTTGATCGAGGCGGGGCTGCAGCTCCGGAGTGAAAAGAGACACAGCAGTCTGGCCCTAGATCCAGTGGTGACATTTTAAAGATATAATCAACACCTTTCATTGTGTGCCATATTTTTCCAGCGGAACAACAGAAACCTAGGTGCTGTTGAAGGGTGTAAAAGAAAACATTCAATAAAGCTCATAAGTATGCAAGCTGTACCTCATCAGCTGCTTACGGAAAAGGCTTTGACAATGAAAAAGGAGACTGTATTATAACCAGTGCAGAACTGCCATGTGTGCAAGTCTCCTCATCAGCGATTCAGACGGAAAGGGAGAAAGTTTGCATTATTCTTCCCCTGGACAGGAAGCTGGTCTGCAGTATTGCAGTGTCTTGGCTTCAATAGGGGTGACTCTGAGATAATTTTTGGGTGTCTGCCAAGTGCTTTTCACCCCCGAGCACTTTGATTCTCACAGAGTGGGTCTCGCATGCTCAATGATCAATGGTTCCTAATGGAGGAGCGGTCATGCACAGCATGAGATTTCCAAAGCATGCTTAGAATCTGTTTCTTTTTCTAAAGCCATTTTCTTTATGGGAGGGTAATTGAATTGAATCAATTTAATTTGTATGATCCATCAGATGTGCAGGAGTCACCCCAAGAATATCTTGTGTGCTTTAATGGTGGGAGTCAGATTAGAAGATTGATGTGACACTCATGTTTGCTCGATATAAAGCCACAGACAGAAGATGGTCAGCTTAAAGACGGTCCAGTGATTAAAAGAAATCTGCCTGCTAGCTCTGTGGGTAAATGTTAAATCTCATTAGTTCAATCCTTACAAGCTAAGTTAGGAAATAACAATTTATTGTTAATAGTATAATGGTAATTATACACTGCAAAACAAATTTCTGCCCTTTATTCAACAAAAAAACTTAAGAAGAGAAGGGAAGATGATGATCATACTATATTTTACATTTGATGGAATACTATTTTTTTTACGTTAAGCTTGGGGGACATTCTATGTGCAGTTTGAACGATGATATTTTAAAAAGTTGATAGAAATTTTTTACGCCCCTCTGGAGGTGGTTTTGACTTTAACAAAAGTTAATCTGTACAATGGGAGATGGAGGCACCTATTTTCAGTAAGACACTGCAAATATTTAAGTGACATGGGTGATCAGGTGTTTACTGTTCTATCATTGTCCTTATCTCTAGACAGCAAGAAACATGTCCAATACCAGCTGTCATGAAATGATCATCAGAACTTGCCTGACTGAAAACAGTTCCGAAAGACTTGTCTCTATTTTATTTCTCTTGTAGTCTTATTTTTTAAGAAAGCAACAGATTTTGTTTCTCCTTAGCCCCGAATTCTACGTCTTCTTCTCTGTTTATTAGAGGCATACCTATAGTAGCCTACACTGCCACCTTCTGGTAATACCATGCAACCCAGTTAATGGGAAAAAAGTCTACTTTGCATTTTTTTGGTGACTTTTAAAGAGTTTGTTTCACATTCACTTGACAAACATATGAAACGCACCTATAGTCTTCAATACATATTCTGTACAAATATAGTTGTAATTGTGCCTTTACTGGTTAATCAAGGCATACAATCCCAAGGCAGTAACTCTCATCTTCATGCTAAGCTAAACTATCAATGCCCTAGCTGTAGCTTCATATTTAACAAACTGTTAAAGTGGTATTGACTTTGTCATCTAGCACTGTGCAAGCAAAAAAGGGTTTTTTCCCAAAATACCTGTCTCAGCTTCAAAAGTTAAAAAAATAAAGATAAAAAACTGTCATTGTTACTGTATAAAAACTTCAAACTGAAGCAGTATGAAATGTTTCAAGAAGTCCCATGATGATACTGCAAACCATAATGTGTTCACATCAGTCCTATATTCCAATGAAAAACAATCTATTAAAGCTTTTCTTGTCTTTAATTGTTTATATAGTTCTTGCTTGTAGCTATGAATAGCTGATAGTTATTGTATTTTAGAATATAAAACACACCATTCCATTGTTCTGTGGTGCAGTAGCTGAACTGCTGAGCAAACTAAAATGCTTTTTTTTGGGTTGCACTTATCTGCATCAGTGCCCTTACATACCAATATGCTATTTCTGCCCTGCTGAGCATAACTTAATAGAGCTAGCAGTGCAATTTTATAAACGGTCCTACCGTGTTTTACGGTCATGCTGAGGTTGCTTAATAATAACAATATTTCTGCGCAGCTGCATTGCAGTTTTAATGAGTGACACATGATAACATCCCCACATTACAGAAACTAAGAAAAGTCAACAAGAGCAACATTTCTCATGATGTAGACAATCACATCATATTTGGTTCACATTTTGGATAACGACAGAGGTTTTGTAGCTGATCTTTTATATACCTTTAAATTCTTCCTCCTCAGAGTCCTTTGTGGCAAATTCAAATGTTGAATCTTTGCTGACATCTAGAGCTTCAAGTGTGCAAGTGTGTTGAGATACAGGTATAGTGGTCGCCCACGGTAGTACTAGAGGGGAAAACAGCTTTAACTATAATAGAATCAATAAATAAGAAGAAAGCAGAGGAATTCTTGCATTAACTATTAACACAGAGAAAGAACATTTGGAACTTTAACCACGAGTGGATCTGTAAATGTCATTATGATGCACATTCAGCTGCTGTTTGTGATATTAGAGTTGAACTTGCAGTTGAACTCTTTGCATCATCGAGCACACACACACTAAAACTGTGGACAAAGATCATTCCACATCCCTCCCAGATCTTTTATGCAATCCTATTATTAAACCACAAAAATATACCACTTGTTTAAGAAATAGTTTCATCTGCTGTAACTCATAGTTGATGGTGTCTATTCCCAGAACAAGGGCTGTAATCATTACATCAAGGTGAAGAGAAAGACGTGTCCTTTGTTACAGCACTCGCTGCCTCTTCTTATTTCAGAGATGGACGTAGACTTTGTATTGGACGCAGCAGCAGCACTGGCTGAGTCCCAGAGTGTGTTTTTTATTTATTTTTTCGCTGAGGGAAGTGCAAGTCATCGTCAAGGGCAAAGAGCAGAGGATACACCGTCTGCTTTGGAGGTAGGCCAGATGGCATGTGACACAACTGGAAAAGGCACTGCGAACAACAGGATATTTCAAGGACATTAAACAAACATACACAGACTTTTTCTTAATATTTGTCCAGCAAGAACAATACAAACAATGACAAATAAAATTCATAAAAAAGTAAAGCTAAAAAAAGAATAAAAGCAATAAAAAAAACTTGAAAATGATGTTGAAATCATAATCAAGAAATCCCCACTTTACATGCTTTCTGTTTCAATAATATCAAAACACAAACTTGTATTCATGTACAGAATTTTAATTTAGCATTTTTAAAATGTCATAACCATAATCACAATTATTTAGCAATGAATGCCTTCATATATGCACGCTCATCTGCCTTATTTTTTTAGAATCATTCAAAGCATGTAAGCAAATAATATAGTCAGTGCATTGTAGAATCAGATGTATCCTTGGGAGGAAAACAAAAAGATTTTAACTTTCTATCAATTATTAGACTGAGCAATACTTCAGTGTTATAGCAATAACAACCATTTGCCACTTGATGGTGCAATAACACAGTGAACATGAGCTGGCCATAGGCGTTCCAGTGTTGTTAAAGGCTTTAAATAGCAGTGATTTGTTTGTAAATCTGAGTGCTGTCAAATCATGAATCACCATCCATGGAAAAATATTTAATCTGCTCAGAAATATAGAGCGTGACATGCTGCCAACAGATATTACACTTTCACGCTGTACCATATGTCGATTGATGAACCACGACTTCACTGTTGTAACTAAAGATGAATATGATCCATAATTTACTCCTGTGGCCACCGAGGTGCTCCTTAGTTTAGTTTACTTCTCATTTATACAATCCCTGACTGATAAAGTGATGAATTATTTAATCATGGGCATGCAGTGTCCTTGGGAATCCTCTCCAGCATGCTAAATATTCCAAAAGCACTTAGGGGACAATTGGAAGTGTGCCTTTATTTTGCTCATGAAATATGTAACAGCATGTCCAAAGACATTAGAATGGCTTACAGAGCAATTTTAACAACTAAAAATATTTCATTGACAATTCTTTCAGTTCCTGTCTTTATCTCATGTCTGGCTTTTTATATGTAGCAACCACTTAAATAAGGTTCAGGCTGGGTTTGTTTGACTTTAGTCTGAATTTTAAAGTTCAGTCACAAGGTTTATCTTATGTCTCAGGTCTTTAACAAACCTCAGTGACAGGTTCACTGTAACCTTGGTCCTTTTGCCTGCAACTCTTCTGATGACTAAGTTGCTGAGTTCATTTCACTGCACAGCAGCTTCCAAAATGTGCTGCCACTGATGGCGATCTTCTTCAGGTAACAGAAAATTTGCAGCTTCATCATTTTCTATATTTGGCATATTTGGCTGAGCAGCTAATGGACCCAGCACTTGTATTACCATTATTTCCATCAGTGATGGATCCCAGCACCATCTGCTCCAACTCCAAATTTCTATTGTTTTTTTTGTTTGTTTTTTAATGTATGTAACGTCACTATTCTGTGCAGTTTCACAGTGTCCTCCTGATATTTCTCAATACATATACTTATTCTCACTGTAACAGAATATTAGATTTTTATTTATTTACATTATTACTATTTGGTTGTTTCATCACATCTATTCTGTGGTACTGTTGGAACAGTAAATACTTATTACCCGGTGTTAAAACAAATGAATAAGATTGAATAAAATATATATAAATACAATGAGTTTTTCTATTTAGGAACACAGTTTATTTGGCCATAATAAAAGAAAAAAAATGTAACTAACACAACACATAATAGCAGGCCAGTGTGAGTGTGCGCCCAGGTTATGGTAAGCAGTGCAACTTTTCTGGTATATTCATACATTTATTTGATGGTCATAGGGCATCTTGAAAACGTTGGCTTTTGTTGTCTTACATTTAATATTTTAATTTTAAATCACTACCAGCAAAATAGCAAAAATACTGGAGGGATACGAAGTGCTAGCTCAGTTAGCCTAGCCCTGCAAAGTTAGCTTGGCCAGGTAAGTTCCTCTCCTGCTCGCCATGACATAAGGGAGTTCAAAACTCAAACGCTGAGTAGCGAGCAATTAGCTTGCATTGCCAAAATGCTTGCTAGCAGAATACTGGCCAACTGGAAGGTGATTAACCAGCACATACAGTAAGAGTGAGGTCTGTAAAAGAGGATGTCCCGTAACACCAGTGGCATTAACTCGTTCAGGTAGCCACTTAGCAGCGCAAGCTAGCTAATTAGAACCACAAGCTAACTAACAATATGTTGCCAAGAGGTTGAATTTGGTTCAACCTATTTTACCAAACTGCAAGAAAATTGTAACAGCTTGGCTATGGACTCTTCCCATTGACAGTACTATGTTTGACACATCCACATAGGAGAAAAGTCTTTTAAAAAGCAGTAACTAAAACTTAGCTTTATTGGTAACGTTGACAACCACAGGCAAGATTGCATCAAGATAGTCTTTGCTTGAAGGTATGTACACTTTGTGTGCATACTTGAACTGAAGTCAGATTTTCATAGTAACAAGACAACATGCAGCAAACAAAAGGATACCTGATCTCTCTTTCTGCACTAGGTGAATTAATAAGACAGCTTACAGACAATGATATTTTGGACTAATGCTTCCACTGAGGTTTATCAGAGCATCTGAATGACTGGTCATTTAAAATGTCTGAGCCTGCCAAAGACCATTTGGCCCATTATTGAATAAACCGCTATGGGAGCATCAATCTTATGATATGCACACAGCCGTCAATAGGGACATGCTGATCATTTTTATGTGGAATTGGGAATAATTACTGTGGTTATATTGACAGCTTTTCCAGTGGAGGCTATGGCATACATTTTGTTTATTGCTTCTGGCCTAATAGATCAGTTAGCACGAGGAAATGCAAAGCTGTCACTCAAATAACTGCAAAGTGAAACAATTTACTCACAAACAAGCACACAGTTGCGTAAAGGTTAGGGGTAACGTCTGGGGAATCCAAACTGTTACGAATATTTAGTTTTAAATATTGACCCAAAACCACAGAATTGATTTTGGACTCGATATGATTGAACGGATGTGGAGGTAGTCCACTGGCAGATTACATCTATGAATATGAAATGTATGCATTCCTAGTCTTGTCACATTGTCTCTTTGTTAAATACTCTGCTGTACTTGACATTGCCTCATCGTTCTGCAGAAAGATGAGGGCGGAAGAGGGTATAAAAGGGATAGAGAAAAAGAGAACGAGTTTGATCTCAGTAGATCTTCCCTCTGGTGATGAACAGTGGGCAACAGAAAGCAAATGTGTGATACGACTAAAATAAAGAGACAGTACGTGGACAAGAAGATGTAGCTGTTAAGATGACAACAACCACATGAATCATATGCTGTTTTCATAATGATTGCATGTTGGATGTAATTCATTTTACTTTTCCATTTGGGGAAGTTTTGCTTACCCTGAAAAATAACAAGAAACATTTTATGTTATAAAAACTAATTAATTATCTCGACAAATACAAACTGTGTGAAGTTATAGATAAATAATATGTATTTTGGAAATAGGTTTATTTTCCCTGTGCACTTTTGTGGTTGGAGAGCAACAAATTTCCAATCATTAAAGGCGTCAATTAGATTTACTATTGAAAAGTTAACGTTTCACAGTAATTTGCCTTCCAGATATCAAAAATGCTGCTAGCTCATCCATGCATATCTTCCTGATGTGAAGGAAAGGTAAAGTGGTGGAAAGAAAGGGGAGGAAGAGGACATGCAGTTTTTATGAGGCGTTCATGTCGTTGGTGTTTTTCTCCCTTTCGGCTTCTGACACTAAAACATTAGAAAAGTAGGCTGGTGTAGATGTTAATATACGCCACCTTAACATTGACTTTTGATAGCCGCCAGATGACCAAGCTGTACAAAGAATCCTCCTGTCAGCGCTCAGACGCTGTATATTAGAAATCCATTTCTATTTTACAAGCTTCCATGTCTCTCACTTCTGTTTTTCCTCTCCATCTGTTTCCAGGGGGAGGTGCCGTGGAAAAGCCATGGTCAGAGAGAGGGAAGATGTGAGAAAAAATTATTTGAGGCATTCCGCAGCTCTGGCGCCCTCATCTTTTGTACCTCACTTATGCAAGATGGAACAACAGCTATTGTGAACGAAAAATGCCTCTCTGAGAGAAGAAAACTGGAGAAGGATCCAGAGCGGCAGGAGGAATAGGACGTTTGACAGATAAAAAGAGGGAGCTCTGCAGCAGGATCCCCACTGTGCTCAACACAGAACTGCGTGACTGGTCTCTGCAAGCAGAGGGAGGAGAGAGGAGAGAAGGGAGGAAGGTAGGAAAGACAGAAGGGGGAGGGGAGGCAATTCAGTGCAGTGCTAGCTGACTGGATGAGTAGCAGCCGCGGCACAGGCAGCAGCATCAGCACCACTAGCTGTAGCATCTTTCTTTGTGGCTGCTGGAGGCTGTCTTGTGGCTGCTGTAGCATCAACATTATCCACACAGAGGCATCTGGACCCAGACGTTCCCACTGCTCGCCTTATGCACACATGTCGTGGTGGCCACCAGAGAAGAGGTAGTAAGTGACGGGGCTTGGGGGACAGAGGGACACAGGCAGAGGAAACCGGGACGACCGGTGGTAGGGCTGGAGCGACGGTGACTGGAGCAGCAGCAACAGTAGCAGCGGCACCATGGCGCAAGCCGCCAAGCAGCTCCGCAAGACCAAGGACCTCGCAGAGGCCGCCGCCCAAGAACAGAGGGAGAAGGAGGAGGAAAAGATAAAAAAGAGGAATCGATCCAGAGACCGCAGGCGCAAGGTATGGCTGGTTGTCTCAAGAGACAGGGGAGGTGACGGTTATTCTCACATCCATCTTTCCTCCTCTGCCCGCCTTTCTCTATCTCTCTTGCAGTTTCTCTCTCACTGCATCTATTGTGCATGATTGGTTAGGATGCAATTACACATGTATAATTACACAGTTGGTCTTATGGCCTCAGCTGGTGCGTGTGCCTGTGTGTTTAGGCTAACCAGTCAAGCACATATGCTCTGGTACAGGTTGTGTCTGCTCTGTCAGATATCAAGCTATGGGGGAAGAAAAAGGAGGCTCATGATGACTGTTGTGCCATTGGAGGTGTGAACAATATATGCTGTTGGTTAAATAACAGAAGATGTCCTTTTTTTTGCCTTACCTGACAGGCATTTTAGGGGCTTTCAGTCTTACATGGGTGCAGCTTATTCAAATGAATGCCATGCAAGTGATGTACTGCATGTATTTTTCTGCAGATAAGCACCAGTAACATGCTTTCAGTGCTCTCCCACGAAGCTGTGTTGCTCTTAGATGTGATGTCTTCCCCCATATTTTTTTTTTCTTTTCATTTGGGGAGATGGAAAATGGAGGGGGAAAATGGAGGTACACTCTAATAATAGATGCAATTTTAATGCATCTGTGTATCTTTTGGGGAATACTTGTGCTACGTGTATTGTTAGAGGACAAATTTGTTGTATTGATTATTTCTAACATTATTTGCGGCTAGTATCATCATTTTGTTTATGAAAATTAAGATTTAAATGTGTTGTCACAGACAGAATATCATCCTGTAGGCATCGGAGCTCCCATTCATTTCCCCGTCTCACTACGTTCCTGCACTCTCCCGCTCTTGCTGTGCCATTAGGTGCAGATTTTATTAGGATTGTGTCGCCTTGCACTCACGCTTGACAGCACCGAAATGATTTATGAGAATGCTGTAGTGAAAGGTGCTTGCTGAGTTGATTAAAAAATTGATATTTATCCCTTACCAGAATTTACAGCATTATCTACGGTCTTAGACTTAGCGTTCAATGGAATTCCAGCTCTCACTTGTTTCTGAACCTCTTGCATTATGTGTGTGATGTCGAACTGGTGGCAGCAGAGAATGTACAGGTCTTAATGTATTCAGTATGTGAGATGTGTGTACGTGAGTGTGTGGAGCAGAGAAAATGCATTTGTCAGAAAGGGAGACACACAAAGGAAAACGCTAGTACAACTGGGTTGTAAGCTCTTTTCTCTTTATGTCATTTAATGTTCTTTTCGCAATAAAACCGATTGTCCTGAATGTAAAACTTTGGGGGTTTTGAGGCAGTACAGAAGCTTGTAATAGTAGCTTGTTGGTTCATTTTTTGTTGAGGAAACTGGATAAGTGACAAAAATGTGGTGGTGTAGTGAGATATTGTTCTTTCTACAGTAACACAGTGTCACTTGCATCACATAGTGAGAACTTACATAAACACAAAATCTGCAGTTTACAGCAACAGTACTATAAAAAATACAATGGAATGGTACAAAGTAATACAATGACCACATGGTGTGGATGCCAGTTTTGTGAAGATTACATAACTTATCTTTGATTATCATTAATTGAGATAGTCATTCCTCTCCTGATTTTATGTAATACTGTTAACTAAGGGTTTGGGTTTTTGGCAACTTAACTGAGGTTTCTGTTTTCTTTGAAATGCTAGACTTAGAGGTGAAGCCAACTTTATTAAGTTTATATAAATTTTTGAAAATTGTTACTGTAGGTGTGAATGCTGAATACACTTAGCTGAGAAATTACAGAGATGATATCAGCCAGGCAAGGAACGCACTGGTTGAGATGGTGGATTTGGTGGGGGTGGGCACCAGGATGCAGGTAACCATGCAAGATTGAACTTAAGGCAGTTGAAAAAAATCTCCACTTGTACCTAATGATCAGATGAATGACAATCTTTATTTAGGTATGAATTTTGTAAATGCTGATATTACTGTATTTATTATTATTTTGTATATTGCCCTCACAAAAACCCATATTAAAATGTGTGAAATTTGGTTGGACAGCAAAAATTGCCTCTACTGAGACAGCTAGCCTCTTGTAAAGGTCTCTGGTTGTTTTAGATCATTATGGGCAAGACTGAAGTGAGCAGCATTGTGTGATAACCATATTAGATTTGCAAGATTTTTCTGTTAGTGATACACAATGATAGCGCCACGCCTTTGGTGTCAGCTGGTAATGGCTTCAGAATTAAATGTTGGCCCAAAATGAACATTGACAGACAAATAACACACATCATGTTAAAAGCTTACAATTTTGTATGAAAATGTCGCTCAAAACAAATATGGCATGTTTTACATGTAAGCTGTGGTAGTCTTATTTACATGATATGTTATTTTGCTGCAGGTGAGACTTAATGTTTTCTGACACAAGGTGCAAACATGTGTATATGTATATGGCAATCAGCCAAAATGAGCAGGAAAATATGACCATATCCCTATTTTCTATGAATGAGATACAGTCCTGTTGTGTAGCATTGTGTGTCCTTGATGCAGAAGTTAGGTGAGCAGTTACAGCCTAAGTAAGCACATATGAATGTAGTGACTGGGAGTGGTGGTGCTGCAGGGTCAAAGCCTACATTAGGTTATGTGAGGCCACTGTGGTAGTCTGTTTTTCGGCTTTGATGTTTTTCACCGCGTTTCTGACATTCGATTATCTTCTTTTGAAATGTATGATTAGTTTGATCTAGGTAGGCTCTGTCATTTGAGACTAGCAAAGTGATACTAAATAACTAATTTACTGAGCACTGTTTGAATATTTTAGACATCATGACCAATGAGAAAGAAAACAATTTGAGCACACACTTAAAACCAAGAGCGTCACTGATATAAAAGGCAATTTGAGTGCTTACTTCACGTTAGCAAACTTAACCAACCATCCACTGATGGTTATTTTGTTTACTTTAGCTGTTAATGTTTATTTTGCTGTTGAAGAATCTATCAAGCTGTTATGTGTAAGATTTAATTCATAGTTATTCCATTCAAAACCGCTATCTCACCTTGTTCATTTGTAAAGACTTGTGAGGCCTTGGAAGTTCTTTTGCCTTCAATCTACTGTCAAAAATATCAGCATGAACTCTAATTCAGAGCTGGGAGAAATGTCAAATTTTTTCAGCCAATTCAAATTTTAGCTTTGTATGACGCGTTACATGCCTAAACTGTGAAATCAAGAAATGTGTTTCTTCTGCTGCTGTCAAACAACACCAACGCTAGCAGTGAGGAATAGGACTCTGTAGTCACAACGGTCACGTAAGCTGTTGTTGCTTTGGAAATGCCTGCACGTGTGACCTTTACTAGTCAAACACAGTTGAATAATGTCAGCAACAGCTGATGGTGACAAAATAAGATCAAAGAGCATTGGTCATATCCTTTCAGTGATATAGAAATTGGTCAGTTTTGCAAAGTCTCACCTCAAACAAACATTGCAAAGCTACAAGCTGCAATTACCTTAACATAGAATGATCCTTATTATTGAAGTTTTCAGTTTTAATGGATTTATTTTCTTAATGATGATGCGTCATGTTGTGTATACACATGACAAACCTTCACAGACTCTTGCACCTTAAACAGGGCAGATAGATGAAACACTTTTAGAGCTGACTGACTTTGCAATACATGCAGTAATCTTCAAATATTCAGAATCGTTTAGTCCCTGAATACAAGACAACCTAAGTAAACATCAGCTAATATGCAGGTCAGTGTAGTTAATCATTGTTGTCAAGTTGTTGTAGCAAACACCTGGAGACCAGCCATACTCAACAAAAAAGCACAATGCCATGTGTTCATTTGTTGTAGTCTTATAATTTGAGTATTTTTCCCCAGTAATTGCCCATCAAACAGTGCTTTACTCTGTTTTAAATGTTCGTTAGTGGAATACATATGCGCAGCGACAGCCTTGCAAGTGTTGCTATTTTGTTGTTGCTGCACAGCTGCTGCTTCTAGTATTTTTCTTTTCACAGTTTGCAGCATGTAGAATAGTAATAGGCTTTCTAGTTGTTCTTTTCTTTTGTTTGCCTTTCACAGGCATACAGTTTATCCATCCATCCATCCATTATCTGTACACCGCTTAATCCTCTGTAGGGTCACGGGGGGACTGGAGCCTATCCCAGTCGACTCAGGGCGAAGGCAGGGGACACCCTGGACAGGTCGCCAGCCTATCACAGGGCTGCATACAGTTTAAACAAAACCTATTTTGTCATGAGTTTGTGTAGGAAAAAAGGATCATTTTAGTTGATACATTTTTTGTCTGTACTCATATATGTGTATTTTTGAAATTCTGAAATTAGAAAGGATCATAAAGCAATATAGAGTATCAGTGTTGTTATAGTCTGCTGGTTTTCACAAGCTTAAGACACATTTCAGGCAGCAGTAAGGAAGGGTTTATAGCAAAAACCCATCTCTGCTTCACTGCTCCTGACTGATTGGCCTCTCTGCCTCACCTTCACCTCAATCATAAACCACCGATCTTCACTGTGCATCTCCATCTCAATCTGTCTTTCTTCCTTCAGTAGATTGTTGCTATGCACCCAGAGGGAGTGAGTCAAAGAGACAGAGAGGGGAAGAGGAGGCACAGGCAGTTCTTAATGTTCTCGGGATGTTAATTGGCTCCACTCGATGTAAATCAAACTCGGCAGCATGGGATCTTTCTTGCCTACTCCTCCCCTTGCCCAAAGGTTATCCACCAAAGTGCCAACAAAGATCCGATCACAACTCTGGGCAGGCTGGACAGTAATGTAGTTATAGGAAGTCTGCAGAGAAAGTAGCTGTGCTACAAGGTGAATGCCTAAAAAAACAGACCTTTGTCATCTACTTCACTTCTACCATCTGCTTCTGCATCTCCTTCATGTCCTTAAAAATGCTTTGTGAGGAAAAACTAGAGTAAAAATGCAATTGAGGTGAACTGAAACAACACATAAGAGTATGCTTTATTATGTTTTTATAGTTTAGTTAGTGATCTTTAGGTTTAGCAGTCAAAACACTCTTATGACTGATTTATGCAGCTGTTAGTTACAGTCAAGTTTTTTGACCCTGAGTTCTGAGTTAAAGCTATAAACATATATTTACATAAATATTGATTAAAATATGCATCTGCCACACTAAAATAGAAGCCATGGACTACAAATGCTCACATTATTTTTTCACGAGCTGCTTTGTCCAAATACTGGGTTCAAAATTATTAAGTCGATCATGGTAAATTATTGATATGGTATGAGTGAAGCTTTAACTGGCAAATGTGGACTGATGAAATTGATGTGACAGTCGGCTAGAGAGAGGATGTATCACTCTGTTGGAGTTTTTAGAGTGACGGAAACACTCGGTCCACTCAAGGATGCACAGAGGTGTCACAGGGTGGAGCTTCTCCTCTCTCGGATGATCTATGGCTGAGTAGGGGTGTGGGACATTGGCTTGCAGAGATTATTTTAGCCAGACAACACAGACAGCTTCAGTGCATTACTGGGTTACTCATGGACTTCACATTAAAGGTGCCCATTAAAGTTATTTTATGTTTGAGGTTACCTACTAAAAAGCATTGTGTATAACCTTGAGCTGTCACAAGTGCATTTTCCTTCTCCTTCTTTTAAATGTAGCATTAGTTACATCCATTTCTACTATACCTTGCATGCTTCTTCTTCCCTGCCTTTGTTACTAAGTGACTGCATATCTCGCCACATTACTGCAACCTGTAGGTATCCGATATCCCCTTTGCTACAGGAAACTACAACAACAACCTCCGAGCTGTAGCCTACACGCTGAAAATGGCAAGTTTTGCCAAATATTTGGATCATGCAATGAGGAAGGCTTTTTTGTTTTCTTTGGTGAATTATCCATTTTAAGGACACGTCTCTGCAAGTTTTCCAAGTAAAATGTAAGTTTCCTATTTTTAAGGGTGCAGATTTGTTCTCGTGAATTGTAGTGACAAACACGCAAATTTGTATTCCAGCTTGGTACAATACGAAATAAGTTGGAAACAAATGTTTACTTGGACCAAAGTGAGCTACTGTGTAATGCATACCAATTATCTATTCTTCATAGGGTATTAATTGGCTATGACAAAATGAGAATAAATACTAAGAATGGAATGTTGCGACTTAGGAAGTACATGATACAAGTACAAAATGCTTGTTTATCTTTTAATCACATTAGTGATCATCGGGTTCATTTTTTGTTCTGTAACCATTGAGTTAAACTAATCTGGGATGTGAAACCTTTTATTGTAGTAGTTCAGCATGAGACTCCTCAGGCCCCGTGCATTTCTCTGTTTCCTCCAGGATGGCACTTAAAACAATGGATCCAAAGATCTGTTAATGGATAGTGTGTGCTCTTTGTGTGTGTGTGTGTGTTTGTGTGTGTGTGTGTGTGTGTGTGCGCTTGCTCATGTTTTCAAAGGATCTGTATGTGTGCATGTGCGTGCACATACAGTTTGTGTGCATGTGAGTGAAATACCAGGCCTTCAGGGTATCTCATTCCACTTTTATGTAACCTTATGGATACCCGACACTAATTAGCCAAAACTCTCTTCTCTCTCTCTCTCCTCTCTGCCTCTCTACCCATTTTGTCCTCATGCAAAACAACACATGGTATAATGACATCAAATAGTTTTCACTGATTACTAACTTTGGTAATTAAAAGTTGTATAATCCGCATAAATAAATCCAAATATTTTAGACAAGGGGAAAATTAGCCCTTGCTGTTCTGTTTTTACATTCCAGAGCTTTAGATACAAATTAACAGATCATCTAGATAATTCATACCTTTGCAGTGCATAGTAATCTTTCCAACGTAGGCAAACAGATTAAGGCCAATTCATGGTTTCAGCATGACTTTGACAGTTGACAACAGATGCAGCTTTATTCATACTAAAACAAGTACTTGCCGGTCTTCTACACAGACGGCTGCATCGCCCCTGATATTGAACACAGAAATACACACAGGGCTGTGACTTTGCACTTTTTGCAGGGTATAGCAGCTGGTCACAGACTGGACTGTAGCACCTTGTCAGTGTGATTCCTGAGGTGTACCGAGCACAGGGAGCGGACGTAGCACAGGATTTCTTGAGAATTTAGAACTTCTTGCCGTGTTCAAATCAAAGCAAATCCAAAGGCCAGCAGCCACTACTGCATTTACAATTCGTGAAATGATGAATTATAGAGGTGTAGATGACTAAAAATACCCTCATACAGTCTCTCCTCATAACTAGCATTTGTTTTAAGCACCATTTTTTCCTGGCAGATGTGCACTCAGCATGCTTGCAGTATGTACAGTTCATGCAGTCACAAATTTTGGCATGAACTGACCTTTAATCACTCACTGCATCCCGGGGTTGAACCGCCTGAACCTTTACTCCTGCTTGAACATCTTGATTTAAACTGTTCCCGTCAGACATTTTGAATCTAACAAGCCCTGGAGATAAATGTATATGAGCCTGTATGTACTGCGTTTAGGATTTGTGATTCAAATGTGATTTCATGCCATTTTTTGATATCACTGTTACACTTTTGTTTAAAGCCGCATTCATGTTTTTGGCCCCAAGGGAGCAAAACACACAAGAAGTGTTGCAGACTTTAGTATATTATATTTTTTACTTTATGTACATTTTCACGTTTCTTTCAATGCAAATATATTGAGTACTATTTTAAGTGATGTAGAATATAATTAAAGCTTATACACTGGATCACTTCTTGAGAGTTTTTAGAGACATGCATGTTTTTTGTAAGACAACACTAAGTAGAATAATGGTGTTGGCTGGTGCCTTTTCATGCCCTCTGAAGAAATGGAGAGTAGGATGAGCCAAGGTCGAGCAAAGCAGCACTCTGCCCAGCCCGGAGCGGCCACGGGCTATATTTACCTGGCTGCCTTGGATTACACTGCATTTGAGATCAGAGCTACCCATCTATCTACACACCACTACTGTGTGCTAGCCCAGCACCTGCTCTGATACTGTATCTGATGTTGCCCTGGATCCGTACCTGCTCAAACAACACGGATGATTCCAGAATAGAAGCATGATGGCCGATATTTATCAGACCTCTCTGAGGGCTTATCTAGGACTCGACTCTGTCACATATTTTGATCTGGAGATCATAGTGATTTTAGATAAGCAGGCCTTGTTAGACACCTTTGATAAATTTGCTCCATTAATGCGAAACTTTGCTCCTTATTGTTGGCTATCTACATGCAATTCTGGTACATTTATGGCTTTAGTACATGTACAGAAGAAAATTCTATACATATAATGGCCAAATTCATTAATTGTTTTCATATTATACTTCTTATAGAAATATAGCATAATTGATTAAAAATGGGGGGACTGCTGCTTTAATTCTCAATCTAGGCATCAGATGTGAGATAAATATCTGAATTTCTCCTTCGGGCCATAACACAGTTGCTCCTTTTGTATTAAGTGTATACACAGTTAAATTTGGGGATGGTTTTACAACACTAGCATCTATGCCGATGGCCCATTAGATAAATTTGCTGTCTAGTTTGTGTGAGATTTGCAAGAGTTGTGCTCAACTGTAAGGCTGTACCCGTTTCTCAGAGCATCCATCACTGTTGTTAGCAAGGCCAACCAATGTGAAGTACTGGCATGCAGAGGGAGGAGTAACAGCTTTAAATCTTTAGGCAAAGTTTATTGTGACCCCGAGGTCACCCAGCAGGCAGTCTGCAGTGACAAATGTTACCATGGTAATTACGGTGTGACACTGTACATGGTGTGATGATGAAGAGATCAGGAGATGGATTAGGGCATGCCTTGGTTGGTGATGCAAACGTCTAACTTGCGCCACAGATTGCCAGCTAGACAGAAAACACTGGAGGGAAAACAGCTTGTTGCTTTATCCACTCTATGAAACTGCTCAGTTTGGTCCGAGATTTATGTGGATGCCGAGTCTAATTTCAGCTCACAGAACCTCTGATGAGACTAAACTAAATCAATAACAAAAACATGAGTCAGACAGAAATTTTTCAGATATTTATCTTGCCTACCAAGACGTTCTACTTCACATCAAAAGCAGCTTCTAAAATATACAATAGTTCCAAAACACATCTAATTTTCATAGCTGACCTACATACAGATACACCTAACACTAACGGTGCATTTGGCTCGTCGCTGGTCATTAACGGAATCATGTGAGCGCCGTTAATTCCAAAGAATCATTAGAGGAAAAGGGAAAGTGATGCAGCCTGGCACAATGCCACACACACTGATATGCAGACAAAGAGCACACACTCACACACACTTAGAGCTGCAGCTGGGCATTATGTAATGGAATTAGTGCTCCTCAAGGTCTACATGGATCATGTGGCCTACAGGAGCCCACTAATGCACTGAAGCAGCCACTCTCAGGCAGGCACACCCTGATTCCATCACTTTCCTTCGCTGGCTAATGGACACAATGCTTGATCAAAAGTCGAGGATTTCATGTAGTGGTGGTGGTGTGAGATATCTTCATTACTTCTTGCGCATCCTGTCATCGTGATTAAAAGATTTTGAAAATGGGCAGCTGCACATATGTCAAGCTGGATATGATACATATTGACGGCAAACTAAGAATGAACACTATACAACACAGTGCCCCTTTTTGAAGATTATATTGTTATGTTTGGGATCAGACTGTTTCAGAGAGGTGTTTCAATTGTTTGACTGGTTTTGTTTTTTAGCTAGAATTTATCTGGTGTCTTTCTCATGGTTCATATTATCAATACAGATGACTTTAAGTTCATTTGACTTTTTAATGTTAGTTGTTGCCTGTTTTGTGCTTGTGAGCTGCTCACAAGTACCTAATTTTTTTGGTGCTGTTCTATCAAAAGTTATTTAGAAAAGGCACAAACCAAGTCAAGCTAATTTGGAGCATCGCCCATCTAGCTGTCAAGTTTTGGAGATTGAAAAGTGTGATATGCTTATAAAGTGCAAACTGGATGAAGTTTATTCCATCTACTGAAGGATTTGTGTGTGCAAGTGTGTGTTTGTACACCTGTGCGCATGGTGGGAAGGGGTGTCATGTGTCACTGGGACTGCAGTCCGATGGCAGGTGGAATGGCTCCTTCCTCCTCAGCGCTCATCACTCAAAAACCAATCCTATCTGTTGGACAGGACTCATGTTCACACACACCCAGAGGAAATCAAAGTGATCAGGTTAAACAACAGACACTGTTGGTTTTCAAGTTGTAAAACTATCAAAAAGGCGGAAATGCTGTGTAACATTAGCAGTTTCCAAACATCCCTGCGAAGAGCAGCTGCCATTCATTCACTGATATCACTTCACACTCTCTAATCCGACAGAGCTTGCATCAGCACTCATTGATGGCAGCCGGGCTGGGAACGCGACAGCAAGGAGAGACAGCTAGAAGCAAACTCAAACTGAGTGTTTTTCCTCTGTCGACTCTAAATCCTTGTCATCCCTCGGCTACTTTTTCTCTTTTCTTTCACTGTAATTCGTTCTCCTCCCTCAGCGAGTGTTTTGGGCTGTAAATATGTCATCATGCCCGTTACATGTGTGTAACAAAAAGACACCAATCAACAGTGCTCTGCGTTTCCCTGCTCTATCCTCCCTGTCTACTGTACAGAGGCATTGAGTTGGAAAATCCACACTGCACTTGTATAAATACTTCATTGCTAATTCAATTTTTAAACTCTAGATGGAAGGAGGGAAAGTGTAGCAATCGTTTGTTCATCCACTGTGCCCTCATTGCTTTTCTCCATCAGCTATGCCTCTGTCTCTCTGCTTATTCTTCCTCCTTGTATCTATTTATCCTCCCATCTCTGTTCTGTTTTTCTTTCTCCTCTGTCTGTCTCCTTTTCTACCTCTTCGTCTCCTTCTTCCACCCCGTCTCATTTACTATTTTATTGATCTTCTCTTTATTGGACTTATTCCTTGTAATTTTTAACCGTCAAAACAAATGTTTATTGTGTCATTTATGGTGACTGACTGAATTACAACCAGACAAAAATAAGAGCGGAAATTGATAAACCTGTCTCTTTGACATTTTCTTATGTAGTGATCGAGAGATGAGGATTTATGTTTTGTTGCCCTCCTGCATAAGTCGTAACATGTTGGCAATATGCACCAGAAGCTTCATCAATAGCAATACAGACATATGTTAATAGAATGCACTTAAGTGCATTAGATGCAAACTGCCATTAAAGCACATATAGGAAATGCAAAGTTCAGATTTATAAATAAATCCCGCCACTTCTACTGCCTTCAGTGTGCCTCTGGATCTTACTTATTATTTTTTATTTAATGTGCATCAAGGTGGGATTATTTCTTTATCCCTATTTATTTTTATTCATGTGTGTACATTTATTTACTTGTCTGTTTTTTATTGTTGTGTTAACATTTTAATTATCACCTGTGTACCTTGAGAAGTTGGCTAAAGTGATTGAATACCCAAAAAACTTAATTCTGCTGGTCTTTATGAAAAAATAGGTCTATAAAAATGACCAATAACTTTCAATATTGGCTTAAGTGAGACGGTTTGTCCTAGAAATTCATTTTCAGATATATCACCCAGTCAGTAATTACTTGGGTAATGCTGAAGGACTAAATCAGTTCTACTAGCCACTAGTTTATTGAGTTCTCTAACTACTACCCATTTTGAACAGAAAATCCCAGAAAATGGATATTGTACTCAGAGTTTTCATCAAACTAGATCAAACCAGTATCTGCAAAGTCAATAAGGACTCTCTGATGCATATCTCAAGATATGCATTGTTTCTTTCGCAAAATATAGTCAACGGAGAACTAGTCCAGTCAGTAAACAGTATACAGCAGGGATGCTCAATCGTGGTCCTCGAGAGCCCCTATCCAGCATGTTTTAGATGTGTCCCTCTTCTGATTCAAATGATCAGCTCATCATCAAGCTCTGCAGAAGCCTGACAACGATCCTGATCATTTAATTAAGTGTGTTGGAAGAGGGAAACATCTAAAACATGCTGAATGGGGACTCTCGAGGACCAGGATTGGGCACCCCTGGTATACAGTATCCAAGCTAAGTAGCTCAAAGGTTGCATAAGCACAACAGTGAAATGAGGAACTTTATGTTAAGAAGAGTCCATGCACATTCTGCAGTCCTCCTCCCAAAAGTCTGTCAAATGTTTGTGTTCTCTGGATTCAGAAACGATTAGACGGCTTTCTGTCTGGAATCCCGTACATGCTGCTGTCAGCCAAACAGACTCCCTTCATGTCACTTCCACTGCCTTCACCATTCAGGCGATGTAGTTGCACTACCAGAGCTGGCTGCAAACAAATGTGTTAGCCAGTGCTTCTACAGAGGAATCCTGTAAAAATCAAAAGTAAGGATCTGCTAATTCTCTCCTCCAAACATCATAGAAAAAGTCTAGAATTAATGTTACGCATCATCAAGCAGTCAAGCCATTTAATTGCACTTCAAAAGTTTGGAAAAATGTGCATGTAAGTCTAAAATGTCAAGATTTATTTTCAAATATCAGCAGCATCAGAGCATGACCAGCCGAATGTAACCAGTTTCCATTTACTAGTGTGTGAATGTGTGTTGGAGTGCCTTACCACTGTATTGCCATTGACTGGTAAGGACGTGCTTCTCATGCAACACACCATACCAAATGTTAATTTACTGCTTGGTATGCACATTCAGTCTCATTAACTGACATGGAGATTTTTCTTACTGGAAAACCTGATGCATCCATCCATCCATCCATCCTGCATTCAGGGTGTCTCAGGGTAAACATATTGACTGCAGACTATTGATCCTGCATTGATGCCTGTTATGTGACAAACTAAGAGTGTAGCACTTAAGTAGGCAGAGAATGAGTTAAATACAGCCTAACATACTACAGTACTCATAGTAATTATTTTTTTCTTAAGCTCAATTGTCCTTTTCCCTTGTTTTACAGTGTTGTGAAATATCAGCAGTAAGTCATGCATGTATTACAGTTATTATTACAACTACAAGCAGGTACAAATCATCCAGAGTCTGAGGCACTAAATAAATGTGCCAGAGCAACCTGTGAGTCATAAAATATGATTTTAGATGATGATGGAGGTATCAGGAACACAGTAACAGATGGACATGTAATATTGCTCTGAAGGCACAGCAAGGAGAATATTTTCATCTACTTCAACCCCTCGCTCATACTGTTTTCAAAATAGCTGCAAAGCCAAAGAAGGACTTAATTATAAAACAGTTTTGTGTCTTCCCCTGAAGAGTCATCCCTCCCTTGGCATCCTCTCCACTGTTTTGTTTACTTCCTGTTAGCCTCCGCTACAAAAGTCACAAGAGCATGCAGCAGAGCCAGTGAGTAAACCGCAGACAGCGAGAAATTCTCTCATCAGCACCGTCAGTCTCTGCCATTAGTGTGTGATTCACTGTGCGATTCATTCACAGAAGCACTGCTGGTTAGCATGAACAGTTCAGGCGGTAGTGATGCAGATGTTGGAAATCTAAAGGAAGGTTTAGTAGCTGACCAAACCACTGAGTATCACACTTTTGTTTTCAATCACCTTTCTCTTCCTCACAGGTTTCTACACTGTTGTTCTCAGCCTCACATTTATGAGTCATAGAAGCACACACAAGCTAAAATATTTGTGGATCGTGGCCTGATTGTAATGAAACAGCGGGTCTGACTCAGCTGCTTTAAGGCTGTATGACTGACTGACAGGGTGACAGGGTGTGTGCTGCTGGCTCTGCACCAGCGGTCCCATGGGGAAGGCCAAGGTGAGAGGAAAAGCATGCAGTCTCTCAAAATATGCACATTAGAATCACCTCTTAATCCCGTAGTTTAACTGAAGCTCCTTCCCCGTCATTATCATTCAGGGGCTAAGCTCACAGAGGCATGCAGAAAGTGCAAAGTGATTGATTACACTATAATTTGCATTACCCAGTGAAAACTGAGAAAAAACAGCCCTCATGATCTTCATCTCAATTTAGAAGTTCGTCTGTGGTTGCTATTTAAATATATATTAATGCAGATTAGATAAGTACAGTTACACAGGCTGAGACCTCTGAAGATGCTAGTTTAAATTTTAAATTAACCATAACAACTACAGGCATTAGGGCTTTTAATGACTCACTAATGTAGCTTTGTACCTCTGCTATTGCTACCAAAAAGTGAAAAACTGCATCTCTTACTTCAGGCTTTTGTACTTTACAGATATTATTACTGCATGTGTGCTCAAAATTATGCTTCAGATTGCAATTGATCTCATACACAAATGACACCTAGCACCACTGTGGTATTTTCCCTTGTGTCTTACATGGTTACACAAGGTTTCAGGGACTTCTTCACTCTTACATGAAATATGAATTAGAAGTAGAATTCTTCGTACATAGATTATCCTCAAAGCCAGGTGCTTGTGTGATATGAAAAGTGCTTGGTCCAAACTGAAAGTTTGGTCTTTTATAGATGTAATAAAAATAATCATGGAGCTTTTAAAACATATCATATTTGTATATGTAGTAACATTCAGGCACTGTGTCCCTGAACTGAATGCTGCTTTTCTCCGGTGAAAGCCTGACATTTAGGGTTTATGCATAGATATTTTTGGCATGCCACCGTACGCTTATCTGTAATCACGTGTTTTAATACACAGCTCAGACAACAAGCATCAGCAACTGGTGAAGGATGATTGATGGTGCTCAGAGTGAAGTGCAGCTTTCTGCAAATGCAGTGTGTCAGCTTGTCTAGCCCATATTTTTATCCCTCCCTGGTGCATAAGGTTTATTATAGCATGGGCTTTGGAAAGAGCTCAGTGACTTCTCATTGTAGCGTCATGTGACATAGTCATGGCGCTACCCACTTTGCATTATTGTTCACCCGCCTGGGTAGAGGCTGATGCATTTTGGTGAACTTATTTAGCCTTAAATTGACGGTGCAAGATGTTAACTGTGGGTTATATTAGGATTCTTATATTAGAAGATTTTTAACCTGCATAGATGAATTTCTAGTGCCCTCTAAAGAGGTTTCAGCAGTGTCAAAGGAGCATCACCAAAGGCAAAATAAGAACTGATATTTTATAACCAGTTTTGGTAATTGGAATTTCCCTCACTCAAGTTTAATATCATTTTTTGCTTAATATTTGGGCAGTAAACAGGAAAATGTATAGATCCCTGCAAATGAAAGTAACAAATGAAGGTAACACAGACGTATGCTTTTACTGTATGCAGACTGATCATGTTTATTGCCATGCATACTTACCCTCCAAAGGACCATGCTGAGCCAAAAAATGAAAAACCTGTTCATCCAAAAGCTCTCTTTGTGATGCAAAGTTTCTACTCAACAAATGACTGTTGTATTTATGCTTGCAGTATTTGTGCCATTGAACTGCTTTGTTGACTTGTCTTGAGAGATGGTTTAATCTGAGCATTTTGGTTGATTCAGAAAACTCACTTCTATGCGTTTATGTCACTGTGATCGTCTTAGTGTCTGCCTTGGCCCATGATGCATATTTAATATGTTAATGAGTCCAGATCAGGGTTCAATGAGTACTCCACTTTCTCTCATTTTCTCTCCCTCTGTATCTCAGAGCCCTGTGATTTTCTCCCCTGATGTAGACTTTATGGAAATTTGTATTTGGCTTGCTTTTTGGGGCACATTCACTTGCTCACTGTTAAATTGACAGGCTGTGCTTTAACCCCTACCAGACCTTGTGCTTTAGGCCCGACCCCGCTATCAGGAACTTGCCCCGTTGATGAATAGCCCCTTGTGGGCCAAAACGCCCCTTGTGAACCTGCACAGAATGCTGAATCATGGGGAGATGGCTCTATCGACCGGCCTCAGGGAACAGTGACAATCCACCGAAGTCCATCACACCAGCAATGGCAATTTGTGGCTGACAATAAAGCCGTTTTCTCTTGTGGTGACATGTTAAAATGATTTATCATTTTTGTGGTTCTGGTTTTATAGGTGGTGATTATGTTTCTTAATATCATATTTATTTAAATTTTATGCCTTCTTCACTATATTTCATCCTGAGCATAACCATTAAAATGTCAATACATTTCTTACTATAAAAGAGCCTTCTCCTTCATGAAAAAGGGCATGATCAAAGATCGGTACATTAAGGAAAGCAAGATGGAGCGTGACACTGTATCATTAATCTTATTGCTGTATCGTTGCTATTTTTAGCAGCAGTAGTGGTTTTAATAGTGATGGTTGCGACCTCACAGTTGAATGCAGCAGTGCCCTCCTGTGATCTTGTCTTCTACTGTATCTTGCCTTCGTCCTCTATGACTTTTCCTCCTCCATCCTCCATCAGCCCCCCTGTGCCCCCATCAGTCTTTCAGGATGTTGCTTACTGGTATGAGTCTGCACCCACTGGGTGATTAGTGATGACCTGCTGTCACTAACACAGTCATGCACAGTGGGAACGCCTCGCTGTTCAGGCTTGAGTCTACAGCTGCCATGTATGCCTAGATATACAAGCACATGGGTATATATAACACAGGTGTTTTGTTTTTCTAAGGGATTTTAATGTTGCTCATCAAAGATCTTAGTCATACTAATTAGTCAAGATATGTTTTGGATGATATAAAATAAATTACACATGCTTTATCTCGGCTTCTCTTTTTGTGGTATTTTCAATTTTGCAAGTTTCTCTGTCTTTCTTTTCTTTCCCTCATTTTTTCATTCTAATTAGGTAACAAATTAGGTAGGCTACACACTATTTCCATGCAATTACAATGACTGCTAGCATGGATTAACATGTGTTTGCATTTCTGAATTCGTCTTTTGTGGTTGATTACATGTGATCTGAAGGAAGACACAAATAGCCAGATGATCACACAAACAACTTATTTCAAATAGTGTCTGGATTATAGCAACTATATTTTTACATATTATGCACCGTGTATTTAATATGCTCTATCTTCCTGTCTTTTTCTGAAATCTTGCCCTAGTCAGAAGTCCATCAGTATCACCGATTAGTGTGTCTGTGTGTGTATTCCAAATTGAGAAAGGAAGTGAATAATATTGAAAGGATTTCAATCCCCAGGGGTGTTGAGGAGGCGTCCAGAAGATTAGCTTTTAGGGCTGGGTGCGGTTTCCACATGAGAGATATTGCTGGTTTGCATTTGCGGTGGAAGAAAGACATCTTTGCACAAACATTGCACATCTTAAATAAACTGTGTGGGTGGGATGTGGTCTGTGATCTGGCCATCTTTTGACCGCTGTTCATGTTGGAGGCCCGGTGACGTGATTTGCGTTTGTTTTATGCACAGCTCAGTGTGAGCACTAAGCTGAAACGTGCAGGCTTGTGTGTGTTTTGAGTCTTTATATCCTGCAGTGAGGAGCATATGTCAGCTTCTGTGCCCGCCTGTTGACAGCAGGCCTGAAGATGATGTCGCATGTTACAGTGTGTGTATCTGCTGGCATGTCTGCAGATGAATCGAATGCACAAGCGCACGTTCATGTGCGTGCATCATAATGTGCACATGTAAACACATATGGATCATTTTGTGTCCACATGCTTTCACATACAGATTAAGATGGTGTGTATTTGTCTTGTGCCTGTGAGGGTGCTTGTGTGAGTTAGTATGTGTCAGCTCCAGAGACCTCTACAGTCCTGATTCATGACATGGATGATTTGGAAGTCAGTCAGTCAACGTCACGATACGCTAGCAGTGCCTGCCCCACGCACCGACCTCCCACTATGCCTCCCAGCTCATCCATCTCTCCCTCCCAGGCCACAGTCACAGATACTCTGACATCTAACATCCAACTGTGCCTTCAGCAACTGAGTCATACTTTAATGACCTTACAGTGACTTCTCTGTCGAGTTTTGTAGTTAATTTACTTGCAAGATGTTCTAATCCAGGTGTGGTTTTCTTTGTCATACTAATGCTTTATGTGTTTATAGGTTTTATCTAAATTGAGATTATATATAAACTTCAATTCTGAGAAGTGAAGCCGATGCGGAAGTGCCTTAAATCTGAATTCTTTCTAGTGGACATGGGCCGACTCCTCTTATTGCTGATTGCTGAGTGTATAGAAGACTATGAGAAAAGGGACCCTACTTTTCACTTGATTTATTACCTCAGTAAACTCTTTTCTAAAGAGTTTCTGGCCTCAATCTCTAGTTTGAAGTCTTCTTGAATACAGCATGATGTTCTTTTTGTAAATCATGGTCCTATTTAGAGTAAAATAGTTGACTACCTCGCGACCCTGATGACCTGACAATCCCACAAAACCAATGTGTATCCATGGCACAATGTACATTTAAATAGCCTTAAAGTTGTATTTTAGTGTTGCCTTTGTTTTTGTTTAGGAAGGTGGACCTTTTTGTTTTTTCAGTTCATTAAGGTAATTGTATCATCTTGGTCGTCTTGACCTCTGCCTATAGGTGGGCTAGAAGACACTCTAAAGAGTTGACGGTTCTTTTATTCATTTGATTTAAGCCTGTTTTATTGTAGCTAAATGTAGCATGTCAATTAATATCACAGTTAATGTGAATTATGGCTGGGCCTTGCTAACCAAGCTTGTTTTTTTTAGCTCTAGCAGTAGCTGATACCTTAGTCTTTGCTATGCTAACAACACCCAGCTGGTAAACTCTTTTAAAATTAGAAGCTAACCTTTGTCAGTAATGACTTCACAAAGCACAGCCAGGTATCAGGCGTAGTCATTTTGCCAGTATAGGTGACTATGCATAGCGTCCTTGAGTTCTCAGTTAGATCCAGCTCTTTTCCAAAAATACTCACTTCTGTCTCCAAAAATCACATGATGGCAACGACCGAAGTGCCAAACAGATCCACAAATGATGGGTGACATCACGGTGGCAACGTAGATTTATTTTATGCATTCTATAATCAAACTGTACTTTATTGTATCAAGAATAACTCATATTTTTTTACAGAGTAATTTTTCCAAAACACCATGATGCCATGCATTTCTGTTACAACCTTTCACAATGACTCAGGGTGAATTAGCACATATGCTCAACACTAATTTAATACATTAATTTGTAAGTTTTTACAAAACATTTAGATATTCTAAAAAAATTAAAACATTTTTCAGGTGTTTGTTTTTCAGACATTGCTTGATCTCTTTAAATTTCCAGACTTAATTTATTTTTTCTATTATTAATTTCAATATAATGCTAAGTAAATGATACGTACAGTAAACCGGGGTAAAAAAAATGACATCAACATACCTCAAAACCACCTCTGTTTATTTCCTTATACACATATTTATGAATTGAATTTAGTGAGTGTTTAATGGGGGATAGAGCATCATGGTACTCTGTAGGGTCTCCAGAGTTTTTACATAGTAATGTGAACAGATGTACGTTTGAACAACCTTCTTCTACAATCATGTTTTATTGTATTTTATTCAGTACATACACTTAAATATTGTCCTTCAATTCCTACAGCAATGGAGGAACATAAATAATGAACACTGTATCAAAAATTAAACACTGAACTCTTTGTTCACTGAGCCTTGTGGATTTGCCAAGAAGGCAATATACCGTATATGTTTCTGTTTACACATTTTAGTCTTGAATCTGTGTAAATAAACAAAATGAAATCCTTTAGGATAGCAGTTCAAATGTTGTGCTTGAGATTATGCTTAAACTTTATTATTCCTTTAGAAGTTAAACTACGATATGCTTCAAAGGGTACAGAGATAAGGTACAGAATAAGATATTGTATATGAAGTGTAAGTATGCCTTTAAAATGTGTCCTTAAGATTTTGCCATCGTAGAGTAAAAGATCCCCTGACAAGATGTACCAAAGCCCAAAGGCAACAGCATCGACCTCTTGGCCTGAGATCACCCCAAAATGAACAGATGACAGATGGATGGGGGAGGACGGAGCGATAAAGTGACAGCGCTGAAACTAGAAGTGTTACAACAGTGTGTCATTTACTGGGACAGTGGCACAGAGAAGCTTTTGTTTCCCATGTGTGAATTTAAGGGGGATGTGTGTATATATCTGAGCGTGTTTGCACTTTATGTCTGTTGAGGAATGGTTTGGGAAGAGGAAACGTGTCTGGTATGGTAGATAAAGAACATTTTTTTTATTGATGGCCCGCTTTCTAAATATCAATTTCAGTATTAAACTCAATCAGACTTTATTTATATAGCACAGTTCAGGCAAAGAAAATGCAACACAGTGTGCTTTGCAGATAACAGAAATAAAAATGCAATAAAACCATACAAACAAACCCCACCCCCAAAATCATTTTATAAATAAAGGACTCTGAAACACAGGGACAGAGGAACTGAAGAAACACTCTCCTATTTAACATGTGCAATGAGGAAACACCAGATCAGATGAAATGAAACATAAAATGAAATAAAATACCTATTTTTAAAAATATATATATATTAAAATAATATATATATATATATATATATATATATATATTAGTGCTGTCAATCGATTAAAATTTTTAATCGCGATTAATCGCATGAATGTCATAGTTAACTCACGATTAATCGCAAATTAATCGCACATTTTTTATCTATTCTAAATGTCCCTTGAATTATCATTTTATATGAGGAGGAGGCGGAGAATTCGCGTCAGCTGTGTTTGGCCATCAAGTGGTATTACAGACCGGATATGCTATGATGAAAACTCAGTTCACTCTGACAACACACACAGATAACTTTGGTCTTGTCAATCGTCATGCGGCACCCCAGGCCGCCGTCACCTGGCGGAGCATCTGGACCAGCAGCACGCGGTTCGGGGAAAAGGAACCGACAGAAAGGCATGGAGGCAAGGAGACTGCTGCTGTACAACAGCCAGCAGGAGACCCTGTCGACTCCGGCGAACACCTCGCCCTCGCCAACCATGCCCCCGCCCCACCCGCCCCCGCCGGCGTTAATCTCGCGATAAAAAAATTGACGCCGTTAAAATTGATTTGCGTTAACGCGTTAATAACGCGATATTTTTGACAGCACTAATATATATATATATATATATATATAAGTAGAAATCAAAAATTTAAAAAAGCAGATTCAGAAATGATCAGAATTTAATGATAAATTGTACATTAAATGGACTGAAATCTGCAAATAAGTGAATAAAAAGAGAAATCAATAATGAAATTAGTTCTCTGAAGAGTAATAAATAAATCTCTCAGATCAATCAAAAGCCTGACTAAAAAGGTAGCTCTTGAGTTTCCCTGATGGATTCAGAAAGACAAATGAATTGATGGATGGACCATAGATGGGTAGACAGACATACAGACTGTCTTTATTTAAAGGCTGAATCACTGTATTGGAGTTATGGTGCAGCAGAGTGGTGTAATGATTATGCAAATCACCCTTCAGCTCTTCTTATCAGGAAGTCGTCGCCCTTGCTTCATGTCTTTGAGCGTGACGCTGCATCCCACCAGGCCCCAGAGGTGCTGCTCTGTATCTGACCATGACCCCTGACTTCTTCCCTGCTGGGCATAGTGCAATTTAAAGGAAAATCTCTCAGTGGGGGATTCTTTACTCTAAGACATCTATCTATCCCATCACACAGCGATAGGCTCCTTCAACACGTGACTTCACTCACATTCCTCTACTTTCCATTGTTCCACTCTTGCACATGACCTGTATTCCCTGTCCACAAGACTTTTACAGCACGTTTGTTTTTCCTTTGGCCTTTGGGCGAGTTTAGCATTGTAAACAGCAGAGTGGGAGCCATTTTCTCCAGACCCTCTTAGACCTTTATACCTGCCTTCCCGTTTCCTTATTTTTCTTTTTCCTCTGTCTCTTTTCCTCTCACCCATTCACTGTCTCATTACCCTTTCATGTCCTTTATGCCTTCCAGTATTTGGTTTTGCACTATCAGACCTCCCATCCTCTCTCCTTCACTGTATGTCCTTCCTGTCTTCCTCCTCTTTCCTATCCATCACTGCTGCTCCTCCCTTCGCTGACTGCTCCCTCCTGTCATAGTGATTGTATATTGGCCTTATGGGAAGGTAGTGCAGTCTTTGGTCATGTGAAGCTGAGTGCTTTGCATTAGTCATGCACACACGACTTTCAGACATAGTGGCTCCCAGCTTCTCTGTGTCTCCCCTCTTTTTTCTTCATCTTCCTTTTTGCTTCTTCCCCTTTTCTGTTTTGGCAGGTTTTTTCACGTCTTAATGCACCATTTATGAGTTGGCTGGCTTTGCTCTTCTCCTCTCTTTTCGTGGAGGATTTTTGTCCATTAAAATTGCAGCTTCTTAGTCACGTTGAACCAAGTAAACACATATTGGTTTTCAAGTACCGGTATACTATTTATTAAATTTTATAGTTTTTTAAATTAAGGACTCTAAATATAATTTTGATAACCTTGATATAAGGGCAGGTCTGCTTGGTTGTTACGGTGAATCGGTCATTCTAATGACAGAGCTCACACGTTTATGTTCCTCCAAGACAATTACCCCTGACACTATTTTGCAGGGGGCACTGTCACTGCATCCTGGGCTTAACACGGCCCCAGAGATGGGATAGAAATACAACGCTATAGCCCTAGCATTTGAATTATGATAGTTGAACATTAGTCTGGTTATGCGAGTCTAGTTTCCTGGCAAGTCTTCAGAGCTAAGAAATAGTCTGCTAATTAACCCCTCATAAATTTTTACTTGTACAGTTTGGTTTTGTAGAGGCTAAACCAAAGACATATATCAAGGTAATAATTGAGCTTCAGAAGTGGTAATAGATTAACTTCAGTACCTTTGGGCAGAGTAAGGGTAGCTTTTTCCCATTTCCAATCTTTGTGCTCAGCAAACATAGTCAGCTGCTGTCTATAGGATCTTATTTACAAACGGATATTAGAGTCACTCTTCTCACCTGAATCTGTTTATAGATGTATTTTCCTAAATGACTAACTCTTGCTTTAAATGAGAGACTTAGTGTTGAAGGAGGTGAATGGTAACATAACAGCATGTAGCTTCACACAGGCTGCTTTCTGAAGGTGAATTCAAAATGAAGCTTTTAAAACTCATAAATAGTAAGAGGCGCACCGCTTCCTCCTGCCAGTACGCATTTAAAGTTGGTCACATCAAGTCCGGGCTGAAATGAGATGAGATGCTGCTGAAATGTACTTGTAAATCATGTGGCGCTTGTTTTATCACACCAGCCTCTTAAAGTTGATTGAGCAATCACTGACAGCTTTGCACCAACTGCAGTTAATGTTGCTTTGGTCAATCAGCCCCAAGCCTCTTAGCACATTATGTCAGAGAAAAGTTCACCTGAACAATCATCTGGAAAAAGGATCCTCTTCTAAAAATGACATGCTGTACTTTATGTAAATGTGCTTCTCCCTGTATGCAGCAGTGCTGTTACTCTCTGTGAATGGCATAGTGAAGTTCTTTGATGTGCTTTTCAAAGTAGAATCATATCTAAAACCAGAAAAGTGTGTTTTTCCATTTTCTTAATGGTCAATTGGTTCAATGATGTGATCTTGCACTGAGGATATTGACCCTTTTTATAGTAGACGTTTTGACGATGACTGTATCAGATTTAAGCCTTCCCGTATTTTCTCTGCAGTGAAGATTTGGTTTATGGTTTTTGTCTGATTGCTCTAATGAATGCTTAAGCATGAGTTGGCTTTTATTGCTGTAACACACTCTGAATCCTGAGATATGACCAACACCTCACGCTCATCCTGTTCCATGCACTCAAAGTCCTGTAGCCGTTAATCACAGAATTCCCAGATGACAAACTACTTCCCGTGTGCTATTAAAATGCATTTTCAGATATCAGTGGTGCTGGCAGGGAACTTGACTTTGGTTCTGATACTGAGACGGGGCAGGGAGCCCAGAATGTCAACACAGAGTGATGACGTCAGGAGCAGACTCTGAGGGACAGCTCTACCCAGCATGCTTTGCCAGTAGCATTTCTGCAGTGCTCATAAATATTGAAAGGTTATGAAAAGAGAGAGAGAGAGAGGGCAGATTGAAGGGAGAGAGAGAGAGAGAGAGAGAGAGAGAGAGAGGAAGGCTTCACAAAGCAGCGAGAGAGAAAGAAATGAGTGAATAGGATGTAGCTGAGAAGATGAAGACATGCTTGTGAATTCAGGAGTTCAGGGCTGCCACACCGTGTCACTTTATTGTCCCTTACTGTCTTTCTTCTTTTTTTGCACTCAAGGCAAAAATGCTCCAAATGGCAATAGAGTTGTGAAGAAAAAAAGGGAACTAGAGGCAGGAACAGGTAGAAATGCACGTTAACAGGGAAAATGTAAAGTAAAAAGACAAATATGTGCACTTTTTTCCCCTCTGTGCATGTATGATAGATAGGTCTGCCATCTGGGCAATTATTCTGAAGAAGCAGGAGATTATGAAGATAGATTGCACAGTTAAAATGAAGAATAATAAATCATTTAGCTTCAAGGAGGTGGTAACAGTGTTTCTTTTTTAAGATGACTCTGGCATTTTTGCTTCTATTTGACAGCAGCAGCAGAAATGCAAACGGTAGAAAGCAGGAAATATAAAATGCAACAAGGGTCCTCTAGCCAACAGTAAAATAAAAGAGCTTTTTAAAAGTGTAAATACCAACTTCATTGTCCACACTGATGGTTTTATTATGGTAACAAATGTCCTTGCAGAACTGAATTATTTAAATGTGAATTCATGTTTAAAAAGGCAGTAGTTTTAGGCATTTTTAAACCTAAAATGATGACAAAACATCAGATGGTGTCAGTAGATATAAATAACACAATCATGGCAGTAGGCGAGCTGTGTAATATTAATCGTGCACACATGAACAAAATGTGTGTGTGCAGTGCCTCTTTTGTCCTGTTGTCTGTGTTCTTGTGTCTGCATTTGCATATAAGCTACTGGCATTGGGTATCAGCATGCAGCATGTGCCTGTGTGTGATGTACATGCAGTTGGACATCAGTACATGTATATGAAAAATAAGGAGAAGCGTGCTTTGATTGTAATGGGTTGCAGAAGCAGTGGCCTGACAGAGGCTATAAATATTTCAGAGGCTCTGTTTTAGCACAGAGACAGAGAAGACAACAGGAAGATCCTCGTTTTGATGTGTCTCATCGTTGCAGGGGGAAAAGAAGAACTTGGTGCACTGCAAAAAAGATTCATCTCAACACATCACTTAATCTTCTATTCAGCTGTTGTTTTTATTTTTAAGATAAAGGGCAGCTAAGCCTCAGATGAAAGCCCTTTTGTGGATGTGGAGCTGATTGCACAAGTAAATGTTAGACTGAGTTAGGCCAATGTTAGTTAGTATAGTAATAATTTGCTATATCTCAAACCTGAACTGAGCAAAAGAGAGAAAAACATGCTAAAATACAAATGACCTTAGCATTAGCTGTTATCAGTGGCATGCACACATACTTAACCCACTGTAGGCACTAATTTGGTGCCTTTAGACATCTTAAAAGCCTGTTGTGGCTATTACTGTGCAATCTATGCTGTATATATCACACTGCTCTGTGGACTTAGTGTGAGGATTTGGATGGTTGATATCAAACATCTCTATGAAGCTCTCTCATTAGAAGAGCTCTGCGCAGATGATTAACTTGCATGTAAGCTAATCTGACCTCTCATTATTTGTTAGCCGTGAGTCAAAGGCAAACAGTCTCTCTTTGTGCAGTCTGGAAGGCTTCAAAAAGGGCCATGCTGCCAAATGTATCCGTCTTGATGAATAACTTATTTTTAATTATTCCATTTTAAATTTTTAATAACAATTAAATAAAAATGTGGTCATGAATATCGTGGCTGTTTTTAAATTTCAACATTTTTAGTCTCATTTTCTGCACATGTGCTTCTCCCTACACTGGGATACTTCACTTGAACGTGTGTGTTCATTGTGTTAGTGTATGCAGGCCTGTACCTCCAGTATGTGTTTGGAGTGCCATCTCATACTCAGACACTCCCACCATCCATCCATCAATACTGGATCAACTCCCACTCTGTAGAGCCCGCGGGACTCTATTGATTTTTCATTCTCTGGGCTGGGACTTAACCTTGTGGGCATAGGCATGCTCTTGAATTGATCTCCACTTTTCTGGGTGCAAATGTTAAAATATTGGCACCCCGATAAGGCATTGAGGCTACTAATCTGATTTACATGTCTTGTCCTTTGCACTTGAAGTATTTTATTTGTGAATGATTGAGACACTGTTCTGTTAATGGTAGAAAATCCTTGAGATCGATTGAGAAACTGTAAATATGAGAACAGGAACTTATCAAACATAGCATTGATTTATCAGTTGTTGACAACATTGGTAGAATGAACTAAATTCAGCTGTCAGAGAATAGTTTGAGCCTCCTCCTGACTCTCACTTACATTATCCCAAATTCCAGTTATCAGAACTGAAGTAAACTATGGAAAATAATTAGATTTATTTTTGAAAATACAATATTGACATTAACTCTGCTTAACAACATGCATTGCTGCATATTGTTTCATGTTTCATTTTTCAGACACACTAATCAGGGTCTGATGAAAGCTCCCATCCTATAGTTGTACTCCAGTTTTTTTTTCAACATTACACTGATTGATCAATGACTTGAAAATCAGAAAGAGGGAATGATTTCTTGTCAAATGACTGTAGTGGGAAGAATTTCTGGAGGATAAGAACAAGACATGTGTGAATGTTGAGCAAGTGAGAATATAGCCACAGTGAGTTCAGCGCTAGATAACATTTTGTAACCTAAATGTGGCTATCAATGGTTTGCAAGAGCTCGGGGGTCTTCCTACCAAGATATTATTTTGCACTTACAGGCCTACGTTAAGGGAATTGGGGAATAGCTTGAGAAAGGAGAGAGAAACAATGTTAAAAAGGAGGAACGGTGCCAGTAATAGTGTTAGTGATGAATTAGGAGACTTGTTTTCATGTGTCCTTGTGCTGTACAGTGCATCTCAGCAGGTGTGGAAGTTCCTTTCTCTTTTTATCTGCAGTGCAGGACATCATTAACACCTCCACTGTTTGGAGTTGATGACTCGGTAGAACAAGTCTTGGTACTACTTTGGACAAAACACATATTACAATATGCAATGTGAGGTGTTCTAAGCTTATTAACAAATCGACATTAACTCATGGATGTGTGTATTCATGCATCTGTTTTTGCATTCTGTTGTTTTTTGTTGTACTCGTGACTGTGAGATGCAGCTGACAGCAGGAGCCTGCAAGGCATGGAACTGCTTTTTGTCCTGCTGTCAGAGCCTGAAAATCATGTGTACCGAAGCTTTGTTTTTAAATCTACTCTCTACTGTGGGACTCTGCATTTGTGTCTGTGTCTATTTTTTATGTGTGTGTAAGTTTGCTTAGGAATCTGTCTACTGTGGTGGAAGTGGGTCTTTGCTTAAACCCATGTGGGTTCATTACTGTGATCCATCTCCCTCCCTGTTGGTGCCAACGCTAACATACTGTGGCGTCTTTGCAGTTATTTTTAGTTTTGGTTTGCCTGTGTGTGTGTTTAAAGGTAATTTGTCTTCATATGTATTTTTCTTTTTTTGTCATTATGTGAATGAGTTTCTTGTTTATGCTTACAGTGACAAAGAGCCACTATTTTTCCATCCACACTAGTGATCGCTCACTGTCCTCCAGTATTTATCACAATAGACCCAAAATGTGCTGCTTCAGCTCACCCTTTACACCAGTGATTTTTATCTTTTTCTTGATTTTCCAGCCTCAAGTATGTAGCCTACATCTCTGTGAAGATTTGGGCTGTGTTTAATATAAAGATGTTTATCAAGATTTTAATATAACTTCTATCTCCATTTAATTTGTTTTTTCTGACTTTATCTCCCCTTGGTACACCTTTTACTTAAACAGACACAGGCTGCTTGAAATAGAGTTGAGTCATTGATGCTACATTTACAAGGAATTTCTTAGCACGTAAATCATGTTGAATGTGATTATTCAGTATCAGAAGGAATAATACAAAATACCAAGCCAGTATCATGTGAGCACAGGAAGCCGGATATCATTCTGTGAGTCTGTAATGTATAATGCTTTTTCACTTCTGACAATTTCATTATAAATAAAGTCAGTGAATAACAGTGATTAAAGGTCTCACTTAATAATCACAGGTTTAAACCATCCTGTGTGAAAATCTGTAATATTTGGTTACTGGTATTTCTACAAGCACCTACCAAGTTGCCGTACAAAGGAGATGAAGATGCATGTTGAACTGTGGGAAGAAGTCCCAACTTGAAGTGACACAAGGACTCACTTCAAAATCAGGAGTGACAGGAGCTGTCACTACAATAAGTACACATATCCAACGTTCTGCCAATGACTTCTGTCAGAGAAGAGCCGCAGTACAGAAATTCATCAAATGCTTCCAGGAAAGAGAGTACAGAAACTGAATACCCGTATTTCCCCTCCAAAAATCACGACTGCCTAACATACAGAAAACAACAGGCTATCTGGAGAAGAGCTACAAGCTAGTATCCTCTACTGGATACTCCTGAAGTGTTCTAATAAGAGTTTCAGAACCACGTTTTGTCACATAAATGTTTATATGCTAGATTATAAATTAATCTCAGTACACTCCATGTGTGTTGTTTAAGACTTTTTGTGTCTGACACTTTTCATCGAGCATTTTAGTGTTTGTCTGCATATGTGCTTTTGGGTGTATGCACATATTTGTCTTGTGTATGTAGCCTTCTGCTTTAACTTCCATATGCAAATGCAGTTACAGCACCTTTGCATCAGTACGTTCTACCTCTTTGCCTTTTCTGGCTTTTGTCATTTTGGCATGTTTCAAAAATCTTTTTTTTTTGGCAAAGCAGTCAGATTTTAGTTTCCAGATGACATTGTAAAGAGGATGAAATGGTAAAGATTGAAAGACATCTTCACCAAGTATAGGAATCTACAAACATGCTCTGAACATACAATTTCATCATAAACTATGAGAGAAAATTATAGACATAAAGCATGTCATTGTAATTCTAAATAATCCCTGTTAATGCAATTATGTTTGGGATTGTAGATGTGAATACATCTCACATATTTAGAATGAAATATGAAGTTCTATATTATTTTTCATGAAATTAGAAAGATGCTAATATTGTTAAAAAAGAGGTGGATGAAATTAATTAATTTTACTTTAAGTAAAATCTATCTCGTTTACAAAATTAATAACTTACATTATAGTAGCTTTAAAAGATTCCCATAGACAGCGACCGTATGGGGAATAAATGAAAATAGGTGAATTATGTGTCCTGCATTAAGACTGAATGCTCATTCATTCATTAACTATTTGTCGTGTGAGTTTATAGGATATCACAGTCTTGAGTGTTTCATGCTTGTAAGTCTTTAAAATCTGACTGCGCATCTGTAACTCCAGTACTGAATAAACTCTGATTTCTGACCAGGATGATCACAATCTTGGTAGTCCTAAATCACCTTTTACATATGTGTGATCATAATTTCAAGGATTTTATGTTTCGCTGCCTCATTTAACAGGTGTTCATGTTTTTTCTGTTTGTTTGTCTCTGCCATTAATCGTCTGGTCTTGTCTTAATGTTTTCTTGGCTGGTGTGTGTCACGTTTAGGCTCACGTGGTTCAGTGCTGACTTCTCCTTCAGGTCAGTATTTTGGCCTTTGAGAGGTTTTAGATTGAAGCTTGAGGATTACGGCTCTTTTATAACAGAGTCAGTAGGATTCTCCTATTCAACATTGTGTACACTTGTTTCCTCCATGCTTTGTTTGCATTTGTCCATCAGCTGCAGTGGGGTTTCTTGAGGCAATGCGAAAATGTCACCTTTTTACTTGTCTTGCATGACCAATGAGTAGTTCTACTGATTTTGGAAGATATGGACATTTCCCTCGACACAACCTTTGTGTATCTGTAGAATTTAGAATTATTTTAGTTGAAATTGGATTTTCAAAAGAAACTGACTTCACAGATCGATTTAAAACTTTGCACCCAAGTAAGTAACTTGTTGGATTGACTTAACTGCACTGTGGTAGTGGTTGTGTGTCGCTGTTTATACCTGTGGTTACTGTCCTCAGGATGACTCTTGTGTTTTCTCTGTGTCTATCTTCTGTGAGTACTGTAGTGTTATCTATGCACGTGAGTTTGTTGTCTATTCTACTAATAAGTGTGTCAATTTATGTGAGGGCTTGTATTATTCTTGGCAAAGAGTTAAAACTATGCTTTAATTTTGTCACAATTTGCAGAGTAACCTTGGTTTATTTTTGTTGAGATCACTAAAATACTACTGTGTATTTTATCCTGACAGCTTTAGTTTATGCAAATTAAAAGCAGAGTATTAATATTCCACCACTTACCTGCATTCTCATTAAAAACAGTTTAGTCCTTCAGCCCCTTTAACAAACAGATGAAGTGTGAAGCGGAGCTTAAAATGTTTGTCAGGACACATTAGTATTCTGAAGTTAACATTTGTCCATCTAGACTGTGTAAAATTAGAAATCTGGATTTCTGTGTACACCAGCAGATCGTATTGATTTGGTAGCGCTGAATTAGCTTGATAATCAATCAGCACATCCCCTGAGGCAGTGTATCATAACTATGCATAGGATACAATGTGCTATTAACAAATTAGTAGTACATTAACAAAGGAAAAGAATGGGCACTGGTTTATGTTGTTTTCCTCTTGTGCCACCACAGCAGCCTTGAACTGTAGGCATGGAAGCTGCACCTCCGACATTGGGACACTGGAAGCCTTTGGATCCTTTTGGGATCTAGAGAGTTTGAAGACCAGGTCAACACCTTAAGGCCGGTACACACTACAGGATAATCGGGACGATTTTTGACCCGATATCTTCCTTACGATCAAAGCCAGCAAAGGCCCGATTGTCTGATTTTTGCAAACAACATCGTGTCTGATTTTCCTGTGGTGTGGGGTGTGTTAAGAGTGATTTTGTCTGGTCCGATCTGCACAGAAGGTCTCGGAAGGAGAGATTGTAAATAATGAGCATGTTCAATATTTGCAACTAGAAATCCTGTAGTAATCCTTAGGCTCTTTGTCGTATTCCTCGAGCCATTCCTGAGCAGTTCATGCAGTGTGTTGTGGTGGCCATTGCTGTTGCAGAGTTCATCCACATGAATGTCAGGAACCAATGTTTTTCTGCTCTGTAACAAGGTGATCAATCTCATTCACTTCCCCTGTCAGTGGTGAAGAAGTAAATGTGGGAAAACAAAGCAGAATGTGTGAACTATAGAAAGAAGAGAGCAGCAGGAGGAGGAAAATCAGATTAAGGTTAGAGGCAGGGCGTACTCCTACAGTACTGAGTGGTGGAAAAGCAAGGGGTTTCATTAATGTGATTATTTGGTGTACCTGAAAGCAAATAAAGTAGAAGAGTAGATGGAAAAGTGAAAGGAAGGATGGAGAAAGCAGTTGGAAAAAATAAAGGACAAGGGGCTGTAGAGGCGGTAGTGGAGCAAGGAGGGAAATGGATTCCAGTCTGACAGCAGCACGAACACAAACTGGTATAAAATGAGTTTCTGGAAGGCGGTGCAAGATTTTTCATTTTCTGCAGAACATGGTCAGCTTGTGGCTCATGCTGTTGTTGCCTCAGTACTTAACCAAACATACACATACACGAATAAACTGGCCAACACTCATTAGCACGTATTGCATATGATAAATGCACATAGAAAACTGGTTCATGAAGCAGTGGTGTGGAGGGGAAGAAGAGGAGGGATGCAGGTGCAGACTGATCAGCAATACAGTACTAGTCATGAAGACTTCAGAGAACAAAAGAAGGGAAACATCAAAGGAGGCAGCTGTGAAATTTGAAACGACTTTTTGGCTGTAGAGAAGAAGTCAAAATATATAGTAAATATATGCAGCTGAATATTTAGACATGTCATGCCGGTTTCCAGAGCTGAAGTGTGATGTTAACAAGTAATAATTGTCAAGAATTACACAAACAAGTTACCACATCATGTAAAGGTGCATAGAAACTACAATATAGAATACCTTTTCTTTTCTAGTCCCAGTTTTCTAAATATGGAATATTCCTAAGAGGCTCCACATAATGTGACAAACAACTACTACATCCGCAGTATCACCACACTGTATTGTTAAGTGGGAAGGCTCCTGTCACTGTTTGAAGTCCTGTCTCTCAGTTCTCTCATGCAAAGTACTGTCTAGCTCTCAAGTTCAAAGCAAGAGACCAGATACAGAATGGAGAATAGCACTATTCAGACATAGCGCAGGAAGCCAGAAGGGGGAAAAAAGTAGGATAGAGGGCAAAAAAAAAAACATATCAAAGGATACTAATGGATGCCGGCCATGCTTCTATATTACTTGCAGTACAATGAAATGTAATTTTATACATCAGTTTTCTACATACCAGCTTAACACCAAGTTAACACCTACAGATTTACCCCTGTGCCGACTTCAGGAAAGGCAGACGGATACCTAAAAGGCTGCCTAAAAGATTTAAAATTGTTTATTGGAAGGTAAAAACTGTTTCTGATATGCAAAAGTCTGCTGAAACCTACATATTTGTTTTTACATGGAAAAAGTAGATACAGATACAGGAAGTGATGTCCCAAACCTGACTGTTTGAAATTGCAGCCGATCATCGGTATTTCACCATCATAAGTGTTGGCTCAAACCATGCCCCATTCTACATTTATGTGTACTGCCATTTAGTAGTGTTAATAAAGGCCGCATAGATGAGTTATAGCTGTTCTACCGAGATGTTGGATCACTGTCTGACTTCATTCCAGCTTGATTCAGCACTTCTTCATTGGCCTGAGGTCAGTAAGCCTTGTACAAGTCTCTGTCACAGTGCGTCTTTACTAGCTAAACGTCCGTAAGAGGCTTCACCTGGTGTTGCAACCAGGTACTACAGCCAATCTACAGTACTGAAGTGCGTATTATCTAGGGAAATGATATTGGGTATCAGCAAATACTAAACATCAAATGACCTTGAATAAAAGACCTTGATTTGGACAGCCCTCATTACGGGCTTGGTCACATGGTGCTCTTCAGGTTGATTCACAGTACTCCACATAAGTTGTGTTTCCAATACATACTTTTATGCACATTTTGAAGTAGTGCATTCTAGAACGTTAACGTAAATTAAAATATTTTAAAAATCTTAATACCAACACCTTTTTCAAATAAGTTCTGAGGCAGCAAACATTGGACTCAAGTGACTCATCAGCTGTTTCCACTTCTTTCATTGTCTTCACCTCCAAACAGCAAGAAACATGTTTAAAATTTTCGTGAAAGAATAATGAAACTTTCCTAACCAAAAACATTTCGTAAAATGTGTCTGTTGTGGATGTGCTACTTGAAATTCACTTGACAGTTACAGTAAATGGAAACACAGTCATAGAGATGATTGGAGGAAGGATGTGACAAGTTAATAATGGGAATGAATGAGAACGAAAAATGGGGTGTGAATTTAGAGACATAGCTGAGAGAAAATGATAGTAAATACAGAGGAGGCTGTCATAAGAGCAAATAATAATTTGTTTGTTTAATAAAATCGAATGCAGTGCATGATTCATAAAAACTGAGAACTTTGGTTCCTGATGCATCAGCACACATGAGAGAGGAAAAAAAAGGTCTCAGTTGTTTGAAAAGGGCAGACGTACCTTTCAGCGATTCAGTATAATTAAACCACTTAGGAATAACAGCTCAGACAGATATGTAATGTTGCCAGTGACAGTAGTGGAGAGAGGGTCAAGAGTACAGTACACCACGCAGAATTTCCTCTTCAGGGCATTGGAAACATCTCATTGTGCAGGTCAGTTGAATTACACTATCGGCTGATGAATGAATGCAGAGGTGGGCGTACAAACACTGAGACACACAGAGACACAAACCTCAGGAGCTTTCCTGCCTGAGATCAGACAGGCAGACAGTGGAGCTTGTGGCGGAGTGCGCTATGAATGCCTGCCAAACTCGTGGTGTGGGCGAAACTCCACTGTATGGAGTCTGACATTTTAAGCCTCTTACAGAGGGCAGGAGGACCAATGAATGTGCAGTAGTATCATATTTCCTGCATACTGCTGTGTGTCTTAAAGTGATGTTGCATTATTATAATGGATTAAGATATGTAACCTGACTTGGGCTTTTAGTGCAACTACATCCTGATATCGAGAACCTCTGGATAGTGTTGGAGGAACAGTTAATATTGAGCAAGCACCTGAGTATATTTATTTTGCACATTTTGGATCAACTAATGTTAGTGTCCAATTTTTTGCACAAGGACAATAAAGAGCTATTCTATTCTATTCTATTCTATTCTATTCTATTCTATTCTAGTACAGCTGTGCAATGTATACTTTTGTCTTTTGCTTGTAACCTTGGTAGTGAACAAGCAATGTGTTTTATCCTGAACAATGTCTTTTTAGTACATGCAGGTTTTCAAGTTCTTGGAAAAACGGTATTGTTAATGCTCTCTTCCTTCTCTTCTCTTCTTTCAATTCAGGCCGATGCAGCCACCAGCTTTCTGCGTGCAGCTCGTTCAGGGAACCTGGACAAAGCTCTGGATCACATCAAGAATGGGATTGACATCAACACAGCTAATCAAGTAAGATAGTATCGGTCAGCTCACTAGAATGTCTGCCCAAACAGTTTGTATATGTGTGTGTGTTTGTGTGTGTGTGTCTTTGTGTTTGTGTGCCAGTGGGAGTAAAAAAGATGCCACCCACGGATTTCAATTAGGAAAACAACAAATTAAATTGTGGCTCATATCAAAATCAATTACAGTGATTAGTGAGCATTCACAGTACTTAATACAAATTCCAGCCTACATAGTAGTACTTACTCTTAGCGTCACACAAAAATTGAAATGTATTTGTTTAGGGTTTTTTGGAATTTAAAGGAATTTAGAACTAACTAAAGGTGTCATGCTGATTTTATCTTCTTTTTCAAGCTTCTGTTTTTACTCTTACTCTCTGTGTGCTAATAGAGATTTGAGCTCACAATTTAAATGAACAGCTTATGGTATGGTACAAGAAGTCTGCACTCTCTCTAGTGGAGTCAAAATGCATTCTGGAAAAAGTGAAAACTTGTAACAGTCTGTAAAACTATGTAAGTTGATTAACTTAGTCTGTGTCAGAAGAGACAAATGTATACCTAAGATTCAAGACTTAAGATTTCTTTGTCATTTCTCTGCATCTGTGTACACAAAAAAAGAAAATGTTGTTCCCCACAGTCTGCATCAGTACCAAAGAAAAGACAACAGTTAAGATTAGGTTAAAAAAAAGTAATCAACATTGTCAATAAAAAAGAAAAAATATAATAAATAGAGAAGGTCAGAAGGGCTAAAAGTGGTTTATTAGAAGGACAGCTGTTTCTGATGTACAAAAGTCTACAGAAACCTACATACTTGTATTAAATGAGTACCTACATGCACAAGTTACTTAAATACATTATATTATACTCATAATATATTTTGAAGTATCACATTAGAAGAAGTAAGTGTAAATATAATAAATGGTGGCATGATGCAACAAGTCTGCATGTTCTGTGGAGGAGTCAAAGTGCTTTCTGGAAAAAATGAAATCTCATAATAGTCTGTAAAACTATGTAAGTAAATTATCTGAGTCTACAGCTTTCTGTAGCCTTGTAACATCACCAGCTCCTGAAGCAAGGATGGAGTTGAAGCAATAAAATTTACTGTCCACTGTAAAAAGTGAAAGAGTGCTACTGAACCTGTGCACACCCTAGAAGCGGACTAAGGCAAGGAGGCTTTATCATTTGAGCTGTTAATGTTTCTCAGGAGAAATTTCCACCAGCACGAGAAAGAAATTCATGACATTTTAAATGGTGTTTTCCTTGAAATCACCCTCCAACTCCTCCCGTTCTTGCCTTGGGCTAGCATATGGGGAGGAGTTATGAGATTTCTCTGGTTACTCTGGTCCCTTGTACTTAATTACATCTTAGCAACCTTTTATTCTGAGCATAAAATATCCCACCGCTGTCTGGGATAATATATGGGGGATATAGCACACATTTTGCTGAGACCATGATACGAAAAAAGTCTTGTATTTGCAGGTAAGATGTGACACAGATTTTAAAAAGATAACCTATAAGAAATGGAACATGCTCTGTACTCTGAATATATTAAAATCAATAGTATTATTGAATGAGAGTTGACATTAGTCCTCCAACACATACTGAATATTCCTACAAAAAAACTCTGTACGTGAATTAATATTTCATACGCTGTATGACTGCTTAGTTTTGTCTTCCAGGGGAACTCGCAAATGAAGAATTTCATTGTAAAATAAAAATAAATTTAAAAAAAACTTTTAAAATCCTGAAGGTTTTCGCCTCTTACAGAAACACCAATGTGGACTTACTTTCTCACCACACTCTGGGAAAGACAAAGGCTTTCCCTTGTTAAGAAGGTCGTGGTTATGAAACCGTTTGAATGGCGAATGGTACTTCAATTTATTCCTCTGAGAGAGAACAAAGTGTACAGAGTGTGGTCTTCAGAGAAATATCTGAATGCACCACATACAGCAATTTCACAGTATTCTCAATGGAACGCTGTTTTGCGGAATCAGCACAAGATTTCAAATAGAGGACCGAAAAGAAAATTATAAATTCATGACTAAAAGACCCCCTGATTCTTCGTCTTTGTCTAAAGTAGTACGCATAAATAATTAAGTATATTAGATTATAATCCGCTCAATCTCCTGCCTGGCTGTCTTCTCCCTTACACCTTGTTGCATCATGACTGTAACACAACAAAAAGTAGGATGAATGTGTGTGATTTGGGCACTTATATGAGTTGTTAAATTCACAATAGCCGTGAGGTGTGAGGGTGATGTTTGGTGAATGAACAGACAAGTGCCTTTATGCACAGACAAAACGCTGCCACTGAGATGGAAGTCTGAGCATTAAGAATGCACGCCCAACTCCCCCAGAGTGTGTGTGTTGTACTACTGATGAAAGCAACAAACAAATACACTAGAGAGAGACAGAGACAGAGAGAATAGATGGCTACTGAAGTAACAGGAAATGAGCATTATGCACAGTTTTCCAGGGTAGTTAATATCTGTGTATTAAGATTGTAATCAGCTAAATAAATGCTGTTGATAAGATCTGCGGTAATTGCGTTTCATACCCACAACTGTGAAGAATTTTATTTCTAAATGTGATTTTCTAATTGGATTCATTTCCTTTTCCTTTTGATGTTGTTCTGAGGGTTTACCGTTTTATTGATGGCTTTTAGTGAGGACTGAGGCAAAGGCAGAGATGGTATTTTTATATGTGATTTATGTGATTCTGCAGCAATAACCTGTCCTTGCTATAGCTACAAACCTGCAGGCTGTTGTCAGTGGTCTCTCTCAAACTCCTCCTGCCTCCCTCTCTTCACGTGTCTGCACTGAGATGTCAATTGTCGCACAGTTACCTGCAAGGAGAAGATTCACACGTTGTGGAAATGTCACTGAAGGCCATTGAAGCTAATATCTGATCAGTCACATGAGCACACAGCAGGCATTCACACACTGCTTTTACGGCGTGTGTAGCTGCCGCCGACACACGGTGTGTTCCCGTCGCTGTGCGCATGCTCAAAGAGAGAGTGTGCTACCCATTTGAATTGAGTGACACTGCAGTATGATGAGAAGCCTGAGAACAGTGCGGATCACTGAGACTCCTGGTGGGCAGATTGGTTACAGCAGTCAGGCTGCAGCTGAGGCTTCCACTAATTCAATATGTAGCCAGCCAACCACAAGGAGAGACGGGCAATCAGGCAGATAGACAGACAGACATCGCTGAGATAAAACAGTTGTCTGCCAGCCTCCCCACATCCACCACCACCACTGCTACTCGCTGCTCACTCTTCTCCTTACTCATCAGTTTCATCAGGTTGTTCATTTTGTCAGAACCGAATCCCTTGTGCTGTCGCTGTGGCTTTATCAGTTATTTTTAGAGATACAGTAACTAGACGAGTGATGTTCTGCACAGCTGGAGAAAATGGGCATATGTTGCAGTGATCACATGGGGCAGTTTGTCGTCATCCTCTCGCATCCTAAATGTCTAAAATGCAATTAAAACACAAGGAGTGCGCGCTTTGGTGTTTCACAATGTTCAGCAGCAGAAGTCAGACACACTGTACACCTGTTTCTCTGACTACTGACTACTGAACTCTCTGAACTACTGCATGAATAGCAACTTTTTATTCTCTTAAAGGTCATGAGATACTTTCATGTCAAGGGCTGTGGCTAATGATAAAGGCCAAGGAGAGGACAAAGGCAGAAGCAGTTACTCGCTGTACGAGCTGTGAGATGTAGTTCATCCTGTATTTAAGTGAAACGATGAATAGGTTATCACAATAAATTAGTAATACTTTAATATGAGTTGGTAACAACGCTTCAGGAAAAAAGTTTAATCTCATTTATTTGATTTTTCTGACTCTAATCTAACTAATTTTCACTGTTTTCTCCCTAAGAATGGTCTGAACGGGTTACACCTGGCCTCTAAAGAAGGTCATGTCAAAATGGTCTTGGAGCTCCTACATGCTGGCATTGAGCTGGAAGCAACTACAAAGGTAATTTGTCTTCTTTGTATGTTTGCACTTTAACTGTTACTTCCTCCCTGTCTTAGCTGCTGTTGCTCAAGGCCAGTTCAGTTGAACTACATCAAATCTAGCACCTGTAGCCACAAAAACGTAAGCAGCTTTACTGGATAACTGATAAGCCTCTGGCCATCAGTACAACATTTAAAGCATGCAATGTTGAAAAAGCTTCTAGTTTAAGCTAACTGTGAGTTATATGCATCGACCCAGCAGAAATGGATGATTAAAATGTTATGAGGTGCTGTATAATATGCATTATTCTGTATGGAGTTTCCAGTGTCACAAGGGATAGAAAAGACTGAAGTTTTGTTGTCAGTCGTTTGATGTTTGTCCTCAGGGCCTGTGTACATGAGAGTTTAAGGAATAAGTTAAAGGAATTGTCCAGTTTTCAGACATAAATTTAAGTTACTGAAATGCTTTTTTTTGCAAATTCAAACATGTGCAATGTTACTGCAAAGCCAATTTATACCTGTCTTCTGCTCCGTTCCTTTCTTTACACCAATACAGGATGTTTATGTCATAGTAACAGCTTTATTGTATGTGGATAGTGCTGCTGTTTCTTGCCTCTACTGAGAACAAAATATCTAAAATATAAATCTGAACAAAACTGTGTGGCTTTCCTTGTCACTTTTAGTCGTACATGCTATACTCTAGATGCATTTCAGAGTCAAGTTCTCATTGTAGAGATCTAGGCCATTAGGCTGCAATAATTTACCTCTCATTCCCTTTAATTTCCTTCTCTCACCTTCTGTGTGGTTTTTTTCATGTGACCTCCAGAAAGGGAACACTGCTCTCCATATCGCAGCGCTGGCCGGGCAGGAGAAAGTGGTGGCTGAGCTTGTCAACTATGGTGCCAATGTTAATGCCCAGTCACATGTGAGTCTCTTGCAAGCTGTGACTAAGAAGAATGTATGAGCAAGTCTGTGTGTGTTTGTGTTGTGTATGTGACACATCTACTGAAGGTTTGCAGGGTGTTTTTTTCCCCTCAGGGCATTGACTATGGCAGTAGTCGTGATCAGTTCCCACACAGTAAAGGCAACAAGTCTGCTTTACCTTATTTGACAGAAATAAATGCATTTTGCTTTTGTTTCTGAAAGTTTGATAACCAAAAATATCTATTATGCTTGAGTGAATAAAACCTCAATTGATAAATCGCTATTTTTTTCTTATTTTTTGTCATCTTGGTGCTGCAGATTTTCTTTCCTCTTTGAGAGGGCACCAAAAATGAATCCATACATTTATATTTAGTATCTGCATAGAAAAGGACAACACCTGTTATTTTTTTCGATTGACTAAAGCTAATATCCATCGTGTAAAAGTAAATATATAAAGAGACATATAAAATCAGGATGCTTTTAACAATAATGAGTGTTTATTTACAACCTAACTTAGACAGTGTAGTAAACTGAAAAAAAAACATAGATCAACATTTGCTATATATGGTCACCCTTTACCTTTAAAACTGCACCAATTCTACAAGATGCACAAGTTTTTCAAGGTTTTCAAGACTGCTCCAGCCACCTTGGAGAAGTTGCTGTGGATATTCTGTAGATTCAGACTGCTTCCATCCATTCCTGTAATCCCAGACTGACTCCATGATGGTGCAGTCAGGGCTCCTGTAGGGCGCAGAACTCCTTGCTAATGCTATTGCATGATGGATAAGAATGTAAGCACCCAAAGTACCTAAAAGGTTTTCAAAGCTCTATATGTTGTGTGCAGATGTGTTTGTTTTATTGACTTCAGTTTGAGGCCCATCTTATGTGTTCTTGTATATGTAACTATATATAATGCACTTCTGCCCTAACAGAAAGGCTTCAGTCCTCTCTACATGGCAGCACAGGAGAACCATCTAGAAGTGGTCAAGTTCCTGCTAGAGAATGGTGCCAATCAAAGTCTCCCAACTGAGGTATGTGTCAGTTCAAACAGGCGGCCTAACTGACTACTATGTCTGATGCTGTCCTAACCAACCACACTGAGCACTGACTCAGACTTCGCTGGTGTTGCCTGAAAGATACTCAGAGACTGTGAGGTGTTTTAGAGAAATAAAGTCATGTGTGGTGCCAGTGAGAGAGTGTAGCAAAGTGAAACACGGCAAGCAAGTCTTTGGTTACAGAGGACACAAATGTTGATATACATTAGAGGGATTTAAATGGCTTATATTGTAAAATAAAATCCTCTTATCAAATAGCGTTGCCTGTTACTGAGTCCTAGAATCGCATTTTGTTGAAACAAGAAAGATACCTGCAGAGCTATTGTTTCTGCTGCTTACAAATTAGATGAAATATTATGGGATAATTTTTGGATGGACACAGCCCGTTTTTATGTGTGCATGTCCCTTCGTTTGTTGCCTGTCATAGACTAAGATACAATACAAGTAATATATAACTAAATGGGATTGTTTTTCATAGGTAAATGCACATTAATGCTTTCAATAATAACACAAAATGGAATAATCAGGAAAGAGGATATTACTAGTATCTCCTACTGCATCCACTCAAAGAATATGATATCACATTGTATCAGAATATGCTTCATCCCTTTACTTTTCCTTATCTCCATTTCTGTTTTGTTCTTGCGTCTTCCTACTTTTCTGTTATTGCCTTCTCACCTCTCAACCCCTGAACAATTAAAGGTCAAAATGAGAATGCCACTGTATTTTGAATGACATCGGCCTATATTGGAACAAATTAGATAATCTGCTCATCATTTGAAGACAGTCAAATTACAGTCAATTTTGAAAGCTCAAAAGCCACACGATTCAAATAGTGTTAACCATTTTCAGATGTCAATGCCACAGCAGTAATAGTTTCTTGCTTTAAGTGTAATAAAGAGAGCACATACACAACAAAACCTTAATTTCTTACCTTCTCTCTCCAATATTCAGGCACACACTTGGATCACAATATGCTTCGTAAAAACGGTGAATGTTAAGATGCTAATCCTTCAATCTAATGCCCTGATTAACCCCCCTCCTCTTCTTCCTCTCTCTTCTCTCCATCTCTTCCCATCGTCTCCCTCCCTCAGGATGGCTTCACTCCCCTTGCAGTGGCCCTCCAGCAGGGCCATGAAAATGTCGTGGCACTGCTCATCAACTATGGCACCAAGGGCAAGGTCCGCCTTCCTGCACTGCACATCGCTGCCCGAAACGACGACACCCGCACCGCTGCAGTCCTCCTGCAGAACGACCCCAACGCTGATGTACTCAGCAAGGTAGACGCTCACTGAGATCGTGCTGTAAAGGTTTGCTTTGTGCAATGTGACAATGCAGTCAAAATGAGAAGTATAATGCATGAACATAAAAATACAGTTGAATCAAGCAAATACTTGTTATTGCTGAATAAAGGAAATAGCTGCTACAACTTTCTTATTTTCATTAACAGTAAGTACAAAATGTGGTTTAACAGAAAACACTTTTAGAAAATTCTTCTCTCTTATGTGTTTCTTTATGCTCTAATCTGTTATGTAGTCTGCATATTACATTTTGAGAGTGATGCAAATAAACTAATAATCATCACTTACACTTTTTTCTCTGCAGACTGGTTTCACACCTCTACATATTGCAGCCCACTATGAGAATATGAGTGTAGCCCAGCTGCTACTGAACAGAGGAGCCAATGTAAACTTCACACCTAAGGTCAGTTCATCTCAGATGCTGTAAGCTGAGTGAATAATATTATATAGGAGAAGTGTACAGTAATGTTTTTCTTATCCATTTATATGCATACAACAGGCTCCATTAGACTTCTAGTGAGTAAAGATGATAATGATTGATTCAGCTGACTTATTTATTGCCCTTTCGCCTCTAGAATGGCATCACGCCCCTTCATATAGCCTCCAGGAGGGGCAATGTGATGATGGTCAGACTACTGCTGGACAGAGGAGCACAGATCGATGCCAAAACTAAGGTAGTTTACTGTCCGTGTTTTAAATGGTTGGCTGTCTATGTCAGTCTAGTTTTAATTTACTGGATTTAAACATTGCCAAGCTGATGGTCATTTCTTTATGGCTTCAATACCTTTCCAATTACCCCACTGGTGTCTGTCTTTCTTCACTCATCTCTACGTAGGATGAGCTGACTCCCCTCCACTGTGCAGCCAGGAATGGTCATGTTCGCATTATTGAGATCCTGCTGGAACACGGTGCTCCCATCCAGGCTAAAACCAAGGTAGACGGATTTAATTAAATACTGCAGATGCTATGACTGTCTTTTTGTCATCTAACTTGTAATCAACTCTGATAATTAAAGTTTCCTGTCAATTTTTGACTTTTCGAATCTCCACTCAGTGAATTCCATGAAATAGAAGACAGTCAGTCAGTCAATGAATAATAACGAATGACCAACTTTCTAGAATTTTTCATCCAACTTAACCCTTGTCTTGTGTTAGGGTCGGCACCGACCCGTTTTAAATTTTAAATGCATAAAAGAACCACATAAATTTGTTTATTGCATCAAGGCTTTTTGACTTTGTCAGGACCCTCTATTTCAACAAAATAAAACAAAAATAATGTTTTTACCTAAATTATAAAATGCTCTAATTAAAATTATACCATTTGTGGTGTTAGGGTCGGTTTCGACCCAGTTATAAAAATAAGATTATAAAGCAATAATTAGAGCCAAAACTGAAATCATAGGTGCACTGTCAGCCAACACACTGTCAGCCAGCTCCTTCCCCAATCATGTAAGCTTTAAGGGAGTCTCATTTTGCCTTGTTTTCCTGCAATGAGGCCACTGATCCACTCATTGACAGGCAGAAATATTTTGGGGCAACAATGTCACTTTAGACCTGACAAATGATATCAAGAGCCCTCAGATTTGACAACAGAGATGCCAGAGCAAGAACTGAGAAGTTTGGCCCCATAAGGGTTGTATTGGAAGGATGGGTACAACTCCTTCCACTGATGTTCAACCCAGGGTCAGAGGTGACAATGGATGAACATCTTGTCCCTTTCCAAGGAAAATGCCCCTTCCGACAATTCATGCCCAGTAAGAAAAGGATATACAACATATAAATCTGGACAGCCTGTGATGTAAAAACCAGCTATGCCTGGAATCTACAGATTTACACAGGCAAAGCTGCGAGTGGCATCCCTAAGATAAACCAAAGAAAACGTGTGGTCCTGAATATGACTACTGGACTGCAGGGTCACAATATCCCTTGTGACAATTACTTTTTAACCAGCTATGACCTTGGACAAGAACTTCTTAGGAGGAAACTTACCATGGTGGGCACAGTGAAGAAAAATAAACCTGAGCCACCTGCTGAAATCTTGCAGGTGAAGGACAGGGCTCCACTTTCCTCAAAGTTTGCTTTTACAGTCACCACCTCTGTTGTCTCATATTGTCCAAAAATCCCCAAAAAACAACCAAAAACAAGTGTGATACTTCTGTACAGTGTACTCTTCATAAAGATGCAGCTGTGTCATCAGGAAGTGCCAAAAAGCCCACAATTATCCTCAACTATAACAAAAACAAAGGAGGAGTAGACAACCTGGACAAGCTGACTGCAACCTACTGTACATGCCAGTGAATGACCAGGAGATGTCCAAAGGTTGTGTTTTACAAAGTCCTTGATGTGTCTGCATATAATGCATTTGTGTTGTGGACCCACATCCAAAGTGAAAAAATAAATAAAACTAATTTATTTCAGAAATGTGTTTTAGTACCTTTCAGTAATAGTCAGGTAACACAACAACCTCTTCTTTATTTACATGATTCTCTTGAGGTTCATTTTATCATTTTTTTCATTGAAATCGAGGGGTATACTGACAAGAAAAAAGGCCCAGACACCCACATCAAAAACATTAAAATCGATATTTTCATAGACAAGGAAGCCTAACAAGGTAACCAAGAGATGAGAAACAAATTGGATGATAAAAAATTGTTTTCAGTGTATTTTACAGCAGATTTAAGACACGGGTCAAAACCGACCCGTTAACACAAGAGATGGTAACAGAAAGCTAACACAAGAGGAGGGTTAAGAAAATTAGCTTCGAACATCTGAGCCTCATCAGCTATGGATGTGCATATTTAGCAGATATTACAGCCGTAAGATTATCTGCAAGTAATTTTAGCACAATGTGTTGATTATATCCACTCCGGACTGTTTCCCGAACGTCAGAAACTGAATCTTATTGACTGTGTGCTACATTCAGCATGAGGGCTTTTTTTTGGCAGCACTGACAAAATCTATCTCCATCTGTCCTCCTTCCTGTATGTGCTGTTTGCTTTGTCCATCGCTACTTCCTCCTCTCAACATTTCCTTTCTCTGTGTTTATCTGTTTTGTTATTTCTGCCCAACAGAATGGTCTGTCCCCCATTCACATGGCAGCTCAGGGGGATCACATGGACTGTGTCAGGCAGCTACTGCAATACAACGCTGAGATTGACGACATTACACTGGACCATTTAACTCCTCTTCATGTAGCAGCCCACTGTGGTCACCATCGCATGGCCAAAGTTCTACTGGACAAAGGGGCCAAAGCCAATGCACGTGCTCTGGTGAGGAGCTGCTTTGGTTTTTTGGGTGTTTTTCTTGTAGATACTTTTTTAGATTCACTAAAAATGGCAAAGGTTTTGAGCTTCGGGTTGTGAGGAGCTAAATGCAGCTCTAATTTTTATAGAATGCACCTCGAATGTCCTCTGTGTTTGAAAGGTGAAATGAATTCAGGTCACCTTGCTCTCTCCTGCCTTCTTTAATTATTATTATTTTTAATTAGGAACTAAAAGAACTAAAGTCAATATTTCAGTTGTATTCATCTCGCTGTGTTTTTTTGACATATTTAACAGCCATCGCCATTATTGTAACATATATCCCTTAAAAGCAACAGCATTCTTTGGTATCTAAAAAAGAAAAGATAAAAAGATGCAAACATGTGTGGTGTAGTTGTCAGCTATTTTCTCCTCTGTCTCCAGAATGGCTTCACACCTCTCCATATTGCTTGCAAGAAGAACCACATGCGGTCCATGGACCTGCTGCTTAAGCACTCTGCTTCCTTAGAAGCTGTCACAGAGGTGAGACGATGTGACCACAAGGGAAAAGTCTGAAAATGAACAAATGTTCTCTCTGATGTAAAAGTTTTCACCCTGGAGGAACTCATAAATCTGTCCCTTTTGATGTGTAATTACTGTCTCTTATGTGCACAGTTAAGGTGAAGCAGTGGCAGAACAAGTGCTTCATTTTAACTGTCAAACATCAGTGCCACCTATCTTCAGGTTTTAAAAATGACTGTTTTATGATTAATAAGGGAGTATTTAAAATTTTGTCCTCTACTGTCCCAACTACTGACACCAGCGCTGATAGCCATTCACATAGACCAGTTAGATTTAGCTAATAAACCAGAATTTCAAGTGACTTCATCGTAATGAACTGATTCAGAGTCTTGATGGCGTTTCCTTTCTGTTTGTGTGCACAGTCTGGTCTCACTCCTCTTCATGTAGCTTCGTTCATGGGCCATCTGAACATAGTGAAGAACCTGCTCCAAAGAGGGGCTTCACCTAATGCTTCCAATGTGGTGAGAACAAGTTAAATTCAACTTTTTGACTTTAAGAATCACTTCCCAAGATTACAAACTGAGAGGTAATAAAGTTGGTGAAAAACAGTGCAGAATGAACATTATTCACAAGATCCCTGAAATCAGTAGACTGATCTGAACCATAGTACCTGATATGAGATTTGTTTCAAATAGGAGAACTCGGTCAAATAATTTAAAAGGTGATAAATGATGAATAAATTATTAATAAGTTAAATAAAAATCACAGTTAAATTCAAACAGTTAGGGTATTATTGTGTACTATGACTACCTACTTGCCTGTGTTTACCTACATCAGAAAGTGGAGACTCCCCTCCATATGGCCTCCAGAGCGGGACACTGTGAAGTTGCTCAGTTCCTGCTGCAGAACGCAGCACAAGTGGATGCCAGGGCAAAGGTACAAACTGTGTAGTCTTACTTAGTTCATCGCCCAGAACAAACTTTAAGCGATTGTTGCTTTTCAGGGTGAAATTAACAGAAATAAACTTGTGTAAGATATGTAACCTTATCTTAAATCCCGTTGAACACATGAATTATCCTCCTTCTCCCTACTTTCTGTGCCCAGGATGACCAGACACCCCTACACTGTGCGGCCCGTATGGGTCACAAGGAGCTTGTCAAGCTGCTCCTTGAGCACAAAGCCAACCCCGACTCGGCTACAACTGCAGGTCACACACCTCTACACATTGCTGCACGCGAAGGACACGTCCACACTATTCGAATATTATTGGATGCTGGAGCACAGCAAATAAAGATGACAAAGGTAGAGTAGATACTATGACAGAAAGAAAATTACTGTATTTGGATTAATGCTTAGTTAGTTTGACAGTCGTAACTGGTTACCATCCGGTAAAATGTTTGTAGTTGTTAAAAGGTTATATTTTGTTTGGGAACTGTTCCCTCAATCAAATCTAATTGTCCTACTTCTTTTTATTTCTGCTTTATTATAATGTCTGTTTTTTTCTCCTTTGCCTTATTGCACTGTTGTGTGTTTTGCATTGGGTGTTATTTCTGTGTATTTCTTAGTATAAGTTCATATAAGAAAGGCTTTATTTCGAAAATATCTTATATTGTTTCAGTCGTGTCTTGTGACCATCTCTCTATATTTTTTGTCTTTTGAGCAGAAAGGTTTCACTCCTCTCCATGTGGCCTCTAAATATGGAAAGGTGGATGTGGCAGAACTCCTTCTGGAGAGAGGAGCCAACCCAAATGCAGCCGGGAAGGTGAGACAATCTGTGCTTCTGTAATGAAGTTCTAATTACAAGGCTGCGAGAAAAGGTTCAACCTAAAGCTTTACCGCAATGGGAAAATGATCAGCTGATTGATAGATTGCCATGCTATGTGTTTCATATATACATGTTTCTGTGTGCTTTTGTGTACGTGTGTGTCTGTGGGTTTATACATGTGAACATGTGTATGCGTGTGTGTGTGTGGTCAACAGAACGGTCTGACACCCCTTCATGTGGCCGTCCATCACAACAACCTGGATGTTGTTAAACTCCTGGTCAGCAAGGGAGGATCTGCACACAGCACTGCCCGAGTAAGATGCTCACTTATGTGTGTACCCACACAGGCAGACCAGCACAAAATGCCAACCAATCGCTGACAAACATACAAAACAGGTCAAATAAAAGTGATGCTCAAAAATAGAGTAACTTACACAGGAGTCTTTGTACTCACAAGCGCTCTCTCATGAAGCATTCAAGTTTATTTCTAAAATTATGCATGAACAGTGTTAAGAAGAGCGATGTCCACTCCTGTTTGTGTCTGTGTGTCCTTGCTTCTCTCTACAGAACGGCTACACCCCCCTGCACATAGCGGCCAAGCAGAACCAGATGGAAGTGGCCAGTTGTCTGCTTCAGAATGGGGCATCACCCAATTCTGAGTCCCTGCAAGGCATCACGCCTCTGCACCTGGCTTCACAGGAGGGAAGGCCTGACATGGTGGCGCTGCTCATCTCCAAGCAGGCCAACGTGAATCTGGGAAACAAGGTATAATATTAGAATGAATCAAGACGTATCAATCCCAGAGAGTTAAATGTGATCGGTTTGATCAGAAGTGACTACACTATACAAGTAGCAGTTAAAATGCTGTTTAAAAAAATACCCATTGTTTATTTCTCCTGGTCTGTCTCTTTCTTTTTCAGAATGGACTGACTCCTTTGCATCTTGTGGCTCAGGAAGGTCATGTGGGCATCGCTGACACATTGGTCAAACAGGGAGCCTCCGTTTATGCTGCTTCACGGGTAATTTACACCACCTGACCCGGTTAAAAGATGACACTGATATAGATTATTATACTTACAGTATTATTTCCCATCATGCTAAGGCTGTAGGATAGTCGAAAAAGCAGCCACAGGATTTTACAATCTGCAGAATCACACTTACACAAAAACACTTTAGACATTTGTTTTAACAAACTCCAGAAACTTATTATCTCAGAGTTGGAATGTTGCCTCGAAAATTTACACAACTGCAATTCTTAAAAAGTCAGGTGGTTTGAAACTAACAAATGAAGTGAGTAGCGAGTGGGAGCGGTTTATAATTTCTTTTTATATATAGATAAGGATGTGCCAAAGTTTGTCATTTAGGGGCAGCAGCACATAATTTAGGTGCACCCCAACATGGGCTTCCCTGCTGAGTTGTTTGAAAGATGTTCCTGTGAAACAACATGATTCCTTGAAGGTGATCTTGTTTATTCTGAAAGTAACAAAGGATAAAGAAAACAACACGGTAGCTGCCCGCTCCAGATCCTCTCCCACAGGAGAATTAAACAAAAGGCCAGAGAATGTACAAGGACACTGGATTTGGAGCAGAATCTGAATTCATTGTTTCATCCCCAATGAAACAATCCACTGACCCACCTTCAAACCAACAGTGACCTGACACTCTACATGATGGTGCTTGGACATGGTGTCGGTGTTTACAACTGGCATATCAAATGAGATGGGATAAGACTGTGAGACTGCTAAAAACATTGCAAACACTATTACCAGAATGAAAACACAATAAACATTTAAGTGCATAGAAGACTGTAAAACATTTAAAAAGACACTTTGTGGTTCACTAATCTCACTAAAACGGCAAATAGTAAAAAGTGACTTCATTAAACCAGCATGAACAAATGTCACTAGTATTTCCAGTATTCATCTTGTACACAGAATTTCCTGCAGCTAAAATAGAAGACAAAACTACAAATCTTGTTATTGGTAGAAGCATCTGTGAGTCAAAGTGTAGGGCACAATAGCACAGTTTAAACATGTTTAATACTTGATTTAGCTTATTGTGTTTCATAAAAGTAGGTGATTCATATTTGAAACAATGAGTAAATATCTCTTAATTTGTGTTATCTTTGTTGCCTTTTTACAATCACACATTCTCATGCTTGTAAGAAATTACACGTGTTTACAAAAGATTCAAGCTGCTGATTTAAATGCTTCAATAAAGCTTGTGAACAACAGCCAACTGTCTCTTTCTCCTCGTCTCAGATGGGCTACACACCCCTTCATGTGGCCTGTCACTATGGCAACATCAAGATGGTGAAGTTCCTTCTGCAGCAGCAGGCTCATGTGAACAGCAAGACGAGGGTAAAAGTCTTTGTCAGCATAGTTTTTTAAAATCATAGATAAAAACACAGTTTTATTGTTTCTTCTTTTGTCTGACGATGCCTCCTCTGTTTATCTTTTTTCTCCAGATGGGCTACACCCCTCTGCACCAGGCAGCCCAGCAGGGCCACACTGACATTGTCACCCTGTTGTTGAAACATGGAGCCCTGCCCAATGAGATTACTTCGGTGAGGCCCTTTTGGAAAGACACTGACTTCTCTGTGGAAAATACATGTGTCCTGCAGATTATGTCATAACAAAAAAGAAAGAATACTTAAAAAGTCATTTATGAATATATTACATTTTGGCCTCTTCTCTCTTGTTGTAGCACGTGATTCAAATTTACTGGAAGATATAGTCGTTTGAGTATGTGGAATCCTACAATCAGAAAGAGTAAGCTAGATTTTGAAAGCATACAGTAAAAGAAATCACACAAAACACTACCTGAGCTCACCTGAACGACTAATCCATATTGGATGGAGAAACGAGAGCTGCACATTAAAACAATACATGTATAAAAACACACAAGTGAGTTACATCTCCACATCTTCAAAATGTCCCGTTCAGAGCCTCTATAGACAAGCACAATGAGGCTACAATTAAAGACAGGTGGTTAAAAAAATATACAAATATATATGTAAACATACTCTAATCAAACTGCAGGAGGAAAAAGACCACAAGAAACACTGCAAGACAGACAAATCAACAAATGTATGTGATTAGCTGGCTAGTTTTGCAGCACAAGAGGTTGTAGGATTAGGAGAAACTATAAATTGTTCCTTTGCTTTCTGCTCACTAGCACAAACAAATGTGTCTAGTGCTCTAGACACATATGACATGCAATGAGTGCACAGATGACAGGTTTTTTTGTGCACTTGACTGGATGTAAAGAGACTTTTGATAAACACAAAAAAGTATCTCTAGCATTAACTGACCTACTTATATTGTATAAGAAATTTGCCTCTGCTGATACTGTATCTGTGATCTGATTTTGAAGCATATTTCTAATTTCACATTTCAATTATAATATATAATAAGACAAAATATATGTTTTATACTTGGAGCCTTTTACCATAAATTTCCTATATTCTGTTTTTTGTTGTTTTGTTTTTTACAGTCTGAAGGTTTTTATTAACTTTGCTTGAATATCCTCTATAATTCCACATATGAGCATCATCCTACTTTTATTTGCATTTGAGCCAGTGTTTTATATGCTTCTTTACTTTGTTTCATGCCTGTATTATGGCTATTAGTTCATTATGGCACTGTAAAGCAATCTTTCTTTCTTCTCTTTATAAAATGTTTTATTTTGTTTTAATATGTCTTTTTTATTTTTAACTGTTGCAAATCAGTGGCAACAATCTAATATTGATAGTGATGTTTGTCATCTCCCTGTCTATAGAACGGGACCTCTCCCCTGGGCATTGCTAAGCGGCTGGGTTACATCTCTGTCATTGATGTGCTGAAGCTGGTTACCGAGGAGTCCGTCTCCGCGGTGAGCGACACATCACGCATGGTTCACATGGTTATGCCAGTATGCAAAGAGCCAGCCTTGACAGACCATGACTCAGAAGTTCCATCAAACAACTGTCTCGTCATAATTGAGTTCAGCTCCGTCACCTGCTCGCAAACTAATTCAGCATTTTCCTTCTTTTTGTCGTCTTTCAATCCCCTCCGGGTTCACCACAGATTACCACAGAGAAACACCGGATGAGTTTTCCAGAGACAGTAGATGAGATTTTGGATGTTTCTGAGGATGAAGGTAGGCTGTCTGATTTGATAATGTTAAATGCATTGACTGTACAGCTTTGATAATTCATTTTCAGCTGTGATTTGCTGTTTTGGTGCAAGACGACTGTATGGAAGTACACTGGCATATCAAAGTACCACCATAAATTTAAGTATCTGTATATGTGACTGTTTATAACACACTTTTCCATTTGTTTTGTAGGGGTTGCCCAGCTAACGTTAGGTAGGATTGTGTCTGTATCTCTGCCTTGTCCGGTCCGGTGGCTCGTGAATTTGTGCCTTCATCGCAATTCTCATTTTCTCTGTGTGTCACTAATTGTCTTTTTAATCAGTTCGAGTCTCAACTCCAGCCGTGTTTGCTCTTTTCTGTCTTTATCTTCTCTGTATTTATTCTCTCTTCTTCTTGTTTAGAGATTTATTTAAGAAATGTGTCTGTTTTTCATCAGCATGTAGTCACAACATTTTCCTTTTACCAGCGTATCAATGCATTTCTGTCCGCGGGCTTGTTATTGACAGAGCTCCAATATTTCTGCAATTAAAAGACAAATGGCTTCCTTCCAATTCAGTATTGCTGTCACTCCTGCCTTCTACAGCTTAATTGATCCATAAGCTGATTAAGCACATGCTGTGGTACAGCTGTGACTCTCTCCTGCGCACAGTTTCTGTTTACGTCTTTCTGCTTTAAAGTATCTCAGAATTCAATCAGATCACTGCTGTAAAATTCACAACAAATCTTGGGAGCATTTTTACATGTGAGCTTCATTTTGCAGTATATTTTGTTCTTGTGATACTTGTTTAATTTTGTTCCTTTTTTCCTTCTTTAACATTTTTTCGTTTTTCTGAACAGCTTGTACTACTGGATGTTAAACTGTCTGTCAACGTCTCGTCTCGTGAAGTGGTTTATGGGTTACTGTTATTATGATTATCATTTCAGTATCATTCCTATTTATTAATTGAGATATTTTCTCCTACACAGAAAACAACCATCACCACATGTGATTTCATCTTTAATGGGCATGCTCACTAAAAAAGCTGTCACCAGGTGCCTTGCAGTTTGCCGTCCATGCAGTGTCCTAAACTGTGTTGATTTCCACTGTCTTACCAAACCTCTTCTTTCACTCCTTTTGGTTTCCATCAGCTCTGGTCGTTGTTGTTGTTGTTGGTTTGACTCCATTTGCTTGGATTAAACTATTTGAAGTTGCTTCGTGGCCATTTTTTTCTGTGGTTTCGTGAAGGTGAAGGGATGGGAAGGATGGTGGTGTAACGATTACTGCTTTCGCCTTTGGATTAAATCAAGTGGCATTTAGATTTGAAGTGGAGAGCTCAATCACAGCCCGAGATGCTGTCTAGATAGATAAAAATAAATGTTGAAATGTACTAAGGAAAAGTGAACTCCATTGGCAGATTTTCTTTTATTTAAGCAGCTTACATTTTATGTGTAAGAACTTGAAAGTTGAGATCAGCATCATTTTGCCCTGTATTCGCCTGGTCTCATCCTTTTCTCTCTTAATTCCTTATTTGCTCTTTGCAATCTGTTCTTTGCCAGTCTTTTTTCCACTTTGCTCCGTCTGCAACTTTCTCACCGTTTTAATTTGCCCACAGGAGACGAGCTGCTCGGTATGGATGGAGCACGGTATTTGAAGCTTGATGATTTCAAGGACCAGGACGACGACTTTCTTTCCCCAAAGAAGACCCTCAGAGACTTTGAGGGTGGCGTCGGTACCACGTAAGTCAGTGTGCAGAGAGTTATGATGGGGCCTCTGTAGGTGACTGCAGATCAGATGCTAAATTTACACTTCTGTTCTGGTTGCAGTCTATTTTGAAGAATACCTGACATAATTATATTGTAAAATGTGATTGACTGAATTATTGACAAAGAGGTGACCTGATAGCCAAGTGGTTAGGTTGCGAACCACATGCCCTCTGCACAGAGTCCCTGGTTCGGTTCCCCACTAGAGACCATTTGCTTCATGTCCTTCTCATACTCTCTTCTCTTGTCTCTCTCCGCTGCCACTACAAAATAAAGGCAAAATAGTGACATACAAAATTTGACTTTGTCTTAAATAATGACAAACAGCAGAATGAGATCAGAGTTTCTGCTGCTGACTAATATTGACCCGCTGTTTCCCGTCTTCCTCTACCACAGGCCATATTCTCCTGCTATTCCCAGGATCCCCTGTGTGTCACCGGAGACAGTTCTGCTGGATCAGGTTTGCTTAACTCGTGACATTAGATTTTGTAAGCATTTGCTACTTTATCCTCTTGAAGCCAGATATTAATTTGAAAAAGTCTTATGATCTTAAATATTCAGGCTTTTATTCTTTTTCCTTCTGTTAGTTTCTGATTTTCTCTGTCTGCTCTCTTATGTATCTTCTTATTTTCTGTCTGTTCCTGTGCCTTTCTCGCTTTCCTTTCTCTGTGCTGCATTTTTTATCGCCTTCTTCCCCCTCTCTCTTTATCTTTGCAGTCATGGTTATTTTACTGCCTCTCAATTTTTCACTGCCTCTCATTTGTCTCCCGCTCTGACTTCAGCACACCCCCATTCCTTTGCCAAAAGAGTACGACGAGGACTCTCTTATCCCGAGCAGTCCTGCTACGGAGACTTCAGACAATGTCAGCCCTGTAGCCAGCCCTATTCACACTGGGTGAGCTTATTCAACGTGTTGCTGCGTGTTAATCCTCATTTTTTATGTTTATTTATGTTAAATTATGTTACTCGTTGATCCCTCTTAGCAGGGCTTAAAGAGAGAAGAAGACTGAAACAAAAATTACCACAATTACAAATGTGTTTCAGAGTACAGCATACATTACAGGGGACGTGGAAATGAAGTGTCAAAGAAAAAATATGTGAAAATAAAAAAGAATACTCTGGATTTAGGCTTAATGTGTACAGTGTGTTTGATACATGGATCTCACACAAGGCATATTCACAGCCTCTACAATGGAGACAGATGGTCTCACCATCCTACATCTTCTGTAGCCACTGATCATTAATGTTATGACACCCTTGACATCAAAATATCAATGATGACAGAGCATTAGTGATTACTGTATTGATAATCAATGATCAAGAGTGAACCACGGATAATCCACTCACCAGCCGACTCTAAACACTGTTACAGATATTCTATTGAATGTAACCCAAGATTTATAATGTAAATGATCCTTACTGAAGAAGATAAACTGTTTTGACCGTACCTGTTTGTTTTACTTAAACTCTGTAATGTTAATATGGTGTAATATTACTTAATTGAGTCTGTGTTGTTATAATTTATGTACAGCACAATGAGTCAACATTTGAAAAGCAGAATATAAAGTGAGGAAGAAAAGATGAAGGATCAAACAGCAATAGGCTACTTTTAAAATCTTTTTATGTCATTCTTGCTGAACTTCATGGCCAATCCACATGTCCTGTCATACTTAGACAATCAGATGGTAAGGGCAACCACACAGTGAGTTGATGTCTTAATGAAAAAGCACTGACAGAAACCAGCTCCATTCAAAAAACAGAGCTAAATAAACAGCAAATGAATCATCCTTTCCTGTCAGTCTGAGTGGGAAGCTCAGGGAAGCCCGTCTTGTTTATTGCTACAGTAAATGCATTTAATAACACAGAGTTTAAGGGTAATTAAGTGACCTTGTTTTTATTAAAATCACCATGTTACTATGACTGTCAGCTTCCTGGTGAGCTTCATGGTGGACGCCCGAGGAGGTTCCATGCGAGGCAGCAGACATCACGGCCTGCGAGTCATCATCCCTCCTCGAACCTGCGCTGCACCAACCCGCATCACCTGCCGCCTTGTGAAACCCCAGAAGCTGACCACACCTCCTCCGCTGGTGGAAGGGGAGGGCCTCGCCAGTCGGATCATCTCACTGGGGCCGTCCAGTATGCAGTTCCTTGGGTGAGTCAAATTTTGTCCTCTGCAAGCCACTTTTCCTTCACATCATGGGGAGAAGAGCAATTCATGAGGACTTAGGAGAAGACAACAAGAATGCAAAGAGAATCCAACAATTACCCTGGGTTATGTAATTATGCAGTGTTGTTAACATAAATCTGCTGCTGCACAGCTACAGTCTTCCAAAGATTAAGTAATGAAATCTCATTTTACAGTAGATACTTTGCTACTCGCATTCTTACCATGTTGCTTCATTCTGAGTATATGAGCATGGACAGCCTGGTGAAAAATAAAAAAATATGACTTTGTTACTAAGGTTGAATTGAAATTTAGAAAAGAAACTATCACAGGGTGGAGCAAATTTAGCCTGGTTTCTCATACTCACTCTCCAGTCTACTCATATTAGGTAACATGAATTAATATGACCATACAAACATATTTGTGAAAAACATAGGTACTGATTATAATATTCTTAAGTTTCAACCATACTGAAGCATCATCTGGCTAAAACCATAAACATATAACAACCTCACAAGTCAGTAAGCACCTTGAATCTTGCTGCCGTAATGAATTGTGGGACGGCATTATCTCCTTTTTCTTTCTTAAAGGATAGACTAGTGTATCCTATTCTAAAGGAGTTAAGAAAAGGAAGCACTGAAACAAATTTCTTTAACATCCAGCTGCTACCTGAATACTTCCAGGTCTTTTCACTCAGTAAAAAGCCTTCAAAAGGAAAAAAGACTATCAAACCACAGCTTTGAACTTCAGTTATTTACTGTATTTGGCCACTATAGAACATTTGCATGAACACAGCAAAATCCTATCGTGCCTCAGTGTGTTTGTATGCCTGTAATGTACATTTACTGTATGTGTGTAGCATTTGACTGTCTCTGAAAAACATGTTTTTGCATGAGACTTTCCTCCCAAACTTGTTTTTTCTTACGATAAGTATTAAGTATTTTATAGGATTATTAAAGATTATTTAAAATATTAGTAGTTTTACATGAAAAATATGCACACAACTAACAAAAGGCAGACGTAAGAATGACTTGCATCGTATTTGTGCAAGATAATGTTAACACTGTACAGCACTGACGGATTAATTACAAGCTAATAATTACTTTATAGACCTAAATAGGTCTGTGCATTTCAAGGAGATACTGGAAATTATGGTGCAAAGCAAACAATGTCAATATAGCAGCACAGAGTTGTAATTTATTTGTTTCTTTCTGCTCGTAAAGGTAAACCCATTCATTTGTTTTCCTATTTCAAAGTAATTAAAGGTGTTTAGCGTGTTGAATAAAGCACATGATTAAAGACCAGAGTTTGAATCTCCCACAGACCAGTGATAGTGGAAATCCCTCACTTTGCCTCACTGGGCCGCGGCGACCGAGAGCTCGTGGTCCTCCGCAGTGAAAACGGATCAGTCTGGAAGGAACATCGCAATCGCTATGGTGACGAAGTGCTGGAAACTATTCTGAATGGCATGGATGAAGGTCAGTGTGACGGTAATGGATGTCGCTGTCCATGAGACCTTGCATGGCTGCAGATAAGACAGTCTTAACCTTGATGTATGACCCTGGAGTTACAGAACAGGAGTGCAGGGAGGGGATGCTTTATTTTTCTAAGCAGCATCACACAAATGCACTTTCTCTCATGTCCACTTAAGGCTTAGAGTCTTAAATATATGTTGTGTTCCCTCTGTGACTCTTTTCTCTATTTCTGTCTTTTCTTTTTACTTTTCCATAGACTTGGAGAGTCAAGAGGAGCTAGAGAAGAAAAGAATCCGTCGAATCATCTCCACTGACTTCCCCCTCTACTTCGCTGTCGTCTCCCGCATCCAGCAGGAGAGTGATCTCATCGGTCCGGAGGGCGGCCGGCTGACCAGTAAGCTGGTGCCCCACGTCGAGGCCATTTTTCCCGAGACTGCAGTCACCAAAAGAGTGAGGCTCGGACTGCAGGTAAGAAGATGAGTGGGAATTATAGTAGATACTGTATGTAGTGAACACAGAAATGGGAGGGAAAAGCAGGAAACCTTTAGATGCAGATCCACACCTTTCATAATTGCTTGGTTGTTTGTTCATTTGTTTGTACAACAAAAACCATCACAGCGCTTTGCATAAATGGCCGAGAACAGATGTTTGATTACAAAACAGCTGACTCTCAGTCTGTAACTCAGTGGTCTATGCCAACACGTTTAGCTGTGGCCTCAATTTCTGTTTGCGCCGCTTTCAGTCTCTCTGGGATTTGACAGATTTCATGTCCTCAACTTGATGTTCTGCCTGTTTGACCAATGAGCCTGTATACGGAAGAGTTATGCTCCGATCAGTCATGGAGCCACGATGTGTGTGCTGGACTACCATCTGCAGACAGATTGATTTATTCTCTTATTATTGTAAATCCTGACATTTGAAGGAAGGCCATAACTTGTCGTTTGAGTTATTGCATCTAGGAGGAGGAGCAAAATCCATTTTGATTCAGTATCTTTTGATCCAGCATAAGTTAGTATCTTGTGGGTTTTTGATGTTTTTTTCAATTTTTACTATAAATCATCTACATTGCATTCTGCTTTGTGCTTCCTGTGGGGATTTTTTTCGTCATATGATACATTTATTATTTAATATCAATGCTGAATATTGATCACAGTGAAAATATAATCTGCTTCACCAAAACTAAAGTAAAACCTCCAAGATATGAAGAAAAGATTTTGAATCTATCGTCACTGAAAGTAAAAAGCTCATTGTCATAATAGATTAATGCGTTTGGGGCCTTTAAAAGATATCCTTTAAAAGATATCATTTTTTCCAGTATATAATATGTCAGTTATAGCGTCATGAAGAATTAGGTGACTTGACTGAGGGAGCGTCTCCTATAAAATGCCAAAATTAATTTTTTTTTAACACGTGGTGTCGGTCCTGCCAAACAGGAGCTTTTGGCAAATGTATGTCCGACTGTTACTCATCCAGACCTCCACAGACACACATATGGGTCTTGGCAAACAACTCATGCTGACAATCTGTTTTCACTCAACACCTCCGCTTGGCTCTACTTTCCTCGACAGAAAGATTACGACAGATTATAAGTTCCTCATTTCCGCTGTTTTGGTCTCATGGGTGTACATTGTTTACATTTTCTGTCACGGCTCTAATGCTATGTGAGGAAACTGCATGAGTCCGAGTTTTGCTTTGCCTTATGCTGCTCTGTTTATGTTTTCCTTTTATCCAGCCATCCATCACTCCTCAGTTGCCTGATTTAAGTTGTGAGCCACACTGAGCAAGCTGATGCACTGATCTGAGTGGGGTCAGGTGTGAAATATGAATTTGTAGCATGTGTGAGTATGGCTGTGAGTTTGATGTTTCAGTCTTTTGCACATATGCTCTTGTGTTTTCTTTTGCCCCTGCCCATGTTCTATGCTTATGCTATATTTGTGCTTGAGTTTTTTTTTCTCCACACATTTCTTGTGCTCAGGCTTATTCATCTCCGTGTCCTTTAAACTGTCTTTTCAGCATCTTCTCAATAGGCTTTTTTCTCACTACTTCAACCACAGGCGCAACCAATCCCCGATGAACTGCTGACTAGGCAGCTTGGTAATCAGGCGACCTTCAGCCCAGTGGTAACCATCGAACCACGCCGACGCAAATTTCACCGTCCAATTGGATTGCGCATTCCTCTCCCGCCATCCTGGAGGGAGAGTCCTCGAGATGCTGGCGAGGGTGATACCACCAGCTTGCGCCTCCTCTGCAGTGTCATTGGTAGGATTAATCCTGAAGTGGTTCAAAAAGTTTGCCAAGTTTTCTGATATTGTAATGGCTGTTTGTATTGTCTGACAGAAATATGCTGTACAGAGTGTATGTAGGCCTCTGTTACCTCGCTAATCAGGGCATTGAATGACACATCATGGTTGTTGTGCGTCAGGTGGAACAGCACCAGCTCAGTGGGAAGACATCACTGGAACCACCAAGCTGATGTACGCCAACAACTGTGCCAATTTCACCACCAATGTGTCTGCAAGGTGAGAACCTCAGCAGTAATCAACACAGAATCCCGGGTCACCTGTCTTCCCTGCTGTCTTACATACATGTGAACACTAATCAATTTTCCCGTCTGTCAATCTGCATCCTTCCTTTTCCAGATTCTGGCTAGCAGACTGTCCACGAACGGCAGAGGCAGTCACATTCGCCAACTTGCTTTACCGGGAGCTAATGGCCGTTCCGTACATGGCCAAGTTTGTTATTTTTGCCAAGATGAATGAAGCGCGTGAGGGACGCTTGCGTTGTTACTGCATGACAGATGATAAGATGGACAAAACTCTGGAACTGCATGAAAACTTCAGTGAGGTGGCCCGCAGTCGGGATATTGAGGTCAGCACTGGGGCAAAGGGAAATGAATACATTTCCGAAAGTCTAAAAAAGAAAGGTGTTATGGAGAGGAGAAGAATGTGTATTTTTTGAAGTAGTATTTCCATTTTTAAAGCTCGAGGCTCGATTTTACATATATAGTGTACATCTGCTACATTCAAGCCCAGACAAGTTCACACAATGCTAAATTAGGCCTATCAGGGCCAGTTAAATCTCCCTGTATCTCGTGATAAACTTCAGTTTTAAATCTCGTTTGTTTGGCAACATTCTGACTGGCCTGCAAGACCTGAAAGGAGAGCAGCCGTAGAGATGGGAAATTAATAGGCTACAACTAGGAGTAAAGTTTAGGATGCTCCAGATAAAACAAAAAATGGTTATCATAGGTAGGATTATAGCTTTAAAGAGAAAGCACTTGAGAAGCATGTTTTATTAGCCATTGGTGTAATTATTCTTACTGCCAGAAGGGGGAGACACATGTTTTGTACTGCAGGTGTAAGTAGAAAGAATTTAATTGTGGCAACTCAAAAATCATACTTAATGTTAAACTACTCATCAAATGTTAGTCTCTCAAACTGAAAAGTGAGTTGGTTTATGTATTCCAAAATAAGTGCAGCTGGTACCAAATGCAAGAAAAGAAGCAATTCTATTTTTTCATGATGAAGAGAAGCCAAGACAGTTTATCTCAACATTTTGTGACATTTTGCACAGCTAATGGAGGGCATGCCGCTGCACCTGGAGTGTTCCGGTAACCTGGTGCCCATCCGGAAAGCCACTCAGCAGCCTCGTAGCTTCAGCTTCCAGGCCTTCAGAGATAACAGATTGCCCGTTTCTGTCAAGGTCTGTCTCTATCCAACTGCTCATATGCCTGCTTCTCTTTCACTTGCTATGTATTCATACAGTATTGTGTGTTGTTGTTCAGTTGTTGGGTTCAGTGTGTCAAGGGTCCTCTCACCAGTTAGTCAGTTTCCCTCCTGAGTGCCTGCCGATCACCCAAACAACCTGTTCATATGGTGTTTTTTTGTGTGTCTGTTTGCTTTTCACTGTGGTCAGGCAGTAGTTCTCACTATTAGCATGTAAACATTTAGATAAGAGTGCAGCACTCTGCCCTCATTCACACCAATGCTACACTAAAAGAGTCACTTGAATACCTGAAAATAGACGCGTAACAACATAGCTCCACTCTAACAGTCTAATCCTATATATTCATACAGTATGAAGGAAATGTGTGTCTCTTTCAGCCAGTCAGTTCTTTGTGGTTATCAAATCATTATTATTTCTAAGTCAGTTTGTTCATTTATTTTGTTCTTTTTATACTTTATTTCGCTCTTCTTTCACATGTAATACTAAAATGCATCACTGTAAAATTACTCCTTAGTTCTGGTCCTAATTCATTATTTTATTGCATTTCTTTCTGCATTTTACTGTATCTCTTCTCTTGCACAGGTGGCTTGTGTATTTGTTTTCATACTGTGCGTATATATGTGCGAGCATTTTCATGTCATGTCCTGTGACCATATTTGTGTATTTTTCATGTGTTTCCTTTTTTCCTCAAGTACTGTCAGTGTCTTTCTGTCCGCGTGACATACAGTACTGTTCACTATCAGCTAGATGAATACTTGTAGCCGCACAACAAACAACTTACCTATGTAGCTGTCGACTCTCTTGGGTAATTGTTTGCATGTCCTGTGACTCCCTCACTTTCTTTGCCTGCCTTCCTATCTTGCGGCCTTGCCTGTCTGTACGTGTCTGTCTCACTGTCTCTCTTTCTCTCTCTCACGGTCACTCTGTAACTGTCTGGTCTGACAGACGTCCAGGTAAAATGTGCAGGTAAATCTCTCCCTCTTGCCTGCCTGTGGACTGCTTCCATCCCTGTTTCCCCCCTGCTTCTCGTCCCATGTTACTGCGCCACATGCTCGAGACAATGTGGAGGGATCTAATACCTGGTTTGATCTGTTTTTTTCCTTCCTCCTGCTCCTCCTCTCGCTTGCTTTGCTCCATCTTCTTTTCTCACATGCTCTATTTCTTCTTACCATCTCGCTCTTTCACTGCCTTTCTTTCCTCTTTGCTTACTTCTCTCTCTTCTTTCATCAACCTGCTTTCTCCTCCATTTCTTCTTTCTATATTCTCCTTCTCCTCTTTTTCGTTCTTGCTTCCTCCGTCTGCCTTCTCGCTGTGCTAGGTCAGAGATAGTAACAAGGATGCAACTGGATTTTTGTCCTTTCTGCGGAAGTGCACCAAGTACGAGGACACACAGCATGTTCTGTGTAACCTTAACATAACCATGCCACCTTGTGTCAAGGTAAGGACTTTCTTTCAAACACACTCGTGCATGCACACCTACATAAACTTTTTCTACTTGGATTTCCCTAGACCTCACGTCTGATGAAACAGGGGTCTTGCTATGTGACATTTGAATAAGTTTTGAATAAGTTGCTCTGAAAAGCTGTGAGACATTCTAAATAGGAAGAATTTACCTGAAGTTTGAATTTTGTATACTATCGTTCCTTATTGAAATTCCAATAAATTGAAAGGGATCCCCTCAGTGACATACAGTACATTTTCACTTTAACAAAATCAATAAAAAGTTAGGTAATGAGTGAAGTTAGCGTCCATCGTGGAACATAAAATCTAAATCTACGTAGACATATAAATAGCAAAAAAGTATGCTTTACCATTTTTACTCCCTTCCTTTTATTTTGGTGAGCCACCTAAATGGCAACAAATGGACTATTTATGGCTGCCAAAGCCTGATGATGAATTAGGACTTTTTAATACTCTTGGACTGACAGACTACTTTCCAGGTATGGAGACTCCGCATTCTTAAGACTTCTTTTGTATTCTCTACTGTTGACTTTACCTGAGTTATAGATATAAGAAGTCATTTGTATTGAAAATGACCAAAAACAATTAATGCCCAGTACACTGATACATAGTTACAGGCTGATATTAGTCTAAATTTTCTTTGTCCCAGCAGTTCATCCAAAGCACTATACACCAATCAGCCACAACATTATGACCACTGACAGGTGAAGTGAATAACATGGATCATATTGGTACTATGAGCTGTTCTGCTGGAAAACCTTGAATTTTGTCATCCGTGTTGATCAGACTTAAACACCCAAATATGGTCCCAGAACAAGCACACTCCCTCATGCAAATGAAAATCCCAAATGTCACTGGCCTAGCCCCTGCAGGAAAATGCACCCCACCACATGGAAAAAACATCAAACAATCAGGAACGTGTTAAGGAACTTGATAGTTGCCCAACATGTTGATTTGGACTCCAAACTTCCTACACCCCATTGTGATCAAGCATCAACAGGATGCAGTGGAACAAGTTTGATTGACAGAGGCCCCACTGCACAAACCAGAGCACCCAAAGGATCCAGTGCCAACGTCCTGGTTCCAGACCCCATAGGACACCCTGAGAGGTCCTCTTGTCCATACCCAATGGTTCATAGCACTTTTGAGCACATAAGGGGGACCAACACAATATTAGGCAGGTGGTCATAAAATTATGCCTTATGGGTATATGAGGTAGTGACAGTCACCCAGTCCTGCTCGCTTCCTGTTTACTTTAGTTATGTTTTCTTTATGTTCATTTCCACTTTAGTTCAATAAAATAAACTTGTTGTTATTAGGCAGGTGGTCATAATGTTCTGCCTGATCAGTGTATCTAATGCTAATGTTACACGGGCCAAAAATGTTTGTTAAAAGTTTAAAAAGTTCTACATTGGATAGTTATTACAAAGGATTTCTAATCTAATGTTTCTCATCTTTTTTTTAGGTTGTTGGAAGTGAGGAGCGCAGACGAACTTTAACCCCTCTTGCCCTGAGAGAGCGCTACAGTGCGCTGAACGAGCCCGGTGTGGGTAAGTCCTTCGCTGCCTGACCTTCAGTCCTCTCCTCATATACACACAGTGGAGACGGGCACTGAATGTTGCACTGCCCCTTTACCCACAACCCTGCTTCTTACTCTGCCCTCTCTATTTTCCCTTATCTGTCTCGTGTGCACGCATGGCACAAGGCCTTGGATGCAATGCACTGCTCTACAGTATGCCCCAGAGTTATTTGCAGTGCAATTAGAGGAAACCCTTTTGAATGTGCGAGCAAAGATGAGCAGCCGTCCTCAACATGACCCCAAAAAATGGCTCCATGGCACATGGCGAATTAGCCTTTTCTGTCCTGAGTGTCCTGGTAGCTATGACAATCGATGAATGACTTCTGTGATTGGTTTTGCATGGCGCTGGTGGCTCCACTGCGATTTCCAATGGCATGGCAGCAGATACCATTAGCATTAGCATTGTAGCTTAGCAATGAGAATGGGCAGGACCTCGCAGTGGAGCTAGACAGAGGAGCCCTTATACTGGCTTCTGGTTAATGAACACAGTCAAGAACATTCTGGTTGGTTTAAATAGTGCTGATGGCGGGTGGGGGGGAGACGGGAAAAGGCCTTTTCTGTCTATCAAGTACACAGCGCTGATACATTGCACCTCAGTCCCTCTGTAATGGTTACTGAATGCTACTATGGTTAGTGGGACTAGCATCTGAATGAACCCCAAATTCTAACCTCCCCTGTCCATATGGTGTCCTAACCCTGAGGATTATATGAATAAAAACAATGTTATGGGTATTGCTTATTTCTTCCAACAGAGTAATGCTTTTTGTCAAGGTAAGTATTGCTATTGACAATTTTAATAGCAACTGCAATAAGTGTCAGGTTTTTTTTAGGTCACAGACTAAGAAGTGAAATCAAAGGAGGAAAAATCAAATAATCGAAGCAACTATTTACAGTATTTATGTAACATACTTGGCAATGAAATTTGAATAGTCTACAGCTGATATTGTGAATCTACTGATTGAGTTCTTTCACACAAAATTTTAAATTAAAGTCATATAATATCTGCTGGACTATCCAAACACGCAGTAACATAGACGTACTTTGTAATTTGAAAAAATCAAGTTAGAACCTCCTAACTTCAGTAAATATGAAAGTATTTTGTGTGTTTCTAAGCTGCATGTTTTTTCTCTCTAGCTACAGTGAATGCCATGGAGAGGACTGAGATCAAAATCAACATCATATCTGAGCAGCTGGGTTTGAGCTGGGCAGGTCAGTCGCTTCAGATATGCACACTGCTGAACCAAAACATTATGAGCCCAATATTCTGTTGGTCCTGTGTCTGTGCTTAGGGCTAATAGTCTTACAAGTTGCAATTTGTACTCAATGCAAATCAGACCGGTTCCCCCAACAACCAGTCAGCAGTGAATGGTCAGTTGGTACCCACAACTGCTGACCAGCAACAACTCATGGGCTTTAAGGTGGAATTGTAGTTTCTCGTTGGTGTCCATTTGCACAGTTCTCCGTGTGCACAGAATGAAAGATTTTGGGAATTCAGCCAATGCAGAGGCTATGGAGAATCCTCTAACAAGCTGATGTTGTGTCACTACTCTGCGCTACTTCTTCGCAAAAGTCGGATGCTGATTTGTTGAGGGAGAGGGTTGAAGGTCCTTTCAGTATAATGAACAATACATACGTTTATAAGCACCGCTCGTGACTGCTGTCAGTAATGCCAGTAATTCTCTTTGACATCCTTCTGTTAATTTTTTCACACAATGTCACTCCACGACACTCCACAATGACTTCTGTCTTTTCTAAAGCAGGGGCAATAGCAAAAGGCCAAACAAAAGCACCAACAGGGACAAAAGTAGATTTTTACTACATTTTTACGCTGCCCCCAAGTGGCTGCAGACAACTACAACAGGTAGACATACGTTTGTGAACCCCTGTGTCGCACCATGGCAGTATCATGCTGGAGCCCATTGTGTTGGGGAGACTTGCACTGAATCGTCTGGACATTACAACTTTCCCTTTGTCAGTGTGGTTCAGGCCTTTACGCCATCCTAATTCTCCTACATCCAACATGTTGACTACGGCTACCAGTTGTTCTGGAAGCTGTGCAGCTCTCTAACGGATATTAAATTTTGACATGTTATGAGATAATTCAGTGGTGGTAATATTGTTTGTATCTCTTTCTGTACTTGCTTGTCGTCCTGTCAGAGTTGGCACGGGAGCTTCAGTTTGGTGTGGACGACATCAACAGAATCCGTGTGGAGAATCCAAACTCCCTGCTGGACCAGAGCTCTGCCCTACTCAACCTGTGGGCCAGCAGAGAGGGCAAAAGGGCCAAGAGTAAGTCTGTGCAAGAATTCAGAGCAAAAATCAATAACTAAAGCTTTGTCTAGAAAGGGTTACAGCTGAGCTACTTCAGTCAATCCAGTTGTCTGCATTGGATTCCATTAATCCACTTGGTAGAAGAAAAATCCTTACAACTCCCAAACTTGGCTGAGAATCATCACGTCTTTATCCAGTTATAGTTGTCTGTACTTCCATGCATATACTGCAAATAGGTATCAGCTAATCTGACACAAACTAAACCCACGTAAAAGACAAAATCTTGCAGGTCTGAATAAAAAAAGAATTTTGTAGTAAAAATGTTTTAAATCACATTAAGTTTCTAATTTTCTACACTTTATTTTCCAACTGTGCAAGTCTCTAACTTCCCATCTGCCCTGACTTTCCCTGTGTACTTCTCTCTTTTGTGTCCTCGCTGTGTTTTTGTTCCTCTTCCCTTTCTCTTCCCCTGTTGTCCTCCCCCTCCATGTCCCTCTCAGTGGAGAGCCTGTATACCGCTCTGAAGAACATCGATCGTGCCGACATTGTGACCTCTCTGGAGGGTCCACAGCCAGCAGCCAGTTCTTCAGAGGAGGGCGCCTGCAGACTCGGTGATCGCGACTCCACGTTGCTGTCCCCCAGTGTCATTAATGGTAAGACACACAAACACATCACAGTATCACTCACACAGAACATGTTGAGAGTCAAATCAGTAGTTTTACAGTCAACAGTTAATTACCCCAATAACAAGGTATGCTCTTAACAAGTTATTTCATTTTGTATTTAGCCACTTTGTGTTCTTAAAGTAGCGATACAAATCCAGTCGTTTTAGGGATTTAAAGATATGAAACTAAACATTTTGACTGTCAGAGAGCCCATATTATGTTTTTAGAGATTTTCCCTTTCCTTCCTGTTACACAGCTTTTATCGTGCATGTAAAAGAGAGTTCAAGACACTGTTTCTTACCTGCCTGAAACATCTCATTTGAAGTCCAGGCTTTTCCTCCATTACTTATCTACTCACCTTGCAACACATTTACACAGCAGCTAGTTTGACCTGCTCTAAAACAAAGAATGAGCAGCGTCATTAGAGTTGCTTCTGCTAGGGCTACATCTCTCTGTCTTTACTTATTGACTTGGCCTTATGATATGTAACCAGAGTTGCCTCGCTTTTGTCGAGCCAGCTGACCAATCAGGGCACAGAGCAGCTTTGAAAAGACAGACGGTAATATAGAACGTTTTACACACATTGTGAGAAGAGTTGATGCAGCAATGTACAGTATAAGAAAAGAAATGTTTTTTAGCATCAAAGCATATAAACATGTAGGAGTACACTCCAAAAATACAATTATAAATCTGTTAATGTGCATAATATGGGCTCTTGAATGAATGAAATAAACATAGAATTAATACCCTGTATGTTCATGACAAGACGGAACTCATTGTTTTATATTTGTCCAGTGATGATCTGTAGCAGTCAGAAATGTAAAGTTCACAGGAATTAAAATTAGCCAGAAGCTCAATTACTTCATCACCAAGTACAGTATTTGATGTACTTGGTACCATTTGTGGGCTGATAAGTTCAGAATCAGTCAGGAAATGTTCAAAGACAATGGGCCTTTAAACACATCAACTGTATTAGATTGTGCCTGAAATGCTCACTCAGACAGATGTATCAGTCATGACGGTTAGCAATAGTCATCACTACAAAAAACTCTGACCTAGAATTCTTCAGCGCATGAAGGTGAGCTGTTATCTTTATTTACTTTCCACCTCTGTAAACCTTCCGTTGAGTCTGGGTAACAGCCATTTTACCTTGTCTCTGTTGCCCCACAAGAGATCACGGACACTAGGCCATCGCGCCTTGTGCACAAGCCACGAGTTATTAGACCCCCGTTTTTCAGAAGGGGTAAGTTGAAGTTGAACTCGGGCTGCATGGTGGTTTGCTGCTCATGACATGATGATGATGATGATGATGATAATGATGATGATGATGAGTATCAGGTGATGTTTTGGAGGTCTGAGGAATGGTGGCATTCTTCCACCATGAACCCAGCCTTCTGCAGCATGCACTAACACCGCCTCCGTGCATTCCTCACTGAGGCACAAGTCATGTTTTTTTCCGTTACACTTTTTCACACCTCATACTTGAGCCCTGAACATGATGGTTTTTATTCTTACTTAATATGAGGATAATTCTCACTCACTCTTACTGATTTAAGGAGCAAATCAAACATTTTAAGACAAATACGCCAACACTTAACATATGTGTAATTCCTCAACTTTTATTACGAATGTTAGAGATTTTCAGATTACATGTTGGGTGTATGCGTGGATGTGTGTGTGTGTGTGTGTACACATACATGCATGTGTGTGTACATACATGCCTGTGTGTGTGTGTGTGTGTGTGTGTCTGGGATGGAAACACTAGTCAAAAGTGGTGCTAATACACAGATGATAGTGTGCTCTGGGCCTTCATACTTTGTTTCTATCTTCTTTCTTTCTGTCTTCCTGAGAACAAGACAAAATTTCACTTGTGCTTGTTCGACAGCAGACATTGTCACGTAGCTGCAATGTTCTAGCCGTCTCGAAATTTAGTCTTCTCCTCTGGATTCTGTCTACTTTCTGTCTTTTTCTCTGAACCTGTGACATGTCATATCTGCTGCCCAGCCGCCCTGTTCCTCCTTCTCTTCCTCCTACTCCTCCTCCTGCTCTTCCTCCTCCCTTCTCCTGCTCTTCTTCCTCACAGCTCTTCCTGTCCGACCTCTGACCTCATATGACCTCATGTTGACCTCTGGGCCTCCTCTTCTCTTGTCATCTTATTTTCCCGCGCTCTCCTCCCTCGTTCAGTCGAGTGGGGACCCTCTCCTCCTCTTTAAATCCAGCTCTGTGTGTGTTACTACAGTTTGTGCATGTGCATGCTGCATGTTTTGCTGTTACAGTGTGCGTGCTTCAGTGAGTGTGTGTGTGTGTTTATCAGATCTGGGCTTCAGTAAATGGCACATTTGTTCATAGTTTATCAATCACTTTATTTAGCTCAGCTTGCAAGGAATTTATGTTTCTGTATAATTTGCACTGTTTTTGTACAAGAAATACCTTGCAAGATAAACTAGCCTCACTGTAATGCTGAAGCTACATCAAAACATTTTAAACTACATTCTTACCCAGGTCTATCAAGATGATTTTTGTCTGTACACTGACAGGTATGTGTGAGTGAGGAGTTTCTTGAAAGAAATAAAGTTTGCCGTTTGCTGTTTTTTGATTACGTGCATGGCATGCTTTCAATGTATGAGGTTTTTCTTCACAGTGTAAAATGTTTTCTCTCTGTTCAATGGGTGTATTCCAGTCTTGTTTTAATGCTATTATATTAACAAACAAATGTTTTGTTTTTCTTTTCCTGTAAAATAAATGGTGTTTTTTTTTTAATGCTACGCTGTAACACATGATCAGCTGCGTAGCACATAATGTTCAACGTGCAATGGCGCTATGGGATGGTGTCTTTCATTCATGGGCAAAACAACTTTTGTAAATACTTTCAGTCTTGTATAAATGTCAGTGGGACCTGTTATGGTTTGTTTTCTCTTTGCAAGAAAAATAGTCACTTTGTAATTGCTTTCAGCAATTCCTGCATTTAAAAGAGATCTTTCAACTAATAAAAAATGAGTCTGTATTCACTACAATTTTGTTCTATACACAATGTTTTGCCCACGTTTGATGACGCGCTCACTGCTAACATTGTCCGAACGTTATCTGCCAGCAGGGATATTGCTGTGAGGTGTGTGTTTGTATATTGGTTTGGGTGTGTGTGATATTTTCTGTACATTTAAGCCTCACCTGTCAGCCAAAACTGTGTGTCCTCATCTGTTTTTTGAAATATGAGTGCAGTATTGTGTGTTAATGTGTGCGCGTGTATAGTGGTAAACTGAGTAGCGTGCTGTGCAGTGCGTTGTCGTCTTTTTGTTTGTTTCTTGTTTCTGTGCCATGACGATCTGTGTGTAATTTTTTTTTTGTGCTTCACTACATGTCGTGCCTCTGACACTCGTGTGTGTGTGTGTTGGTGTTTAAACGGCAGGAGTGAAGGGAAGGGCTAACCCACATTCATCTAACTCATTCTAACTCTCATTCTAATTCATTCCTCCCTGTTCACCTCATTCTGACGCCACCTCTGACCATCCTGGCCCTGAACCATCCCAGAAACACACACACACGCTTACCCACACTGTGGTCCATAAACTCTTGAGAGAAAACTACCTACACAGTAAAAAGGTATTTCACCCATTAACACACTTACAGACTGGATTTGTGGTGGATTGCATCAGAGAAAGTTCCAGTTTTTAGCAACACAGTTTGAAATACTGTCAGATGTAGCCCAGGTTAATTTTGCTCTTTTTGAGAGTACAGGTAAGGCAGACTTCTTGTTTTTTGACTTATTAGATATTTAAATATACAACAGGGTGTTTCTGCAGACACAAATATCAGCTGTGCTAAAAAAAAATTAGTAAGAACTGCAGTGGGTCAACCTCTGCAAAACTTAACGTTATGTTAAATTTTAGATATCTCTCGCTTTGTGCCATGTTTTGTTTCCACAGCTGAACAGCCAGAGATTTTTCATTCAGTAAATATAATGAGCGACGTCACTTGTTAGTGAGAATTTTTTTTAAATGTAGTGTTAGCTGAATCATATTTCTTCACTGAGAGTAAAAAAAGGCTCATTTTGGAATTAATAAGGTGTGAAATGTAGTTTCTGTATACGTCTACTGTCTCAAAGTTATCAATTCCTACAAACAAATCTGCTGTCTTTATAGTGTCTTGTCCAATAACTGTGGAAGTACTGAGGCTGGTAGAAGGATCTAGTTGGGGAATTAAAGCAAGGAGTGACTGAACTTCTCACTGTACTTTGTTTTCAGATTGTAGCTGTTGTATGTCAATTTGATTCCCAGTGATGATACCAAGATGTTTTTACAAGGCTCCACTGAATATGTGAACACTGAGGATGGGTGAAATGCTTCTTTACTGTCCAATATTGCCTTATTTCATTCATCTGAACCCCAACACAACAGTTTATTGAAAACATTTTACATTTTACTGATTCATCAGACAATCCCCAATCCAAATCAGTCACATGTGCCAAAATGTGAGACTGTTAGATCAAAGTATGGGTTGTAAGATTAGTTTAAATACTGAATTATTCTATTATTTGATATTTATTTTAGGTAATTACAATAATTCTAATTATTTATAAATATCTAAACAATAAACCAAGAAGTCTCTTTGTCAAATCGCTCATTTTTAAATGTATAATTATATATTTGTATATACTATTTTAGTATGTGTTTTTATTAATATATCCATAGTAAGCGAAAAAAAAATGGTATAAAAAAATCAAGATTAAGAAAACAAATATCAGAGAAAAATAACTTTTATGCATTTTGTAAATCCCAATGATATTCAGAATACAAGTAAAGCTTTTCCTCTTAATGTGAATTACAGTGAGAGTGTTAAGTATGTTGTTTGTGTACTGGAATAAATTCATTAAAATAGGACAAAAATAACCCTGAATTTAATGTGTGATCGTGTATTTGACTGTATGTTTGTGTGTCCTTGTGTGACTTTTCTAGTCTTGCAACACTGAATGATGTCTTGGTAATTGAACTGAAGATCTACCTGATTTAGTGATTTTTTAAAAAACTTTATTGAACCAGTGTAGCCTGTTCATTTCCAATTAAATCATCGACTATATCTTACTGAATCTCATTAAAAAATAACACAAAATAAGCTCTGCTGCAACTAAGTGATTGATTCTGTGATTTCAAAAATCTGTCATTTCAGTATAGAATGAGAAAGGAGACCAACTGTCACTGATAAAATGGCATTTTTAAATGTAAAAGTTTTGTTTGATGCGTGTGTGTGTGTGTGTGTGTGCGTGTTTTTATCTGTGTGTGTGTGTGTGTGTGTGTGTGTGTGTGTGTGTGTGACTTTTATTTGGATGTTTGGGGTACAGACATATAAATGCATGACTCCGATGTGCAACTACAGTACAGAAGAATGCAAGAGCAACAGTAACTTGCATTTTCCTCTGCAGAATGTGCAAGATGCTGCTGACTCCCACCCAGAGTCGTGACAAGGGTTGGAACGATAAGAAACATCCTTTTACAGATGTCTGTGAAATTCATCCAGTTGTAGTTTGTCATATAAAGCACCCAGCCTTTACCTTGATTGGACAACATGCATGGGAATCTAAAAAATGATTGATTACTTGGTAAATATTTTGTATGTGTGATGGTCAGTCATCTTAGCAGGCTTCTGAAAGCTGATTGGTTTTCCCAGATATTACTAAGATGTCAAAGAGGAAGAGAATAAAACTTCAACCCAGATTCTATGAAAAATTTATATCGTGCCAACCCCGCAGTCAATAAATAACTCTGCACCCAACCTTCTTTTCTCTTATCAGGGAGCGGTTTTTGTTGTGCAGATTCACTTTCTTAGCAAACTAGAGCCCTGCATCATTCACCTCACACGCAACGGATGATACACCAAACCCTTTTGCTCCCACACCTCACACATACTGCTGTGTCCCAATGACAGCGAACTAAACAAAAGGAAATCAGTCCAAGTATTTTGACATCAATTTGCAAAGCAATGATATTGGCTGGAATTTATTGAAGGTCAGAGTCAAAGTCTGGCTCGTCAACACGTCTTTCTTACTGCACTCAATTAAACTAAATGCAGGATATCTTTATCCTAAATTAGTGGCCCAAACTATAAAACAGACTCTATTCTCTCTCCTGGTATATTGGGACAGGGCTGAGCCCTACTGTTTCCCTCGTAGGTCGGAGAAACAGTCGACCCACCACCTCCCCATCCTCCTGAGGCTGTGCCTGCTTGGTGTTAGTCTTTCTTTTGTCTCGCCCCTGTCTTCCCTCCAGGTTATGGGCTGGTGCAGGAGGAGCTTCTGTCCCCGGCCTCCATGCAGTACAGCTTGCCTTCTCCGCTGGGCGTGGAGCCCTACTGGCAGGAAGTTTCCAGCCTCGAGTGCGCCCCCATCGCCACGACAGAGGAAGACACTTTGATGGAGATGTCAGACGTTCAGGTGTGGCCGGCGGGGGTCAGCCCCTCGCTGGTCACAGTGGAGGACTCGTCGCTCGAGGGCAGCAGTCGGGCCGACGACTCGGAGGGCGCCACGCTTTCCTTACCCTGCAGCTTGGGTCGCCCGAGCAGTGGAGCCAGCGGGGCCAGCGGTTCCATCATGGAGCTGGAGGAAGAGGAGGAGGAGGAGGAGGAAGGGGAGGTTGAGGAGGAGGAGGCACCACAGGAGCCAGCGAGTGCACTGGCGGAGAGGGACAGGGTGAGGGCCAGTGGCGCCGTTCCCAAGGTCAATCTGAACGGCCAGCTGGGAGGTCAGAGGTCAGACGCGAGGAGAGCTGAGGCGGTAGGAGGAGGAACAAAAGGAGGAGGAGGTGGAGGTGTAGGGCTGGGCTCAGTGGAGGGGATTTCTGTTGTTGCAGGCCAGCAGGTGTATGCCCAGCGGTGTGACGTGATGGGACTGAGTCGGGCTACAGAGCACAACGGAGACAACCGGTACATCAGCTATCAGTCTCACTGCATTTTGCTTTCTTGTACTCAAAGTGGCTGTTAACACATCTGCTGTATTGTCTGCTTTTTCTTTCTCCCTTCCTTTGCTTATTGCTTTTCAGTGTCGTGGGAGGTGGAGCGTTTCAACCCTACCTATCGGACAGAGACTCCCTGCAGAGCTGGGTGGGCTCGGTGTCGTCGGGACGTGACGGCGGCATGCCAGGCATGCACGTGGCCCAGGAGGCTCTGCTGACTCCGGTGTGTGACACGGGTTACTCTCATGTGCTGCGTGGGCGCCTGCTGCAGGGCACGCAGCCGTTTGACAAGGGGCTGGGCTTCTCCCATCAGGAGGCAGGCCAGCGAGCTTGGGAGCAGGAGCAGAGGCGGGGACAGGTCAGGTTTCCACGCCGACCACCCACCGCTTCCTGCGCCTGGAGGGGGAAACATCTTTGTCCATCCAGTTATCTTTTTTTGACTATCAAATCAGAAGACGGTCATTCAATTTGATTTTTTTTTTTTTCAAACGGTCATCAGCAGTTTTAGTCTCACTTAGACGCTCAACAATCATCCAGAGTGATGATTGATCATTTTGATCATAGAACCAGACCAGAATGATGTGTTGTGTGGCGCAACACATGAGGCAAATCTGCCATGTCAGATAATTTATTATTTTAATGTTTTTGATTGCACACAACTTCATGACAATTCTGAATTTGCTATTTATATATAAATTGTGTTTTACAGAGAGAGGAGAAGGAGGACTATGCCGCTGGGGCACAGTTTGTTGAGGAACATGGAAATGTGATCGCTAGAAAGGTGAGTCAGATGTGTTTTTATTATTTCCACTGAGTCACGCACCAACACTGTACACCCAAGCAGACAGCTTTTTACTGTGAATGAGTCACATAGCCTGGTGCACAGGGTGGGAAATTAACAGTAGCCACCAGCCAAATGTTGCTTCAGAGTATTCTGTCCCCATCAGCAGATATGACAACAAACCAATGATGATTCAGGTGGCAGCTCTGCTTCTTAAAATGATGCAGAATTGCAATATATTAAAACCTGCAACGCCTGTTAGTACAAAATTGGTACAAAACTGAGACACTGGATTTTTTTTATCATCATACTGTAATCTGATTTGATTGACTTCTAAATGTAAAACTGTGATGTTTGGTGGATGTGCAAGCCACAGTTGCTGGCCTGGTGGACAGACAAGTTAGTTTCCTGCTCTGGTTTCATGTGGAGGCTTCAGCAGTTAACTGGTCCGAGTGTTGTTTCCTTCCCTCCTCCCTCCCTCCTTGCTCCAGGTGGGGGTGGATGTGAGAAAGGGCGCTCAGTCAGTGCAGCGCACCAGTCTGCGGAGAGTTAAACACTGAAATACACAATACTACCCAGTCCTCCAGGTACGGGACAGACAACAAGCACTTGTGCATCCCAGTGCTTGGATAGATGCCTGTTTGGCAAACTATTGGAGTCTGTTAGAGCCTAATAGTTACTCACATTGTAAGTCAAAGTTAGAACCCTAGATTCATCAATCAAAGTGCACCTTGATTTTAATTTTGTGGAAGGCCATTCATTTCACCCATGTTTTGCATGTTAACGGTGTCTGCCTCTGTTTTCTAGGACCGGAAAGCCACTGCCAAATCATCCTCCACAAAAACACGACCAGACCGCAGAGGAAAATGAGCAGGGAGCGGAGAAAGACAAGGACAAAGATGTGCAAACTATGAAATGACAAACAGAATCATCCTCAACCTGTGACCATGGAGCACCACAAAACAAAAGAAGAGGAGAAAAAAAAGAGTTCAACTTGTAGTTTTATAATCTTTGTAAAGAAAAATACCAACTAGACTAAGGCATGACGATTCTTTTGTTTTTATAAAAAACATAAATGTTAGTAAAACAACTAAGAAAAAAGCAACAAAGTGCTTCCTGTGAACTGTAATCGCATGATGACTGCTGGTGCATGCCCTTTGACCTTTTGAACTGTCATTATCTACAAACTGAAGGGGTACAAGGTACGGGGCTGGCCCATACGTGGGTCGCAGGCCTTTTTAAGGACCTTTTTCTCCCCAACTGGAGTGGTTTGTGTCAGCGAGTTGAGTCCAATAACACTACAGCCAAAAAAAGTCCCTCAATGGATGGTTCTGTATACAGTAAGCCTCTGCTGAGCCTACCGATGCTTCTTTCACCGGACCCTTTCCCCTTTTATTCTCAATGTGATATATGCACTCTATGCTACGTGGACATGTGTCGGTGTGTGTATGTGTGCGTATGTGTGCGTGTATTCTTCTCTACCGCATGTGTTTCTTGCTTCTGGCTTGGCGCTGAGCCCTGCCCCATGACTGGCTTGTTGTCCCTGTGATGTCACGGCGTGCTCAGCGCTGGAATGAGATAGCCGCTGTGCTCCCCCTGCTCGTGAGTTCTTGTCTGCGTGTGCCGACGTCTTTTTTCTTTTCCTTTGTGGACGAAGCTCGCTTCTTGTTGACCTGTTTCTTTGGAACCTGTCCACTTTGGTTTTCAGCTTTGTTCGACTTTGGTAGAGAACTGAGCCTCTATCGCTCCTCGTGGTTTCAGGGGAAATGTGTTTTCAGACAATGGGAATGTTTTCTTTGGAAATACGATTGATAGCTTGTTTGCATTGTGCAGCAGCTCTACAACGCAAAGCTTGACTTTCTCCTCTCTTGTGACCTTTTCTGCGTTCTTCCATCGTTTTTCCAAGTAGCATACGTCACCTTGATCCACAATCTCTATCAGTAGCCTCCGTCCGTATGCAGTAAAATCACAGGCATCTCTCATCAGCATCTCTAAGTCCTCCATCCAGTGTTTCAGACTCTTTGTTTGAATCTTTTTGTGCTCTCTCTTCTATCTGCTTGCTTGTTGTAGCGCCTCGCTGTCAAATTTTGGGTCATTTATTCGAAACAAGGTGAATGAAATGGAGAAAACATAGAGGGTCTGATTCATGTGAGGATATATTGTAAAGTAGCATAAAGCTACTACAGCATGTGATAGTGAAGGAACTGTGCAGCGAGGACAGACAGGTAGCACTGTGATTGTCTTATCAACACTGACCCCAGACTCGTGAACTGTCAGCACACACCTTCATGCAAATTACAAGCAAAACCACACACACATATACATATGAGCACATATCCAGAAAAACACACGACACAGTTTCATATTTCCTGCCTGGTCAGAGTGTCGGATAGTTTGCCACAGCAATAATTCCTAACAAGAGCAAGAGATGGAAGCCAGGGTTCAAATGTCTAAGAATCTGAAAACGAAAGATCGAACTCCTCAGTGAACACAGAAACTCCATCTGGACGAGCAGCATTTGGCACTGCAGCTGTATCTGACTGGTTTCGTCGACCTTGAAGTGAATGAGTCAGAAAGAACATTGTGACGCAAGATCAGATGACTCAGCTGTAGCAGTATGGGACTGTGGAGGCCTGAGAGGGTTGTTTGTGTTTCAGCACTTAACGTAGCAAAATATAAACCAGGATACGTTCGTTTATTTCTCTGATACCTGTTTCGGAGTTTGCTGCTGCCGTAAGGTGGAATCCACTTAAGTCCACTTTACTTTTTCTGAGTAGTTTAAGTTGTCATTGTTGATGTTTTGCACATTTCAAAACCACACGAGCATCGCTGTAAATCACCCTATTGTTCATCTCCTTATGCAGAAACCTGACGGCAGCACTATGAAGGGGTTATATCATAGTAGCACACATTTCCTGAAACTCACACCATTTATCCCATAAGTACTGTAAATGCTACTGTAGCCTGAATGACTGAGACACTGAATGAATGAACACTGCAGTTATACATCACACAAATGCACATGTTTCCCATGCTCAGTCCGTGCATGAGAAACTCATCCAATATATAGCACATGTTTTTTACATATCACGTTTTCCACTGTTACTCCACTCAGGTTTTCAGTTCTGCGCTGTCAGAAACAAAATGGTTTTGTCTTTAAGTTCCGAGTCCTCCTCTTAAAGACGAGTGTGGTACACAAAGTGAGTGCTTCAGACTTTGGTGTTTGGGGCAGTTTGGGGTGGAATTTTTTTTGTTGTTTTGTTTTGTTTTTGGTGGATGAATGAAGCTGGGGGTGTGTGTGCAAGTGTTTGTGAGAATGGGTGTATGTGTGGGTTAGTTATTTGATCGAGATACGACCAAAAAGGACGGAGAGCATTGAGTCTCCTATCTGTGGGTTGTGTTTATCCTAATTCAATTTTAACACTGACCTACCAGAATGAACCAGACAGACTTTAGTGAAGCAGTAGGGAAGACTAGAGCAGTTCAATAAAATAATGGAGGGGTTTTATTTGGGGTTTTTTCTTAGTGTGTAATCTTACCAAATCACCTGTTCTTCAGTTAAAGAAGATTTGACTCTGAGCCCTTAAAGTCCCACCAGAGGACAAACAAGATGCCCACTCTGTATTTACTCAACTTTCACAGCTTTCAGATAATACTGGGCAGTGACTCCTACGATTACTTCAGTAACTCACTGTCATTATGTTCCTCTTTATTTAAAGGACTGTACTGTATCAGCACAAGAAAGAGGTTGGATTTAGGCATTTTCAAGAAAATGCATTATTTAATCCTGTGTTGAAGTTATAATCCTTAAGATTTACATTATGTAAACTCTAATTTCAATGCCGTTTTCGGTCAACCATGTAGCCATTGCATAGATTTGCATTCTTGTAATTGTGTCTCTGTGTAGTAATGGTGGGGATTTAAATGACGTAGCATGAAAATGGTGCAGTGTGTGGTGCAGAACACCAGTGGATGCATGCATTTTACATAATACAACAGTCAATCATGAGTTTAGTGACTTTGTTTGTTGGGGTGAGCTTCAGACATGGTTGTTTTTTGTGTAAAAAAAAAAAAAAAAAGCTTTAAAACTCATTTAGACCACTGTTGGACAGTGATGCAAGAAAGTTAAACCTGAGGAAAAGTAAACATTGGTGAATATCGTCGAAACAGTTTGGAGTCTTGATCTCTGTATTCGTACAACGGTGACACCAAATCAGTCAGAAGTAAAATCTTAAGGATCATAACTTTGACTTCAGTACGTCTCTCCTTGTTTATCTTACAGTTAAAAGACCAGAAGTTAAAAAAAAAGACATTCCATTAAGTGAATCGATGTAATAAGTAGCTTTATGTTATGTAAATCTGTCTCCACCCTGAGTTGAACATATTTTTGGATTTGCTGTCTGAATTAAACCAGCCAGCGATCCCGTGCACTCTGATAAATCCACCTCCACCATGTTTGTGTGTACAGTATGTAAGTGTGAGTGCGTGATGATGATGATGATGATGCTTGGTTCTAAAACCTCGTTGGATCAGAGGGTAGAAGACAGCATTCGACTTGAGAGGACGTGTAACCTACGACGATGTATTTAAAAAGAGTATTGTACAATTTTAACTGTTGCGAAGAATAGAGATCACCTATACTCCTTTAGAATGGATACATGACAATGTAAACGCAATATCATATTACTCTATCCTAAGGAATGCAACTGCGCACATGCACAAAAAAGATGTTTTTATGAAAATATATGTATAAATATATGACAAAATATATTTAATTAGAATGCTATGCACCCTCATAGAGTTGTTATGGATGTTCTTTAAGCATTATCTAGACTAGGCCAACGCCCACATCATGGGGAATGTAGAGGCTTTGTAGCTATGACCACTTGTTTTCTTTTCTTTTGTATTGTCCTGGAGAGAGGATAAACAAACGTGAATATGTATACAAGCCTTTCAATCAGAGTCATTCTGACATGAAGATATGTATAGATCATCTTACCCTGTACACCAGCTCAAACCATTTACAAGAATTAATAAACAAAGATGTGACATACGTGTTGAGTCTTGCTTTCGTGACAGTGAAGTCTGGTGTAAATTTGAATTCAGATGTGTACATGATTTGATGTCATTGCATTTGCTTAATTATCCTTTATTTTACACGTTCAGTAATTTAATAGAACATTTCCTCTGTGTGTTTTATAAGCATTTATAAGCAGCAAATACTATTTTTTATTATTAATATTCAAGACTTTATTTACAACATATTTAAACATGTAAATATGACCTTTTTACATCTTCAGTAAACTTTTAGTCAGAGAATGACTAGGTGACAATAAGAATTAATTTAAGTAGAGCTGCAGCCACTGATTATTTTCTATCTTTCTTTAAAATTAGTATAATACATTTGGTGCTTAGTCTACAGTTTACAGTTGAATATTAACTCTTTTATAAAGAAATATATGAAAATGTGAAACCTGTAAAATAAACTAATACCCACCTTCCTCATTCTAATACTTACATAATACTTCTATGGTAGATTCGTCCCTCACCCCAACCAGTTGAGGCAGATGGCAGCACTCCCTGCTTGGTTCTGCCGTTACAAGGAAGTCGTTCCTCGCTGCTTTCACATATAGAACATAAAAATTTATGATGCATTACTTCAAAATAAAACAAAATACAAAACAATCCACATAAAAATAAAAAAATAAGCATAAAAACAAAACTTGTTTATAGATGATCCATGGAATCCGTGGATTTGTTGGGTTGTATTTCTTTGAAAGGTCGAAAATTTAGCTCAAGTCAGAGTAATCTCCACAATAATATTTACATTAGCTAGGTTAAGTTCTGTAATTTGTAATATCGTAGGGTCTTAGCTTTATTTTTACATTAGTTAGGTTATTCTCCACAACTAATAACCATGTAGGGTCTTAGCCTTCAGTATTATAGTCTTTCAGTATTACTTATTACAGTCAGGTAAGGTGCATCCACTTTACCTGACTGTAATAAATAAACCTAACTGAACTATATACCAAACTGAATTAATATATTTACTATTATAGTCAGGTTAAGCGGTATTTCATGTAGCTTTTGTGGGGTTAAATCCCTAAAATGTAAATTATGTAAATTTATTACACTTGTTGGGATACTTTTTATGAAGCCAATCATAATCCTTTTTACTGGAGGGCACCAACAGTTGTTGTTCTAAAAGTGCTTTATAAAAGTTAATAATAAAAAAAACTTAAATATTTGAGCTCATGTTGCATGCTTAGGATCTTATTCATTTGTCCAGTTACTTTTATTGTAAAGCGCTATACAAGTTATTATTAATATCATTGTAACTCCCTGGACACAGCTTGTTCCTCCTAAAAAAATGGTCTGTAATGACTGAAGCAACTCTTTTTGAATCCATAACAGTTAACCAATGTATTTACTTTAAACGCAATACAAACTGCATACCTCATACCAGTTATTATTTCATTCCAGCAGCACTGTTGTCTACTCCATTGCACTATTGTCCACCTACCTTGTGTGTATAAAGTGTCAGTAACCCTGTATTTATTGTTAATAATTTTATTTATTCATATAATTGGAATCTGTGCAATTTTCACTGACCTTTTGGTTCACTGCTCTTTTACACATATGCATGGCTGTAAATCGTAGTTAAACATTATTTACACACACTGCACACTATTTTTTCCCTCTGTTTTTAACCTGTTGCCCTTGTATGAATGTTTGTGTGTTTTTAGTGCATGTCCTTTGAAAGAAAAATAAAAAAATAGAGTAGATTTCTTTTATGTACACATACATTGGCCAATAATTTGGATTCAGATATTTTACATTTGCACTGCTATGTTGAAATTTTTATACATACTATTATATTTTAATCACAATAAAAAAATATCTTATATAATTTTTCCACTACAGATTTATTATCCGTATTATTACTGTTCAGTTCTTTTATGTGTTAAATGGTTTAATTATTAGACCGCCTTAAAAAACTACAACTTCCACCGTCTGTGACGCCCCCTGCTCTCAGCCAATCACAGGCCGCTGTTACACGTGATGTTTTGTAGGAAGTCCCGGGGTTGTTTTGGGTTCGCTCAGACCACGTGGAGCCACAAGACAACTCCTGCGGTCCGACAGCGACTTCATAACCTCCTCACAACCGTAAGCGACGCTACGACAAGATTTTCCCCGCCTTGTCCGCGGCGTTTAAGAAGCACAAACAGTCGACGGGGTGTTTGCGAGCGATGTCAGCGGGAGGACAGACCACCAGGAGCCGGGACATCCCAGCCGTCAGGAGGGTCGCCATCCACGATGCGGCTCACATGCCCCAGGACTACTCCACGACCCCCGGAGGGACTCTGTTCAGCACCACGCCGGGAGGTAATAATGTACAGGATCAGGCAGAAGTTAAATAAAGATTTTTGTAAATAGAAATAAGAAGATAAAAGCTCTGTAGGAATGAAAGAGGGCAGATTTAACTATAAGACCGAGAGCAATGTGTTGATAAGATCAGAAACAAACATGTTACTATGACCCTAAAAGACGGAAAGTGTCCTAATATTTTACTCATTTTCTACCTTAGATAATGATGCATCTCATTACACACCATTTTAGTGTGATTTGCTCTCTGTGCTGCCTTAAGCCTGAACTTGGATGTGAATAAATGTTGTAGTCCGGTACCTGTATTATGGAGTTGCATTGTTTGGTCACTTAATTTGTCACCAAATCAAACAGAACTAGACTTTAAAGTGTCATTACTCTGACTTTAACTAGTATTCTGATAGTTTAAAGACCAGATGTTGGTGACATGTGAAATCCAGCCTTGAAAACAGTTAGTCCGAAAGGAAACACCCAAAGCTCGAGGTCCTCTCCACACTCCTGTTAATGTTTGACAGTGTTTCCTGAAGGCTAAAGACCACCAGAAGTAAAAGTGAACTCATCAGCTGTTTTCTTCTTTGAAATGTACATCTCCTTCATTACACACAAGCTTGTTCACTTCATATTCATACATGCATTCATTTGATCTTCTCCTCCGCGGTGTGATGCATATTTATTTTACATTTATCAGCGTACAGACATGATTAAAGTTTAAACCAAACCTTTTCATCTCATTCTAATTGCAAGAGTGTGATGGCCTGAAATGACAGCTCTGTTTACAGGATCACCAATCTCTTTTGGAGTCGGTCAGTTCTGAACTGTAGATTCAGTGTGTAGCTGTAGTTTACCGACACAGTCAACGACTGAAAGTTCAAATGTGGGACCGTAGTCAGTCATATCCTATTTATAGTCGTGTTATTACAGCAGCCCGTTGTTGAGCAGCAGCAACATGTTTACTAGATGTGGGTCCTGTTGGATCACACTGGCTGTATCAAAGCTGAACACAAATGATTTATACGTTATAAGTGCAACGTATTTCTTCTGTGTAGTTGCTAAATTTTTCTAAACCTTCACACTCAAGCTGCTGTTTAAGTTTTGAGAGAAAACCAAATTCCATAAAGTGTAAGTTAATGTTGATTAGGAGAGGAAACGTTAAAGTTGCAACCAGAAAAACACAAAAGACAGAAAATACATATTATTAATGCACTCAGCATAAATACATCAGAGATAATCTGCCGATAGTGCTCAGCACCCAGAGCAGCAACAGTCTTAGTCATCAACACGCCGAGTTGTTGTTCGGCCCATTTATTCAGTATTTTGCTCAAACACTGACAAGCTGGGGCCTTGGGAAACTGCCAGCATGGTGATAAAAGCAAAAGAAACTGTTTCCCGTCGCTGGGTGTGAGAAAGTTGAAGCAGATGCACATGTCCATTATAACTGATACTGTGTTCTGTAACATCAGCAGGTGGGACAGTTTAAACAGATAAAGCAGAATTGGGTCACTGAAGGTGTGTTTATGTCACTGATACGGGCAACAGAATAACACTCATTAAACCCTTCCACAGTATTCTGGAGACTTCATTCTCTCTGTTGCAGTATTATTTTATTTCAGTGAATCTTTTTCAGGCGATTGCGAAAGATTAATATTTCATTTTGTTTTATGTTGACATTAGATGCAGACTTTTTAATTCCATTTCTTTTCTTTGTTGAGATGCGAAATTTGTGTTATATTATTATTTTTTCACATATCTAGATATTTAAAGATGTAAATATTTCAAGTTTCCCAACCTGCAGGCTGACCAGGTTACTGTTGTGGCCATTCAGCCGCCTCTGCAATGAGTCTCAGCTCCAACTCTACAAATTCCTACTACCTCCCTCACTGCCTGTAGGCACCAAGAAGGTCCTAGAACACTTGAACTTGTTTTGTGGAACTTATCCACGTTGTTTTCTCCTGACTAGATCCTTGCTTGTGTTGTATCTACTTTCAGATGTACGTCGCTTTGGACAAAAGCGTCTGCAAAATAAAATTGCAGAAATCGTAAATGATAGTTCTTGTTCTGGAGGGCCACTCCAACCAGAACCTGCAGTTGTTGGAGAACTGGTTCATGTGGCCTTTGAGCCAAGCCCACCGAGGCTGCAGAGCAGACAAGGAGGCCATAAAGTCCGCCTGAAATAACCAACTACTGCCGACAGCTGCAGTCCAAGACGGTGGAGTTGGAGACTGTTAGGCAGGAGACTCGCGGGAAAGGCAGCTGAGTGAGACTTTAGGGAGTCATGGAGCAGAATGGGCCAAGGCTAGATGGTTAGCAACAAATTAACTTTTAAAATAAAACACTTTCAATGAGCCAGTTCACAACATATGTCATCACATAGCATTTGTCATAGTAAGGTAAAGACCTTACAAATTTTTAACAGAACAGAACCCAAACCCAAAGTGCTAAAAATAAAGTAAAGAATAATAATATTAAAAGCAATATAACTATAAACATAAACATCCATAAACAGCAGTTTTTACGGTGTGTGTGTAAAGTAGCAGGATTACTGAGGTAGAGTGGTACAAGTAGTGCAAATATACACAAGTATGGGTTATTGCACAGTGGTTTTTGAGTCTCTGTGACTAGTGAGAGTTCATCAGGGTAACGGCCTGGGGGAAGAACTCTCATCTAGAACTCTAAATACTTGTCTTAACTTGCAAAGATTATCTGCTGGGGTACAGACAGAACATAAAGTAATGTGACCACATCAATCAATCCATGAGCTATACCTGCTTTAGTTGGTTTCAAAAAGCTTGATTTAGAGGTTAACACAAACAGACAACACATGCTCATACTCACAACCAATTTAGAATCATCAGTTGACCTACCATGCATGTTTTTGGACTGTGATAGAAAACCCACCTATGCTCAGGGAGAACAAACTCCACACAGAAAGAATCCAGCTGACCAACCTTCCTGTCATGTGCTCACCACTGCACCACCACCCCCCCAAATATTGATCTCTTTAAAAGTCAATGTACTGCATGGCATGGCCCAGCAACATATTAACAAAAGGTAACTTTCCCTGCTGCCCACTGCAGGTACTAGAATCATCTACGACAGGAAGTTCCTCCTGCAGTGTCGGACATCTCCTCTGACTCGTACGCCTCCCAACCTGCCGGACATCCCAGGAGTCACCAGGCCGCTCAAACCCGACTCCCCCAGCAGCACAAAAAAGCCTGAACAGACGTCCAGCAATAACACCGACCACAGTGAGAGTGCAGGTAAACATGTCTGTCTACTTAAAATATAATGGTGTGCTTCCCTCTGCTGAACTGCAATGTTATTTTCTTTTGCAGGGGAAGATGCCCAGTTTGAGATGGACATCTGAAAAGAGGCAGCTGTCGGAATAATAATTAAAAAAAAACATGTTCTTAGATTTTGTTTACTGAGATTTTAAAAAAAAATCTGAAATGAAAAGCCTAGTCTCTTTTATCTGTGTAATCTGTTTTCAGATCTGTTCTGAAAACAAGATGTTTTTTTAATGCCTAACATGTGTAAAAATGTTGTACTCTTATAAAAACAACACTGTTTCTTCACTTTGATGGCATTTGACTTTTGTTATGATCTGTGACATGTTTCACAAGCAAGTTTTGTTAAAATTAAATAATATTTTATGTGATTTGATTCTTTTTATCACTTTATTTTGACACATTTTTTAAAAGGGGAAGTTGGGACTCTTGTTTTGAAACGTGTAGTAACCGTTTCTGGCCGCCGGGTGGCAGCAGACACAAGCTGTAAACAGACGCCATCATTTAAACATTGTAGATAAAGTTAACAGTTGGTGAAGACACATAAAACAAATATGGAGGAATGTTATCAGCGTTTGCAGCAGTTTTTCTGACCACCTGATGAAGGTAAGTCCAGTTTTCACTCTACTTTAAGCTGTGGTTTTATTCTTTATTAATGTATGACAGGAGGATTCCAGACGTTAGCTGCTAAAGCTCAACTGTTCTCCTCAGCTAGAGAACTTTAGCCAGTCTGCTAGGTAAAAGTAGCAACACAGAAGGCTTAAAAATTAGGGGCTTTTTTTGCCGAAAATCGAACTAGGTGAGCTATAATAGTAAAACTGAATATAATAAAAGTAAAAACAGAAAGCTAAAATTGTGAATACGCACCGTTAGCTGTGAGGGGAACCGTAGTCCTAGCTTAGCGAAGAGGCTGCCCTCGGTGTAAATGGTCTTCTCTCTTATAAAAACGAAAAATAAATATCGTGTTAAAGCACTTAAAGGGTAGTTCACATTTTTTTTATGTCTTAAAACAAGGGGTTTTCTTAATAGAGTCATAGTTAAGCAGGTTTAACGTAAAGTGACCCGCGTTAAAAATAGGCTAGCAGTGGCTCTGTCCCATTTAGCTTTTTATAACCACTTTGACATTGAACCAGAACTCCTACTTGACCTTGGATTCCTGTTTTTTCCTGCTTTAACAAATTAAGTTCTCCACTTAGATGTTTGTTGTCTGTCTTTGCTTTCCTTTTCTCTCCCCCCTTTAAAACTCACCCCAACTGGTGAGGCAGATATCCGCCCTCCCTGGGCCTGGTTCTGCTGGAGGCTTCTTCATTTTAAAAGGGGATCAACAATGTACATGTTCAAAGAATTCCTAGGAGTGTCCCTGTGTGGTTTTGCAACGAATTAGCCTTAATATTTAATAAAGTCAGTAATCTGGGGTAGTGTATATGTTGTAAGTTCTTAATATTGAAGTTATGTCATTGATATAGTCTTAAACTTAATATATATTTTGGTCAGGTGGATGATAAGTGATACTTCACCTTAATATTGAAATTAACCTTAATATTAAAGTTAGCCTGGTCAGTTTATATTTTATATCATATTGTAGGGTTTTAACCTTAATACTTAAATTGGTAAGGTAAATGTATATAATACCTACTACTGCAGGGTATTTACTTGTATGTTGAAATTTGTCAAATTAATTTATGTAATATATATATAATTGTATTGTTTTTTAGTTTAATATTTAATTTAGTCAGAATAACAATATGGCAGGGACATAACCTTAATAATTAATCAGGTTAATTTGTATAATATATAGGCTATTATTGTATTGTTTATAGCTTAGTATTTTTAATTTAGTCAGATACGTTTGTATAATAAGAATATGACAGGGGGCATGAATTTGTATAATATATACAAACTGTATAGTGAATAGTAGGGTCTTAATAATTTAGATACATTTCTATAACAAATTATATTGCAGGGTCTTACCTGTTGTAATATTTAAGTTAAGTACATTTATATAATAAATAGTCTATAGTCATAACCCTATCATTTAAACCTTTCAGCTATAATCGTAACATCCATCATATTTTTCTGCTGTAAAGCTCTTTGGCTCAATGACTGTTGCTTTAAAAATGCTGCATTAACAATAATGAGTTCCATAGATTGCAGTCATTTTAAACTGCACAAAGTTAATGAGCTGAATTAAAGTCCTTTAAACACCAGCAATAGAAACTGTGGAATGCTTCGTTCAAAATAAGAAACAGATTTATTGTATTATTGAACATAACAAACGAACAAATGGGTCAGTATGAGACAAACTTCTCAAAGTTAAAGTGCTTATACAACACAGAACATTCTTGTGTAGAGTATTTTGTAGTGCTCCAGTCAGTGACCCTGTTGTGCTTTCTGAGTTCATCTTGCAGTTAAAAGACACAACTTAGATCCACCTAATCTGCAAACAAGTACCAATAATTTATAACCTTTTTATGGTTTTGTGAGCTTTGTCCAGGTGATACAGTACTTGAGTTTCATGTCGAGCATCACAGCAGCAGCCTCTGATTCAGTGTCTTCAAAGTGCCTGTGGACAAACATCCACTTTGTGCCTCTGTAGCTTGGATCTGTTGCCTCTCCTCAGGGCCTGTACGGCTCAGGTGCTTCAGTCCTGCTTTTCTCTGACTTCCAGCCTTTTTTAGAGGCTTGCAGGTTGTTTTGTCAGTGGCAGTCACACTCCTCCACCAGCATGATGCCTCATCACCATCTTCCTGTCTCAAAGTACAGCATGGAAAGTTGAAATGCAGTAGGAAACATTGTCATTCTACAGTAAAACATAAAAAAGAATTATTATTAGCAAAAATAAAGATTTCTGATGGGGGCATTATTTACTGTTTTGATCTGTTTTTCTTTGCAGTTAACATGTAAATGAATACCCTTTTCTGTAATTTTATAAGTTATTATCTTAAACAGAACCGTAAAAATCTGTAAAATAATTGCTTTTAAAAATTACATTTTTTACATTGTACTGTGTCGTGCATGCTCAGAGGTTTAGTTTAATCATGGTACTAATTCATAATGGATAAATGAAATAATTATAGATATATTTTGACAAGGGTGTTGATTGTCTTTATTGTCTTTAAAGGTAAAAGTGACAGTTATGAAAATAATAATTTATAATCCTGCTCTGAAAATGCAATTCATTCAATTATTAAATGCATTATAGTCTAGTAGGAGATATATATTACTACAAAAATAAAGGAAATATGAACTAGACACTGTTTTCTAACATCTATTGTAAATTAACTTGAACTAGAAAAAGCATTATGTGATTAATGAATCAGTGGCACAAGTAACAGCCCACTGACTGAGGCCTGTTATGCAGTAGCAGAAGTAGATTCCTGGATAACTGGTCAACATGTGACAACAGACATTTCAGGTTAAAGCTCAGCTGACAGCTTTTATAGAACAGGGGTTGAAATCTGTAAAAGCTAGAACTGTGCAACAATCCTGCATGGAGGCATTTTGTCCCATGTAGTGAGGCTCCTGCACCAGTAGGAGGCTCCAGTGTCTCAGCCATCATCTTCATGTTTTACACTCTGCTCATGTCGTAACCCTGGTTGGGAGTTTTTTTTTTTTTTACTGCTCAGATCTGGACAGCGTAATGAACTATTTTGTATTAATTCAGAACTGCTTTTGCAGATTCACGTAGAAAATGTGTACGGTTTCTTAAACATTTAGCAACTTTGTGGAACTTACTACGTTGCGTTTGTGATGCACCTGTGTCAGCGAGACATTGATTCAGCTGATTGTTTTTGAAGTCATGAACCATTTGTGAAGTTATAACCAATATTATCATTTTTGATATAACTGTGACACTGTGGTTGTGAGGTATTTGATTATTTATGCAGGACATAGAAAACTAAACATGCAGTTTTTGTGAAGTATTAACCAATTGTTATTTAACTTTATTTCCTATTTTAAATGCTGCTTATTATGGTCTTTCTTAGAGATATTGTGAACTCCATATTTGGGAAGGCCATCATACTTCTGTTATATTTTAGCTCTCTATACCCCAATCAGCTCAGTTTCTGTGGTTTGCAATTTTCTCTTTATTACCTACCACAGGGGTTGTCCTGCTCTCACCAGTCAGAAGAAACAACCAATAACAGCGCGACAAGCCTCCAGACTGACCTCCGGATTTTTTTTTGTAATATACCCTTACTCACCATTGTAATCAGCAAAATGGCTGCCAGACGTATGATTCTAAGAGATATAAAGTAATTCACTGTTGGACGAGAGTTAGGCACGCGTTAGAGAGATAAAGTTCCATGGAAGAAAGCCTGCAGCTCCAAGGCAAGAAGTCATAAACCACTGGACAGTGGTGCTCCACTCTGTGTACATTAACCCCCGAGTTAGAGATAAGACTGAGATAATAAGGTGTCTTAATGGCTCACAAGCTCTGTGGTAAATGATCTTGTTTGTGTTTCATTCAACATGTTTTTGACATGCAATTAAATTTATATTTTACCTCAGGGAGAGCAAATCCTACCACAATTATAGGTGTAATAAAATAAACATGACATCTGTTTTTAGCCTTTTTCACACAAACAGCAAACACCACTAGAGGGAAGTAAAGAGAGTCAGACAGTGTTTTGAGTGATTCACAAACCTTCTTTCCTGAGATGTTTTTATTCATTAACACCTAAAACAACATGTAGTAAGGTGTGCTGATTTAAGACGTGACATCACTCATGGACTTTGAGCATACATAAAGAGAAAACACAGTTTAAACAAGAGCGAGGTAGCACACTCAGGAATAATTAGGATTAAATATTTTACAGGTAAAACTTGCTCATATTTTCAGTGTCAGGTTGTCTCTTTTTTATGACTAAAGACAACATCCTGAACTATAGTTCCATTCACATCACTCACATGTAAACTAGAAAGTCTGTGAAGCGATACAGAAGTGTTTACATTTCCAGTGTTGGGTCAGATTAAGTGCTGCAATTGGACTGAAATGTAGATCGTCATCATTAGGTTCCAAATGTATACACGTGTGCTGCTAATCGTCAAGAATTTGTGGTTTATATCACAATTAAGAAACTTCTGATACTATAGGAAGTGAGTGTACTCATGCGAGTCAAGCTTCAGCTCCATTTATGACCTGTTTTAATTTACGGAGATTCTTCATCATCATGTTAATGTTCACAAAAGTGACCGTAAAGACAAGGAAGAGACCCCATAGTTCACCCAGAGGATCTACAAAATGTGGAGGGGGTCAGAACAATGACTAGCATACAAATGTATGAATATTTATGCACTTATTTAACACGTTGTAAGTGTAATGTGCGTTAATATATTACAGTATGGTTAACAGGTAACTTCAGTGCTAAACATACCAGGAAAAGTTGACAGAAAAGGCAACTTCTTTACAAAAATATGTAATATGTTCTGGATGAGTTATGTAGCCCTAAACAACATATAGTACACATAGTAGTAATGATAGAGCAGAAAGGTAGACAAGTGCATTATTTTAATATTAAAGGCTGGTTGCTCGGGTCATAAATTATAATGACATAATATCTTGTCACTGAAATATAAGTTAGAGTATCCAAGAGGGAACTGAAGTCAGTGTTTCTTTAACCGAAATAGCCATGGCAGAAAACAGCCACACACAGGAGGATGATGGCGTTGGCGTTGACAACGTTCCTCCATAGCGGCTTCTCTGATGTGTCTGTCAGCTTCTTCTGCAGCTCCGCTTCCTCCTCTTTGGTCAGCTTGGGAGCTTTTTCCTGCTCCAGTCCGCAGAAGCACATCATTGCCTTCTTGCACATACCAGGTTCTTCTTGAGGTTCTGTAACAGAACAGACAAAGGCAATGGATTAAATCTACTTGTATCTTCGTGCATATGAACTAAACTTTTCTGTGTGTATATACGTATGTATGTATGTATGTATTAATGTTTGCATTACCATCTATGTCCATGCTGTTGGAATCCGCGTTATCAACCCAGTCATCCTGTTCAAGGTCCACTCTCTCCTCCGTACGGTTTCTCAGGCTCCAGCACAGTCGATACAACTAGTCAAACAACACAACACGTGGTTTGAAACAAATCATTTACACCTATATGCAAAAGTACATTACACAGCAGAGGTCATAAACATTTTGTAGAACTTTGAAGTGAAGAAGTAACTACAACCTCAGCAACAAACACACATTTGTAACCTGGGAACCAGACAAATCTGAGAGCTCATGTTTCATTTAGTCTAGCAGAATGTACCTTGCATTCGTCCTCTTATTTGAACCAATATTATGTGTTGCCTAGGTAATGCACGATCATTTATCTATCACTGATGTGGTGTACTTTGTAAAATCTGCTTTGTAGGCAGTATTAAAAGAAGTGGACGATATATTTTAACTAAAACAATTACAATCATCTGCAATCAAAGCCTGTTTAATTTTTGCATTGCTCAGAATTTCATTGCTCTAGTTGGTTGTTGGTCTCTTTAATTGCATCCAGTGACATTTGGTCTGCGCCCTTTGGAAATTGAAAATGAACTGAGAGATTCCAACTCTTCAGGTGATACCAGGCTACCATGTTTGGGCATGACGCTACTCCTAAGGACGAAAAACCTCACTAAGTCATCAGGCCTTAATAGAGTCATTAGGTCTTGTAGAGCAGGTCAAGAATTGTCTGCTGATGACGAATCCAGAGTGGATAAACTTAAAAGTTTAACTGTATTTGTTCATGAAATTAAAAGTAGCAATGACATTAGAGGAAAAGCTTTTGATGTGTGTTTGCTTCTTTTCTTGTTGTTGTTTGGTTACTTCTTTTATCTCCAAAAATCCCCATGCATGCCACTGTAATATCTTGGGATGGGAGTGTCTTCCGGTAAGTGATCACAGAAACACATCAATGATTTATTCAGCTTTATCTCGCAGTGGTCACATACGTGCTTGTCGGGGATGGGTTTGGTCATGAGGGAGACTGAAAGTATGATGACGCAGGAGATACTGAACAAGATGATGGAGAAGTACAGGTAGTGGACTCCACAGATGATGGTGGGACAGTCACTTGGGTTAACGCAGCTGCCCGTACCATAAACAAACTCAGTAATCATTCTGGCTAGGCCGATAAGCAGGCCAATCGCCAGGCCATAAAATGCACCCTGTGGAAAGAAAACAACAGGAGAGACATCAGTTTAGACAGAGATACTTATAGGAAAACATCAGTGGATAAGAAGTCTTATTTAACATTTTACTGAATATAGATTGAATGAAAACCACAATGTACGAGTAACTAGAAGCTACGGCCATGGCATATAGCTTAGCTTAGCATAGCATATGGACTGAAACAGGAAAAATGTACCCCGGTAACAAAATCCTCCTACCATCAGTAGTCATGCTTACCACTCAACATGCATCTCTTTTGTTTGACCTGTACAGATATCAGAGTGTAAAAATGTCATGTTGTGCTTTAGCATTAAAGTGCTTTAGCATTTTAGCATTTATCCATTTTCTTCTACTTATACAGAGGTGGAACACAGTAGCAGAAGGCTATCCAAGTTATTCCTGACATTTTCCTCTCCAACATTTCCTAGCTCCTCCTGGGGAACTGCGAGGCTTTCCAAAGTCAGATTGGATATGTAATCCCTCCAGGGTCTACTCTGGGGTCTCTTCCCAGTTGGATGTGCCTGGAAAACCTCCAAAGCAAAGGGCCCAGTTGCCCAAAACACCTCAGCTGGCTCCTATTGACGCAAAAGGATAAAGAACCCTACTTTGAGCGCCCTTCAGATAACCAAGCACCTTTCCCTGTCCTACCCTTTCTCTAAGACTGAGGTCAACCATCATGGAGAAAACCCATTTCAGCTGCCTGTGTCCACAGTCTTATTCTTTCAGTCACTACCCAGAGTTCATGATCAAAGGTGGGAGTTGGATCAGCAGGTAAATCGAGCGCTTTCACTTCTGGCTCAGGTCCCTCTTCAGCACAACAGTCCAGAGCAACAACTGTATCACTACTGATGCTATACCAGTCCATTTGTCCTCCTCATGCTCCATTAGTTTGCTGCTTGTGAACAAGATCCTGACACACTGAAACTCCTTTGCTTGGATCCTAGAAATGAATATATAATGCTACATATATTCATGGCAACATTTCTTGTTCAAAGGCAGTTACCAGGCAACCAGCCAAGAAACAGGCTAACATCCTTGCTAAATGGTGTATTCTTGATTTATACTTTTTTTTTTTTGCACTGATTACACATACAATGTCATATGTTGATGCAGGAATTTTAGAGGTGCATGTAATTTCAGACAGAGTCAAGCTAAAAGTTTTCTGCTGTTACCAGTCTACACGCTAAGCTAAGCCTGCCAGTTGTTGGCTCCAGCTTAATATTAACCGTTCACACTTGAGGCTGGCATTCTTCAATCTTATCCTCCAAGTCTTAGCAAGAAAACTTTTTTCTCCAAATAGGAAGCGTATACTAACAGAGTTGTGTGTTCCCTAATGCTGACTGCTCACGACTGTCAGATTGAGAGTCATATGGACAACAGTGCTGGAGAACAGGAAACCCTTGGGACGATTTTCCACAATAGCCAATGTTATATTAAGGGAACTCAGATTGCATATATATCAAGGGAAAATATGGTAATGAGACCATAGGATCCTGGGAGAGCACATAGGTAGAACTGGGGACTACAAGGCTTTGGGAACTTAGGAATATTTCCACAGAAATATTAAACAATGGCTCTAAGGCTCTCCTCTTGAGAATATATTCCCAAATAAATCCAAAAGGTATTGGAGAGTCCACAAGAGCATATGGATCAAACATGGGTATGAAATGTACATGATGCAGATTGAAAGACAAGCAATGTAAATAACCCATTAGGTCCAACGTTATTTTTCTTCATAAAAATACTTTCTGGAAAAAAACATTTAAATTAAGAGATGACTCACAGATTCATTAACACGTTTGCAAAAAATGGCAAGCATGAAGACGGCTGCAATGGGTGGCGTGAGGTAGCTGGTGATGGACTGGATGTAGTCAAAGAGCTGACCGCTCTGGGCTGACTGCACCACAGGGATCCATGCGATGCTCACACCAATCAGGAACAAGATAAACACTCTATAGACAGGTGAAACACACATTTAAAAACAGTGGCAGTCAAGGCTTTAAATAATTCATATTGAATGCAAACAAAAATTGTGTTTTACCTGCCAGCAATCATAAGTTCCCTCTCCTTGGCGGAGCGGCGGATCTTTGTGTAGATGTCCATGGTGAAGAGAGTACTGGCGCTGTTAAAGATGGAGGTGAGGGAGCTCATCAGAGAGGCCAACATCACAGACAGCATGAGACCTCGCAGACCTGAAGCAGACGGAATAACAGATTAAGAAGAGGAAAACTTGAGTGAAGAGGCTGCAGTTTGCATTCACAGCTCAAAAGACAAAAGTTTTAAGCCACCCACCATCGGGCATGAGCTTCACCACCAGTCTGGGATAGGCAATGTTGGTGCAGCCCACACTGGTACCACAGTGTACTTCACATTCATCCGGATCCACACATGCCACCACATCTAGTTAATGAAACAAACAGTATGTTAGGAAATGTTCAAATGCTCCATTATGTTTGTGGTAAAATGTGCATGAGCTACTTTCAGCTTTCATGAGCTACAAGTAATAGATGTCAGTGATGACTGAACGCTCACCGGTGTAGAGAATCCTGCTGATCATCCCGGGGAAAACCATGAGGAACATGGGCAGCAGCTTCAGGTAGCCACAGAGGATACAACCGGCCTTAACGTGAGACAGATTCTTGGCGGAGAGGCAGCGCTGAACAATCACCTGCAGGAAAAGATCGCTATCACCATTTAGCACTGGTAAGCAACTAAATGCATTTTAGGCCCTTGTACATCACCAGAAAACTTCCTGCTATTTTATACTTTTACCTCACTACAAATGATTTACAAATGATGTGATACATCTCTAAAAAAAAACAAAACATGTTGCTGTAGATTATATTTTTAAAGATGTCGCTCCAAGTTAAGAAACAAACATAAAACACTGATAATTCATCATTCTGCAAAGTGAAGCCCAAACATCCAAGAGTAGTAACTTCAGAGATGGGATACAATTTAAGTGAAAGACTGGTGCTGTGTGTGGAGGATTGGATGAGTAAATGGTTTTAAAAGATTTCTGTCTTCGAGGTTCAACTCAAACTGTTTGCTGAGTGATTGCAAAAAAGCAAATTACATTCTTCTGTTAACTGACACAGCAGGGTAACCCTTACGTGTTTGTGTGTGCTGGATTTCAACATTTGAATTAGCATCGAGCTGTTCACTGAGCTCCAGTGTTAACCTCTCTGTTACTTTCATTTCAGTGTCTGGGTATTGATTAACCGTTTCCACCCCACATTCACCTGTAGCGAGCCAGGCTGTATCTATTATTAATAAGCAACCTGATGCCGTTTTTCAAAGGTGCCCGACTGTAGCACATTCAATGAAGAGGCTGCCTGTTACAGCTATAATTAAAATAAATGCGCCTGATTTCTATTCAGAGTTGCAGATTTGATTGTGTGGAAATAAAACATTTTGCTGGAGGTTTTGGAATTTCATGCTGATCTAGTGATGAGGAGACAGAGACTTAAAATACTCTAAGTCTTTTATATCCTTAGAAACCAAGTTGTTAATTGTGGCTTCATGGTCCCGGAGCCATTTTTCACATGGATGTACTTTTTTAATGCTAATTAAATTAATGTCTAAACAATAGCATGACTGTTGTCTTACAGCAGGCCACCGCAGACCGCTTAAGTGAATCTGGCAAAGGTAAAGGACCATAAATGTGTGGGAATCAACTGAATCAGTCTGTATTGCTAGTGGGTTAGTAAAAGCTGCCACTGATTTAGCAGAAGTATCCTCATCATCACAGATGGTCACACAAATGAGAAGCAGTTCTGCCAATTTGCTTTACTGACCTGATCAGTGCACCAGTACCAGGTGGCCTGAATGGTGAGTCCAAACACCAGGCCAGGCCATGGCAGGTCTCCTGTGATTGCATTCCTGAAAATGTGGAAAGAGTCTGCTCGAGGCTCGTAGCATTCTGCGCTGATGTTAGTCGTGACTGAGGGGATGGCCTCCATGTAGCGATTCTGGAAGTTTTCATAGCCACCCACCTTATGGAAAGCTGCAGATGTATGCAAGTTAGACCATCTAACGGGGATTTTTACTCATCATCACAAATGGTACTTGTTCTTTCATATTAAATAATAAAAAACTTAAGGATATAAAAAGAAAATATCATATTACCAAAGCCCATAAGGATGAATGATCCAATAACCATGATGATGGTCTGTAAGGTGTCTGTGTAGATCACTGCAGCCAGTCCACCTGAGATACAATACGTGATGTTGTCAATCAGCCTCTTACATACATAACTGAACTTATTGTGCAATATTATCAGAATCAGTAACATCCTGTCTCACAGTGATGATGAAAAACTAATTGATGCATTTGTTACCTCTTGGCTGGACTATTGTAATTTCCTATTGTCAGGATGTCCCAATAACTTTCTGAAAAACTAAAAATTCTGTAATTGCATTTTTGACAGGAACGAGCCACAGAGATCATATTTATTCTCTTCATTGTATTGTAATTTGAAATCTTGTTTCTCACATTCAAAACTCTTAATGACCAAACTTAAAGACTTTAAAAGTGAAATAGGAGGCCAATCCCGGTTTGGGTTTGGGGGTCAGAGATCCTCTTTACTTTTCAAATTAGACATGAAACTTTACTTTTTGATGAAGTTAAATAACTATATGGCTCAGATGACTGTAAACCATACCTTAAATTTGCTGCCATACCTGCACGGAGGCTTTTAATTTTACGCTGACAACCTCTCCTCCACTCTCCTCTCCTTCTCTCTCCATACATTTATATATCACTATTACATATCACTAACTTGGAGCTTTCTCTCTCCTGTAGTTTGTGTTTTGTTCTCTCTGAAAGTATCTCTGCTCGTTTTTGGTCTGCAGTTACAGGCCTCATCAACCTGCCAAGTACTTATTGTTGTCTTATGTACTGCTTGTTTGTTTTCTCTTTGCTACACTGTTCTCCGCCTAACCCTAACTGGTTGAGGTAGACAGCTGCCCTACCTGAGCCTGGTTCTGCCGGACGATTTTGCTTCCAAAGAACTTACTCAAAGTGAGTCTTTGGATTTACTTGGTGTGGTTCTATGGTTTAATACTCCAACTTCTTCATCTTACTATGTGAGTTGCCTTGAGATGACATATTCTGCGAATCAGTGGTAGATAAATACAACTGAACTAAATTAAGGGAGTGAAAAAAACTCAGGTTATCATATTATTATGTAACTGCTCTTTCAGTGGTCATCCTGTAAAACTTAAGTCCAATTGTGGACGTATTATAAAAGAGCAGCAACAGAAGGCCAGCTCATGCTTATCTTAGTCCATGGGTAATTAACCACAAAAACACTACAGATAAACTACCTCTGAGGAAAGAGAGCTGTTGTTTGTGTGTGTGTGTCTACATATGGTCTTGACAAGACTTTAACCCCCAGTCATGGTGCCATTTAGGCAGATAAGACTAGTTTATGAGCAAAATCTCTGAGTTTGGTGGAAAAGGAAGCAAATTCATACTGTGGACAGACCTGTGACAGTGTACAGCGCAGTAATCAGTAGTAGCAGGACAACAGCAAGGTAGATATTCAGCCCAAGAGCCTGGTTGATAAAAATGGCGCCAGAGAACATGTCTGCCTGAGTGGAGAGGGAAAACAATGCATCACTTCAACTGATATCATCCAATAATGGTACAGTGTTGACATGGGAATATTCATTGCAACTTACTGAGATCTTGGTGAAAACATAGAGGAAGAGAGAGAGCACAGAGAGATAGATGCGAATTCGCTGTCCTCCGAACCTCTTCTTCAAGTACTCAGGCATGGTGACCACCTAGAAACATCCACAGCTTATTGCATTTCACTTTACTTTGCTTGAGCCTTTTTTTTCATTGCTCAGTGCACATTTAGACAAACAAATATGTATTTGTATGAGGAGTTTTTAAACCAGCATGTGGCCTGATTGTTCTGCTTACCCCAGCTTTAATGTAGATGGGCACAAACAGCCATCCCAGAATGACGACTACAATAAGGGCCTGAAACACAGAAACACACAAGGAAACAAAGGATTAATAATCAAATTAATTACACAATTCCCCTCCATCGTCTGCAGTGTGAAACTCTAATGATAATCTTTGGACTTTTAGCTCACCTGAGATTGCTGATAACAGTATCTGTGTCACTGGTTATGAACACATTTGTGTAAGAAAAGATATCGATATAACTGGCACAGACACAAATACTTACATTCCATTCAAATCCACCAATGGCTATTCCTGCAGCTGCAGCAGTGCCAGCGATTCCTACAAAGTGGCCGCTGCCAATGTTACTGGCAAAAAGTGATGCTCCGATCTGTGGAGAGTAGTAAGTAAATTAGTTAGTTATGTGCATTATTTCTATTTTTTGTCGTGCTTTTAAAAAAGGAAAGAGGCTTCAGTCTTATTTTTTGAATTCTGAAATCTGATTATGCTTTTATGGTGTGACCATAAAAGTCAGCCTGATAGATAAGTTAATTTACACACCTAATGACTCTAATAAAATTGAATGTTACATGAAGTGCTTCCAACATGACGCGCAGCAACAGATATTATATCACCCATTAATACAAACTTATCAATCTGCATGTCTCTTTCATAGTGATAATGCCACTTTACTCTGGAAGATTAATAAAATAGTAAACTAGAGTTGAATTAATATTAGCAGATACCCACCGGCCACCACACCATACTCCTCCCTGCAAGGAAGAAGCCACCCACAGTGGATCGGTTGGTGCGGACCATAGCCTGAAACAGGACAACGGGACATTTTAGCATTTTAGCAACATAGGCTATTTCATTTTTCTCTATTTATTAAAGCCCACATTTGCATAATGATACATAATATTTCCCCTCTGAAACACTGATCAGAATAGTCCATGAAAACAACAGAATCATTGCACACAACATGAAAATCAATGCAACAATACTGCTCATAAATAAATCTAATTAATTTAAATATGTACTTTTTGAAACGTTAAAAAAAAAAAGTGCTATAAAACAATTAGGACGTAGGTTGCTAGGCAACATGCTGTGATTGCACAACATCGATCCACTCCATTTATGTCTCATTTACTTTACTGCTGCTGTAAAAGAGACATAACACCTTTGTTACAAAACGTTAGGATGCCTCTGACATAACAACAGACAAATTTGTTGTGTCTTTGCCAACATATAAATCACTATTACATTTTGTTTCTGGTTGAAAACAGACAGAATTCATTTTCTTAAATTAGAGCCTTGCTCTAAGTTGTTTTCTGTGGGTAAGACAGATTACAGCATTAAAACTGTCAATGACTCAGAGAAAAAAGACTGAAAGAATTGCAAATTGAAGGATTAGACAACTCACCCATATTCCAACACCCAAGACAACCAAGAAGTAAACTACAATAACTGAGATATCTGCTGGATTGTCAAGGGCCACCTTGTCTGTGCCATTTCTTGCCATCCTATTTACATAGGAGAATCCAAAATAATTATAATCTTTAGTCATTTTGCCGAGAGGAAGAACAGAGGACAGGAGCGCTGCTGGAGTCGGTCGTCTCTGACTGGAGAAACTACACACCTACACTCACCTTTATACCTTTGGACATTGTGTGTGTGTGTGTGTGTGCGTGTGTGTGTGTGTGTGTGTGTGACAGAGAGAGAGAGAGAGAGAGAGAGAGAGACAATGTGTCTGTGTAAAATAACGGGAAAGAGAAAAGCTGGTGGTTGTCTAATATATTACCATTGTTTTGTTTGGTTGTAAGCTGATGCACAACTGCATCTCAGTGATACAGGAACGTTGATGTGTTAAAATGTGTAACTTTTCAGCAAATGATGTTGTTAATCATCAACTTACAAGGAAATACCAGAAGTAATGGCACTGGTGTTCCTTTAAAACAAAGGACCTTCTGACAAACTCTATTGCAGTGGAACTCACTTCCGTTTAGTCCAATTCGAAATAAATTCAGCACACTTCAATTCAAATTTATTCCAATCCAAGTGAATTCAGCTACATTCAGTTCAGTTCAGTTTGGTTCAATTAATTTCAATTTGATTCAGTTCAGTTCAGTCAAGTACACTTTGCTCCAGTTCAGTTTAAACATTTCAATGCAGTTCAGTTTATTTCCAGTTTAATCAACGTATTCAGCTAATCTCAGTTCAGTTCAATTTTGTTCAGTTAAATTCTGTTTAATTCAATTCAGTTAAATTCAGTTAAATTCAATTTAGTTTCATTCAGTCTAATCCAGTCTAGGTTATCACAAGCTGACCCATGATTACAGTGTTACATATACATTTGCTTCTCACTGGCCTCGTGCACTGATTTTAACACCTCTGTCAATAAGTAAAACAGAAATAACCGATAAGTGCGGCTGTTGATAACCCATCTCACTGATTTTTACTTTGGATTTTTACTGCAGAGGAGATCACTGGCCACTTACATTCATAAAATGTATGAAATCACGGACTGCGACACATCATTGATTACATAAGATATGTAAATGAAAGTGTGGCCTTCACCTTTGAACCTTTAAATAATCAGTGAGGAACTATTTTCTTTTTTGTAACTCTATGGCCAATAAAAAACAACTTAATCCCAAAGTCACCCCACCCACAGTGAAAGTTACACGTATCTGTGTGTGTGTGTTAATTATTAGTCTAAGGGCCAGTGTTTGAGAGGAGGCTGAACAGAGAATGAAGAGTATTTAATATACAGACGGACGAGGAGATGATAAAACACAGAAACACAAAGTCAGAAATAATGATGAGGGGAAAAAAAACAAACAACAGAGCCTGAACTCCTCTCAGCTTAAATTAGGAATCAAACAAAAACAATCCAATTATCTCAAATGCATAATAAAAAATAGTTCCTTTGAAGGAGTTCGAATCTTCTAAAAAATAATGACCAAAATGCATTGCTCTTGTTAACTGCCATCACTCCAGTCCATCCTCTAGAAGCAAAGAGAGTACGGGAGCAGATACAGATACATCAAACATAGGTTGTTTAGTTGAATATTTTAGTCTAGTTTGTCTGGCTCATTGATTCTTTATCCAACTAAAGTTTGTGCAAATTAGAATTTTTGGCTGTGAAATATCAGAACTGTGCTGTGCATTGATAAATCCATGGAGATGTCCGTGGTATTAAAGTAGTAAACAGAAACAGATTTTTAAAACCTTTTTTTTCCTCAATCCCTTCTGTCAGCTTGGATCTATAAATCTATTTATGCAACATGCAATGTACCATACATACTAAATTCCGTATTATAATGTACCCAATATATTCTACAGAGCAGTGTCACCTATACCTTTATCACCCTTATGTCAATATATAATTGGATAATTCCACAATAAATGTAAGGGATTCTCTATGTAGATTTGCATCTTTTCCCATCACAAAACTGAGATACTGAGGGATAAAATCTGTATAACAAGACTTTCTATAAATGGCTATTATTTATATTATTATTATTTATGTTATTATTATTACAGAGGGGGAGTGGTGGCACAACAGGCTAAGCCTGGGGATACTGATCGGAAGGTCACTGGCTCGATCCCCCATTGCGGCCACTGTGGGCCCCTGAGCAAGGCCCTCAACCCCCGACTGCTCCCCGGGCGCCGCAACGTGGCAGCCCACTGCTCCCAACCAGGATGGGTTAAAATGCAGAGAGGAGTTTCCCCAAGGGGATTAATAAAGGATAAATTATTATTATTATTATTATTATTCAGTACATGTTAAATGACTATTGGGCTTTATAAGTATAAAGAAAATACTGTCAGTTGCCAGTAGGTGTCTCTACAGGACAATGAAACTACTGTATGAGCCTGATGGATCTACACTCACACAAATGAGATATAGATGTTGTTGAAAAACAAGTTCAGTACCTCAGTGTTATTTTGTAATAAAATATATTCAATTGCCCCCAAAGTGAGATTTTTCTTGGGCTGATGTTGCTGTATTTTACATACAGGATAAATGAATGAATGTGACAGTCAACCACATACTAGTGCATGTATGTACACACAATGCCACAACATATTTCACACAATACTGCACACCTTAAACCAGACAGCATAAATTAGACTATAACTTCGTAATGCACATGCACAGATCAGCCACAACATTATGACCACTCACAGGTGAAGTGAATAACATTGATCATATTGCTACTATGTGGTGTTCTGATGGAAAACCTTGGATTTTAACATCCGTGTTGATGAAACTTAGACACCCAAATAAACATTGTCCCACAACAAATACACTCCCTCATGCAAATGGAAATCCCAAATGTCACTGGCCTACCTCTGCAGGAAAATGCACCCCACCACATGGAAAAAACATCAAACAATCAGGAACATGTTGAAGAACATGACAATGGACCAACATGTTGGTTTGACCTCCAAACTTCCTACACCCCATTGTGATCAAGCATCAACAGGATGCAGTGGAACAAGTTTGATTGACAGAGACCCCACTGCACAAGCCAGAGTACCCAAAGGATCCACTGCCAAGGTCCTGGTTCCAGACCCCATAGGACACCCTGAGAGGTCCTCTTGTCAATGCCCAATGGTTCAGAGCATTTCTTACCACATAAGGGACCAACACAATATCAGGCAGGTGGTCATAATGTTATGCCTGATCGGTGTGTATTGCATGACATCTGATTGACAGAATATACATTGGTGGTAAATCCTCCACACAGTCCACATGTAGCCTGACTAGGGCTGTTTCAAGATGGTGCTCACTGGCTGTTGTCCCATTTTAGCAAAGTGATAAAAGTTGACATGTTGACATGGTAAAAAAACAACTTGATTTTCAGTGATGGAGGGGGTCTTTAATGCAACCAAACCAACAGTAGCCCCGTCAAAATGTGGAAAAATTGCTCACGATAACCCTCTATAATTAAGAGAGTAATTATGTAATTAAATCCTGTAATTAAATGGCCTTGAGCAATCATCATCTAAAAAAATGTGCACTCAATAAGCAGCGATTCCTTTATTGAAGGCTTCTCTATTGAACTGCATTAGGTGCACCTATACTCTGTGAACTGTGTGAGCTTGGTGCTGATTTTCTATACATCTGCTCCAGGCTCAAAAATCCAACCTGCGCCACATTTCATACACCAGCAACATTTCGTCATTTCCCACCACCCACTGTGTGTCCCAATGTTTCTGGACTGCTGAATCTCTGCGTGCCGCTTTATCTATCATTATAATGGTGACATCCATGTCCAAGGTTATAGTGGTGTGTTCGTGCCAGAGCTGTGGGGGGAAAGAGCCGAGGAGAAACCATTAGAGGATGAGGCAAAATTAGAAATGATTTGTTTTCGTCAGGCACGGGTAAATGGTTTTTAATTACGTTTATGATGGAGAGGAGGATAAAAAATGCATTATTGGATATATTTACATGCAAATATTTTCATTTCTTTTAAGTAACATGGACCCTTATCTCTGAAATTATAAATGTTTATAACTGTATGGTAAAAAGGTTTAAAATCCCTCATCAGCTGTTGATTTAACCCTTAAAAACTCATTTCTATGTATCAAAGCTACATGTTTTGAACTTTTGTTCCATGAAAGTAATCCCCTTAAGCCTGGAAATGGCCCAGATGTATGGCCACACATTTGCTTCCTTAAGAATATGCAGATCTGTGAAATCCCTGCATTAATGACTCCTATAAGAAACTGTGTTCGAACCAGAAGCTGATTCTGAAGAAGAATGATCATTCAGAAAACTCCACCCTGCAAAATGACAGCATTGGTTCCTTAGATTTGTCATGTATGAAACCCCAGAAGTCCAAGTCCAAGCGGGAATACTCTGCCATGCTGCGTATTTTGCTCACAACATAATACAGCGCATAAACATGTCAACGTTAAAGAAAACTACATTTTCACTGCAGCAGGTTTGGAAATCAGTACACTGCTGTGATATTGTATTGTCCTACAATGGCAAAATGCAGTAAATGCTTGTATTATGACAAGAATCTGACTTTTTAACATCAAAAATTATATATACAAGTATAAAAAAGTAATACTTTGTGAGACCAATAAATAATTGTGAAGCAAAAACCGCATGAAAAGAACAGGAAAATTCAAGTTTAATTATCCAGCAACTTGAGAATTGAATTTGTAGCACCACACAAATTAAACTAAACAGCAGCTAAATCTCAAGCCTTAATTAAAAACATTTAATTAAGAGATAGATAAAATCTCAACGCTAACTAGCCACAGTAGCAGTAACTGGTGAATTGCAGACTTTGACTCTGGTGGAATTTCTATGATTTGTTGTGATTTTTTTTTTTTTTTTTTTTAAAGCTTTAAATCAACAATCTAAAAGTAAGTTTTAATCATTAGTTCAAGTTGACAATGAAACTGAATCAAGGGGGCAGTTTGTTTTTAGATCTGCCATTTTCTCTGCCCCATTAGACTGTCCACCAGTAGAGAGCAGTTATTTTTTTCATGCTTTATGTGAGGTCTGTGATAATGAGAAAAAAGAAGAAAGATGGCACTAAACTATTACGGCGTCGGAGCCACAACCTCCACAGCTTCCCTACTGAACTGCAGCGGCCAGGAAGAAATGTAAAGGAGTGAGATGGGGGAGTTATCAGACTGGTACTGTTACAAATGGCTGCTTGAAATCTCTAAATGGGAACAATCAATATTCACTTGAATGAGAATCAATCACTGGAATGAGGCCATGCTCTGTGGGGATTAAGGCTCGGTCACACTCATTGAATTCACTCCTGATTTTAAACCCAAGAAGAGACTTCGGCCAGCCGGCGGCTCTGGACGGGGGAAAGGTTGTCTCTGCGGTTTGGCCCAGTTTACTTTAATGTTCAGTAAGGCACAGAGCTGATTATATTCAGCACTGCAGGACTGCAAACAAACACTACCGATTAGTGCAAGAAATCAATCCTTAGCAGGAGTACATTCCTCATACATAGTGGTCTATAATGTGGCGGGATACTGTAGTTGTCTTTGGTAAACAGAGCTGTGATGGAGGGTCCTGTGGTCAGCACAGACAAACTTGTGTCTTGTTAACTTTCCTCTGTGTTTACCATCTGTATGATTCTATAGAGGGCCTCACCGACTGAACCAAGCCGCAGGCCTGGCCTCAAAAAGAATGCATTTATGGGGAAAGTTTATGACTTCAAAGTGTTCTCATTGTGCTTTGTCCACAGTGTAGTCTAAGAAAACTGTTCGAACTACAGTCGCAAACGTATTAAACTTGCTTGTCTGATTTTCGAGTAGCATTCATGGCTTGTGATTTGCGCTATCTAGCTCTCAGATCTTGAATGTCAGAACATCCCACTGCCATCACATGAACACCTCAGCCAGAGGGTTTCGAATCAATCTACACATTTAAACTCATTAACTCCTTAATGCACAGGCTGTAGAATATGAGTGAGAAATCTGACGGTGTATTTTGAAAGGCATCGGTTCGTTCTGAATCAAATTGTACATCGTTTGAACGCACAGAGCCTCATGATTCAAACTGTGTAAGCCATTTAAAGATGCCAATATTGGTGCTATGATAGCAGAGACAATAGTTCCTCATGTTGTAGTGAGTACATAGCAAAATACTAGTTCAACTAAAGGTGAAAGAAACCTTTAGTTGAAGAAACTGCCTGAAATAAAGTTACACAGAAGTTTCACTTAGTGCTCTGTAGAACTGCAAAGTCTGACTTTGATAGTGTCCTTTCAGAGACAAAAGATTTGTTGAGTTAAAGCGTATTAGCAAGAGCAGTTCTAGACATAAAACAGAGATTATAAACTGGCTATTACATTTTTAGGATTCTTTGAGGCTCACTGACAGTCCGTTTGTCCTTCACTGCTGAAGGAGGCAGAGGTTAATTTGGGAGTTGTGCAGGACTTTGACACGTTATGCAGTTGGTAGAATAAAAATATTTATGTAATTGTTTTACAGCATTTTACAGACATTTATAACATTTATGTCATCCTTGTCACGTCTCGTGCTTGACATCTAGTCAATCAGTCACTGGAATTAAGTTAATAAATAACAGCATTATCCAATATATCAGCCAACTGTTTCGGTTTGATTTGTGCATATACTCTATATTGCCAAAAGTATTGGGACACCCCTCCAAATAACTGAATTCAGGTGCTCCAATCACTTCCATGGCCACAGATGCATAAAATCAAGCACCTAGGCATGCAGACTGCTTCTACAAACATTTGTGAAAGAATGGGTCGCTCTCAGGAGCTCAGTGAATTTAAGTATGGTACTGTGATAAGTTGCTACCTGTGCAGTAAGTCCATTAGTGATAATACCTCGATACTAAATATTCCACGGTCAACTGTTAGTGGTATTTTAAGAAAGTGGAAGCAATTGGAAACAACAGCAACTCAGCCACAAAGTGGTAGGCCACGTAAAATCAGAGAGTGGGGTCAGCGGATGCTGAGGCGCAGAGAGCGCAGAAATCAGCAACTTTCTGCAGAGTCAGTAGCTACAGATCTCCAAACTTGGTGTGGCCTTCAGATTAGCTCAAGAACAGTGGTTAGAGAGCTTCATGGAATGGGTTTCCATGGCCGAGCAGCTGCATCCAAGCCTTACATCACCAAGTGCAATGCAAAGTGTTGGATGCAGTGGTGTGAAGCACGCCGCCACTGGACACTAGAGCAGTGGAGACGTGTTCTCTGAAGTGACCAATGACGCTTCTCTGTCTGGCAATCCCATGGACAAGTCTGGGTTTGGTGGTTCCCAGGAGAACAGTACTTGACTGACTGCATTGTGCCAAGAGTAAAATTTGATGGAGGGGGGGGTTATGGTGTGGGGTTGTTTTTCAGGGGTT